>JALAZF010000081.1:15816735-17021583 GCA_022829125.1 Lathyrus tuberosus
GAAATGACATGATTTTCAACTTGTCTAGCCTCTCAAACACCTATGAAGGATCAAGAGGACTCCCACGTCAAGAATCAAGCACAAGTTTGCAACATTCCAAGTGGATCAAGGTTCAAGATCGCCTGTGTCACCAAATTAGGGTTTTGGTCGCCTGGGACCTCCAGATGAAAATTTTCACCTGGGCATGAGCCAATGCTTGAAAGCACAACCCAAGATACTCCAAGGGACCTCATGGACCTAATCATCAAGTTAATTTAATCCCAGGGGATGCATTTACCAAAAATTAGGAATTTGGGTTCCTTGACCTAATTCACCCCTAAGTTGACTTTTGGGACAAAGCATGAGCCTAGACCTCAAGATATGATTTGAGGGCCTCCAATATACTACATTGACCCATTTGCAACAATGGATTGACCCAGGAAGCTTGATTCACAAGTTTCAATTTCATCAGGACCACAGTTAGGGTTTCGGGGAAAAAGTCAATTGTGCCTTTGACTTTTGACCAGGGCATGCTCCCAAACCTTGGTACATGATTTAATACACCCTATAACACCTATGGAATTCATCCATTAGGTTTGATTTAGGTCAAGGACTTGATTTCACAAAGGATCGCACAGTTTGGATTTCATCCGATAAAAAGTCAACTATACAAAAATCCAAAGTTTGACTTTTTGGATTTTTGGTCAACCAAGGTTCCTTAACCCTAAAACAATGTTACGATGTGATTTGAATCATAATTCATCAAGAAAAATCAAAGAAAGTGAGTTAACTTGTAAAAGGGGTAACCATAAAAAAACTTAGAATTTTTCTAAGTTATGGAACAAAGTGGCAAGGGTACCAACTTCCAAGGACCATAACTTGAGATCCAAGCAACCATTTTGGATGGTCCAAAGCTGGATTTGTAGCTCTCATTACATACTTCAAAAGCTTCAACTACATCAAACTCCAATTCCTCATGGATTTTAAGTTATGGAGTGATCAAAATGGCTAAAACATGAAAATGACATTTTTCCAACACTTAGTGAAATTTTCACTAAGTCAGAATCTGCCTTACTTTTTCCAAAATGTAGGGATATTTTTCACCTTGATCCAAGTCAAACCAGGTCTAGGGGTGAACATCAAAGTTAAAGTATGCCATAAGGTTTTTCCGAAATGGTTCCCCCCATCTAGAACATCATTTGAGAGAGTTGCCATATTGGTCACTTTTGCCCCTTTTGCAAGAAAGAGCTCAAACTTGTTCCTGAGGATTCCAGCAGGTTCTAACCATTCTAAAAGCTTCTAAAGGATCAACTGAGAGTGTCCAAAGCATCAAATTACTTCTGGCACAAGGAACTTGGCAGATAGCCCAAAAAGCTCCAAGAGGTAAGTGCATCATCACTTGAAATTTCTAAATTGTGCATTGCTTTTAAGTCCACTGATCATAAACATCTCATACATGTTGTACATGTTGTGTTTGAACCAATTCCTCATGTAATTCTTGCATGTACCATGAGGTAGCATAGGAAATGCAAATATAGGCCTATTTCAAAACCACTATCGGGTTTTAAAATAGGAACCTCATCTGAAAAAACCATGACCACCATTGGATTCCTTGGGAAACTCTAGGCCAGATGCATATAAATTTTATCCCAATCCATGGAGAAATGAGAAAGTTAGAGGCTTCACGTAAATCGCCCAAAAGCTGGCCTTGCCTTGCCTTGCCCAGGCCTAAAACAAGGCACCCCTTATATATTTATGGGGTTGTTTTGATACACAGATGTATCACCACCCCAGTGGTTGTGTGCTCATGTGTTTGGCTTGGAGGTCTGGGGTTCGAATCCCCCTCGCCTCATACCCTTTTTTATCACTTTTTTCCATTTTTTGTATTTTCATATTATTTTCTTAAATGATTTGAAAAATTAATTTTTCTTTCAATTTTAATTATTTTTTATTGGTTCTTTTTGCAAAAATCACAAAAATGTTAAAATATTTTATTCCACAAAAAAATCAAATTTATATTATTTATTTAATATATTTGATATGTTTGCAAATAAATTCATTTTTAATTATTTTAAACATTTCAAAAATGAATTTTCATCTTGGAAATCAAAACCAATTGAGTTTTAATTCATCTTATGATTAAAACATCATTTTGTAAACCTTAACCAAAAATCACAAGTTGTTTATTCAAACTTATTTGGTGTTTTTATCATTTTTATTAATTTTCTTTGAATAATTACTTTAAAAAATGATGAAATTAGGGTTTCGTTGATTTTCACCCTAACAAACCTTTTTCAAACACTTTGGGCCTCTGATAGAGTGTAAGACCCAACTCTTTTGTAAATACAAAAATACTTTTGGGCCTCAGTCATTGTATAAGTCCCTCTGCGATTCTCAAAACGACAGTGCAATCACTGTCTTTCATTGGGCCTCCCCTCGTGTTGTAAGTCCCATCTTTCTTTTTCAAAACATCTTTTGGGCCTCTAATAGAGTTTAAGACCCAATCCCTTTTTAGCCAAAACCATTTTGGGCCCCAGACATTGTATAAGTCCCGCTGTAGTTTCAAAAATATCGGCGTGATCGCCCCTTCAAAATCAAATCACCTTAGGCCTCTCCCTGAGTTGTAAGCCCCATCACTTGTTCAAAAACATCGTTGGGCCTCTTGAAAGAATGTAACACCCAACTCTTTTGTAAACGAACCTTTTTGGGCCTCAGTCGTTGTATAAGTCCCGGTACGATCTTTAAAACAACGGTGTGATCACTATTAAACCTTGGGCCTCTCTTTGAATATAAGCCCCAACAACCTTTTCAAAACAACTTCTCATTTGATTTAGGTTCAAATATACCATTGTTATCAAAACTTTCTTTAATTTCTCTGAACAACTAACAATACAGCATGGAAGCTTGCTCTCCTGTAAGTTTTATCAGCTTTCATTTACATGCTTTAATATATATAACTGTATTGTGGGAAGCTGCTCCTCTGTAAGTCCTTCTTTCATATCCTTTTAAATACTTGTCATATATCAATTGTATATATACTAGTATAGTTATTTAGAGTTTTCCCCGGCAACTAGGTCTAGACATAGGAAAAGCCAGTTGGTCACTCTTTAAATACAGTCAAAACTAGATCCCCATAGGATTTCTAGATACAGTCTTGCCTTCTCTTGGGCTTAAACAATATGGAACAAAGAGAAAGGCAGTATTCTCGGTGAACCTTTTCTCAGACTATCACTATTAGAACTTGTCAAAGAAATTCAGTTTCCCCAAAAAGGATTAATTTCCGGTGAAACTTCTCTTGAATTTCTTCAAACCCTAGAGCTGTTCACTAAAGAAAAGATAATTCACGGTGAAACTTTTCTTGAACTCTTCTTAAGTTTGGACCCACAGGCATCCTAAAAGCATCCCTGCATCCTCTTGGGCTTTGCACAAGGACCCTCCAGCTTCTTAAAAGTTCTCATGCCTTCTCTTGGGCTTAATACAAGGACCCTAAAGACCTCTTAAAGGTATAGGACAGAACTTAGTCATCCTTCGATCGATCAGTCTTTCCAGTGTCAAAACATCAAACCATTTTAGGGTTGATTCTCATCCCTAAAAACACATGCCTCCTCTTGGGCATCATACAAAGATAAACTCTTCCATACTAATACACTTGGACAGTCTAAATCTCCTCTTGAGTCTCAAAGACATTCTCAAGTTCCCTACAAACATAGGAGAAACCCCGGTCATTCTGGATCAATCTCCAAAGGAGCTAAAACCCATGGGTTCTAAAACCCAGTCTCTCTCCTAAAAAACCCCCAACCAGGGTCAGTTTATTATCAGGATAACACTATCCCAAATCAGAACCTCAAGGCATCTAATACCTCAACTCTTCTATAACCCTCAGCAAGAGTTGATTCACCATTTAGACCTGCCTCGATATCTCAATAATTCCCAGCAGAAGATAGCCTCCTCTTAGGCTTTGTATAATGATCTTTCCTCAACAAAGATAACCTCCTCTTGGGCTTTGTACAATGATTCTCCCCAGCGGGGCTAATCTTTTCAGACTCTCTTGTTGAGTCAATACTTTAAAGACTCTCTTGTTGAGTCAATAACCTTTTCAGACTCTCTTGTTGAGTCAAAACCTTTTTCAGACTCTCTTGTTGAGTCAATCACTCTCTTGTTAAGTCGACCTTTTTAGCCTCAATCTCGGGCTTTATAAGAGATAGATAAAAACACTCTCTTGTTGAGTCAATCTTTTCCAGCCTCCTATTAGACTTGATATAAGGATTTCCCCTAGCGGAAGTTAGCCTCCTCTTAGGCTTTGTATAATGATTTCTCCAGCTTGTTCAGCCACAATCCTGGGCTTCGTACAACACAGATAAAAGCACTCTCTTGTTGAGTCAAACCTTTTTAGCCTCAATATTGGGCTTTGTACAAGACATAAATCTTCATAACCTTCTCTTAATCTTGGGACAAATCTATTCCCCAACGGAGTCAATTCCTCTCAACCTACTTTTAGGCTTTGAGAAATAATACCCTAAGCAGAGTCGATCCTCTTTTCAGCCTCAATCTTGGACTTTGTGCAAGACAGATAATACTCTCCCGTAGAGTCAAACTCATTTCAGCTTCTATCTTGGGTTTTGTACGAGATACTTAAAATATCCTCAGTCGAGTCAGTCTCATTTTAGCCTCAAATCTTGGGCTTTGTACAAAACAGATAAAGATTTCTCTCCCCCAGAGTCAGTACCCTTTTAGCCTCAATCTTGGGCTTTGTACGAGACAGATAGAACCTTTTCCCCGGAAAAATTAAACTTTTAGCATCCTCTTAGGCTTTGTATAATGACATCCCCAAAGAGTCAGCCTCTTTTAGCCTCAATCTTGGGCTTTGTACAAGACATACATAAACACTCTTTTGTAGAGTCATTCATCCCTAGCCTCCTCTTAGGCTTTGTATAAGGACTTTCAAGTGGAGTCAATCAACCTCTTAGCTTCAACCTTGGGCTTTGATCAAGGCACACAAGAATCAATATCCCTTATAAAGGAAATTATGGCATTGCTGGATTCACATATCCCAGTTAAAGTAATCCTCCTTTATAAACAGTCACCCAACAGCTGTGATAAATAGACAAATGTCTCCCTTTAGAGATGACAAGTTCTCTCTCAGTCAAACCTTTTGGCTTCAATCTTGGGCTTTGAACAAGACACAAATAAACCCTTTTAACTTCAATCTTGGGCTTTGAACAATACACCAAAACATCTTTTTCCTCCCTTAAAATAGGAGGAACTGCAATTGCTCTGATTTCCCTGTTTCGTTTAAGCGGGAATACGTAGGCATAAGATTGCAAAATCTTAGCGAGCATACTAATAAAAAACTCTAGGTCCAACACCTTCACATTAATAAAACTTAGGTCCAGTACCTCACCAAAAACATCGGGAAAACCCGAACATCAACATCCACTCACTCTCTCTCTCTCTCATACTTTCCCAAGAAACCTTCCCAACCCATTAACGGATAAACACCATCAAGTACAATGCCAAACCTAAAGCAAACATCATGTGGATAACCACATATAGGATGGGTAATTGACAACTCCCCATTGTATAACCTGACCCCGACTCCCCGAATCTCTTTAAGCATTTGTTCAGTTAAACATTCGCGTGCAAGGTTAGTTTTAGATAGCTTCCCTTTCCCTTCCAACTTCATGGGATAAATAAGAAATCACAAAGTAGCACCCCCCTCCTCTTCGTTGAGGGAAAACCCAAATTCCATGATAAGGTGGTCGCGTCACCGACAAAAATCGCGTGCTACACTTTGCTTCGGAGAGCAAAATGGCATGTATGTTTCTTCCTTATATATCCTTCATCGTTGAAATAGGATTTCCATTCTTCATCTGTATCAGAAGAATCATTTTCCTCGATGGTGTGGACTTCTCGAGAAATTAGGTGGAGTAGGCCTCCATTGTGGAAGAAATCTTGAATAACTTGAGTGGCCTCATCCTTTTTTGTAGTCTTGGTAAGTGCTAGAGAAAAACCGAGACCTTTTCTTGTCTTATTATCAACAGGAATCACAACTTGCCCCCATCCTTTTATGTTATTGTTTCTCATTATTTGGAGAGTGTCTTTGCACGAGAAAATTGACATTCCTTTTTCTTGATGATTCTCATTGCTCACAGAGAGTTCTTGAAATTGAGTTCGAACGACTTCTTCTGGCTCTAAATATGAGAATGACGATAGATTGCTTACAATTAAAGCTTGTTCTCCGTATACTGTGACCAAGTAGTTGTTCTTTACAAACTTCAGTTTTTGGTGAAGTGTTGAAGTGACTGCCCCTGCTTCATGTATCCAAGGTCATCCCAATAAACAATTGTATGTCGTTGGGATGTCCATGACTTGGAAGGTGACTTGGAAAGTGTGGGGACCAATGGTTATGGGAAGGTCGACTTCGCCAATAATTGTCTTCCTAGATCGGTCAAAAGCTTTGACTATGATCTCACTGCCTCTCATGGGGGTGCCTTGAAAAGATAATCGTACTAGAGTTGAGCTTGGCATGAAGTTTAATGATGAACCTGTGTCTACGAGTACATTGGCTAAAGCATCGTCCTGGCAATTGACTGTGATATTGAGTGCCATGTTATGATTCTTTCCTTCCTCTGGAAGTTCTTCATTACTAAAACCCAAATTGTTGCAGGAAGTGATGTTGGAAATAATGTTGTCAAACTGACCCACTGTTACATCTTGTTCTACAAAGGCTTGTTCCAAGACTTTTTGTAGAGCTTCTGAACTGAGCAGGAGAGATAACACAGATATCCGAGAAGGAGTTTGTAATAGTTGATCCATAGGCTCTGTGTTGCTTGATTGACCAGCTTGCTTGTTAGGAACTTCAGTTTGAGGTTCCCTTTCTTTTACAGGCTCTCCAACTCCTCTATTGAATATTCGACCACTTCGGGTGACCCGGCTGACATCAGCAATGTTAACAATGGATGGCAACGGAACATCTTTTCCACCTTTTATTATGGTTGCATCGTACTTATACGGAATAGCTTTCTCCAACTCGTATGACACTGGGCCTGGCAAGTAGATGACCAAAGGGGTTATTTGGGTCTTTCGACTGTCATAAGTAACCTCAATCGGTTCCAGCTCGGGGATGTTGGAAATTTTTCCACTGTCGAAAGGGATTTCCAAGCGCTTTGGCTCATTGAGCAGAAAAATTATGGTGAAAACATCCTTGATAATTCCATAATTAATAGGCTCTCTTTCATTGAAGACTGTGATGGTTATTTTGTCCAACAGTTCTTGAATCTCACTCTGGACAAGGAGGCAACCATGTCGACTTCTGTGACATTTTTTGCAAGCTGAATAATTGTGGTGACTTGGACCAAAATAGTCAAGTCTGCACAGGCATTTGTGAATTTTGACCAATGATGTTTCAATGTTTTTCATGTCATAAACTGCATGCAGCCCTGGGCAACCTTGCACCATATTGATTGATTGAGAATTTAGGCATAGTTGGGTTTCTCCCTGGCCTACTTGATTTTGTAGAGCTGCTCACATGAGGTAGCACCCTTGGCTATTTTCTGAACATATTCGTCATCGTTCATAATTGTGAGGTGGCACACGGTCGTATCCACTCTGTATGCAGTGCATCTTTACCAAATCCATTTCCAGCAAGCGGATGTCACAGCTTTGGTGTCTGTCTAGATTTCTATTGGTTATGCTAACTTGATATGTGTTTTCATCCTGGTGGATTGGAAGCCACCAATGGTCTAACAGATGTTGAAGAGTTCTTTGTACAAGTGCAGAACCTTGATCGTTTTCGAAGCAATCTTTGCAATCTTGATAATTATGTGATGACAGATAACCAAGTCTAACTTGTTTGGCATGTAATTCTACCAAGCTGGTATTCATTAAATGAATGTCTAAAATATAAATCATGTTGACCTGGTAATTATCCCTTCCATGGTAGTCTTGGATTCATCCTAGATGCATTTTGAGCAAATTGGGCAAGCGTTGTAGTCGTGTAGTGGCAAATTGTGATACTGACTTTGTCTTGAGTGCATTACCACTAGGCTGACATTCATTGTGCAGATGTCATGATTTTGAACAATGCCTGGATGTCCATAGACCATATTTATTCCACGAATCATGTGATCTTGGATCCAGCCTAGATCCATTTGTTCTTGAAGAGTTGCTTATATAATGATGCTCCCTTGATTGTTCTTGGAACAAATGTCGCATTGATGATAATTATGAGATGGCACATGGCCAAACCCGCTTTGTTTGCAATGCATTTTCACCAGATTTGTTCCTAGTAGGCGTACATCGTGAATTTGATAACTGCTGTCGGGTTCTTCATCTATCAAGATTACTTAAGCTTTTTCATGTTGTGGCAATGGGTTTGTTTGAACATTTAGATTCGTGTCTTTGAAAGATAAAACTCCATTTTTGACAAGCCTTTGTAAGTCAGATTTGAAGCTGAGGCAGTTCTCAATGTTATGCCCCGGTCCTCCTTGATGATAAGTGCAAGACTGGTCAGTTTTGAACCAATAAGGGGGATTGTCTGGTACTGTGAGAGGAGTCATGGTTTGAACGTGCCCCTTTTCTAGCAAAAGTGGAAACAATTCTGCATACAACATTGGTATGGGGTCAAACAATGGCTATCGGGAAAAACAATTGTTGTTATTGTATTGCGGGCGAGCCTGCTGAAGAGGTTGTTGCTAGCTCTGCTGATACGGTTGTTGATTTGGCTGTTTCTGAGCAACTTGTGGTTGATGTCGGGATCGGCGATGGGTCGATAACAGGAGATAGTGTTGCTACCTGTTGAGGTTGATACCTTCGCCTTTGCTTACCTTACGAGATATTACTAATATCTTGTTCTTTCTTCTTTTGGAAAGCACTCTCGTATTTCTTGCTACTACTGGATGGTTATGCGTCCTTAACCAATCAACCTTCTTGGAACGCTTTCTCAAGGCGTACCCCCATGTTTACCATCTCGGTAAAGTCACTAGGTGCACCGGCGACCATTCGGTCATAATAAAGTGATATTAATGTTTTAAAGAAGATTTTTGTCATTTCTTTCTCCCCGAGAGGAGGACAAATATGGGTGGCGATTTCACGCCATCTTTGAGCGTACTCCTTGAAGGTTTCTTTATCTTTTTGGGACATAGCCCTAAGTTGATCTCGATCGGGTGTCATATCCAAATTATACTTGTACTGCTGAACAAAAGCTGCCCCGAGACCTCTAAAGGTACTGATCTTTATGCGGTTTAACCCCATGTACCATTTGAGCGCGGCACCGGTTAAACTGTCTTGAAAGTAGTGGATTAGTAGCTCTTGGTTTTCTATCTGGGTAGACATCTTTCGAGCGTACATTACCAAGTGACTTTGAGGGAAAGAGTTGCCTTTGTACTTTTCAAAGTCAGGCACCTTAAACTTGTGTGGTATTTTGATGTTTAGGACCAAATAGAGGTCAGCGGCATCTTTTCCAAACAAGTCATGTCCACGAATAGTATGCATTTCTTTCTGCATTTCCAAGAACTGTTCTTGGAATTTATTCTTTCATATACTTCTTCTTCCTTGCCAGGAGTGGTCTGAAGAATCTGTTCCTCTGGGATAACATGTATCACAGGTTGTGGTATAGACATTACTGCGGTAACTCTTGGTGCTTCAGTGTCCTGAAGTTTGTAAAATTCAGGTACAGGAGTCCCTGTCGTAGTCCTTGCATCTTTGTTCACCTGAAGTTGCAACCTTCAGGTCTGGAGATTCCGGTTGTGGCCACTAGGTCTTTAGTGACCGGTGGGATATATCCCTCAGGTATAAAATTGAAAGGCGTGCCTCAGGGAAAACCTTTAGGTATGTTGTACTGCGGAATATTGACGGGTATCTCAAACATTGGCGTAGACACAATTTCTGAGACCACAATCCTTTGAGGTGGTTGATCCTGAGTTGCTGCCAGGGATTCAATCATGTTATTGAGTATTTCCAGACTTTCCTTCAGAGTGTTAACTTCCTCTCTTAGCTCTCTGTTTTCCTCCTCAAGACCGTCCATTTTCTTTTACCAATTGGCCAGAGTATTATACGAATGAGACAGTTTGACTCTAAAGTGCGACACGTGTGTGAGACTTTATGACAAAGATGTGTAATGCAAGAATGATGAATGATATGCAAAGAATGAGAATGATCCTTTTGTTTTGGTTTCAAAAGAACTTTTAACAATTGTGTTGCAAATATCATACAGCGGTGGAAACTTTTTATTGAATTCAAAGGCTTACAATATCTTACAGGGAAAAGTACATTATTTTACAAAGTGCATGAAGGAAAACTAGGCCTATGAATCGTAAGGAATCTCTGACAAAGGTCTGGATGCTGGTTGCTGACTCCCTTTTCGCTTCTCTGATCGGGCTTCCTCAACCGTTGTTGGATTGATGATCCTTTACCAGGTGAAAGGAGGGAGAAAAATCATCCATTCCTCTTGACTTTTACAGCATGTTGCTCTAGTATTTCAACCAGAGCATCTTTCTCTTTTAGTAACTCTTAAATCTTTGTGCACTCCAAGCTGACAATCTGATACTTGTTTCTCCAGGAGTTCTTTTCACGTTGGACTTTGTTAAAAGCGACCTGAAGTTTCTTCGTGTCGTTCATGAAGTAGAGGATAAATTCTTTTAAGGGGAATACTTCTTAACGAGGGTAAGGCATTTTTACCTTGATGGCTCTAGTTTGTACCCATTGGAGGTAAGGCTCAATGGAGATGCAGTTTGGTTTTCCCAGAGACTATGTTCCTTTCCTATGAACATGATGCCAGGCATGCACAATTTCTTCTTTGAGTGGTTTGTCATTTTCTCCTTCCTTGAAGAAAAGACCTTCCAGATGAATGTTGTAAGGTATATCCTTCATCGGGTATCCAAGCTGACGACGAGCTAAAACTGGGTGATAATTGATCCCTCCCTTAGTACCAATGAGGGGTACATTGGGGAAATTTCCACATTTGTCAATGATCTTTATTCCGTCATAGACCCGATTGTACCAATCTATGTGGGAGTGAGTGAGAGACATAATCTTTTGTGACCATCGCATACCACATTTGAGATCCCAAAAGCAATAGATTTGGGTAAGTGGGAAATAAACCATTTGTAGAGTAATGGTACATAGCATGTAATCATCCCTCTGCTGTACAAGTTCCTTAGATGCACTGAGTGGTAAGCATCTGCCAGCAAAGTCAGGACTGGGTTCCCAATTAAGAATATCTTGATAGCGTTTATGTCAACGAAATTGCCAATGTTGGGGAAAAGGAATAACCCATAAGTGAGTAGAACAAATTTATCCTCAAAAGCAACTATATTTCCTATACTGGCAAAGTATAGGGCTTTTTCCAACAGAAACCTATCTGGTAGACCTTAAATTCCTCCCTTGGTGTTCATGTGAGTTTTGATATCTGATATTTCCAAGAGGTGACTCTTGCAATGATTTGATTTTTAGGAATTTCTTCCAATCCAGAGAATGGATCTTAATCAGTGATAGGTAAATTAATCAAATGATAGTATTCTTCCAATGTTAGTGTGAGCTGATAATCTGGAAATGTGAAGCAATGGTACACTGGATCATAAAACTGAACCAATATAGATAGGACTCATTCCACCATGTTGACCTTTAAAAGGGATAAGAGTCCCCCATACTTAGCTCTGAAAGCTTCTAGATTAGTGTAATACCCCAAAATTTGCCCTCTTATTTATTGCCTTATAACACTGGCTTGTGTTTCGCATCCATCTGCATATCCACTAGGTTATAACTGCATTAATCATACATTTGCATTGGTCTTCTAAGACATGGGATCAAAGCATCTTTCTTGTGATTTTTGGTTTTTCCTATCTCAAGGAGAGACGAAAGTCTGAGCTCACAACATCATGAGTGTCTTCTTATCAAGGCTTTATAGATGCCAATGCAAGTGGTTTGGATATTCTTATCTTTTGTGTGATCTGGGCAAGTAGATATTCATCAATTGAAGAGGATGGTTAGGTTCTCACGTCAAAGGCATCTTGGTATTTATGGTGCAACGGATCCAGTTGTGGATCCATACGGCAATCAAGGAAATGTTGCCCACTCGATTACCCATTGCTTGTTGTTGGGTATTCAGCGAGAGTGCAAGTTTAGTTTTGTTTGAAGATTTGGTTCGATTTAAAAATGTTAAGTGTGGTCATGTGTATTTCTTGTAACTCAAAATTCGAAGTTCATTTCAACTCATGTTCATGTCTATTTTTATAACCATTTTAAATCACAAAAGTCCATAGCCATTTTCTTATCTAAAATTATATTCATTCAAAAGCCATTCTTATCCACATTTTTTTGATAAAAATGATCCACCATACCCTTTCAACATGCACCAACTATGCTTTTTCTAAGCTACAAAAGTTTACTCCTGCATTTATCAGATAATACAAGGTGCATGAAAGAAAAATAGATAACAGAAAAACTCCAAAAAAAAATAACCTACAACAAAAATTCCATAACAGTTTCATAACTGTCAATAACAGCATTCCTAACTTATCCATTTCTAACCATTCTTCCAATTCCTAACAGATAACAAATCCTCCTAACCACCCTAACCTATTCTTTAACATAACCTCCAATTTCTAACCTCTCCTAACAGAAATTCAGAGAAAAAAAAAGTTATCCTCCTAACCACCCTAACCTATTCTTTAACATAACCTCCAATTTCTAACCTCTCCTAACAGAAATTCAGAGAAAAAAAAAGTTTCTTCTTCCTTAGACCTTCAATCAACCGCTTTAAGCTTCATTCACCTGCATCTTCAAGAACCATCACCTCCATCCTCAATCTTCTGAAAATTTTGCCACCTTATACCATCCTCAATCTTCAACTTTCAACCTTCAATCTTTGACCTTCAATCTGCGATTCTTCATCATTAATCCTCCCTGCAGAATTCCATCGCAACCTCCATTCAATTTCATGTTCATTCCTCTCTTTTCCACGGCATCATCTTCAATACTCATCTTCATCAAATCACCAACCGCAACAATTTTCGACCTCCTCTCCATCTTTAATTCACCTCAATAACCTTCATCAATTCTGCATCACATTCATTTTCATCCAACTGCAGAATAATTCTGCAACACTCTTCAAAATCTTCAATTATCACCAATTGGCAAGCATCAACAAAGTCTGCAAAAATTCGCAACAAAAATTTCAGCATTCAGCGTGAAGAAGAATTTCGAGTAGTATGCAAAGAAAGTAGAAGTAGAGAAAGGGGAAATTGAATCGAGGTTTATACATGAGGATTTCGTCCGAATCGTCATCGTCTTCGTATAACAAGTATTCCAACTTCCTCTTCCTCGTTGAGTAATGTAGCCACGGTGTAGAACGTCATGCTCAGAACCAAGCCTCCGTGGTGGAAGCGCCGATCGGATTTGTAGCAATCTTCGATCGTGTATTTGGTAGCTCGACCTTTGTAGGTTTTTGTCATGTCAGAATAATCAAAACTTCCAAGCAAAGGGAAGAATCTGATTAGAGTAGAGGTAGATCGATGATGATTCGAGAGGTTGTGAGATGGTGGTCGTCGTAGTCATCGGCATCGCCGCGGAGAGAAAGATCATGGTGAAGGCAAGAAGGAGATGAAGAACGGAGGAAGGGTGATGTGGTCACCAACGATTTGACGGAGACGAAGATGATTCCATCGCCGGCTATTGCGGAATGCTGACGGAGATGAGGAGGAGAGGGAGAACATGTGAAACGGAATAATGGAGGAGATATAGTCTGAGCATTTTTAGGGTTTCTTGCCAACTTTCACTACATGGACCGGGTTGGGCCCATCTGCGTCGGGTTTTTTCTTCTTGCACCCGTTGTTCACAACTGAAAACCCCTAGCCCGAGACTGGCAGGCCCATGCGCCTTTCTCTTTTCCACAAACTTCAGCCACACCCCCCTAATCAGGTCTGCACCCTCATAACTATTAGATTATTCGGATTTTGATTTAGATTATATTGTTTTAGAACTAGTTTAGGATTGTGAAATTGAATTTGATGTGGATCTTTAGATTTTATTTCTAGGAATTAATTTTGTTTTAACTCTTTATTAGGGAAATAGAATAATTAGATTAAGAGCTTAAACTAGAAATGGCGCTTGACTCGGGATTCGTTTTTTAGAAGGTTGATTTCGATTAACTTTCGTTTGGAAGTCGATTTATGTTTAGATTTTGCTAGTTGTTTTTCGCATAATTGCTCACTAATTGAATTTCTGGCTTAATTGCCTTGTTAATCGAATTGTAGATTAATTGTTTTTCTACTAGATTAATTCTACTTAATTTTAGAATTAGAATAAACATTAGGTAACCAACTTTAGAATTTATTTAGAACTAGGTTTTAGAATTAATTCACCCTTTTGATATTAATTTTTGAATAGAAATCAATCTTGACTTTAATTAACATTTTAACTTGGATTAACATTGACTTGTAACTTTGTTTAGTAGTTGATTAGTTTTAATTCGACTAATTAGAATTGGATTTCGATAATTGTTTTCGGACTATTATTTTTGGTTTAATCGCATCCTAATTGATTTTTGCTTACTAGTCCATTAATCATTTTTTGGCTTAATTGTCCACTAGTTGTTTTTGCTTAATCGCACTATTTGCTTTTAGTTTAATGGCACTAATCGTTCTAGCTTAATTGTTGACTAATTGTTTTTTTGGCCTATTGGTTCACTAATTGTTTTTGGCTTAATTGTCTACTAATTGATCTCGACTTAGTTGAATTGATTTTGTTCTAACATTGACAATACTTAGATTTTAATGCTAACATTGACTAATCTCCTTAGTAGTTTCATTTGTTAACTTTGTTAATGGTTCTTAAGAGTTAGTTTTGATTAATTGTTGTTTACATTTTGATATCCATTCCACTTAATTTTTGTTGACAATTTCCTTTTGGCTTTTGGTTGCTAACCTTGGTTATTTTGTTGATTACTTTGACTAATTTTTGAGTTGTCTTTGAAGTGATTCATACTTGATTTGATAAGTTGTTTAAAGGTAGGAGGTGATGCTGCATAGATAGCTGGTGTGCACAAGGTGAGCTGTTAAATGTTTCTATTCAGTCCAGATTTTCTTACACCTATTACTTCTTGAAAACAAGTGTTGTTGAAAGCTGTTTTAGCTTGTGGCTAGTTTTTATGGTTGTACAAGTGCTGGAGCGCTGTTGTTGCTGCTGTTTGTGGTTTATTGCAATTGCTTATTATTACTAACTTGTGTGCTAGCTTGTGCAAGGATTTTTGAAAGAGTCTCCGATGGTGTTTATCCGATTGGCTTATTCCACTTTCATTTGTGAATTAAGTCCACTTCTAACATTTTTTGCTCATTGATGTTAATAAGCTCGAGGCTTTCAAGTGCTTACGTTGCTACCCGGTAGTACTCTCCATCTCTTCTACTCACTTTCTCCTTTTCAAATAACATGAGAAGTAGGAAAGGAGTCCCGAACGTTTCTTTTTTGCGGGCATTTTTCTGGAAAGTCCTCAAAGGAGGCTCTGTATGTATGTGTTAATATTTGTGCTAAAGACCTCCATGAGGCATCCCTTTCCCTACCCCCATGATAAGTCCTCAAAAAAAGGCAATCGAATGAGGGACTAGCAATCAGTCCCCGCACTTTCTGTTGGGGTCGTTCACTAGCTCACACTACGCGTTGATGCTTTGAACACGTCTTGCTCCTATCGAGTCGGTCAAGTGGAAGGAGGGTTTAGCAATTAAACCCCCATGATTAGTCTCTAGCTCGCATCAGGCCGATGCTGACGCTTATGTGATCTCATTCACATCCCCTTTATGCTCCGCTCACCATGATTTTCAATATCATTGGTTGAGACTCTTGTGTCTTCCCTCCAGCTAGATTGTTTGCCTCGGTTGATATGACCCCTTGGCTAAAGCTCCCCCTTTTTCTTACTTTGATTGTTTGATGTTATTGTTGATTGACACTGCTTACTCTTTCATTTACTTGTAGTTCCTTTTATTTATGGATTGAGTTACATAATGTCTACTTGTTTCGCATGTTCCCCATAGGGCTCCTGGATTGAATCTAATTTTAGATTAGGTTCAAAGTAGGATAGACATTAGGTTACCAATACATATATGCTAACTTAGGTAGAGATCTTCCCTTTCTTCCTCATAATTCAACCATGGGGTCAATGATGCATGCTAACACTAGGATTGAGTCCCCCATTAGATTTTCTTTTCAAACCCTGGGTCATCTCTTCTCTCTCTCTCAAAGAAAAGCTAAAACACTTAATGAATAAAGATGTGCTTTGTGTGCCATGAGCCTTAAGTACATAGTATGCTTTGTCGCACGAGGCGTGTGACTCGTTACGCAAAGTGTTCACTATGTCATAGACTTTAACACTTTGCATATCGCAAATAAAACAACCAAAACACTTCTTCTAAAAGACAATAAACAGACAAACGTCTTTCTCTTCTCATATAAAACTCTCACTCGACATAAGGGCATGCTTCTCCTTGTTCTACTGCATGCCGGTAACACAAGCCTCGATTCAGTGAGTCGTAACACCTAAGCTAGAACATTAGCATTGCCCAGTTAAAAAAATACAAACAAAACAGGGGTCACCTTTAGTTAGGGGAACTACGTCGCTCTGATTCTTCATTGGTTAATGGAGATACGTAGGCAGGAGATTGTGCGAGATCTTTACGAGCAACCTTATTTATCAACCTCTTTGTTTCTCCTTTCTTTTCTACTGATTCTGACAGGTAGTAGGAGCACCCTTCCCTTTGTCATAAGTCCTCCTTCGACCGACGATCCTTTTGTCTCCCTTTAGCAACCCATAGTGAGCCGAACTACGGCATTCTGATTCTCGCGTGTGAGCGAGATACGTAGGCACAGGCGCGACGCCTGGCGAGCACAATTCCCAGTCATTCCGAACTACGTCCACTCTGATTCTTCTTTCATCCACGAAGATACGTAGGCATAGGATTACGATGATCCTTGCGAGTCCTCTTTTTCTTTTCTTCCCCTCGTTTTTCCTGTTCAGTTTCCCGTTAGCAGTTGAGGTTCAGATAACTACACCTTTTGATCGATAATAACAAGCGCAGATCCCATCGAGTACGATGGACGTGAGGGGGTGCTAATACCTTCCTCTCACATAACCAACTCCCGAACCCAGGCTATGGTTGTGATGACCATTCCTTTCCCTTTGTTGAGGTTTTCTTCGATCGTTTCCTTTCCCTGTGTCGGGATAAATAACGTTCGGTGGTGACTATTCTATTCTTTTCTGCCGGTTGATTTTCACATATGCGACCAGCTGGCGACTCTCCTGGGGAGATATTAACCTCTTGCTGGTCCATCCCCTATGCGAGTCAATCCTAGCGCTTGTGTGTTTATTGTCTTTGGGTGTTTACTTTATTACTTTGCATGATTATCCATTTGCATTGCATCCTACTTGCGCTTTTACTTTCCTGCATACTGGTTATTGGTTGGACTGTCTGGTTTTCTTTGGCGGGTTGGGTTGTTACAAGAGGTAAAAGGCCTAGTACCCAGGCTATGAGATGTTCTCTAGGAAACCTAGGAATATAGTGGATCATGACGGCTACTGGACGAGGTCCTACTAGTGCGGTCATAATGCCACGAGCAGTGGAGGTTTAAGTGGGATATTATCATCATACACGTTTGTTGTTATGATGGTAGTACTCTCAGGCGAACCGTCGATCCTGCGTTTCTTTTGACTTTACCTTGACCTAGACTACACACACGTGAGGGGGACTGGGTGTTTACAGGTTTGCAGGTAACTGTAACCTTCAACATACCCGGTACTCTGGTTTTCTTATCAGTATGGACTTATCAGCCTGGTATTATGGTATTCTGATTATTCAGATATTCTGGTATTCTGATTATTCCGACACTCTGATTATTCTGGTATTCTGATTATTCTAGTATTTTTATAATTTTGATATTCTGGCCTTCTGGTATTCTGATTATTCGGATATTCTGGTATTCCGGTATTCTCTTTAGAGAAGGCCTATGAACTTATTCAGTCATCAACAGTGCAACACAGTTGCTCAGAATATGTGGAAATTTTGATCCCATGTCTTATTGCATTTTTACATTGCATTTGCATCTTGCATCATTTTGCATATCTCTTTCCAGGCCAAATCACTGAGCTTATCCATCCTTTGGCCTCAACATCCAGTTGATTTCCTAACACTCTCATTGGACTTGAATAAGTATTCTGGAAGGATCGTGAATTCAGGATAGCAGAATCAGTTTGTGACTAGGGCTGATGTTGAATTGATGAAGAATCAGTGGGATCAACTTATGGAGGCTATGGCAGCCATGACAAGGGGAGAGGCCAATATTCAGAGAATTGAGCATGTCATTCTACCTCCCATGAATAACGCTGCTCAAGCTCAGCCTGTGCGGGCCCCTGTTGAGGATCCTGTTATACAAGAACTTCCTTTTGTCCAAGGCGGACATTCATCTTCTCTTGATGTTACAAATTATCAGAGTTTTGCATTTTCTGTGTCAGATGTCCAAGGGGTAGTTCCAAAGATGAAACCTAAGGACCCACGATCTGTTGAGTTTGATGAAAGATATCGTGTGTTAGACGAGAAACTTAAAGCCTTGGAGAGGCGTGATACTCTTGATCTGAATGCTTCAAGCATGTGTTTGGTACCCGGCCTTGTAATGCCTCCAAAGTTTAAGACACCGAAGTTTAAAAAGGGGATAGCTGTCCAAAACAACATTTGGTAATGTTTTGCAGAAGAATGATCTCTTATGTCCACAACGACAAACTCACTCTGAGTGGGGCATCATTGTATTGATATATGCAGTTAGAGAGTGGTAGCATCCAATCATGGTCAGACCTAGCCAATGGCTTTGTGAAGAAATACAATTACAATCTTGACATGGCTCCCAGCCACATGCATTTGCAAGATTTATCTCAAGCGGAGAATGAATCATTCAGAGGGTATGCTCAGAGATGGAGAGGGTTAGCTGCTCGTGTTCAACCACCACTTTCAGACAGAGAATTGGTTAATCTGTTTATAGACACTTTGCAAGGCCTATATTTCGATAAGATGATTTTCACTGGGACATCAAAATTCTCTGACCTGGTAATAGTTTGAGAGCGCATTGAGAGCCTACTCAAATATGGAAAGATCCAAGGCGCCTCGAACATCCCAGCCAGTGAAAATGAAAATGAATCAGTTGTCAGTTCTCAAGAAGGATCGGAGGAAGAAAATAGTTCCATCCAGGAATCTACGTCACCTTATTCTCAGTGTTCAGGCATATCAACTATTCAGAGTCACCGATTTTCTGGGTCCTCGTATCAGGGACAATATTATTCTGCAAATCAGAGACCTTCTCAGAATCAATGGTCATGCCGTCATTAGCCGCGTCAGCATGCCCGGCAAAGGCCAAGGAAGCCAGAGAGGCATTTCACTCAGTTTCCAATGTCGTACAGTTAGATCTTGCCAGATTTAATCAGAGGTGGATTGTTAGTGCCAAAGAGGATATATTCAGTGATTCCTTCGTACCCACCAGGTTTTGATGCCAACACCCGTTGTGATTACCATGCATGGGCACAGGGGCATTCAACTGAAGATTGTAAGGTGTTCAAGAGCAAGGTTCAGACACTTCTTGACTCCAATATGTTCTCGTTCACGCCTCAAGGTATTCAGATCAACAATTCTCCTTCATCCAGTCAGGTGGGTTCATTAGTCCAGGTTATGGAAGAAGCCACCGAAAGCAGGTGTGCAGATGACTATCAGGCTGACTTTGACGAGCAATTCTGAAGATGGCTAGCTCAGTGCCAAATCATGCTTGGAAAGCCCAGTTCCCCAAAGTTGGCAATCATTATATCATATCATTTCTTTGCATTTGTAGTTTCTTTTCTGTTAAAATGCAAACTCATTTGTAAAACTTGTCTTTTTTAATTGATAATGATAATGAAATGAATATGCATGTTGTGATCAAATCTAGTCGTGTTCACTCATACTTTTTTATCGATATCATATGCTTGTTCAAGCAGGATCCGAGGGAGGATGACGAAATCGAAAGACGTAAAACTTCTGATTGTATGCTTTTGAACAAAAACCATACTGATGATGTACAGGCATTGCTTCAGATTCACAAACACCAAAGACATAAGGAAGATAATCCCTTGTAAACCCCTTTGAGCCTAGTAGTAGGAGTTTCTTTCTGAAAATGAAAAACCCTCAATCTTAACCTGGGGCAGGGTAGGTGTCAGCTAATTTGCCCGAGCGTTCAAATTTCAAAAGGAGTGTCCCATTCGAGGATCAAATCACAATGGTTATCCCTCACCAACTGAAGAGTGAGGCAGTCACAACTCTTTCAAACAAGTCGGAAAACTTGTGTCACACGATTTGTTCCGAAAAAAGAATCATTGAAAAGAAAGAAAGCCCGCTAAGTCGAAACTTGAAAACAAGTGACTTAGGCAAAAGTTAGGGCATCCCGCTGGACTTCTAAATTGAAAAAATACAAAAAGAATCAGTCCAGGAAAAAACAGGGAAATCAAAAACAAACAAAATATGAAAAACGAAAAAGGATTACTAAAGAAAAATCCTCGGTAAAGAACAAAGTCGTGTGACTACAGACACCAAAGACAGAAAGGGGTGAATGTCTCTCCGAAAACCATGTGGGTTCCTTCTATCCTCTTACCATTCATTAACCCTTTTGAAAGGTGAGTGCCTGTGTCGAATTAGCTGAACATAGGATTGGAGAACATCAAGGAGAATGGGTGGGTTAAAACAAAACTTTGAGCCATAAATTCTTCTTTCTTAAACCGCAAACCTGGCCATGTTACAACCTTCAAAAGACCTAATTGTATCAGGGTTGTTTAGAAAGCATACTTCGGTAAAGATCGCGTCAGTTCTGACTCCTAAAAGGTTTTTCTTACCATTCATGTTGGTATCGATGTGACATTCTAATAAGTGATTCGTTCACTATATGTCATGACATTTTTCTAGTGAACAGACCTGGATTTCAAACCTGTCATATGCATTGCATTAAAATTATCTTTTCAAACCGAATTGTTTTACTTGCGAGTAAGCACTTGACATCAGGAAAGTTTCTGCAATGGAAAGGTTGATCAAGATAAGACGCAAATGCCAGAAGACTTCGTTGAGCAGGGGCAAGTCATCAAATGATCACGCCAAATGGGAAATTCATTCTAAGATTCAGCTAATCTGGAGCAGCCACGTCGAGGAATCTCTCTAAAGTTCAGCCAAACAGGGGCAATCACATCGAGATTAGGAAAATCTCTCAAAGATCAATCAGTCAGGGGCAAAATCACTTCAATGCTCGTATCGAGGCAGGTCACCTCAAGAGCACGAGAAGCTTTCCCACCCTAGATGATAGTTAATCAAAAGCACCTCTTCAAAGTTCAGCATACTGGGGCAGAGTATTTTAAGTCGTTATGAATCCTCTCGAGGCAAATTCCTTCATAGTTTAGCCAATCTGAGGCAGTTACACCAAGATCCGATGAATCTCTCCAAGAGTTTGAAAACCCTGGGGCATTTTGAACGCCAGGTTTTCTGTAAAATCCTATTGAGATGATTTCTTCCAGTAGACCATGTGGTCTGAGACAAGTGGAGAGTCCGCTTATGATATTTGGCATGCAGTTGATCAGAAGAAGCGTAAAGCATGAAAGTAGTTCCCAGTATGGGGTTTCTCTTCCTCAGCAAGGCACCAAGGGACATTATGAAGATTCTGATTATTCTCCCTAGCGAGAGTCCAGAGGTTTGGTTTCCTCTAGCCAGAATTAGCTTTTCTCCAACAAAAGTTCAAACCCCAAGATAGGGTGAAGATGGTTTGTTCTTGCTCTCCAAGCAGGTCGGCACCCCCAGCAAGAGGCTCATTTGACATCCCATCCCCAGTAAAGCCTTTCTCTCTAGCATTGAAACCTAGCATCATCAGCAGAGCATTGAGAATTTCTCTTTCCCTACCAATAGTGCATAGAATTGTTTCCCGGGTCAGAGTGGTTTGTTGCTCCCCAGCTAGTATTCAAAAGTTTATTGTTCCAGACAGAATAATGTTGCATCTTTGGCCGAATATTAGTTTGATGTCTCGCCTTTATAGAGATCTGTGTTCCCCCACCGAGTCTCGGTGCCTACTTTCCTCATCGAATCAGGAAGTATAATCTCGCCAGCAGCAGTATGCTCTTTTCCCCAGCAGAATTCAATGGAGTTCCTCTTCCCAACAGAGTATCAGAATGTCTCTCCTCCGGCAAGACATCAGGAAGTTTGATTTCCCCAGTGGAGTCCATGGTCATGGCTCTCCCCAAGCAGAAACAGGTCCCTCAGCAGAAGAGTTCTTCCTCGAGGTTGTCATCCTCAGTATTGTATAAGGATTCCTCATTCCCCGTAGCGCAAAGTGATGGAATATTCCCAAGCGGTTTTAAAAATGGTGGAAAGTCAGAGTGTTCTCCTCCTCTAGCATATCAGATCAGTGATGTTGCCTGTAATTAAATTCCAATGGTTATTGACAGTTCAAACCCATCGGTTGTTCAGAGGTTATCCCCAGCAAGAGTTCTGGTTAATTTCAGTCCCCTAGCAAGTGTTTCTTCCCTTAGCAAGAAATATGGTTCATCTCAATCCCTCAACAGGTATTTCCTTCCTCGACAAGAGTTCGTTTGATCTCAACTCCCTAGCAGCCAGGCCAGAAGGTTGTCATTTCCCCAGCGGAGTTCTATGGTTATAGTTTTTCCCTAAGAAGATTGGTTCAGATGATACCTCCCCAGCAAGGTCATCATTCCTTACAATAATCCTCAGCAAGTTTGGCAGTTGAGAGCCCAGATTGTGTCAACCTTATCCCCAACTGAGTTGATGTTTTCCCACAGAGAATCGGAAGATCAGATTGATGGCTATTTCCTCAGCAGAGTTGTTATTATCCCCCCAGCAGGGAATTCTCTTTGCATTTTGCATGTAGTGGTCATTACATTGCATCTTCAAAAACACGTAGCATTTCCATCGAGATGGAGCATTACGCCATGGAAAAATTCAAACATATGCATACGAAGCATAAGCCAGTTTTAGAACCTTGTGCGAAAGACCAAAATTGTTTCTCTTCAATCAGACCAAAGAATCCTCAAAAAGAATGCCTCGTTCATTCCCCAACAGATATTTCAATCAGTACCAGGGTTTCAATTCTTTTCTCCCCACCAGAGCTTTATCTTTCGGTTTGTAGATCTGTTGATCCTACACCTTAAACCGTAGATTTCATAGGAACCATTCCCGATAGGATTCCTTTAGCCATTCCCGATAGGAACCTTTATAAGTTTTGAACCTTAGCCATTCCCGATAGGTGATTAGGTTAAAACTTCTCTTTGGGAACCATTCCCGATAGGATTCCTTTAGCCATTCTCGATAGGAACCTTTATAAGTTTTGAACCTTAGCCATTCCCGATAGGTGATTAGGTTAAAACTTCTCTTTAGGAACCATTCCCGATCGGTTTCCTTTAGCCATTCCCGATAGGCACCTTTATAAGTTTTGAACCTTAGCCATTCCCGATAGGTGACTAGGTTAAAACTTCTCTTTAGGAACCATTCCCGATAGGTTTCCTTTAGCCATTCCCGATAGGCACCTTTATAAGTTTTGAACCTTAGTCATTCCCGATAGACGTTTAGGTTAAAACTTCTCCTTAGAAACCATTCCTGATAGGTTTCCCTTAGCCATTCCCGATAGGAAGCTTATAAGTTTTGAACCTTAGTCATTCTCGATAGACGTTTAGGTATCAGACTTTTCTTTAGGAACCATTCCCGATAGGATTCCTTTAGCCATTCCCAATAGGAACCTTATATGTTTTGAAATTTAGCCATTCCCGATAGGTGATTAGATCAAACTCTCTTTAGGAACCATTCTTGGTAGGATTCCTTTAGTTATTCCAGATAGACGCTCATATTTTTTACCGTAGTCATTCCCGATAGACAGTTAGGTTAGATCACTCTCCCCTTAGAAACCATTCCCGATAGGTTTCCTTTAGCTATTCCTAATAGGTATTTCAAGTTAAATCTTGATCACTCTCCCTTTACAAACCATTCCCGATAGGTTTCCTTTAGTCATAGACGCCCTAGGTTCCCGACCTTACCTATAGTCATTCATGAGAGACGTCTTAGGTTCCCGACCTTTTCTCCGGATATCTCTTCCAACAATTGGTACTTTCGGCCCACCCCCAGTAGAGTCGTATATCTATGTCTTTTCCCACAGAGCGCAAATTTTCTGGTTTTTTATTATATTCAATCCCTATTTACCTTGAATGTTTGACAGCCGCTACTCTCATCCCTTCAGGTCTATAGTTGATTGAATAGGGGCAGCTGTAATACCCCAAAATTTGCCCTCTTATTTATTGCCTTATAACACTGGCTTGTGTTTTGCATCCATCTGCATATCCACTATGTCATAACTGCATTAATCATACATTTGCATTAGTCTTCTAAGACATTGGATCAAAGCATCTTTCTTGTGATTTCTGGTTTTTCCTATCACAAGGAGAGACGAAGGTCTGAGCTCACAACATCATGAGTGTCTTCTTATCAAGGCTTTATGTATCCCAATGCAAGTGGTTCAGAGATTCTTATCTTTTGTGTGATCTGGGCAAGTAGATATTCATCAATTGAAGAGGATGGTTACGTTCTCACGTCAAAGGCATCTTGGTATTCATGGTGTAAGGTATCCAGTTGTGGATCTATATGGGAATCAAGGCACATTGTTGCCTGGTCGGTTGCCCATTGCTTGTTGTTGGGTATTCAGCGAGAGTGCAAGTTTGGTTTTGTTTGAAGGTTTGGTTCGATTTAAACACGTTAAGTGTGGTCATGTGGATTTCTTGTAACTCAAAATTTGAAGTTCGTTTCAACTCATGTTCATGTCTATTTTTATAACCATTTCAAATCACAAAAGTCCATTTTCATTTTCTTATCCAAAATTATATTCATTCAAAAGCCATTCTTATCCACATTTTTTTGATAAAAACGATCCACCATACCCTTTCAACATGCACCAACTATGCTTTTTCTAAGCAACAAAAGTTTACTCCTGCATTTATCAGATAATACAAGGCGCAGGAAAGAAAAATAGATAACAGAAAAACTCCAAAAAAAACCAACCTACAACAGAAATTCCATAACATTTTCATAACTGCCAATAACAGCATTCCTAACCTATCCATTTCTAACAATTCTTCCAATTCCTAACAGATAACAAATCCTCCTAACCACCCTAACTTATTCTCTAACATAACCTCCAATTTCTAACCTCTCCTAACAGAAATTCAGAGAAAAAAAAGCTTATTCTTCCTTAGACCTTCAATCAACCGCTTCAAGCTTCATTCACCTGCATCTTCAAAAACCATCACCTCCATCCTCAATCTTCTGAAAATTTGGCCGCCTTATACCATCCTCAATCTTCAACTTTCAACCTTCAATCTTCGACCTTCAATTTGCGATTCTTCATCATTAATCCTCCCTGCAGAATTCCATTGCAACCTCCATTCAATTTCATGTTCATTCCTCTCTTTTCCACGGCATCATCTTCAATACACATCTTCATCAAATCACCAACCGCAACAATTTTCGACCTCCTCTCCATCTTCAATTCACCTCAATAACCTTCATCGATTCTGCATCACATTCATTTTCATCCAACTACAAAATAATTCTGCAACACTCTACAACATCTTCAATTATCACCAATTGGCAAGATCAACAAAGTCTGCGAAAACTCACAACAACAATTTCAGCATGCAGCGTGAAGAAGAACTTCGAGTAGTATGCAAAGAAAGTAGAAGTAGAGAAAGGGTAAATTGAATTGAGGTTTATACATAAGGCTTTCGTCCGAATCGTCATCGTCTTCGCATCACAAGTATTCCAACTTCCTCTTCCTCGTTGAGTATTGTAGCCACGGTGTAGAACGTCGTGCTCAGAACCAAGCCTCCGTGGTTGATGTGCAGATTGGATTTGTAGCGATCTTCGGTCGTGTATTTGGTAGCTCGGCCTTTATAGGTTTTGTCACGTCAGGTTAATCAAAACTTCCAAGCAAAGGGAAGAATCTGATTAGAGTAGAGGTAGATCGATGATGATTCGAAAGGCTGTGAGATGGTGGTCGTCGTAGTCATCGGCATCGCCGCGGAGAGAAAGATCATGGCGAAGGCAAGAAGGAGATGAAGAACGGAGGAAGGGTGATGTGGTTCCCGACAATTTGACGAAGTTGAAGATGATTCCATCGCCGGCTATTGCAGAATGCTGACGGAGATGAGGAGGAGAGGGAGAACATGTGAAACAGCGTAATGGAGGAGATATAGTCTGAGCATTTTTAGGGTTTCTTGCCAACTTTCACTACATGGACCGGGTTGGGCCCATCTGCATCGGGTTTTTTCTTCTTGCACCCGTTGTTCACAACTGAAAACCCCTAGGCTGAGACTGGCAGGCCCATGCGCCTTTCTCTTTTCCACGAACTTTAGCCACACCCCTTAATCAGGTCTGCACCCTCATAACTCTTACATTATTTGGATTTTGGTTTAGATTATATTGTTTTAGAACTAGTTTAGGATTGTGAAATTGAATTTGATGTGGATCTTTAGATTTTATTTCTAGGAATTAATTTTGTTTTAATTCTTGATTAGGGAAATAGAATAATTAGATTAGGAGCATTAACTAGAAATTGCGCTTGACTCGGGATTAGTTTTTTAGAAGGGTAATTTCGATTAACTTTCGTTTGGAAGTCGATTTATGTTTAAATTTTGCTAAATTTTTTTCGCTTAATTGCTAACTAATTAAATTTTTGGCTTAATTGCCTTGTTAATCGAATTCTAGATTAATTGTTTTTCTACTAGATTAATTCTAGTTAATTTTAGAATTAGAATAAACATTAGATAACCAACTTTAGAATTTGTTTAGAACTAGGTTTTAGAATTAATTCACCCTTTTGATATTAATTTTCGAATAGAAGTCAATCTTGACTTTAATTGACATTTTATCTTGGATTAACATTGACTTGTAACTTTGTTTAGTAGTTGATTAGTTTTAATTCGACTAATTAGAATTGGATTTCGATAATTGTTTTAGGACTATTATTTTTGGTTTAATCGCATCCTAATTGATTTTTGCTTACTAGTCCATTAATTGTTTTTTGGCTTAATTGTCCACTAATTGTTTTTGCTTAATCGCACTATTTGCTTTTAGTTTAATGGCACTAATCGTTCTAGCTTAATTGTTGACTAATTGTTTTTTTGGCCTGTTAGTTCACAAATTGTTTTTGGCTTAATTGTCTACTAATTGATCTCGACTTAGTTGAATTGATTTTGTTCTAACATTGACTATACTTATATTTTAATGCTAACATTGACTAATCTCCTTAGTAGTTTCATTTTTTAACTTTGTTAATGGTTCTTAAATGTTAGTTTTGATTAATTGTTGTTTACATTTTGATATCCATTCCACTTAATTCTAGTTGACAATTTTCTTTTGGCTTTTGGTTGCTAACCTTGGTTAGTTTGTTGATTACTTTGACTAATTTTTGAGTTGTCTTTGTAGTGATTCATACTTGAGTTGATAAGTTGTTTAAAGGTAGGAGGTGTTGCTGCATACATAGGTGGTGTGCACAAGGTGAGCTGTTAAATGTTGCTATTCTGTCCAGATTTTCTTACACCTATTCCTTCTTGAAAACAAGTGCTGTTGAAAGCTATTTTAGCTTGTGGCTAGTTTTTATGGTTGTACAAGTGCTGAAGCGTTGTTGTTGCTGCTGTTTATGGTTATTGCAATTGCTTGTTATTACTAACTTGTGTGCTAGCTTGTGCAAGGATTTTTGAAAGAGCCTTCGATGGTGTTTATCCGATTGGCTTATTCCACTTTCATTTGTGAATTAAGTCTACTTCTAACATTTTTTTCTCATTGATTTTATTAGGCTCGAGGCTTTCAAGTGCTTACGTTTCTACCCGGTAGTACTCTTCATCCCTTCTACTCACTTTCTCCTTTTCAAATAACATGAGAAGTAGGATTAGAGTCCTGGCCGTTTCTTTTTGGCGGGCATTTTTCTGGAAAGTCCTCAAAGGAGGCTTTGTATATGTGTGTTTATATTTGTGCTAAAGACCTCTTGAGGCATCCCTTTCCCTATCCCCATGATAAGTCCTCAAAAGAAGGCAAGCGAGGGAGGGACTAGCAATCAGTCCCCGCACTTTCTATTGGGGTCGTTCACTAGCTCACACTACGTGTTGAGGCTTTGAACACAGCTTGCTCCTATCGAGTCAGTCAAGTGGAAGGAGGGTTTAGCAATCAAACCCCAACGATTAGTCTCTAGCTCGCATCAGGCCGATGTTGACACTTATGTGATCTCATTCACATCCCCTTTTTGCTCCGCTCTCCGTGATTTTCAATATCATTGGTTGAGACTCTTGTGTCTTCCCTCCAGCTAGCTTGTTTGCCTCGGTTGATATGACCCCTTGTCTAAAGCTCCCCCTTTTTCTTACTTTGATTGTTTGATATTATTGTTGATTGACACTGCTTACTCTTTCATTTACTTGTAGTTCCTTTTGTTTATGGATTGAGTTACATAATGTTTACTTGTTTTGCATGTTCCCCATAGGGCTCCTAGATTGATTCTAATTTTGGATTAGGTTCAAAGTAGGATAGACATTAGGTTACCAATCCATGTATGCTAACTTAGGTAGAGATCTTCCCTTTCTTCCTCATAATTCAACCATAGGATCAATGATGCATGCTAACACTAGGATTGAGTCCCCTATTAGATTTTCTTTTCAAACCCTGAGTCATCTCTTCTCTCTCTCTCAAAGAAAATCTAAAACAATTAATGAATAAAGATGTGCTTTGTGTGCCATGAGCCTTAAGTACATAGTATGCTTTGTCGCGCGGGGCATGTGACTCGTTACGCAAAGTGTTCACTATGTCATAGACTTTAACACTTTGCATATGGCCAATAAAACAACCAAAAGACTTCTTCTAAAAGACAATAAACAGATAAACGTCTTTCTCTTCTCATCTAAAACTCTCACTCAACGTAAGGGCATGCTTCTCCTTGTTCTACTGCAAGCCGGTAACACGAGCCTCGATTCAACGAGTCGTAACACCTAAGCTAGAACATTAGCATTGACCAGTTAAAAAAACACAAACAAAGCAGGGGTCACCCTTAGTTAGGGGAACTACGTCTCTCTAATTCTTTATTGGTTAATAGAGATACTTAGGCAGGAGATCGTGCGAGTTCTTTGCGAGCAACCTTATTTATCAACCTCTTTGTTACTCCTTTCTTTTCTACCAATTCTGGCAGGTAGTAGGAGCACCCTTCCCTTTGTCGTAAGTCTGCCTTCGGCCGGCGATCCTTTTGTCTCCCTTTAGCCACCCGTAGTGAGCTGAACTACAACACTCTGATTCTCGCGTGCGAGCGAGATACTTAGGCACAGGCGTGACGCCTGGCGAGCACAATCCCCAGTCATTCCGAACTACGTCCACTCTGATTCTTCGTTCGTCCATGAAGATACGTAGGCATAGGATTGCGATGATCCTTGCGAGTCCTCTTTTTCTTTTCTTCCCCCCATTTTTCCCGTTTTGTTTCCCGTTAGTAGTTGAGCTTCAGATACCTACACCTTTTGATCGAGAACAACAAGCGCGGATCCCATCGAGTACAATGGACGTGAGGGGGTGCTAATACCTTCCTCTCGTGTAACCGACTCCCGAACCCAGGCTATGGTTGTGACCATTCTTTTCCCTTTGTTTAGGTTTTCTTCGATCATTTATTTTCCCTGCGTCGGGATAAATATGGTTCGGTGGTGACTCTTCTGTTCTTTTCTGCCAATTGATTTTCGCAGATGCGACCAATTAGTAATCAACCTTCCCAATCTTCTCAGGTCTTCAAGTTTTGGATTTCTGAAGGTGTACTTCTATGTTTTTCTTCTACCAAAATCCATATCGCGGTTTCTGATATTGTCAACACCCTGTTTTTTTTAGTTCTTTTGGAAAAAAATTGAGAATTTTTTTTTATTTTAAGTTTTTGATGGATGAATGAATGCATGAATGCAGCAAACACAAATATATGAAAACATGGGTTTAAGGGTTTATTGTCACGAGCATGAGTCCATGGGTCTACCCATCCCAAAGGTATGTACTAGGGGTTCTTTTTGTACCTGTAGAATGGGTTCTAACAAGGTTCCCAAAATCATTGACCCCTCTTAAGAATATTACCAGCAAACCGACTGACTCATGAGAGCTGTAATATCCCTCAGATGGATCTTATTGAGTGTAGTATCGCGTGTCGACTATTCTCGATAGTCACTACACTACGTCCTAAAACGTCCAAATGGTTAAATGTTTACTAATCCTCAGCTTCACGAGTGCCTAGTGGAAAAAGTAACGTTTTCACGACTTACTCGCTCAACATCAGTAATTCTAAAAGGGTACCTCTACTGATTTGGTGTACTTTCAAGTTAGCTTGGTCGGGATTCACTCCCTATAAGCCTTCTTGAGTCTGCCACCTCCTATCTTAAAATATGCTCTCAAGCCCACTGAGGAATTTTTGACTCACTACGTGTGTATTAATCACATTCCCAGATAAAAAACAATTTAAACAAATATGGAATATAAGCAAGTAGTATGATGGAAAACAGTAAAAAATGAGAAAGCAAATAAAACAGCAAAAATATGCAATGTAAGGCTTAACCCTCTTAAGAGGCAATTAGGTAGTCCCCAGCAGAGTCGCCATTTTACTATAGCTCCGATTTTTGTGACGCGGCCACTACCGCTTTTAGTGCTACTTTCTGATTTCTATATTTATCCTACGAAACTTAAAAGGAAGGGGAAGATATCTTAAACTAACCCTGCATGCAAATGTTTTCCTTTACAAATGCGAAGAGATCTGGAATCGGGGGTTGGTCATACAAGACGAAGCTATTAACACCCTAAGTATCTATAGTAATCTATATGAACCTTTATTTGCATATGTTTCTACTGTTGAATTGCTCGGTTGCTTAAATCCATTTACTGTTGATTGGGAAAGTTTCTCCTTTGTGAAAGCTGAGGAAATGTTTTTGTTGTTTAGGGTTTTCTATTGTTTTTTGGGAAGGTACTTGACCTAATATTTTTTATTGGTGCGCTCGCTAAGATTTCGCCATCTTATGCCTACGTATTCCCATAATGAGACTTGGGGAAAGCAGAGCGTTTGTAGTTCCTCCTATTCTATGGGAGGAAAAATGTTTGGTGTCTTGTTCAAAGCCCAAGATTGAAGCTAAAAGAGTATTTGTGTCTTGTGTAAAGCCAAAGATTAAAGCTAAAAGTGTATTTGTGTCTTCTTCAAAGCCCAAGATTGAAGCTAAAAGTATATTTGTGTCTTGTTCAAAGCCCAATATTGAAGCTAAAAGTATATTTGTGTCTTGTTTAAAGCCCAAGATTGAAGCTAAAAAAGTGACTAAGAGAGAATTTGTCATCTCTAAAGGGAGATATCTCACCTATTCATCACAAACATTGAAGAATTGACTTATAAAGAAAGTTGCTTTAACTGGGATGTGTGGAATCCAGCAATGCCACATCTTCCTTTATAGAAGAACTGAAATGTCATGAAAGAAGAAGCTTTAACTCAGTGTAGAGAAATGCCACTTTTTCCTTTATGAATCTTTGCATGCTAAGAAAGGGACATTGACTTGGATGTGTAGAATCCAGAGGTTTGCCACTTATATCACTTAGATGAAAGAGAACTTTAGCCATGATAAAGGAGGGAATCCAGCTTGAATTTTGAATCAACAAGTATGCCACTTACATCAATTATCTGGAAAAAAAAGGTTTTGACTTGTTTGTTTTGAAATGTGATGTATAGAGGAAATATCCTCCTACAGAGAGGACTCAGAGTCTCATATGTGGGGATGTTGAATTTTGTGCCTTGATCAAAGCCCAAGGTTGAAGCTGAAAAAGAAGTTGAAATCTGACTCAACTGGGGGAGTATTATATCTGTCTTGTACAAAACCCAAGATTGAGGCTGACTGGGGAGATCATTATATGAATCATAATAGGAGGCTGGGGGAATTTGAGTGGAGATTGATTCTTGCTGAGGATATTTAAATCCAAGAGAAGGTCTAAACTGTTTTGATGAATCCAAAAGAGTTGAATTATTAAATGCCACAAAGGCTTTGATTATTTTAGGGATTTATTGATTGTAACATGACCCTGGCTAGGGATTTAGAAGTGAAAACCAAACCCTATTGAGGATCAAAAGAGATTTAAATGATGAGTTTGAATGTCCCAGAGATTTTGACTTTCCTGGGAGTTGGTGTATAGATAAAGATGACTTAGATTTATCCTATGCTTTTAGGAAGCCTGAGTGTCCTTGTATGAAGCCCAAAAGGAGGCTGGGGATGCTTCTTAGAAGCTTGTGGGTCCTTGTATGAAGCCCAAGAGGTGGTTGGGGATTGAGACTTTCTAAGTCTAGGAAGAGTTCAAGAAAGGTTTCAGCGGGAAATAATCCTTTCTTTGTTGAACTGTCCCAAGGTTAAATGGGTTAAATAAGAGGTTTCACCGGGAAATTATCCTCTCTTTATTGAACTGTTTCAAGGTTGAATAAATTGAACAAATCCTAAGAGGAGGCTACCTGTATTAGGGAGAAGAATTCCTTTGTACAAGAAGGAACTAGTTGCTTGAACTAAGTTATACTGATTAAAAGGACCCTATTGTTTGAACTAGTCTAAACTGAGGAAGATTTAAATGCTAAGAGAAACTTAACAAGATATGTACAAGTATATATACAAATATATTAACAAGTATGGATTGAATTGAGAAAAGTGGTGGGTCTTATTCTCTGAATAGAAGCCCAAGTGTATTGTGATTGATGGGATGTCTTCTTCAAAATTGAATTAGTGTTTTTGAAGAAATTGAAGAAAGTTTTGACTTTGAAGATGTCTTGATCTTAAGTAAGAGAGAAACAAAGGTGTTGGGTCTTACACTCTAAATAGAGGCTCAGATGATTGTTTGTATCCTGTACAAAGCCCGGGATGAATGAGGCTAAAAGGTTTTCTATTAACAAAAAGGTGTTGGGTATTACACTCTATCAAATGCCCAGATGGTTGTTTAAAAACAAAGTTATGTGCAAAAGGGATGGGACTTATACTCTTAACAGAGGCCCAAAGACTGTTGTGAAAACAGTGATCGCACTGTGATTTTGAAAAGCGTGATGGGACTTATACTATAGCAGAGGCCCATGAAGTGGTTTATTTACAAAGAGGGTTGGGTCTTAAACTCTAATAGAGGCCCATGAGTGTTCAAATGAAGTTTGAAAGATAGAATCAAAGTAAAACCCTAATTTCATTTTTAAGATATTTTTCAAAGAAAAATCAATAAAAAAATGTATAATTTATCAAATGAATCCATTAATCATGTCATAAACAATGATTAAGATTTATGAAAAAGGTATTTTATCCACATGAATATTTATAATCATTTAGGTTTTTAAAAAAAATCAAGAAAAGATATCATTTTTAAAAAAATATTTAAAACAATTTGAAATGATATCTTTAATATATTAAAAATATATCAAACAAAAATTATTTTTGTGATTTTTTGTGGATTAAAATAATAGGGTATTTAAATGACATGTGTGAAAAAATTGGGATTAAAAAAATTAATTTGATAGGAAAAATCAATATTTGAAATTATTTTTTAAACAATTAAAAAATAATATATTAAATATATTAAAAATATATCAAATATAAAATATTCCTTTGATTTTTTTGGTGAATAAATTATTTAAATAGGTGGATGATATTTGTGCAAAAATTCATTTTAAAATAATTAAAATTGAATATAGAAAATAATTTTTGAAAATAATATGAAAATATTAAAAATATTTAAAAATTCAAAAATTTGAATTATGGCGCCAAGGCCATCTTCTTCTTCCTCGCGCATACCACCATCATCAGATTTGCAAAATCTCTCCTATCTTTCTCAATTCGTAATGATTTTAAAAGATGTAAACATGAAGTTGCTTGTTTTTGAACATGGAACATGATGGTACCAATTAATTTCATTTATTTTAAGTGTGGAGTGAGTTGTCAAGTGATGAACAGATGAACCCTAATTTTTGCAAGAACATTGTGAAATCCTATACACAATTGATACATAGTAATTGATTGAGGGAAAGTATTTTATATAAGTGCAGAAACATGTTGGTAACTTGAAATATAAAAAATGATGCATGTTTCATGGAGTTTGGGAAGTTCAGGCTTACCTGTGCAAGAGGAATTTGAACCCTCAGTTGTAGGTGTTACAGATGTGAAATGATGACCTGGACAGCTTCCCTGGACCTCAAGAAATGTGTTGATGTGCTTGGAATGGATTGAAACCTTCTGGTTTGATAGGCTTGACTCTAACTGCAGCTAATGATGTATTTTGAGCAAATGGGGTATGACTTGATGATTCAGATGTTACAGAAGTTGTTTAAGTATTTGGATCACTCATACATGATGTATGTGAGGTGTTTGAATCATTGGTTTGAGCCAAGAAGCTCTGGTTTTGAAAACACGATTCTCACATTTTGAAAATTTGAAAACTTGTAGCAAAAGCAAGAAAGAAGAGAAAACAAGTTTTGTATTGTTTTGGTGTGTTTTGAATGATCAGAAATGAGTTATATTTATAGGAGAATGGATTTGTCTTGGAGGAATAGTGTTGGCTCGAATATTGGCTTGGATTCAAAGGTTTTGGCAAGTTGCACCATTGCCCCTCACACAAGGCATCATAGCTCTCCACATGGCTAGCTTGTCTTTTGACTCATTCCACATTCCTCAAATGTTTTTATTGTTGTTTATGTGAGCATCTTGACTAATAAAAGTACCTTTGTTGAATGTGCACTATTGCACATAAATGCCTTTGAATTTAAGGCATAATGTGACAAAATCCATTAATTCAATTTGAGATATCTCTTGACCCTTTGACCCAATTTTGTAGGTTTGTTATGATTCCTTCTGTTATGCATTGAATGTGAGTGGCATTGATCATTACACTTGACAAGAAAATCGTGTATGGCAAGTAAATGAACAAAACTATCTTTGAGAAAAAGTTGCAGCAAGGTGTATAGATCACTCCATATCCCTTTGCTCAAGTGGAGTTATCTCATGCTCTTGGGCCCTTTGGAAAGCTGGGATAATGTACTTCAACTTTGATGTTCACCATTGGACTTGATTCATCTTGGATCATGGTGAAAAATCCCTCCACATTGTGGTGTTTTGACTGATCTTACCTTAGGCAGAATTTTACTAAGTGTTGAAATTCATTTCATACTTTTCTTGATTTTGATCACTTCATAACTTAAAATCCAAGCATTTTTTGAACATGGATCAGTTTTACACTTTTGTAGTATGTGATGAAATCTATCATTTGAGCTTTGGATCCAAGAAAATGGTTGCTTGGTTTGGAAGTTATGGCTTTTGGAAGTTGGGTACCTAAACACTTTTTCCATAACTTTGTGAAATTTTCACTTTCTCAACATTGCCCCTTTTACAAGTTATCTTGATTTCTTGATCAAATATTCTTCAAATGTAACAATGGATCATGTTTTCTTGTATAATGGTTCATGATGAACATTTTTGGCCAAAAATTCAAACTTTGACTTTGGGTCTCAGATGAATTTTGTGTAGAGAAACCCTAATTCCTAATTTTCAATGAATGGATGTCCCAAGGTGATTTTAAACTTATGAATGGAATTCAAGGGTATATTTGAGTGTCTTGAATCATATCCCAAGGTTTGAGATCATGTCTTGGTCAAAAGTCAAATGTATGGTTGACTTTTTATCAAAACCCTAGTTTGTGGCTCAGATGGATTTGAATTCTTGCATTGTTTGTGAATCAAGTTCTTTGAATCAATCCAATCATATGAATGGACTAATATGACATATTTGAAGTCATTGAATTATACCTTGAAGTCTTGGTTCATACTCAGATGAAAATTTTCCTCTAGAAAGCTTGGTCGACCAAAACCCTAATTTGGTGACACTGAAGATCTTGAGGCCTGATCAACTTGAAATGATGCAATCTTGTGCTTGATTCTTGATGTTGAGGACCACTTGTCCTTCATGAATGATTGAGAGGCTTTATAAGTTAAAGATCATGTCAATTCTTGATTGATCCTTTTCCTGAATCCTCTGTAGGGCTTGAAAAACCCTAATTCTTGGTCAAGGTGAACACTCAACAATCTTTGAAAGGATTAGTAAGGTATGAAAGTACATAAATATTATGGTGATGATATGCACAATGATGTGAAGTCTTAGGGTCAAAATTTAGGGTATGACAGAACCCCATTGCCTCCCTTATTAAATGACGTGTCATCCGGGACAATGGCGAACGCTATTAGGAAATGGCAAACGCCATCGTTCCAGAAATCACATATTCTGCTCTTCTGCTCTTCTTTCTACCAACCTTACTTGAATGCTCCTAAAATGCAATAAACTGCAAAACAAAACATGAAACAACATAAAAGTAATAAAAACAAAGTAAAATAAAGATGGAACCATACGTTTTTAGCCTAATAAACATGATACATTTTCACGTTATCAGTTCTCTACCTTCTGATCTCAAGTGCAAACAAAGAAGATTGCAAAATAGTCAGAGTCAGAATTAATCATGGTGGCGAATTTGAGAACAGATACTTTGAGAATCTTTTTTATTCTTATGGCATTCCCATGATTTCGTCCTAGAACTCCACAACAGAATGGGGTTGTAGAAAGGAAGAATAGTACTTTGCAAGAGATGGCTCGTACCATGATCCAAGAAACTGACATGGCTAAGCATTTCTGGGAAGAGGCAATAAACACAACTTGTTATATTCAGAACATGATTTCTATTAGACCTATTTTGGTTAAGACTCAGTATGAATTGTGGAAGAACAGAAAGCCCAATATTTCTTATTTTTCCATCCTTTTGGTTGTATTTGTTTTAAGTTGAACACTAAGGAGAATCTTAGCAAGTTTGATTCTAAAGCACAAAAGTGTTTGTTATTAGGATATTTTGAATGCTCAAAAGGCTACAGAATCTATAACACTAAAACACAGATTGTTGAGAAATCAATTCATGTTAGATTCAATGATAAGCTTGACCCTTAAAAGTCAAAGCTAGTTGAGAAACTTGCAAATTTGAAGATTACTTTCTCAGAATCCAAGGACAAAGATTCTAAAGACAAGGACTCAGAAGACAAAAACAAGGATGCTGAAGAAAAAGACTTAGAAACTACTCAACCAGAAACTTTTGTTAGTCCATCTCATCAGAAGAATAATAGACCAAGAACTTCTCACTCTAAAGAATTAATTCTAGGAGATAAAGATGCATCAGTCAAAACTCGATCTTCATTCAAACATTCTAAAGAAACTATGTTGGGTTTGATATCTTTGATAAATCCTACATCCATAGATGAAGCTCTTCTGAATAATGAATAGATTCTGGAGATGTAAGAGGAAATGAATCAATTCGCTAGAAATAAAGTCTGGGATCTTGTTTAGAAACCAAAGGGTGTCCATGTTATTGGAACCATATAGGTGTTCAGAAACAAGCTCAATGAGAAAGGTGAGGTCGTCAGAAACAATACTCGACTAGTTACACAAGGTTATTATCAGTAAGAGGGGATAGACTACACAGAAACCTTGCACCAGTTTCCAAGTTAGAATCTATTTGTCTTTTAGTTTCGTTTGCAGTCAATCATAACATCACTCTATATCAGATGGATGTTAAGAGTGCATTCTTAAACAGATACATTTCTGAAGAAGTATATGTGCACCAACCCCCTAGCTTTGAGAGTTCTTAAAACCCTGATTCTGTTTTCAAACTTAAAAGGTCGTCATACGGTCTGAAACAACCTCCTAGAGCTTGGTATGAAAAACTAAGTAACTTCCTTTTGGAAAATGATTTCACCAGAGGGAAAGTGGACACAAATCTCTTTTGTAAAACTTTTAAGAATGATATTCTTTTTGTGCAAATTTATGTTGATGATATTATATTTGGTTCTGATAATGCTTCTTTGTGCAAGGAATTTTCTAAGTTAATACAGGCAGAATTTGAAATGAGTTTGATGGGAGAACTCAAGTTCTTTTTGGGGATTCAAATTTATCAACATTCAGAAGGAACATACATTCACCAAAGCAAGTATACAAGAGAACTTCTAAAGAAGTTTAATTTGTTAGAATGTAAGTTAGCCAAGACCCCAATGCATCCCACATGCATTCTGGAAAAGGAAAAGGTAAGTGGTAAGGTAGATCAGAAGCTATTCAGAGGTATGATAGGATCTCTCATTTATCTAACTGCTTCTAGACCTGATATTTTGTTGAGTATCCAGTGTTTGTTTGTGCGCTCGCTTCCAATCCGACCCTTGGGAGACTCATTTAACTATTGTTAAAAGAATCTTTAGGTATCCGAAAGGTACTAATCATCTTGGTTTGTTTTATAGAAAATTAAGTGAATATAAATTAGTAGGCTATTGTGATACTGACTATGCTGGAGACATAATAGAAAGGAAAAGTACTTCTTGAAGTTGTCAATTTCTGGGAGACAATCTAATCTCGTGGTCTAGCAAAAGACAGTCAACAATTTCACTCTCAACAGTTGAAGCTGAATATATTATATATTATGGATTTAGCACTCAGATACTCTGGATGAAGAGTCAGTTGGAAGATTATCAAATTTCTGAGAGTAACATTCTTATCTTATGTGATAATACTTATGTTATTTGTTTATCCAAGAATCCTATCTTGCTTCCTAGGGCTAAACATATTGAAATTGAACATCACTTTTTATGTGACTATGTTCAGAAGGGTATCTTTCATTTAAAACTTGTTGATACGTACAGACCACCAGTAGGCTGATATCTTCACTAAACCCCTTGCTAAAGATAGATTTATTTTCATTCTAAAAATTTTGTTTATAAAACCTTGTCCAGAATGAAATGATGTTTTTCGTAATGTTCAGCTTATCAGAATTCTTGATTAAGATTCTAAGGTTATGTTGTTATTTGTTTGTTTGTTCTGAAACATGAGGAAGTTTCATGAATCAGTAAGGCTCTATACAGAAGGAAGTCCTATCGATTTGTCTTCTAGATTTCAAACAGTTACAATATTAATGGTTATCTTTTCATTTGATAACGTGTGGCCTTTAGTGGTGACAACGGCCCCACTCCCTGAACATGTATTTTTGATGATAAAGGATATGTGATCAAAATAGTACATAGTACAAAACGAAATTGTTCCTCCACTACCTGATTTTGTGGGCGAAAGGACAATACTATTTGTCACACCTGTCACTATTTCGTTAGTGGATAGCTACATTTTTCCTATTCCTAATTTTTCCTCCAACAGTTCCTTTTTCATGCTATATATATGGGACTTGGAGACTTGAAGAAAGCTGCCGAAATAACAAGAGTGTTTCTACGTGAAAAGCCTTCAATTTTGAGCAAACTTTTCTTTAAGTATTTTCTTTATTTCACTTGTGTAAATCTGCTTGTTTAAGAAGCACTTTTAAACACACATCTTTGTATTCAAACAGTTTGTTTGTATTTCCTTAAGGGACCAGTTAGGTCAGTATCCTTGAGAAGACATTGACTATTTGCCTTTGTAGTTTGTTAGTCACCAGTTGTTACTAGTGCATTTGTAATCAATTAATTATAGTGGATTAAGTCCTTGTGTATACGGCGAAATCACCTTGGCGGGTGGACTGGATTAGATTTGAGTTTCAAGGGAACCAGGATAAAAATCCTTGTGTCTCTCTCATTGTTCAATCTTTTGATTGTCGTGTTTTTTGAGTTGGTAAAAACTTATGTTTTAAAAACCCAATTCAAACCCCTCATTTCTTGTGTTTTTCACACCTTCAGTACTTGTTCATTGTTCACATATCATTGCTTCAGAGATTAAATTTCTATTTAGTAAACAAACATATTATTAATTAAATATTTACTTAGTAAACAAAATTAATGATTTAATACTAATATTTATAATAATTATTATAATATTTAAATTAATTATAATTTTTTTTAATGTTTTTGTTGTAGATATTTTCACAAAGTACTAATGTTAGTGGGGGAGGAAGTATAACAAACCGTAGTGCTACAATTTTAACTAATAAGTATACAAGTTGACAAAAAAGTACTGACTATAATTGTCCTCTTAAGGTTTATGTGACGATTTTGCAACAAAGAAATAAAAGAGAGGAAAATAATGCATGTTGGCGCTGCAACTATTGTAATTTAACTTTTAATAGATCTTATTTTAGAATAAGATGTTATTTATTTAAAGAAAAGGGAAGAGTAATAGTTTGTTGTTCTAAAGTGACACATGAATATTTAGTTGAGATGGAAGAACTTGACATGCCCAATCAAGTTCTTTTTTCGGATGAAACTACTAGTTTGAATCTGCCTATTGATATGAGTAAAAAAAATGTCAGACCTTCAGCAAGGACATGTAATGATGAGGCAAAAGACCATTTATCCTCTTAAATATCTAGACTATTTTATTCAGTTACTTTGCCATTCAATATTACTAAAAATCTTTATTTTATTAGTGCATTTATTTATGATGCAAACACTTCTTTCTCAAGCTATCTTCTTCCTAGCTACAATTCCATAAGAACTACAATGTTGCAAAGAGAGAAAGCCAACATAATGAAGCCACTTCAACCTATCAAAGACACTTGGCCATAAAAAGATGTAACCATAGTTATAGATGGTTGGATAGATGCCCAAAGAAGACCATTGATTAACTTTATGACAATTTCGAGTTCAGGGACGATGTTCTTGAAGGCTATTGGTGATCTAATTTTGTGTATGATTGATGGGTTTGGAGAAGAAATGTTGTCCGAATCATTATTGATTAAGCCCCTGTATATAAAGTCGTTGGTTTGATTGTTGAAGCATATCCCCATATTTTTTGGACACCATGTGTAGTGCACATATTGAGTCTAGCTCTAAAAAGTATTTGTTCACCAAAAAATATACCAAGTAATAAAGTTGTTTATTAAAAATTGTATTATGAACCATTCCATGGTATTTTCTTTTTTTCAAAGAATTTGTGTATTTGATGTTTCTTTCTATTTCTGACATAAGATTTACTCTCGTTGTTGTTATGCTTAAGAGGTTAAAAATAATTAAAAAGCTCTCTTGATTATGGTAATTAATGAACAATGTTCTGGATATAGAGATGATGATGTTCAAAAAGGTGTCCTTTTAAAAGAAATAATTTTTAATGATCAATGGTGGGATAAAGTTGATTAGTTTCTAAGATTTATTAAGCCAATATATGACACGCTTCGTTCTTGTGATAATTATAAGTCAAATCCTCATTTGGTTCATGAGTAGTGGCATTCTATGATTAAGCAAGTCAAATTAGCAATATATAAACATGGGGGAAAAAGTTGAGTCAAAATTCATCCTTGTATGATGTGGTGTATAAAATCTTAATTGCTCTATGGACTAAAAGTCACACACCTCTTTCGTTGCTTGGCTCATTCTCTCAATCCATGCTTAAAAATATTATTTTCTATTTTATTTAAAGTTTTGATCATATTACCTCACACGTATAATTTTGTTGTGTAATAGATACTATTGCAGACAATGACTTGATCAATCTCCAAATTAAGTTGCCCCACATAAGGACAATAAGATTTGCACAAGAAAAAACGTATAAGGAGTTACTTTGTGGATGAATATGAAAGGCTAGAGGCAACTACATAATTTGTTAAATTCAGAAGTGATGAAGGAGAGCTCGATAAATGTGATTCATTACGACAGATAGAACTTGAAACCAAAGGAATGGTGGATTAAGTTTGGATCAGCAATCCCTGAAATTCAATCCATCGCGTTGAAACTTCTTTCACAACAATATTCTTCTTTTTATACTGAGAAAAACTGGAGCACAAATTTATTTATCTACGTGATAAAAAGAAATAGGCTCAATAAAAAAAGAGTATGAGATTTAGTTTTTGTTCATATAAATCCCCATCTTCTCTCTAGAAGAAGTAAGATTTATAATAAAGGAGAAATAGAAATGTGAGATATTTATAAGGATGAATGAAATTTGTTTGATAGAGCTAATATTTTTGAAGTTGCAAGTCTTTCTCTTGATAAACCAAACATGAAAACTATTGTTTTTAATGATGATCAAGGAAATAATGACATTGACACTATTAAATTGTGATTTTTATATTAATACACACATCTTAAGTTTGATTTCGAACATTTAAAATTTTGTCATTTTTTAGGCTTAATTCATCTTTTGGTCCTTTAACTTAATTTATTATTTCGCTTTGGTTCTTTAGTTATAAAAAAATATTACACTATAGTCCCTTAAAACGGTTCTGTTAGTCAAATTGATTCATTCTGTTAAATTGTTTTAAAAAAAAAAAATTTAATTGGGCATATGTGACAGTTTACTTGGCAGTATGTTATCTTACCTGGATTTTTGTTTTGTTTATTTTCAATTTATTATTATTTTTTACTAAACATGTGAAACATTGTAACCCTAATTTTATTTCATTTGATACTTTAGATAGCTACATCGCTCTCACATTCTCATTTACCACCGCATCCGCCACCACTGTCGTCTGCAGATCCCTCGCCTCCTTATCCCAACCGCAGGTAAATCTCTCGCTGCTCTCAATTTCATCTCCATTTTCTAACTTCTCAGGTTTCCATCTCCACAGATCTGACCATGCCTTGGACCCCAAATGCAAATCTGACCATGCAATAATTTTAGCAATATTAAACTCACTGCATTTTTTGGTGCGTTTAAATTCTGACCATGCAATTGGGATCATTCTCACATATGGGTTTATTGTTATGAGTTCATATTGTTTTGTTAAGTCTGCAACTTTGCTTTTTAAACTTTGCATCCAATTAAGCTTTATTATTAGGACTTCTTATAATTGTAATTCTATCTATTTATTAATGATGCACTTTTTCAGTATTTGAAAGTTAAATTGTCAGAGTTATTGTTCTAGACTAACATTGAAGGCGATACATTGGCAAAACTCCAGGCACAAATACTTGACTTTCTCAGGTATCATTATTTCCTATTCAAATTTTATATTTAAATAATTGACTATGAATTTAATTGGGAAAAATAGTATTACTGACGGGTGACATTTAGCGAATATACAATGTATGTAGTTTGGGACTGGTGAATGTTATCTATTATGGTGCAGGTTCTTGCAAAAAAAATCAGAGAGAGTTTTTCCTTTCTTCTTATCATGTCCAAGAAGATGTTGTGAACAACAACGACAAACTATTTTGTATTACACATAATATCACATAGCATTTGCAGTTTCATAATGCTTATTAAAAATGCAATTTATTAATAGATCAAAATGTTCTCACATTAAATTTATTAAGTGTTACTTGTAGTCTTAGTAATCCACCCTTTTCAGAGTAAATGGATAGGAACTATTTAAAGGATGCTACTGCTTGAGGGTAAATTTGAGGCCCAGGTCTATCTAATTTCCTTTATTACATTTCATAGTTTTAGTTTGGGAACATAATGGCTAGATGCTTTTATGTCATGATAATCTGAGTGATTATTACTTTTATGTCATGATAATCCTTGACCAATTTTTCGTATTTTTGCAGCCAAGGAGAAACAAATTGAGGAAGCGAGGAGACTTGTTTCGCTGCAGAAGAAAAGAGAATTGAAGGCTGCTAGAATTGATATCAGGCAGAGAAGAAGGAAAATGATAGGATTAATGTAATTAAATTTAAAATTATGTACACCTTTAAAGGAATAGATTATAGTTTAATGTAATTAAATTTAAGATTATGTTGTTATCAAAGGTTTTATTAATTCAAAATACTATAAAATTATTACAAATGCAATGTAATTGTATTTTGATTAATTTTCCTGATTTGATCCCTTAAATAAATATAAAATTTCAATTTAATCGCTTGATAAAATTGCTAACTCACTATGTTAACTTTTGTCACGTTGTCATACCACATGTACAAAACTTAACGTTCTTTCACAAAATTTAGCATAAAGGATCAACTTGAGTAACAGAACAATTTTCAAGAACTAACTTGTAAGATTTTTTAAATAAAGGAATAAAGTGAAACATTAAATTAAGTTAGAGAACTTCGTGATTATGCCTTTTTTTTCATTGTTTTATCCTCATTTTAACTCTATAATCCTTTCCTATTATATTATTCAAAATATTAAAAGATTTATAACCTAATTTTTGAAAAATATTGTATCCTGTACCTATCCATTAGGCATGGCAACAGGACGGGTCGGGGATGATTTTTACCTCCCCAAACCCAAATTCCCAAAAAATCCATGTTCCCCGTCCACGCCCAAATGGGAATGGATAATTAATACCCAAACTCGTCTCAAATGGGTTCGGGTATCCCCGCCACCATCTATTTAGTAAAATCAATTTTTTTAATAGAAATAGGGGTGTTTGCGAGTTGAGTTGGGTCTAATTTGATTAAATTCAATATCCGACCCGATCAATAGTTTTTGGGTTGTGTTGAGTGTTTAACCCGTACTTATAAGACTAAATCCGAACCAAATCAACCCGCTCATCAATGAGTTGGGTTCGTGGGTCATCCACTAAATATAATTTTCAAATTATAAATAAAGTAACAATTTAATTAACACGTTTATTTTATAAAAACATTAAAAAAATCATAAAATGTTAGTGTTGTACTCCAAATTTTACCCCTTAGATGTCATAACATTTTTCATTGACATTTGGATTCAATCATCTATGCATTGTTAACTAACTGTTTCATTTTGCAAGTTTATTTCTACTGTGAAAAAGCCAGGACTTATACAAAGAGGAGGGCAAAGTCTCATAAGCCAAGTTCTCATCTGATTCAAAGAAAGAAGGTACTCTGAGGCCCCAAATGCAACCATGTGAGCTCACTTACATTCAAGAGGTCTAATCCAACAAGAAATCAAGACCATCTGACTTTCATCACAAGTAGCTTGAGCCACAAGTTCACCCTGCCTCCAATTAAGGTTTTTCCACGACAAGACAATCATGGCCTTTAATTTTGACCAAGATTTGTTCTCAAACCCTAGGACTTGACTCCACATGATAGAAGACATCCCTGGAGACCATCATTGAGGCTTAGATATGATTAAAGAAGCAAGATCATCAGAAATCATTCCAGAGCATTCACAGTTGAAATTAGGGTTTTGACTGAGGCCCTAACCTGAGACTTTGATCCAAAATGAAATATCCAAGTCCTCAAACCCTCATGACATGTCACATTGATGAGTTAAGACATGAGAGATCAAGTTTTAAGAAGTTTCTTGCAAAGGAAGCAAAGTTTGGTTCATGAAACGTTTCAAAGGAGGAAATTTCACTACTTGTGCCAAAATTGAAACAGTCATAACTTTCAAACCACACATCCAAATGGAGTGACTCAAAGCTCAAATGGAAGCTATTTCCATGATCTTCAAAACATATTAGAGGACCCTCTTTCAAAAAGTGCATGGTTTTTAAGTTACATAGCTTGGAAGACAATTCACCCTTGAGGACTTGGTGAAATTTCAGCTTTTTTCCCTTAACTTGCACACGACTTTAACCCAATTTTTCATATAGTTCCAAGCTTCATATAAAAAATCCTTGAACATGAAAGTTGTAGAGGACATTGAGGGCTTTCGAAAAAGTACTAGAACTCCTCCATCCATTGAGTGAGCTGGGAGTTTCGAATCCTCAAAGTTGGAGGTTTCATTTCTTAAAACTCAAGAAACCAACTTTTGTGTAACTTCTCAAACCCTTCCCTAATCACCAAGTTTCCATGTTTCTGAGTCCAAATGATGGATTTGAACTTAATCCAAGCTTGGCCACGAAATTGCAACTTGGTTGGCATTAAAATAAGGTTTATGTCATGGTTGTGCAAGTGGTACATGGAGAGAGAAACTTTTCAAAGCAACAAGTATTTGTTTATTCATGGAGCCTCTCACCAATCCCATCACACCACATCAGACCTAACCAGCAGTGATTTTGGAAGACTTTGGTTCAGCAAAAGATACAGCTCACACGATGGAGAGGGAAAATTTGGCAAAAGTGCATTTTTGGCCATACCTCAAAGCCTTAGCATTTCCCTATAAATAGGAGGTTGGTTCTCATTTGTACCAACACTTTCCATAATACACTCAAAAAAACTTCAGAGTTCAAACTTGGCAAGTGAGGAGGAGGGAAGAATCATCTTGCAAGCTGGTGCTAGTAGATAGAGCAAAGAAGCCAATGCACATTTGAGGGTGCAGTGGACATATTCCACTAGGTATTTTTCCATTTTTATCAACCATACTCATGCTATTTAATATAACTGCCATGATCATCTCATACCTGAGTTTGTATTGAATGTTGGTGTTATTAGTGTGTTCATCCACATTGTGCACTGATAGTTGTTGGTTTGTAACATCCATGTGTTAGCATTTTTATATTGTGATTGTTCCCTTAAGTAGTTTTATCTGAGTAAAATGTAGTTTGTTGAACTGTCATGATTTTCTCTTGTTCTCATTGTCTCTTATTTCACAATGTCATGCTTGAGATGCCATGACCATAGCTATGCTCAAGGGAGCACTTTGCTGTTTTGTTGTGGAAGCCTTGCCTTTTGGTGACCTCATTGAAAATAGGGATTGAATCTACCTATTAGCTTTATGAAACTATCAGTCATAGTTGGAATAGTGCAATGTGTTTGTTAAGCTCATGAGATTTTCTTTGTTGCTTAGCACTGCCAGTACCTGATATTGTGTTGTTTCATGTTTATAAGATCATAATCATATAACTTGCTTTGTTGCTGTTTAAATGCTAGTGCCTAAATGAGGACATGTAAGGTCTTTGTTCACTATTGTTAACCTGAGATATTTTGTATTTATGATCTTAAAATTGAAACTGTTTCAAAACATTTGTCCATACCATGTTGGTTTTTGTTTGAATAGCATGAAGGCCTTGTTTGAGATCATATTGATAACCAAGTTCTGTTATGTTCTTTGCTCCCTTACCAATAACTCCTAACCTATATGTGTGCAAAATCATGATCAGACTGCCCATGTCAGATTGAAATGACAAGTGCAGGGTAGCATGTTAACTTGGCATCGTTTGCTTAAGCTCTCTTGACATCTGCTTCCATGTTCATGACCAAGTACTAGTCAATCTTTTCATTTCTGTTGTGCATTGTTAAGCATCAATTCATGATGAATTAGCTTATGGCATAATAACATTCTGAGTTCTTTGTCCCTACTCCTGAACACATCTGTAGCAGCTGTTAATTCCACCTTTGCAAAACCCTTTGCAATGAACATTAAGTGATGATGCCTTTTGATCATGAGAGTATGCTTTTGCTTTATTGCTTATTATGTTTGAAATATAGCATACAGGTCTTCAGGTTTGTTCAATTTTCTTACTCTTTGGCATATTGACAACATCCAGTTTCATTTATGAAATTGTGCTAAAGCAGCCTGGAAAGTTTGGTTTAGGCTACTAGGATGAATGCATGATATTGGCTTGCTCTCCATTGTTTTCAACCACAACTCTGATGCATCCCCATTTCATGATAAATTTGTGTGCCTAAGATGTCAATAGTGTGATTAGAATGTTTGGATTGGCATGAATGTTTGACAAGTTCTAATGATGTTTCTTTGCTTATACCATGTCATGATCATTGTTGCCATGTCAATTGGTTTGTTTCTTGCATCTTGATCAAGTAAGCATGTGAGTTTGCACACACCATGAGTCTTTGAGATTGTCTCTTTTCATATCAGCATGCCAAGTTGAGCCTTTATGTGAGAATAACATAGAAGTTGGGAACTGATATTACACTGATATAAGTGGACAAAGCCCTGCTCTTGTTGTAGAATGTCATGAATATTTGAGTATATGTTGTCATGACAGGCCTATTCTCACACCCTTGCACTGATGTTTCTTAACCCCTTTTATGTTTTTTTAGATTTTGACCATGTCTTGGAATGCAATATCCTATCTGTCATCATGTACCTGCTTCAAATTATTTCTCTGCTTTGCACCTAAACCATGCCATGACCATGTAACCTATTCTTTGATGTTTTGAATTGAATGACCAGATGTATGGAGTTAACATTTGCCACTAACTTGAGGCTATATTTGTGTGATGTCCTGACCATGTTCACTACCAGCTTTCACTAAGAGTTTGTGTGGGTTATTTTGAGGATTGATTTTCATGCCATCAAGAGATGTATGTTTATTTGTTTCCCATTTTGATTCACCATGCACTACATGATGTCTATGTTTGCCTTCTCATGATAAAGTGTGCTTATTTGAGTCATTTGTGCCTTGCCTAAATGTATGGTTTCTTTTGAATATGTTTTGGATGATGACAGAACTTTTACTGAATGCACTTGTTCTAAGGCTGTCTTGATGCTTTGATCATGTGCTTGCTTCAACTTCTTTCCATGCCATGCCTTGCAATGTTTGTCTTAATTTTGAAGTTTGAATTCTGCAGTTAAGAATTTTGTTTGAATGTGGACATAATTTTATGTTTTGGATCAGTTTTGAATACACCCTTGTCAATCCAATTCCATGTTGATTAACTCTCATTTTTTATTTTTGAGTAGAATGAATTCAGTTTGGTTCCATTTATTCTTGATAATGTTGTCTTGATCAATGTTGGATTCATACTTGTACTGGTTATGATGTGGTGAGCAGCCTGTATGTTTAATCTTTTGTAGGCTTGCGCAAGGTTATGTATTTTTGGATGTGTATCGTATACCGGATGTAACAGCCACCCCAGTGGCAAGCACACACAATACATGCGCGCATATAACCATAAGGACTGGGGTTCGAATCCCCCTCGCCCCAGTCCTTTTATTTTTATTTCCTAAAATCAACCTTGTTTCACATATATTATTGTTTTGCTATACCTGGTTAACATGCATGCCTTGGTTGGTTTGGTGAGGTTTTTGGGCTGTACACACAAGGGCATGGGTTCAAACCCATGGGGGGCATTTCCCTAATTTTTTACCACTTGTTCATTTTACATATTTTAATTCATGCTTTAATTTCAAAAATTCATAACTTGCTCATCCTTCATTATTTTTTGTCCATTCTTTTTGCTAAATGCTCCTTAATGAACCTACTTTTTGAACATAAAAAGGAATTAGTGAAAATAAATATTTTTGAGGTACTTATGTGTGTTAAGAATGGAGGTCATTTTTTCTTTTAGAATCACTCTTCATTGCTTTGATTATTCTTGCCATGATACCTTGCTCATTTTGATCTAGGGATGCTTAATACATATTGATGCTAACCATGTATGATGTTGTGAACTTTGTTTCACTTGAATAATTTGTTATTCAATATTGCATTTTCACATAAATATCTCTACAAACTTCTTGCCTTTATGTAGTTTATCTCCCCTCCTTCCAAAGGAAAGTCTCTCTATTGACCGTAAGGTCATAGATACTTCATTCCCTTCTAAACTTACTCTCAAGAGATCGCCATTAATCTCTTATAACCCTTAAACCCTTCTTTAACTTAAACAAGAGGTAGCCATTAATCTCTTCTCCTTCACCACCTTTTAACCCTTCACAATCCTTTCATAAGAGATAGCCATTAATCTCTTCTCCTAAACAATCAATTCTCACAAGCTTTGCTTTCAAGCTTTTCGCCCTACTTTCCCTTGGAACCTTGACCACAATCAAGAGTTCTTCACCCCCATTGAGGTGAAATACGGTTGCTCTGATTCTTTAGTCAGATACGTAGGCACAAGATGCAACGTCTTGGCGAGCATACTTAGTGTATATACCCCTAGGTCTTTCTTTACCTTAGCACATTTCCTTTAGAAAGCAACTTTAACATAACATGACACAAACTAAACAAGAGGTTCCTGTAGAGTACTACAGATACTTAGGGTGATAATACCTTCCCTTAGTATAACCAACCCCCGAACCTAGATTCTCTTAACTTAGGGTTTTCGTTCTTTACCCTTTCCTTTGGATAAATCAAAGCTCGGTGGTGAATTTCAAAGACTTGTGATTCAAGTTAATTAATAGCTTGATATCTGATTCTCACCGCAACAGAAAATAGCGACTTCACTGGGGACTATCCCCTAAGAGGGTTAAGCCTATCTTGTTTGTATTTGTGTTATTTATATGTTTGCCATCTTGTATACTTGTATATTTTGTATATCTGTATATACCTGTTGTGCTTGGTTTTTCTGTATGCAGGGATGTTACTTTTAAGTGGTGAGGATATGTCCTATACCCGGACTTGAGCGTACACTTATGATAGGACGATGGTATATTCAATGAGGCTTTGAGGGAGTCGATTCCCGAAAAAGTTGACTTGAGAGACCATCACTCAGTGAGGCCTTCTTGAGAGTTTAGTCATGTTAAACAAGTTTATTCGTGAAAACGTGCTACTCTCGACATAAGTGCCATCTATACTGAACCGTAGTTACCTTTAACCCCACTTGGCCTTTTAGGACGTAGTACGGTGACCATGAGGGAGTCTATTTCTGAAATTGTTGTCACGCGATACTACACTCAGACGAGACTCTCTTGAGAATATTATTGACTACCAAGTCATTCGGGAAATCGATAATATCCAAAACATGGGTTGTCGACTCTGGGAACTTCTTAGAACCCTGTTTTACAGATACAAGAACCCTAGTACACACCCTGAGATTGATTCTTTACCCAGACTTCATGTTGTGATCTTGAACCTTTGATCTGTTGCATGTTTTTGCATCCTGTTCGTATTGCATCGCATATCATTTGCATCTTTGCATGATTCATTGCATATGTTTATTTGTCTAGTGGCTCATTTCCAGCTGTCTCTACCTTCCAGTATCACCTGTGAGTCGTCAAGTTGATTCCTCAATACTGATATCGGACTAGAGCTAATTACAGACGCAAGATGTCAGAGCAAGAGGTACACAATGCTGAGGTTCGAATGGAAATTGATGACCTTAAGTCAAGTATGACTAAACTAACTGAGATGCTTCAAGTTTTAATTTCTAGAGGAGAACCTCCCCAAAGAACTGTCATCCAGGAAGTTTCAAGTGCTGAACCTCCACCGGTTCAAATGCCACCGTCAAATTGGCCCGAGTTTGGTTTGCCACACAACTATTCTCCGCCGATTGTATCTACTGCTATGCCTGTATTTCAAGCTCCTGTTTTCGCCGAGCCCAGACCTACAGTCCATGTTGTTCCACAGACTATTCGAGCTTTTTTTGAGAATCCCCTCTTTGAGTACAATGGTGCCAGTTCTCAGGGAGAAGACTGTGAAGACTTTGTTGAACCTGAAGTTGTCTGTGAGCAGTTTCAGACCTTAGACAAAAGACTCAAAGCTGTTGAGGGTAATGATTTCTTTAATGTGGATGCAAACAACATGTGTTTAGTGTCTGATCTTGTTATGCCTGATAAGTTCAAAACTCCAGAATTTGTGAAGTACAAGGGCCATTCTTGTCCCAAGGCTCATTTGGTCATGTATCTTCGCAGGATGACTGCTTATACCAAGAATCAGAAACTCCTTATCCACTGTTTTCAAGATAGCTTGAGTGGAGCATCACTTCAATGGTATATGGGTCTCGAGCAAAGCTCCATTCACTACTTCCAAGATCTCACAAATGCCTTCATGAAGCAGTATAAGTATAACCTTGACATGGCTCCTGATCGCCGCCAGCTGCAAAACATGACTCAGCATGATAAGGAATCTTTTAAGGAGTATGCTCAGCGCTGGAGGGAATTAGCTTCCCAAGTTGAACCTCCTTTGGCTGAGAAAGAGTTGACTGGAATGTTCATGGGTACCCTGTCCCCATTCTATTGGGAAAAGATGATTGGAAGTGTTTCCTCCAACTTCACTGATTTGGTTACTATCAGCCAATGACTCGAGGAAGGTCTTAAGAAAGGAAAAGTGTCAAAGGTTGCTGAATCTTCCAATGGTGCGAAGAAATCGTTTAGGAACTTTCAGAAAAAGAGGGAAGATCAAACTAACGCTGTAATGGTTAAGGTGAGAAGGCCTCGTCCCCAACCTCAGTATGCTATTCACCTTACTGTTGCTGCTGTCACTCCCATGGTCACTACTCTGCGACCAGCTCAAACTTCCCAACGTCCGACTGTAAGACAAAACCAGTACCGTTATAGGAATCAATTTGATCCTATTCCCATGACATACACCGAACTTTATCCTGGTATGGTTGAGCAAGGTTTGATTACTACAAGGCCTTTGCCTCCTCCTCCAAATCCTCTTCCAGCCAGCTATAGGGCTGATCTTCATTGTGAATACCATCAAGGTGGTGCATGCCATAATTTGGAAGGTTGCTTTGCATTGAAGGCTAAAGTACAAGAGCTGATGAGAAACAAAATCCTCTCCTTTAAGGACAATCCCAATGTTCAGAAAAACCCTCTGCCAGGGCACGCCAAGTGAAGCTTCAGTCGACTTCAGCCCAGCTACTTCTTAAAGACAGGACAGCTCATCCTTGTGTTTGATTAGTCACTAGGCCATGTGTCTTGTTGTTTGCATCTTCCTTATTTTGTAATAGTTGTTTGCTTTCAAATTATGTTTGTACTTTCAAAATTAATGAAATGAGCATTGTAACTTTTGATTCAATTCATTTGTGTTTGCTATTTACTTCTTAATGCTTTTTCTTTCAAGAAAAATAAAAGAATTCTCTTGTCCATTTTCTTTTGATTTTGAAAAGATTTGAGGGAGAATGGTGAAAACAAAATACTCATAACTGCTGTTGGTATGCTTTCAAATCAAAACTTTGCTGACGATGTAAGGCATGGTTTCAATCCCCAAACACTGGAGACATAAGGAAGATAACCCCTATTTAACCCCTTCGAGCCTAGAAGTTGGAGGTTCTTTCTTTACAAAAACCTGCAATCTTAACCTTGGGATGGGTAGTTTTTAGTTAACTTGATTGTGCAAGAGTTTCATGCAAGACGCCTTTCAACAAAAGGTTGCATTCACAGTTTTCCTTCGCACACAGCAAGCAGGTGTCGAAGATGTCTTTCAAATTAAAAATCAATGATGGTTCACTGTAATCATTAAGCCAGACATTCACAACCTTTCAAACTCTTTCAAATTAAATGAATAAATGTAGCACAAGTTGTTCCCAAAGTGATAAATGAAGAAGGGTCATCAAGAAATACTTACTTAAAGAATTAGCTGAGTCCCTTTCAAGGCAAAAGCTAAGAATGGTGTGAAGCTCAAGACCTTACCTTATACAAAGAGAAGAAAGAACAAGCTTTTACGACAACCAAAAGTTGTAAGGAAGCAGTGATTGTCATCTCAAGTCCATTGAATTTTGAACCATCATCATTACTATCATCAGTACAATTTCCAACATATGGGAACCTGAGTGCATAGTTGAGTTAACTGAGAATAGGACTAGAGTTCATCACGTAGATTGGGTGGGCACAAATAAGCTTTGAGCCTTTATCTTTTGTTTCTTAAACCGTGAACCAGACCACGTTATAACCCTCAAAAGACATAATTGAAGTAAGGTTATTTTGAAAGCATACTACAGCAAGGTTGCGTAAACTGACTCCCAAAGTTCTTTGCAGATCATCTGTTTTGGCATCATACCTTTCACTTTTAAATGTCTTGAATCGTCGTGTTCAGACCAATGACTCATTTTGTTTTGCATCTTTCAAACAATGATTTTGATTTCAAAGGTTGCATAAACTTTGCATTTACCATGTTTGTACAAATACTTTTGTTTGCAAAACTGTCTTTCCTCTCAAGGAATTTTTAAACAATTGAGAAACTTGGTCGGTGATCCTATCAGGGGCAAGTTCTTTCCAAATCCTGTTGAAGAATCAGTTCAAGGTTTGTTGTTCAGGGGCAAATCCTTCTCAGAATTGGTTCATACAGAAGACCTTTCAAGACTCGTACTGGGGCAAGCTTTCCCAGTGTACAGTAAAACAATCATTTTCAAGGCTCATACTGGGGCAAGTTTTCCCAGCATACAGCAGAGCAGTCAGTTACCGAGTCAGACAAATTGAAGCAATAATCAGTTCATCTACAACAGTCAGCTAATTTGGGGCAATTAATTTAAAGAATCCCCATGCAACTTTCCATCCTTCCTACAAGGATCATCAAATTTGGATACAGTTTACCAGTGTGGCAATGATGTGTCCAGCAATAGCATCTCTAGTCTCCAAGTAGAATGACAGAGATCTCCGTGTTGAGGAATCAGTCTTCCAACCTTGTCTTCTCACCAAAAGAGTCGAGTTGTGTCATCTGCATTTTCATTTGATCATATATCATAATTCATATACATATGCATATCATGAGTGTTTCATCTTCATTTGCATTTCTTCCGAGGTCGTGTCGTTATCCACGTCTTACCTTACCAAACGTTACCTGTCCTTTTCATTCAGTGTCATTCCTGAATGTTGTCATTCTCTTGCGCATCTAATCCTGTTGATAGATGTTGGTCTTCTCTCATTCCAGTGCTATTCCTGGCTCTTTATATTCTCTCACTCCAGTGTCATTCCTTGATGTCCGTCTCTTATGATCTCCAGTACCATTCCTGGATATCTTGTTCCTCTTATTTCTCCCAGTGATATTCCTGGAAGTTTTGCCTTTCTTCTGTAATCCTCATCAAATTTTCTTGGATATCATTCAGTACCATTCCTGAAAGTCTTATATGTTCATTCAGTGTCATTCCTGGATGTCTTTCTCACTATCACTCGATGCCATTCTTGAATATAGTGATTTGTCTTTACTTTCAGTGCCATTCCTGAAAGTTCACAGTTATTCAATGCTGCCTTAGATACTGTGATTTCATTTACCCAATGCTTTCTCGGGTATCACCTTGTTCACACTCATCTGATGCCTTCTCAGATGTTATGCTTTATACCTTTCGTTCAAAGCTATTATTGGATGTATGGTTACTTTACCATCCAATGCCTTTCTGGATGTGTATCTCTTTCTGATGTTTTCTAGATCGAGTCTTTGTTCACTTTTATCTAAATCCATTATTAGATATTGTGATTTGTACCTTTCATTCAAATCCATTATTGGATGTCTTGTTTCTCTACCATCTGATGCCTTTCCAGATGTGTCACTCTTTCTGATGTTTTTCAGATCGAGTCTTTGTTCACTTTTATCTAAAGCCATTATTAGATATTGTGAGTTATACCTTTCATTCAAAGCCATTATTAGATGTCTGGTTTCTCTACCATCTGATGCCTTTCCGGATGTGTCTCTCTTTCTGATGTTTTTTTAGATCGAGTCTTTGTTCACATTTATCTAAAGCCATTATTAGATATTATGAGTTATACCTTTTATTCAAATCCATTATTGGATGCACGGTTTCTCTACCATCTTATGCCTTTCCGGATGTGTCTCTCTTTCTGATGTTTTTCCAGATCGAGTCTCCGTTCACCTTTATCTAAAGCCATTATTAGATATTGTGATTATACCTTTCATTCAAATCCATTATTGGATGTCTGGCTTCTTCTTATCCAATGCTTTCTTGGATCCTTACTTGGTTCACTTTTATCTCAAGCCATTATTAGATATTGTGATTATACCTTTGATTCAAAGCCATTATTGGATGTTTGGCTTCTTCTTATCCAATGCTTTCTTGGATCCTTACTTAGTTCACTTTTATCTAAAGCCATTATTAGATATTGTGATTTGTATCTTTCGTTCAAAGCCATTATTGAATGTCTGGTGTCCTTTTATCCAATGCCTTCTTGGATTGCCCTGCTTTGTTCACTTTCATCTGATGCCTTCTCAGATTTAACATTTTATCTTATTCTCGTCTAATGCTTTCTCAGATATTGTGATTTGTACCCTTTATTCAAAGCCATTATTAGATGTCTGGTTTCTTTTGCCATTTGATGTTTTTCCGGATGTGCCTTTCTATGTCTTTTCTTGTTTTTCTTGAAGATCCCGTTTAAACTCTTCAGTATAAGAAATCCCAGAAAATCTTTGTTGACGTCTATCCCTTTATTTCAAATTGATCCCCAGTGGAGATCATGTCTTCTTCCTAGTTTCATGCCCAGTAAGAGTATGTCTTTATTTCCCCAGTGTTTCCTCAGAGTCTCCCCATTGAGTCTCTTATGTTGGTTAGTCTGTATCCCCAGTGAGTTTTCCTCATGGATATTAACCTTCATCCTTTCCCAGTAAGCTCTGTGGTGGATTGCTCTTTATCTCTGGTGTCTGGTCTGTCTGCACCTTTACATCTATCATGATATCATCATACTATCATACTAGAAGTTCATGGCATGTTAGCATTTGCATATCTGTTGTTTGTCCTTAGCGTCTGCACTCCATCTAAGGGCAAAATTTTCGGTTTACTATATTTAAATACCTTTCACCTTGATGTCCCTAGGATTTCCATTCCTCTTGCCCTCTGGTAAAGCTACTTAAATAGGGGAAACTGTTGTACCCCAAATTTTACCCCTTAGATGTCATAACATTTTGCATTGACATTTGGATTCAATCATCTATGCATTGTAAACTAACCGTTTCATTTTGCAAGTTTATTTCTACTGTGAAAAAGCCAGGACTTATACAAAGAGGAGGGCAAAGTCTCTTAAGCCAAGTTCTCATCTGATTCAAAGAAAGAAGGTACTCTGAGGCCCCAAATGCAACCATGTGAGCTCACTTATGTAACGCCCCAGTTTTAGTTAGTTTTATTTTATTGAGTCGTTTTGATTATTTTATTATTATATTATTTTATTTCTGACTTTTATTTGAAAATATATTATTTTTCATCATTGTTTATGTTTTATCGCGTTTTGAGAGCGTCTGCGAGATGTTTGAGTTGAGGGGTAAAATAGTCTTTTAGGGGTTTAGATATTTATATAAATAGAAAGTGGAGAGAAAAAAGAGAGAAAAGAAAAGAAAAGAAAGAAAAGAGAAGAGAAGGAGAAAGAGTGAAAGGGAGACGAGGAAAAGTCGAGGAAACTCTGTTTCAATCGCGATTAATCGGGTAAGGGTGAGAAGTTTCGATTATATCCTGCTTGTATATGTATATGTATGTGTATGTTTGAATGTTTACTTGTTTCTCTTAGTTTTTTTCGGTTATAGGTCGAAAACGCGTAAACGAGTAGAAATCGATGTTTTCACTAACGGAAATCGATATAAATTGTGTTGTATGATCTCTATATATTTATGAACCATTGCTAATAATTGTTTTGCTGCCGGAAGTGATTTGGGTGGGAAAAATGAATTTTTGGGTTTTGAAAACGAAGCAGAATTTTTCTGCATCTGGTGTAAAGTGTCGGGCGGTTCTCTGATTTCGCCGGGCGGTTCGTGATTTTGCCGGGCGGTTTTTGAGAGGCGCAGCCTTTACACGATTCTGACTCTATTGAGTCATTGGGGAGAAATGGTGACGCCTCTGCTTCGCCGGGCGAAGTAGCGGCGAAGGGATTTCGCCGGGCAGTTTTTGGGTTTCGCCGGGCGGTCCTGGGGAAATTTCACATTTTTATTTTTTTTTTAATTCCATAACTTTTGATCTGATTATCCGTTTTGAACGTTCTTTATATCGTTGGAAATCTTATGAAATGTTCTTTCTTGTAAAAATGATTTCGAGATTTTTGGCCGATTAATTTATGTCGAGAATTTGAAATAGTGTCATTTTGTCGACTTTTGCCGTTTTAATCATGGGAATTGATGTGTATCGTATAATGTGCTATCTCTATGAATGTTGTATGACTTGTATGCTGTGGTGAGATAAAAATGCATGAAATACATGTTGTGATGATGAATTGTGGCCTAAGGGCACGTAAATGCAATGTGTTGTATTTGATGATATATGCATCATTATGGTTGCGTATATGTGTGCATTAGAATGTCATGAGTCATTATATGCCAAGCATCATGATATGCATTCTTGTAATGTCGTGTGCCCATGTGGGGTGTGAGCGACGGTTTGGTTTCAGAGGGAATCCGCTATAACATCGTGAGCCTTATACAAAGAGGACTGAAAGCGATGAGTATAGACGATCGTGAGCCTTATACAAAGAGGACCGAAAGCGATCGGATCGTGAGCCTTATACAAAGAGGGCTGAAAGCGATCCATAAACGTCGTGCGCCTTATACAAAGAGGACTGAAAGCGACGGGGAACATCGTATGCCCGACGGGGAGTTATATTATGTAACGAGCGATGGTTCCAATAGTTCCTGAGTGAACTGGTGTTGAGATGTTGATGTCGGTACCACATTGCATTGCATAGAGTCATTGTGTCGGTCTCTGTACATTTGCATTGAATCATGAATGGATTAATTTTTGTGGACTTGTGAATGGAAGTGATGAATTATATATATTTGTGATGGTGAGAATATAATTGTGTTGGTAATAAATGTGAGAAATTGTGATATGCATTTGTGTGATATGCATTGGTGTTAAATGGATTGTGCATGATTGATATGTACTTGTGAATGGAGTAATTATGTGTTGAGTTTGTGATTGGATTGGTGAATTGATATGCATTCATGTTAAATGCATTGGTTATGAATTATATGTTTTGTGGATAGACATATGTATTGGGTGTGAACATGCGGTTATGTGGGGATAATTGATATATGTTATATGTTGTGGTGATGAGGTGGTGTGGTTCCATATGTCATAATTGTGGTTGGATAATGTATGATATATTTTGTATTTGTGGCGTGCTTTATGTGTTAGTATATGATGGCTTGGGTGAGATGACTTATACTTGTGTTTGAATGTGTGTTTGCATATTATTATGCAATCTTGATTTAGTTGTTATTTCTCACCCTTCTGCTGTGGTTTGTTGCTCTATGAGGCAATTGCAGATTTGTAGTCTTGGAGGCTTTTGTGAAGATTAGTTCTCCATTCTTTTGTCGGTCTTGGTGTCTGCTCTGATATGTAGCAAGGGAGTCGGGGAACGATTATGCTATATATGTATACCTTTGTTAGATTTATAATTGTATTACCGTTGTATATATATTTTGACGTTAGAAAATAATTTATTTGTAAAACAAGTCAGTTATGGATCTTTCCGCTTTATTCCATAATTGAACTTCATTTTGTTGGAAAAAGTTGCCCTTTGAGGTTTGCTCCATTTTGTGTTATGTATCAAATAAATGAGCAGGGATTGTGTTTTTTTTCTTTAAGTGTGACATCCCTGTTTTCTGTCAGAAAAATAAATATTTTATTTACTCTGATTTATATTTGTGTTATTTATTCACGAAGGGAATTGGGGTGTTATATTAGTGGTATCAGAGCAGGTCGGTTCGTCCGGCCGAGTTGTTGAGTCTGTTGGTGTGACAGTTGAATACTGTCGGTGTTGTTTGTTTCTTAGTACATGATATGTGTATGGAACACTGTCAGTACTTTCTGGTTTTTCTAGTCCTTTGTCTGCAGGATTTAGATTGAGATAAGTGGGGGAGAAGCTGGTACTTCTCCAAGTTGCTTTAGTTGTGGGTTGGCTCCGTGTGCCGTTGATTGCAAGATTGTAAGTGTTGTTTGGACAGTATTGTTCCCGATTCCAGAGGGAATGCGGAGGTAAGGTTTATGTCGACTAAGGATTGGTGCCTTAGTTAGTTTTGTGCATGAGATGTAAGAAATGCTATTATAGTTTGGTAAAGACGGTTTATGCCCCATCATGATTGTCGACTGTCTATTGACAAATTGAGGAACTGATCACCCTTAATCTCTTGTTGATAGTAGACAGGAATTATGTTGGATGGAATAGACGTGTCTTTCCGGCTTTGATAGTGTGAACTTAAATTGGACGAAGGTGAATAGTCGAGGTTATATCTGCTAAGTGAGTAGGACACTCTTTGGAGTTGAGACTAAGGTGTTTGTTATGTTTGTGAGGCTAGTGTTCTGGAAATTGACAGGAAAGTCACAGTGATGGGCCGTCACTTGTGAATGGTTTTCAGATGTGTCTTTGGATGAAACATTAGTGTGTCGACTTGAAGAGGTCCAGCATGGTTGGTAAGGAAAAAGATGATAGCAGGAGGTTGCATGTTAACCAGTGAGTAGTATGGAAACTTGCGATTGTGTTCTGGATAGCTTGAGTTTTGAATTATGACGAATCACAAACGATTTGAAATTCCTTGATGGTATGAGACTATGGAAATCTTGAGAAAACCCTTAGGTGTGGATGTAATATTTGAGAGTTCTTTTTGGTTGGTGGTTGCTACATGTTGGGATTTATGGATTTTGGACTGTTAAGCGAAGAAATTGTGTATGGATTACTGACAGTTGAATAAGGTAACGATTGAGAACAAGTGTCCACTTTTATGAAGAGATGACTGGAATGGTTTGGTTGAGTTTGAGTGAAATTACAATTGTTTGGGATGTTTGATAAGAGTGGTGAATTGTATGAGATGAGGCTTTGATCGATTTAATGTGACTGGTTAGGTTGTTATCCTCGGAATAGGTTATTATTTACTCGGCTAAGCTCGTATGCGAGTAACCAGTTACCCAGTGAAAAGTTTTGAGAAAGCTTTAAGGATTTATATCTTTTGGATTTTGGTTGGGAATTACAAGTACAGTGATGGTATTTGGTGTCAGTAATGCGTCTCTAATGTTTATGGAGTAGAGGAATTGTATCTTCCATATTTAATTGGATAAGTTCATAGTGGTTTTGATTGAGGATATTCGGATCTATTATAAACTCAGAGGAAGAACAAGTTAAGTGTTTGAGATTTGAATTACAAGTGTTGAAAAGAGACGAAGTTTTATGCTAAGTTATTCTAGTGAGAGTTTTGGTTTAAAAGGGGTTAGTTTCTTGGAAATGTTATTTCAGATGAGAGTATGGTTAATGGATCCATCGGAAATAGATGTAGTTCTACAGGAGAGGCTCCGAAGTTGGTTAAGGAGATTAGAAACTTTTGGACTCAGTTGGTTGTTCTTACAGGTTATGGAAGACTTTGTTAAGTTTGTACTTCTGGTATCTCAGTTGACTTGCAAAGGGTGAGTCGTTTGTTTGGATGTTTATTGTGAGTAAGTTTTGGTGAGCTGGAGTAGAAGTCATCTACGGTTTCAGCTTTGATTTTGTGTGATCCTAATAAACCGGTTGTGGGGTATTGTGATGTGTCTTTGATGAGTTTAGTCAGCGTGGTAATGCAAGAGGGTAAAGTCGTGGCTTATGCTTTACGACAATTGAGGATTCATAAAAGGATCTATACTATTCTGGATTTGGAATTGGTTGCGGTTGTATTGTGTTGGAATAATTGGAGGTATCATCTTTATGGTTTTAGGTTCGAAGTGTTTGGTAATCACGAGAATATTGAGTACTTGTTTGGTCTGAAGGAATAGAGTATGAGACAACGAGGAAGGCTGGAATTCGCGACGAGTTATGAATTTGGATTGGAATATCTTTGGGAAAAGTTAGTGTCGTGCGTGAAAATTTAAACCGAAAGTTGTTATGCATGTCTGTTTTGATGGTCAGAGAATTAAAATTATTCGAGCAATTCAGAGACTTGCGTATGGTGTGTGAGATGACACAGTAGAGTGTGAAGTTGGGTATACTAAAAGTGAACAGTGATTTTTGGTGAATATGAGAAAGAGTTAGACTTTGGACGTAAGATTGGTAAACTTGATGGTTTCGAGTAATCAGAGTGTGCAGTGGAAGCGTGAGGTGACATATTTTGTATTTGAGTGTGTGACTTATAAGAGTTCATAGGTTGAACATTGGAAATATGTGGGGATGATGAGACTATTGGACGTTTCAGAATGGAAGTGTTAGGTGGAAGGTTTAAATATTCTTCATGGGCTACTATGTAGAGGGATGTTTTGGGTTGTACGTTCGATTGGTGGAGCGTAGCATTGTTGTAATATTGTTGTGTGACAAGGATGTTGATATTGTGGTTTTGTAGAGGTTGTTGAAACGATGTTTGGTCATGGAACTTTAGGTTCTTGTCCTTGTTGTGACCTCGTTTCCATCGTGATGGTTCGGGTGCGTGTGGCTAATTCCTTGTGGGGGATTAAACGAGTGTTACCTGTGTGTTTGTAACTTGGGTATTCTTTGAGTTGTGAGTTGGTCGTCAAGTGCATTGTATGGGCTTTGATCTTGTCGTCGTCGTTGTCGTGTCGTTGTTGTGGTTGCTGTTAGCCAGGTGGTCTGTCAGTTGTGTTACTCGTGGTGTTGCCTTTTGTTAGCAAGTTGGGTTGTTCGTCTCAGTATATTTTCGAGGACGAAAATTTCTAAGTGGGGGAGACTTGTAATGCCCCAGTTTTAGTTAGTTTTATTTTATTGAGTCGTTTTGATTATATTATTATTATTTTATTTTATTTCTGACTTTTATTTGAAAATATATTATTTTTCATCATTGTTTATGTTTTATCGCGTTTTGAGAGCGTTTGCGAGATGTTTGAGTTGAGGGGTAAAATAGTCTTTTAGGGGTTTAGATATTTATATAAATAGAAGGTGGAGAGAAAAAAGAGAGAAAAGAAAAGAAAAGAAAGAAAAGAGAAGAGAAGGAGAAAGAGAGAAAGGGAGACGAGGAAAAGTCGAGGAAACTCTGTTTCAATCGCGATTAATCGGGTAAGGGTGAGAAGTTTCGATTATATCCTGCTTGTATATGTATATGTATGTGTATGTTTGAATGTTTACTTGTTTCTCTTAGTTTTTTTCGGTTATAGGTCGAAAACGCGTAAACGAGTAGAAATCGATGTTTTCACTGACGGAAATCAATATAAATTGTGTTGTATGATCTCTATATGTTTATGAACCATTGCTAATAATTGTTTTGCTGCCGGAATTGATTTGGGTGGGAAAAATAGATTTTTGGGTTTTAAAAACGAAGCAGAATTTTTCTGCATCTGGTGTAAAGTGTCGGACGGTTCTCTGATTTCGCCGGGCGGTTCGTTATTTCGCCGGGCGGTTTTTAAGAGGCGCAGCCTTTACACGATTCTGACTCTATTGAGTCATTGGGGAGAAATGGTGACGCCTCTGCTTCGCCGAGCGAAGTAGCGGCGAAGGGATTTCGCCGGGCGGTCCTGGGGAAATTTCACATTTTTATTTTCTTTTTAATTCCATAACTTTTGATCTGATTATCCGTTTTGAACGTTCTTTATATTGTTGGAAAGCTTATGAAATGTTCTTTCTTGTAAAAATGTTTTCGAGAATGTTGGCCGATTAATTTATGTCGGGAATTTGAAATAGTGTCGTTTTGTCGACTTTTGCCGTTTTAATCATGGGAATTGTTGTGTATCGTATAATGTGCTATCTCTATGAATGTTGTATGACTTGTGTGCTGTGGTGAGATGAAAATGCATGAAATACATGTTGTGATGATGAATTGTGGCCTAAGGGCACGTAAATACAATGTGTTGTATTTGATGATATATGCATGATTATGGTTGCGTATATGTGTGCATTAGAATGTCATGAGTCATTGTATGCCAAGCATCATGATATTCATTCTTGTAATGTCGTGTGCCCATGTGGGGTGTGAGCGACGGTTTGGTTCTAGAGGGAATCCGCTATAACATCGTGAGCCTTATACAAATAGGACTGAAAGCGATGAGTATAGACGATCGCGAGCCTTATACAAAGAGGACCGAAAGCTATCGGATTGTGAGCCTTATACAAAGAGGACTGAAAGCGATCCATAAACGCCGTGCGCCTTATACAAAGAGGACTGAAAGCGACGGGGAACATCGTATGCCCGACGGGGAGTTACATTATGTAACGAGCGATGGTTCCAATAGTTCCTGAGTGAACTGGTGAGAATATAATTGTGTTGGTAATAAATGTGAGAAATTGTGATATGCATTTGTGTGATATGCATTGGTGTTAAATTTATTGTGCATGATTGATATGTACTTGTGAATGGAGTAATTATGTGTTGAGTTTGTGATTGGATTGGTGAATTAATATGCATTCATGTTAAATGCATTGGTTACGAATGATATGTTTTGTGCATAGACATATGTATTGGGTGTGAACATGCGGTTATGTGGGGATAATTGATATATGCTATATGTTGTGGTGATGAGGTGGTGTGGTTCCATATGTCATAATTGTGGTTGGATTATGTATGATATATTTTGTATTTGTGGCATGCTTTATGTGTTAGTATATGACGGCTTGGGTGAGATGACTTATACTTGTGTTTGAATGTGTGTTTGCATATTATTATGCAATCTTGATTTAGTTGTTATTTCTCACCCTTCTGCTGTGGTTTGTTGCTCTATGAGGCAATTGCAGATTTGTAGTCTTGGAGGCTTTTGTGAAGATTAGTTCTCCATTCTTTTGTCGGTCTTGGTGTCTGCTCTGATACGTAGCATGGGAGTCGGGGAACGATTATGGTATATATGTATACCTTTGTTAGATTTATAATTGTATTACCGTTGTATATATATTTTGACGTTAGAAAATAATTTATTTGTACAACAAGTCAGTTATGGATCTTTCCGCTTTATTCCATAATTGAACTTCATTTTGTTGGAAAAAGTTGCCCTTTGAGGTTTGCTCCATTTTGTGTTATGTATCAAATAAATGAGCAGGGATTGTGTTTTCTTTCTTTAAGTGTGACATCCCTGTTTTCTGTCGGAAAAATAAATATTTTATTTACTCTGATTTATATTTGTGTTATTTATTCGCGAAGGGAATTGGGGTGTTATAACTTACATTCAAGAGGTCTAATCCAACAAGAAATCAAGACCATCTGACTTTCATCACAAGTAGCTTGAGCCACAAGTTCACCCTGCCTCCAATTAAGGTTTTTCGAAGACAAAACAATCATGGCCTTTGATTTTGACCAAGACTTGTTCTCAAACCCTAGGACTTGACTCCACATGATAGAAGACATCCCTGGAGACCATCATTGAGCCTTAGATATGATTAAAGAAGCAAGATCATCAGAAATCATTCCAGAGCATTCACAATTGAAATTAGGGTTTTGACTGAGGCCCTAACCTGAGAGACTTTGATCCAAAATGAAATATCCAAGTCCTCAAACCCTCATGACATGTCTCATTGATGAGTTAATACATGAGAGATCAATTTTTAAGAAGTTTCTTGCAAAGGAAGCAAAGTTTGGTTCATGAAACTTTTCAAAGGAGGAAATTTCACTACTTGTGCCAAAATTGAAACAGTCATAATTTTCAAACCACACATCCAAATGGAGTGACTCAAAGCTCAAATGGAAGCTCTTTCCATGATCTTCAAAACATATTAGAGGAACCTCTTTCAAAAAGTGCATGGTTTTTAAGTTACAAAGCTTGGAAGACAATTCACCCTTGAGGACTTGGTGAAATTTCAGCTTTTTTCCCTTAACTTGCACACGACTTTAACCCAATTTTTCATATAGTTCCAAGCTTCAAATAAAAAATCCTTGAACATGAAAGTTGTAGAGGACATTGAGGGCTTTCCAAAACGTACTAGAACTCCTCCATCCATTGAGTGAGCTGGGAGTTTCGAATCCTCAAAGTTGGAGGTTTCATTCCTTAAAACTCAAGAAACCAACTTTTGTGTAACTTCTCAAACCCTTCCCTAATCACCAAGTTTCCATGTTTCTGAGTCCAAATGATCGATTTGAACTTAATCCAAGTTTGGCCACGAAATTGCAACTTGGTTGGAATTAAAATAAGGTTTATGTCATGGTTGTGCAAGTGGTACATGGAGAGAGAAACTTTTCAAAGCAACAAGTATTTGTTTATTCATGGAGCCTCTCACCAATCCCATCACACCACATTAGACCTAACCAGCAGTGATTTTGGAAGACTTTAGTTCAGCAAAAGATACAGATCACACGATGGAGAGGGCAAATTTGGCAAAAGTGCATTCTTGGCCATACCTCAAAACCTCAGCATTTCCCTATAAATAGGAGGTTGGTTCTCATTCGTAAGACACCAACACTTTCCATAATACACTCTAAAAAACTTCAGAGTTCAAACTTGGCAAGTGAGGAGGAGGGAAGAATCATCTTGCAAGCTGGTGCTAGTAGATAGAGCAAAGAAGCAAGTGCACATTTGAGGGTGCAGTGGACATATTCCACTAGGTATTTTTCCATTTTTATTAACCATACTCATGCTATTTAAGATAACTGCCATGATCATCTCATACCTGAATTTGTATTGAATGTTGGTGTTATTAGTGTGTTCATCCACATTGTGCACTGATAGTTGTTGGTTTGTAACATCCATGTGTTAGCATTTTTATATTGTGATTGTTCCCCTAAGTAGTTTTACATTCTTCTCTTCCACCCAGATCATCAATGAGGAGCTTTAAAAACCAAGTCCAGGAGTCTCTATTTTCCCCTTCCACCACAGCAAAGGCAATAGGCAACATTTGGTCATTAGGATCTGTTCCTGAAATTCTGGTATCAGACGTGTGATGTTAAGGTGCGATGTCACAACAACACACTCTGCACAATGGACAGCAAAAACAGTAAATAAACACACCAAATTGTTCATCCAGTTCGGTCTAACTACCTACGTCTGGGGGCTACCAAGCCAGGGATGAAATTCACTACTTGTAGAATTAATTTACAGACTCAACAACCCAGTTGACAATCTCCTAAACTTAATTCCTACTAGTGACTTTCTACCTAAGAAACCACTTAGATATGAGAACACTACTCAATCCCTAAAACGCTCAAAGAACAACCTCTTTGAGAAACCTTGATCCTGTTTCACAGCTTTGATCAAGTTACACAACTCTCTTTGCTTAACAGCTTTAGAGAGGACAGAACACAACTCACCAATTCACACTAGAATGGTGTATACACAAATACGCACAAAGACAATGTTTAACCTCCAGTTAAAGCTCCCTATCTTCTGTCTGTTTTCTGTACTTTTTCCTTTGGTCTTGTGCGCTTTATATAGCTCCTTGAATTGGTCTTGGACCTGCTACAATATCTGACCCGATTTGTTATTTAAAACTGAATATTTAAAACAGATTTTCTCCTAGAATCTTTTTAAATCTTCAACCTTTTAAATCTCCTACAAATCTGCACCAGATCTCCTATGCAGCAGAAAATATATATCCCAAGATATTCGCATCCAATGAGACAGCTTGCTCTCCACAATTCCAGCTAACACGCAACCCTAACAACATCACAACCTGATGTTATTAATTCTGCAGATCTAATGTCACAACATCGCCTATGTGACATCAGACATCCAACTTCAGCAAATAAATACTTAACACAGCCCAGTGTTAAATCTCAATGTTGCAACATCAATACCTAGACATCAACATTGAATATACTTTATTTTACCAAAATTCCAGCCAATCCAAGAACTAATAATCTCCCCCTTTGGCTAATTTTGGCTAAAACGATCTCTGCACTCTGCACCTTCAGAGACTTTTAGCAGCGAAAAAACTTCAAAGATTTTGAAACTCCAAGCAGCAGCATCAGCAATAACATCTTTTCTTCACAACACTCTGCTGCTCACATAACAACAGCTGCACATATTATCTTCAACTACAGCTGCATCTTCAATTTACTTCAGCATCTAGCAGCAGCCTTCACAACAACTTTGCTGCAGCACCATCTTCAACAGCAACAATTTTCAGCAATTTTCAACAATGTTGCTCCCCCTCAATCATGAACCAGCATAGCAGCTGTCAAAAACTCCCCCTCAATATCTGCAACACATTAGCAGCATTTGGCATTCTTTGAGACTCTTGACTCCCCCTTTTTAGCCATAATTAGACAAGCTTCAATCAGAAGCCCTATGAACTACAGTCAGTACACCCTAGCTTTCATTGTTAGCCTCACATCTAGCAACCATGCAAAACAAATCATAGAATGAAAAACATAAAAAGTGCATATAACAGCACAATATTCAAATTACATAACCAGCATAGCAAGGCAAAAAAAAACTAAACTATTAACTAATAACAGCAGATGGAAGTCAGTCTTCATCCGAGCTGGTACCATCAGCATCTTCATCACCTTCATCTGACCCGGAATCCTCAGTATCGCCATTCACATTATCTTCCCCCTGTTCCAAGTCTTTGATCATTTCTCAATCTTCATTTTCCTGACAGTGCTGGTACTGATAACCAGATCAAGATCCTTGCAGGTTGCCTTCAATTCTTCAATCAGCTCAGATTTTGTACTGACCTTGTTAACCCCAGAACTTGATCTTGTAACAATGTCTGGAACATGACTCCCAGCAAACAGTTTGGGATGCAAAGATAATGGAGACTCCCTCTTGCATGCTTTATCAGCACAAGTCAATATTCTTGGTTGTTGACTCAGAACGACTCCACTAATGAGAGAAGGAAATGCTATAGGCATTTTAATAGCATTTGTTGTTGCATGTTTTACAGTCTGATCAAATATGTATGTGCCATAGTCAAACTTTTTATGTGTACCAACAGCATAGATAAGCCTTCCTAGTCCCACAGCTGTGGTGGTTTTGTGATTGGTGGGCACCCAGTTTGCAACTCCAATTCTGTGTAGTATAGCATACTTCACACTCAGTTTGCTAGTTGGTAGCTTTTCTTTTAATGGCCATACTCTAACCTGTCCAGCAGTAATTTCCTTGCACACTTCATTATCTGTATCCTCCAGTTCTGTATACTCTGCATCCTCTCTTCCTAAGTAGCTGTTGACAATCTTAGGAGAGAACTCAACACATTTTCCTCTGACAAAGACCTTCATAAAATCTGGACTGCTCTTGTCAGAGATATTTACAGGAAGATTTACTATGAATTCCTTTACCAGGCCATCATAGCATCTTGAAAATCCACACACAGTTTTCATTAACCCAGCAGCTTTGATTCCTTCCATCACTTCTTTAATCTCCATGGCTTCTTTGCCAATCTCTCTCTCAAGAGTAATCCTCCTTTGGCAAATGAACTTCCACATATAGGCATTGCTTACATGGTGGAAGGAGATGTTATCCACATGAGCATCTGGGACTTTGTCTGCAACCCTTTTTGCAATAGATTTTTTGACATGAGTGATGTTCTGAACATCATCCTCATCATCATGCTCAGACTCAGATTGTTCCACAATCTTCCTCTTTCTTGGATTCACCTCGACCTTACTCCAAGCTTTTGTTGGCCCAACAACAGTTTTTTTCCTCTTATCATCAGAAGACTTATTTGGGGACGATTCAGCCTGCTTTTCTTTCCTTGTCCTTAGTCTCTTAGCCAGACTAGGCACTGCTCTTCCAATGACTTCATCATCAGATAAGTCATCAACATTAATCACATAAGTACTCTTTTCTCCTTCAGCATCCCTACTAGGCGATGTTCTGACATCCCCTTCAACATCCCCTTCACCATGACTATCATCTTCTCCACTACTTACTTCAGTATCAACTTCAACTTCCTTTTCAACATCTTCGATTACGGAGACAGCTAATCTGTGAAGATTTGTATCAATAGATTGCATGTCACTCTTTTCTCTTGTACACTGATCAGCAGCCATTTGTCTCAGGGGTCTAGATATACCCTTAATAGGAAGTCCTTTCTCAAAGATTTTATCAACGATCTGCCCCATGCTCTTATCAACATCAAACTTTTCTACCACAGTTTGAGACGTGGATGACCTAGGTGTTGATTTATCACTAAATAGGATACTGGTAACTAGCTTCTTTGTTTCGGTGTTTTTAAACTTAGTTGCGGCCCTTTTAGAAGCAAGTTTAGATGGTCTAGGTTTACCTGACTCTGGGAGCATTACGGAGATGGGTTGTATATTCAGAGCTTCATCTTCAGAGTACTCATCTGTAAAAACCCTAGCGTTATTCTGCAATGAACTTTTTGAAGGAGAAGATGTCTGCTTTGACATGGTTCCTTTGAGGCAGTATAGATTGAGATGATTCTTCTTGTTGAATGAGACGAACAGAAGAGAGATATGAGTTTTGATGAACTGTGATTTTTCTATAATAGGAAATGAGGGTCTGAGGTAAGGCGCCAGATTTTGTGTAATTTTTAAAGACCAATCAATGAGTTTCTCCCCCCAAATAAGCTTTCCTTTTTACAATTTTGAAGGGATTCACTTTAAGAGTACTTAACTCTAACAGCCTGATGTCACAATCTAATGCTAAAACATCAGTCTTAACATCGATAGATGGGCTGACTTCTATAGGTATCCACAGATAACAATTATCTCTGGACCTGACTCCTTTCATGATCACTTCATCCTTTTCGTTTGTCACCAGACACTCATCCTTGGAATAGCTGACTTTGTAACCTTCATCACATAACTGACTTATGCTAATCAGATTAGCCTTCAAACCTTGGACAAGGATCACATTATCAAGGGTAAGACCATCAGGATTCTTCACTCTTCCACTTCCTTCTACAACTCCTTTTTCTCCATTGCCAAACACAACCTTATTTGTCTGGAAAGGATTGAACTCCACCAACTGCTCCTTTGATCCAGTCGTGTGCATAGAACATCCACTGTCAAAGTACCAAGTACCCTTATCAACATGTCTATCTGAGGTGTGGGCTAATAGACATTTCACCTTCTCCTTAGGAACCCATTGTTTAGCAACTTTAGGTTTGATCTCCTTTGGTTTGCCTTGAGGAGCAGGTTGTGGATAACCATGCAATTTAAAGCAAGAGTACTGCATATGTCCAACCCTGCCACAATAAAAGCATCTTACTCTGTCATATCTAAAGTGGTTAAATCTTTTTCCACTTTGATGATAATGTTGTGGCTGCCACCCATAATGTTGTCTCCTTCTCCCATAGTTGGATTGTCTTCTTCTGTACTGAGGATGCTGTCTTCTAGGCTGTCTCCTATGGTGATGAGGTTTCCTTCTTCCATAGTGATGAGGCACAACATTGTTGTATCCATATCCATAACCATACCAGTTTTCCTGATGTTGAGACACCTGATGAGACATGTCCTGTTTGAACCTTGCAGCTTGCATGCTCTTGTGATATTGGGGAGGCATATACTGACTAGCTCCTTGAGGCTGCATCTTCCTCTGATGGGGACCATTCCTTTTCTCAACATTCTAAGGCTGAACAACCCTTTTAGGGGTAGGATCCTGTCTCTTTGTTTGAGACATTGGTTGGGACACCTCCTCCTTTGCTCCTGAAGTGCTTGCTTCAGCAGAAACCTTTTTCTCAGCCACAAATCTTATACCTGACTTATCACCAGCAACCTTTTCTGTCTGAAGGATCTTATCAAGTGTGTCTGTACCACAGCTCAGCATCCTAACAGACTTGGTCATATGATCAAGGTGAGCTTTGACCAGTACCACTTCATTTTCCAGGTCAGCTTTTTCATTCTCAAGCTGAGCAATCTGTTGCTTGTGGCACTTGTTTTCTTGACAAATCTCAGCACTTTTCAAACACAGCTCTTGATAAGTAGAAGCTAACTCCTCATAAGTTATTTCTCCATCACTAGAATCATCATCAGAAATAACAGCTCCTGTTAAAGCTCTAACATGCTTTGCTGACTCACCTTCACTTTCACTATCAGAGTCAGACCAGGAAACTGTCATGCCCTTCTTCTGCTTTTTCAAGAAGGTGGGACATTCTTTCTTGACATGTCCATACCCTTCACACTCAAAGCACTGAACTCCTTTATCTTGGGTAGTTCTCTCTTCATCCTTCTCTTTTGACTTGCTGGTGTCAGAAGATATGTTCTTGACATTAGGCCTGGAGTTATTATTCATTCTCTTGAACACTTTATTGAACTGTCTTCCCAACATAACTATGGCCTGAGATAGATCCTCCGGGGACTCAGAACTCTTTCCTTTTTCCTCTTGATCATTTGACACCAAGGCTATACTTTTTGGCTTCTTTTCTGGTTCTTCCTCATTCAACCCAAGCTCAAAAGTTTGAAGAGATCCAATGAGCTCATCTACTCTCATCTTGCTAATGTCTTGAGCTTCTTCAATAGCAGTGACCTTCATCTTGTACCTCTTAGGAAGGGACCTAAGAATCTTCCTTACAAGCTTTTCTTCAGACATTTTCTCTCCAAGAGCACTAGATGCATTGGCCAACTCAAGAACACTCATGTGGAAGTCATGAATAGTCTCATCTTCCTTCATCTTCAGGCCTTCAAATTTAGATGTTAAAAGCTGAAGTCTTGACATCTTAACTATAGATGTTCCTTCATGTGTAGCCTGCAAAATATCCCACGCTTCCTTAGCAACTTCACAGGTATTGATTAACCTGAAGATATTCTTATCCACTCCATTGAAAATTGCATTTAGAGCTTTGGAATTTCCAAGGGCAAGCTCATCTTCTTCCTTGGTCCATTCTTCTTCAGGCTTTGGCTTTGAGGTGCCTTCTTTATCTTTGCCAGCATCATCCTTCTCACACATGACATGTGCTTTCCACTCTTTAATAACAGCCTTCCAAGCCCTGCTGTCCAAGGATTTTAAGAAAGTGGTCATCCTTGGCTTCCAATAGTCATAATTGGATCCATCCAAAATAGGGGGTCTGTTGACGAATCCTCCAACTTCTTTGTCCATCTTTACACCAGAAAGTAACTTTCCTAGATCTCACCCAGAGACAGACAGGATGCCTGCTCTGATACCAATTGAAATTCTGGTATCAGACGTGTGATGTTAAGGTGCGATGTCACAACAACACACTATGCACAATGGACAACAAAAACAGTAAATAAACACACCAAATTGTTCACCCAGTTCGGTCTAACTACCTACGTCTGGGGGCTACCAAGCCAGGGATAAAATTCACTACTTGTAGAATTAATTTACAGACTCAACAACCCAGTTGACAATCTCCTAAACTTAACTCCTACAAGTGACTTTCTACCTAAGAAACCACTTAGATATGAGAACACTACTCAATCCCTAAAATGCTCAAAGAACAACCTCTTTGAGAAACCTTGATCCTGCTTCACAGCTTTGATCAAGTTACACAACTCTCTTTGCTTAACAGCTTTAGAGAGGACAGAACACAACTCACCAATTCACACTAGAATGGTGTATACACAAATACGCACAAAGACAATGTTTAACCTCCACTTAAAGCTCCCTATCTTCTGTCTGTTTTCTGTACTTTTTCCTTTGGTCTTGTGCGCTTTATATAGCTCCTTGAATTGGTCTTGGACCTGCTACAATATCTGACCCGATTTGTTATTTAAAACTGAATATTTAAAACAGATTTTCTCCTAAAATCTTTTTAAATCTTCAACCTTTTAAATCTCCTACAAATCTGCACCAGATCTCCTATGCAGCAGAAAATATCTATCCTAAGATATTCGCATTCAATGAGACAGCTTGCTCTCCACAATTCCAGCTAACACGTAACCCTAACAACATCACAACCTGATGTTATTAATTCTGCAGATCTAATGTCACAACATCGCCTATGTGACATCAGACATCCAACTTCAGCAAATAAATACTTAACACAGCCCAGTGTTAAATCTCAATGTTGCAACATCAGTACCTAGACATCAACATTGAATATACTTTGTTTTACCAAAATTCCAGCCAATCCAAGAACTAACAGTTCCTATTGCAGATAAAATCTGGCCACCACATAGACCCTTTAAAAAACATCCATCAAGGCCAATAATTGGCCTACACATTTTGAAACTCTTCTTGCAAGCATCATAACAAATATACAACCTCTTGAAATAAGGTCTTGCATCCTCAATACCCTCTTGCACTGGTGTGACATTTATCTTAACAGTTGAACCAGGATTTGTCCTCAAAATTTCATGACAGTAGTCATAAATTCTAGTGTAATCTCCTAAATAAGATCCATCTACCATATCCCTGGCTGTAAATCTGGCCCTAATAGCCTTTGTCTTGTTAACACCTACATTCCATTTCTTGAGTGCCTTCTCCTTAATATCCTTTAGCATAAACTTAGGATTATTTTTCAATGTATTTTGCAACCTCTTGCTTACCCATTTCGTGCTCATCATCTTAACATTATACTCTCTAGCACAATTATGTGTGTCAACTAATTTCCTAAGCTGCCAAGTATCCTCATCAGGAAGCTTTCCATAATAGGCATCCCATTGACATCCAGATTTACATACCACCTTCACTCTTATGTTGTCATTTTTTAGAAACTTTATACCTCTCCCATTCTGAACAGCATATGTTTGAATGACTTCCTTAAAATCACTTTTGGTATTAAAATAGGTTCCCAACTCCCATTTATAGTTAGACATGTCTTTCATAGCCTTGAAAATTGGATGTTTCCTCTTCCTTGGTTCTTCATCATCCTCAGTATCACATCCACTGTCTAACTCTTCACTATCATACACAAATCCATTCTCCTCTCCACTATCTGCTTCCCCTTTCCTTTTCTTCATTTTACTAGTTCCTTCATGTGTCTTATCATACTCCACCATTTTGGCAACATGTTCTTCATCATAATCAAGACTAGCATCAGAATCACTAAAATCAAGCTCCAAGGCACTATCATAATTAAATGATGAATCCTCACTGTCATCAGATGAAGTATCATTCCCATCATGCACCTGACCATGAATCCCATCACCATTCATATTCCTAAGACCCTCACCAGAATTCATATTCTCAACACCCTCTTTCTCAACACCCTCAGAAGAATTCATATTCTCACCATCCTTGACACCCTCAACAGAATTGTTTACATCCTTAAGGACTTGATCAACAAGTTCAGCAACAATATCATACTGTTCTTCATTCACAACATCCAAAGGTTCTTCATTTAATATGTCCTCCTCCATGTTTGTAGGTTCTTCATTTAATGTGTCACCCTCATCAACATACTCAGGTTGGAATAATGGGTGTTCAATGTATATGTCAACCTTCAGGTGTACCCTACATAGGTCAGCTATCTCTAACGCACCTTTATCATCACTGAGCACATTAATCCCAAATGTAGGATCCTTGTAGTAGATGTTGTCTACCTCAGTATACCCTATATCTTTCAAAACACCTATCAACTCAAAATACGACCACCTATCAACATCTACCTGTAATTCTTTACATTTACCCCCCACGTAGTTCGTTTTATCAGAATCCATAAATTCCCCACTATGATGAATGTTGAGGTTAATCAATTCTTCCATTTCAACCTAATATCATAAACAAGCAGAAATTTTACGAAAAGAACAATAAAAACTTTAATTTCAAAAAGGGGGCAACAAACCCTAGATTATAGAAAACTAACATTCTATCTACACACAAACCCTAGACTACAGAAAACGTAAATACTACGAAAGGAACATAGCCATTTACCAAGATAATACTTCGTCTTCAATGGTATGTCTGTGAATCTTCGTCTTCGTCTTCACCCTCGATCGTCTTCGTCTTCGTGTGACTGTTCTAGGGTTGGAGGCATGGAACTGAAATGACTTAATGAAAATTAGAAAGGGAAATGAATTGAACTATAACCACCGTTCCACATCCCCATTCATAAACGTCCACATCAGCACACCCATGTCATGTCATCAAGATTTTAATTAAAATTTTAATTTTTTGAACGGCAAGGACAAACGTGGACCTATTTATAAACGTTTGGAACCAATTTGAATCTTTTAAAAATTAGAGGACCTATTTAGACCTACCCCTGTAGCTAGAGAACCAAAAAAGATATTAAGCCTAATAAAATAAAATAACCTCAAAAAATTTCATTCATGCATTTCAAATATGTTATCAAAACTAAAAAATTATGCCCTTAATGAAATAAACCGAACGGATTTAAAAATAAATTCGGAATGAAAATTAGTATTTCCATTATCCTATCCGTCTCCATATTTTTTATTCGAAAATAATCTAAAACCAAATCTAATCAAAACAGATTTTTCCGAACGTAAATATAAGTTATATTGTCATGCCTAATATTCATTCCATACCGGTTACGTATGCTTATCTATGCATAAGAGCTTCCTACCTAAAACAATCATGGAATAAATAACATTCTAAATACTTCCAACAAAGTTAAATATAGATAAAAAAAAAATTACCCCTAAAAATTAAAAATATGAAGAGAAAGCCAAAATAGAGTCTTCTAGACAGATTATCAGATGCACCTTCGCGTGAGATTCCCTATAACCATTAACTATCTAATCTAACCATTAAAACTTTTCTTTGCATACTAAACCGCCAGCTGTCATTTACATAAACTCTCATTCGCTCTATTACACCGGTTCAACCACGGCGTTTGATCATTATCGGGACTATCCTGACAATCCAACGGCTCTGATTTCACGTCCGTAGAACCCGGATGATGTAGCCGCAGCAGTGTATCATCTCTTCCACTTTCCCCACCGTTTTCTCTCGTTCGTTTCGTTCCAATAGCAACACCAAACAGCTTCGGATTCATCTCTTCCATGCCGGATCTTCGTTTCACCGCTGGCATCAAATCCAACGGCCTCACCGCAGTCATACCAGACTCTCTGCTTCCTTGCGCGCCACCGTCCGTTTGAATATTATTGTCACCACTATTACTATTGTTGTTGTTTGCATAACTTGACATGAGAGTATATATATTGTTGCATAGCAATCTCATCTCAGCAAGCTCCTTGTTCAACAGAACATTCTCTTTCCTCAATCTCTCGTTCTCGTCCAGAAGCTCCGATGGCGCTCGCGACGGAGACGAACTCGATGATATCACTTGTTCTTCACCGGAGTTCGACGGTGAAACCATCGGCATCGCCATAGGTACTACAGTCAGCGGCATAGATGAAGGAACCGCAACCGTTGCGGTTTCCACCGCAGCAACAGCAGCAACAGACGTTGACGTCGGTACAGCAGAACAAATTTTCCTGCGTTGAATCTCGCATAGAAGCCGCTTCTCACCTCTTCGGAAACAATCGTTTGAGAATTCCCACCGATCAGGTACTACTTTTCTAAATCCCTGCAAATTGATAAAAAACCGAAAACAAAATTAATTTTAAAAAAAAGGAAAATTAATAAGAGTTATTAAGTAATGAAAAAGAATGAGAGAATGAATTGAATTGAATTACATAAGTATTGAGTTGACGAACGAAGCTTGAGAAATTATTGTGTTTGAAATATTTTGGAAGCAAATTACTAGCGAAAACGGCAGGGTTCCAAACGATGAAGGTGGATCCATCTTCGTTCCATGAAATAACGTCGTCGATGGATTTATCCTCAACTAGGTTATAGGTTTTGGTGAGAAACGGCGTCGGAATAGATCTCTGAGACTCTATAGCGGGGGATGTAATTGAAACTTTCGTGGTGGATTCGCCGTTTTCCACCGGTGGCGGAGGCGGAACCATGACGAAAACTATCGCCGGCGAGTGTTGTTGTGTTGAGAGAGAAAGAGAGAGGGGTTGTTATTGTGGTGATTCTAGAAGGTTCGGTTGAGAATAAAAGGATGAGGAAAGAGACATAGAAAGTGAGAGAAAAATAAAGAAAGGAAGGAACGAGAAGGTACTGCGTTAGTTACGTCTAATTGTCGAGAAAGTTCCGTGAGAATGAGGATTTTCTGTTTGATTAATGATAATAGAGTTTTGATGATGATGCGGATTGAAGGGGACTATTGACACCGTGAATGTAAAGATAGAGATAGATAACTTTCACGGCTCTTCGCAATCCAAGAAACTTCTACACTTTTTATTATAATGAACCCAAAAATAAAATTAAAGAAAAAAAAGAAAAAGAAAAAGATGGTTCTAGTGGTTTTTTAAAAGGAATAAAAAAAGATAAGGTAGAGAAGCTGAGTTGTCTTCTCTTGTTTTGACATAAAACAACTAGTAGACGACCCGTGCGTCCGCACGGATAACTTCATTCGTATCTTAGATCATTCGATAAGGTTTGATTGTTGTTGATTTATAATTGCTATTATAAAATCACTAATATTTACAAATATGTAGCATATCACCAACATGAAAAATCCAGTACAAATAATAACTACAAATATTTACAAATATGATTAATAACTACACATATTTATAAATATTTTCTTGAATCCTTACTGATATATTTTTACATATTGCATATTTTTTAATTTGTTTAGCTCATCACCATCATGAAAAATCCAATATAAAAGAGTTACAATAGAAACTTTTGCGGAATGCAGAAGAATAATGTACTACTTTAAAATATGCTATCTTAAAAAGAGTAATGATTTGAGGGATGAGAAAGTTATTAATTTATTTCTTGCCAGAGCATAGAAATCTGAGAGAGCATGCAATATACAATTCATTTGAGGTGGGATGTTTTGTTAGCTGCATCTCATGACAATTATTTGGTGTTTAGGTTTGGTATATGGTCTTGTTAGATGTCGTGATGCTTAGATAAAAGTAAAGTTAACAGTCCTAAGATGGATTAGTCACTATAACACTCAATCAAATTATATATTCTTAGCTGAAACGTTGAAAGTAAAATTTAGTATAAAATTTCCCCTGCAATTTCATTTATGCATGAATCACATACTGTCAACATGGATGACAAATGTCCAATTTTATCTAGTAGGAAAGCAACAAAAGAAATTAAGGTTAAAGCTAGAGATAAAATCTCCTACTGATTTTATTAATCCAAAAAACTATTTTATCAATGCTTGTAGCTAAGACTTATTAGTGAGCCTCTCAAAATAAATTTTGCTCGTGATTACTTCTGTAACACCCCAATTCCCATCGCGAATAAATAACACATAATAAAAATCAGAGTAACTAAAAATTTATTTTTCCGACAGAAACAGGGATGCCACATTTAAAGAAATAAAATACAATCCCTGCTCAACATTTTTGATACATAACACAAAGAGAAACTTTTCCTCACAAAAGGATGGTCAATTATGGAATAAAGCGGAAAGATCCATAACCGACTTGTTTTACAAATAAATGGTTTTAGAACATCAAAATATAAATACAAAATAATATTTAATATATTCAACAAAAATATACATATAATAAACGTTCCCCGACTCCCGTGCTACGTATCAGAGCAGACACCAAGACCGACAACGGAACGGAGGACTAATCTTCACAAAATCCTCCACGCCTCTAAAGCTGACAATCTGCACTATGCCATAAAAAGCATATTCCAGCAGAAGGGTGAGAAATAACAACTATAACAAGATTGCATAATAATATGCCACAACACAGATAATTCACATATGTAATATTTCTCACCGCATACATCACATACTAACACATATAGCATGGCACCAATACATAATATATCACACATAATAAATCGAATCATGATTTTCCACACATAACACATCCCTTCACAATTCACACCACAATTCATCCCAACTCACTCATATACATCACAATATATATATCTATACGAAACCAAGCATATAATCATGCATATTCCATTAATTCCATACTTCCACAAACCATACTTTTCCATAATCATTCATCAATGCAAATATACAAAAGATGATCAATGCATACCATAGAGATCGACCAACGACTCTATATAGATGCAAATGCGGGTACCGACTCAATTGGTGATACATTAGTCCCCCAGGAACTCTTGGAATCATCGCTCGTTACATAGAGTAACTCCCCGTCGGGCCTACGATGTTCCCCGTCGCTATAAACCACTATTTCAGGGCGAACGACGTTTATGGATTGCTTTCTACCACTATTTCAGGGCGCACAATCCGATTGCTTTCTACCAGTATTTCATGGCGCACAATCGTCTATAACCACCGCTTTCAGTCCTCAGGCAACGCCTCATATCTTCGAGGCACACGGTGTTATAGAAAATTCCCTCTGGAATCATTCCGTCACTCAGGACGTCACAACAATGCATATCATGATGCTTGGCATACAAATTACTCATGACATTCACATTGCACCCACATACACATCCATAATCATGCATAAATCAACAATTACCACGTATCGCATTTTCTTGCCATAAGGTCACAAATCATCATCACAACAATATCACGTGCATATTCATTTCACAACATGTCACCACATGCATTTTCATTACAAACCACAAACCACAACAATTATGCAATCACAATCACTTCCACAAGGAATTCACATATCAAATGCTACTCACAACACATCATTATCGCACATTGAAATCAAAACCCAAAACACACATTTATTCCTCCATAACACCACAAACCATCATCACCAATACTTATCATATATATTCACATCAACACAATTATTGTCATAAAGCCACAAACCATCAACAAAGTATTCCACAACAACCAATTATCATCAAAGAATCATCACACAAGTCATACAATCACTTACCAAAGCATAACCCACAATATTGAAAAATAACACCAAAGTCCATAATTCGTTTTCTCGGAAAAGTCGGCCAAAAATAATATTTTTCATCATCACTAAAAAGTACTCCTAAAGACCTTCGATTCGATATAAAGAACTCTTAAATCCGATAAACGACGAATAAGTTACGAATATTTCCAAATAACGCAAAACATAAACCGGACGCCCGACACTACGAAACGGTTCGTAAAAACTGTACCGATTGGGAAGGATTCAGACCTCAAAACTATTTTTCCTAGAAAAAACATCTCGTTAGCTTCCCAACGCTTCGAACGGGGGTTAAAACCGACTTACGGTTCGAGAGATATGAATTTCCGAAGTTTTTCCAAAACAGAATTTTTCACCTACAGCACGCGTCCGTACGACTGCGCACAAAACCAGAAATTCTGCTACATTCTGGTACAGCCGCGTAATCGCCCGAAACCCGACCGATTCAATTATTTTCTTCAAACAAAATACATGATAATCCTCCATAAATGTATACGGACGTATTAGAATAAAAATTACGCGATTCCGCGACTTTTGAAAAACACTATTCCGGAACCTAAAAACGCCAAATTTTCAAATATCAACCGATTTTAACGAAACGAGTTTCTATAACGTCGGCCTCACTTCACTCGACTAAACTACGCAATTTATTTCGAAATTCATCCGTGCAAACATCGATTTCTATCGATTTCCTACAATTCGACCTAAACGGAAAACTATAAGAAAATATCCAAAACAATCAAGAAAACATACACATATACATACACAAGCAAGATATAATTGAAACTTCTCACCCTTACCCGATTATTCGCGCTTGAAACGGAGATTTCCTCGATTTTCCTCTTTTTCCTCTTCTCTCTTTTTCCTTCTCTTCTCTTTCTCTTCTTCCCACTTTCTTTCTTTTCTTTTCCTTTCTCTCTCTTTTCTCTCTATTTCTCTTTTTATATAAAATATCTAACTTTTCTAAAATATCTAACCTCTCAAAATGACCATTTTACCCCTCAGCTCAAATATCTCCCAAACGCTCTCAAAATGCGATAAAACTTAAACAGCGATAAAATATATTTCGGGAAATAAAAGTTGAAAAGAAATTATAATTTATTGCAAATATTTTACCTATCAGAGAAATTAACTAATTAACTCAATTAGCAGGTAAAATACAATAAATTCACACATATCACAAAATTCACATAACTGAAATAAATAAATACAATTAAACAAATCGGGGCGTTACAACTCTCCCCCACTTAGACATTTTCGTCCTCGAAAATATACTGAGACGAACAACTCCGGACACGACTCTCGCATCCGACTAACAAACTAACAGGCCAACCAAAGGCACACCACGAATAACACCACAGACAAACACCTTGCTAACCACAAATACAATAACGACACAACAACGACAAGATGCAAAGCCCATACAATGCACTTGACGACCAACTCACAACCCAAAGAATACACAAAACACAACTCACAGGTTCACTCTTGAACCCAAAACACAACAGGATCGTTACCCGCACCTTAGGTAACACTCCCCCAATTCTCAATCATAGGAATTAGCTACACACACTCGAACCATCACCATGGAAACGAGGCAACAACACAAACAAGAACATAAAATTCCACGACACCACAAGGTCTCAACAACATCAACAAAACCAGAACACCAACATCCTTGTCACACAACCATACTACAACAATGCTACGATTCACCAATCGAACATATAACCAAAACACCCGACTACATATTCGTACCTGATTAATATTGAAACCTTCCACTTATCACTTCTATTATAGAACATCCCATGGTCTCATCATTCCTACCGTTTCCCACTGTTCAACCTTTGAACTCTATCAAGTCACACACGCATAAACGAAATGTGCCACATCAGGCTTCCGATGCGCACTCTGATTACTCGTAACCATCAAAACTATCAATTTCACGTCCAAAGTCTAGCTCTTTTTCATATTCACCAAAAATCATTGTTCGCCTTTAATATACCCAACCTCACACTTGACTATGTTTTCTCACACACCAGACACAAGTCTCTGATTTGCTCAAATAATTCTCATCCATCCGAACAGACATGCATAACAACTTTCGACTTAACTCATCCGGCACAACCTCGGCTTTTCCCAAAGAATAATCCAAGCCAAATTCATAACTCATCACAAATTCTAGCCATCCTCATTGTATCATACTCTATTCCTTCAAACCAACCAAGTACTCTAAACTCTTGTGGTTACCAAACACTTCGAGTCAAGAACCATAAAAATAATACCTCCAAATTTTCCAACACAATACAACCGCAACCAATTCCAAATCCTGAATAGTATAGATCCTTCTATGAATCCTCAAAGGTCGTAAAGTATAAGCCACAAATTTACTTTCTTGCACTAACACACTGCCTAAACTTATCAAAACACATCCTCATACCTCACAAACGGTTGAACAGGATCACACAGACTCAAAACTGCAGCCGTAGACAAATTCTACTTCAGCTTTCTGAAACTTTCCTCACAATGAACATCCAAAACAAACGACTCATCCTTTGCAAGCCAACTGAAATAACAGAAGTACAAACTTAGTAAAGTCTTCCATACCCTACCGTAACAACCAACTGAGCCCAAAAGTTTCTACTCTCCTTAACCAACTTCGGAGCCTCTCATGAAGAACTACATCTACTTCCGATGGATCCGTAAAAATACCATCACCAGAAATAACATATCCAAGAAAACTAACCTTTTCAACCAAAATTCTCACTTGAATAACTTAGCATAAAACTTCGTCTCTTTCCAACACTTGTGATTCAAATCTCAAACACTCTACCGGTTCTTCTTCTGAGTTTATAACAGATTCGAATATCCTCAATCAAAACCAATACGAACTTATCCAAATAAATATGAAAGATACGATTCCTCTACTCCACAAACATTACAGACGCATTACTATCATCGAACAACATCACCGTACTTCGTAATGTCCAACCAAATTCCAAAAGATATAAATTCTTAAAGCTTTTGCAAAACCTTGCACTGGGTAACTGGCTCCTCACACTCAAGCTTAACCGAGTAATTAACAGCCTATTCCGATGATAACAACATAACCAGTCACATCAAATCGATCAAAGTCTTAACTCACACAATTCACCACTCTTATCAAACATTCCAAACAATTGCAAGTTCACTCAAACTCAGTCAAACCATTCCAATTATCTATTCCCGAAAGTGAACACTTATTCTCAATCGTCACCTTATCCGCTGTTAGTAATCCATACACAATTTCTCCTCTTAACAATCCAAACTCTATAAATCCCAACATGTAGCAACAATCAACCAAAAAGAACTCTTAAATAATACATCCACACTTAAGGTTTTCTCAAAATTTCCATTAATGCTCTAAAATTCCAAAAACTCCAAACCTCTTCGGAACTCTAAGTTTGGCTTTCCATAGTCTCAATACCATTATACACATCATGCTTGTTATTTCGGTCAATCATCCTTCCTTTTTGTTGCTAACAACACTGAAGCTCTCCAAGACGACACACTTGGCCTCACAATTCTCCTTTCCAGTAAATCTTCCAACTGCTCTATCAGTCCGGGTACCTCTAACGCTAACATCCAATATTCCATCTGGGAATACGTCTTAAAATCACGCACAACCGGTAGCTCATCACTGTGTCCTCCCTGCCAATTTCTAGAAAACTATCATCACAAACATAACAACATCTTAGTTTCACTTCCTAAAAGTTCTCCTGCTTACTTAGCAGATCCAAACCTGAAATCCTTACCTTTGTCCAATTTGAGTTCACACTTTTCTCTCTGAGAACAACCATTAACGATGCCCAATCATTCTCTCTCAAAACTTCCCAACTGGACCAACATACCAAAACCTCTAATCCATTTCATCTTCCGATATTAGCATCTTCATCGACTCATCAAAACAATCTGTAATCGTTTCCTTAAATTCCAAACACTCATTTCACACGCTATCAAAGCCGGAAAGACACGTCTATTCCATCCAACATAATTTCCGTCTGCTATCAACAAGAGATTAAGGGTGATCAGTTCCTCAATTTGTCAATAGAAGCCGACAATCATGATGTGGCATAAACCGTCTTTACCAAACTATAATAGCATTTCTTGCATCCTGTGCACAAAACTACCTAAAGCACAAATCCTTAGTTGACATAAACCTTACCACCGCATCCCTTCTAGAACCGGGAACCACACTATCCAAACAACACTTACAATCTTGCAATTCACAATACACTGAGCCAACGCTCCACACCTGAAGCAACATGGAGAAGTACCAACTTCTCCCCCACTTATCTCAAACTCAATCCTGAAAACAAAGGATTAGAAAACCCAGAAAGTACTGACAGTGTTCCACACACCTATCACGTACTAAGAGATAAACAACAACGACAGTATTCAACTGTCACACCAACTGACTCAATAGCTTGGCCGGACGGACCGACCTGCTCTGATACCACTTATGTAACACCCCAATTCCCATCGCGAATAAATAACACATAATAAAAATCAGAGTAACTAAAAATTTATTTTTCCGACAGAAACAGGGATGCCACATTTAAAGAAATAAAATACAATCCCTGCTCAACATTTTTGATACATAACACAAAGAGAAACTTTTCCTCACAAAAGGATGGTCAATTATGGAATAAAGCGGAAAGATCCATAACCGACTTGTTTTACAAATAAATGGTTTTAGAACATCAAAATATAAATACAAAATAATATTTAATATATTCAACAAAAATATACATATAATAAACGTTCCCCGACTCCCGTGCTACGTATCAGAGCAGACACCAAGACCGACAACGGAACGGAGGACTAATCTTCACAAAATCCTCCACGCCTCTAAAGCTGACAATCTGCACTATGCCATAAAAAGCATATTCCAGCAGAAGGGTGAGAAATAACAACTATAACAAGATTGCATAATAATATGCCACAACACAGATAATTCACATATGTAATATTTCTCACCGCATACATCACATACTAACACATATAGCATGGCACCAATACATAATATATCACACATAATAAATCGAATCATGATTTTCCACACATAACACATCCCTTCACAATTCACACCACAATTCATCCCAACTCACTCATATACATCACAATGTATATATCTATACGAAACCAAGCATATAATCATGCATATTCCATTAATTCCATACTTCCACAAACCATACTTTTCCATAATCATTCATCAATGCAAATATACAAAAGATGATCAATGCATACCATAGAGATCGACCAACGACTCTATATAGATGCAAATGCGGTACCGACTCAATTGGTGATACATTAGTCCCCCAGGAACTCTTGGAATCATCGCTCGTTACATAGAGTAACTCCCCGTCGGGCCTACGATGTTCCCCGTCGCTATAAACCACTATTTCAGGGCGAACGACGTTTATGGATTGCTTTCTACCACTATTTCAGGGCGCACAATCCGATTGCTTTCTACCAGTATTTCATGGCGCACAATCGTCTATAACCACCGCTTTCAGTCCTCAGGCAACGCCTCATATCTTCGAGGCACACGGTGTTATAGAAAATTCCCTCTGGAATCATTCCGTCACTCAGGACGTCACAACAATGCATATCATGATGCTTGGCATACAAATTACTCATGACATTCACATTGCACCCACATACACATCCATAATCATGCATAAATCAACAATTACCACGTATCGCATTTTCTTGCCATAAGGTCACAAATCATCATCACAACAATATCACGTGCATATTCATTTCACAACATGTCACCACATGCATTTTCATTACAAACCACAAACCACAACAATTATGCAATCACAATCACTTCCACAAGGAATTCACATATCAAATGCTACTCACAACACATCATTATCGCACATTGAAATCAAAACCCAAAACACACATTTATTCCTCCATAACACCACAAACCATCATCACCAATACTTATCATATATATTCACATCAACACAATTATTGTCATAAAGCCACAAACCATCAACAAAGTATTCCACAACAACCAATTATCATCAAAGAATCATCACACAAGTCATACAATCACTTACCAAAGCATAACCCACAATATTGAAAAATAACACCAAAGTCCATAATTCGTTTTCTCGGAAAAGTCGGCCAAAAATAATATTTTTCATCATCACTAAAAAGTACTCCTAAAGACCTTCGATTCGATATAAAGAACTCTTAAATCCGATAAACGACGAATAAGTTACGAATATTTCCAAATAACGCAAAACATAAACCGGACGCCCGACACTACGAAACGGTTCGTAAAAACTGTACCGATTGGGAAGGATTCAGACCTCAAAACTATTTTTCCTAGAAAAAACATCTCGTTAGCTTCCCAACGCTTCGAACGGGGGTTAAAACCGACTTACGGTTCGAGAGATATGAATTTCCGAAGTTTTTCCAAAACAGAATTTTTCACCTACAGCACGCGTCCGTACGACTGCGCACAAAACCAGAAATTCTGCTACATTCTGGTACAGCCGCGTAATCGCCCGAAACCCGACCGATTCAATTATTTTCTTCAAACAAAATACATGATAATCCTCCATAAATGTATACGGACGTATTAGAATAAAAATTACGCGATTCCGCGACTTTTGAAAAACACTATTCCGGAACCTAAAAACGCCAAATTTTCAAATATCAACCGATTTTAACGAAACGAGTTTCTATAACGTCGGCCTCACTTCACTCGACTAAACTACGCAATTTATTTCGAAATTCATCCGTGCAAACATCGATTTCTATCGATTTCCTACAATTCGACCTAAACGGAAAACTATAAGAAAATATCCAAAACAATCAAGAAAACATACACATATACATACACAAGCAAGATATAATTGAAACTTCTCACCCTTACCCGATTATTCGCGCTTGAAACGGAGATTTCCTCGATTTTCCTCTTTTTCCTCTTCTCTCTTTTTCCTTCTCTTCTCTTTCTCTTCTTCCCACTTTCTTTCTTTTCTTTTCCTTTCTCTCTCTTTTCTCTCTATTTCTCTTTTTATATAAAATATCTAACTTTTCTAAAATATCTAACCTCTCAAAATGACCATTTTACCCCTCAGCTCAAATATCTCCCAAACGCTCTCAAAATGCGATAAAACTTAAACAGCGATAAAATATATTTCGGGAAATAAAAGTTGAAAAGAAATTATAATTTATTGCAAATATTTTACCTATCAGAGAAATTAACTAATTAACTCAATTAGCAGGTAAAATACAATAAATTCACACATATCACAAAATTCACATAACTGAAATAAATAAATACAATTAAACAAATCGGGGCGTTACAACTTCCACTTGATTACCCTTGGTGTAACAGGTCCTGCTTGTAGCTTAGTACAATTAAGACTTTGAAATGCTCTATCATCCATATACCAATCTCGAGCTCCAAACTCGTTCATGCCCGGTATGACACGGAAATCTTCATTCAAACCAATCTCTATCTCAAATGTCACTAATTTAATTCTTGGAAAACTTTTTCAAACCACATGAACACCTTTAAGAGCCTGCAAATGACGAAAAAATCATAAACATACCCAATCAAAAGAACACAAAAAAAACGGAAAGAACCGAGAGAATAACAATCACACTGCAAAGCAAATGAGGAAAAGAGGCATATAGGAACTAAGGCATTAATAAATTACAGAGATGAGATTAAGAAATATAATGTTGGACTCTGGTTCACCCTTTATTATAAGTAAAGAAATAGCATGAACAGCTGAATTGCCTACAAAATGTAATTTTCTATGCTTAATAAAATAGAGTTATGACAGAAACTCTTGCGGAACGCAGAACAAAAATGTGCATATATATCTACATAGCTCGACCAATGTGACTATAACAAGTATGGAGCAAATGAATTCAATATTTATTGATGAGCCTAGTTTTTTGGATCGGTTTGCAGATTTCATTTATATTATATTGATTTGAATATAAGCACTCATAATCTCAACATAACTAAGACAATCACAAAAACCAAAAAAACAAATATCAAACTTCTAAAGTTCACATCTCTTTCTTTACCTCCCAAATACACGGGCTATATCTTTTCAGCATTTAGCTTATATATTTTTATGTCAAAATCATGATTTTTAACAGCTACAGTTAAAAAGCAGAAATTTATAGGCTATACATTTTATTTCTATTTCTTTTTAAAAGGAAATTCATGGACTGTGCCTATATAATCTGCAGATCTCTCCCTATATTCAGAACAATTGACAGTTGCTTTTCTAACTTGTCACATCACCACATCTTTTGAAACATCTCTTCAATTTTTTATCACTCTTACTAATTCAAAATACTTTATAATATTGTAAACACAACCTTGATTATTGTGTTAACAGTATAAAAGTTTAATGGTCTTTTAAAACCTATCAACACAAGTACACATAGGTTGGCCATAGCTGAAAATTAAGCAGCATCAGAATAAATTGTATAGTTAACTTAAAAAGGTTTTACTTAGAGTAATGAAGCAGGTAAGCTTAAAAAGGTTTTACTTTTAGAGTAATGAAGCAGGCACGCTTGGCCTCTCACTATCAAATTTCTGGTTCATATTCTCCAAGTTAAATGTTCTCATATCTAAATTAGTTTGACAATGGGAGGATAAACTAATAAATGAAAGCTTAAATTAATTATATGTTGGCTTTTAGAAGGTGATGCAATTATGTGCAGCCTAAATAATACATTTCAAAGATAGTGATCTACAAAATAACAATGTTTAACATCTTACCTTCTTAAAGTATAGAGGTGCATCTTTAGAAATATCCTTTGGTAAATGAATACACTCAATTATACAATGGCGCAGTTGTTGTGTCAGTCCCATTACAGTTTCAAGAAACACTACTTCCTTATCTTGCTTTATATGATAGAGTTGCATATTAGAAGTCTATAACAGAAAAATAATAAGGCTCTATATGACAAATTAGTAGACTAAAAAATCAAATCATCCACTTTAAATTCATATCAAATTTATATAACTTAAAGGTACTTCTAAACATGCAATAACATTCAAAGCTACCGTGTAATTTACCCTATTTTCAATAAGTCATCACCACTTAATTCCTCATTACTAACATTTACTTCGAAATTTGACTCACCAACCAAAGAACTTAATCACTTATATTGCATGGACACTTTACTTCAATATTTGACTCACCAACCAAAGAACTTAATCACTTATATTGCAGGGACTGTGTTCAATAAAAAAAACAAACTAATGCTTCTTTCAACTTGACTAAACTCTTAATAAAAACACTGATAGCATTAGAAATTAAACTTACGTGAATGGGTAGAATAGACCAATGACCAGGCACCAAGGGCTGCAACCGTAGCAGCATAAAATATGTAATCATGTTGGTGTGTCAATAGCATAATTAAGTGAAATACAATGGAATATGCTTTATAAATGAGATTCACACCTATAATGATTTGTTGAAAATAGAATTTATCTAAAAAAGAGAAATAGGTATAAGTTTTTATTCGTTCTCAAATTTACCCTTTTACAATCTCTTTGGATTAGTTTTTCTTTGGTTACCCTTCTTTGTCTATTTTTTATAGCACGTGGATAATCCCAAGTTGGGGCAGCTGCTTTTGATGCAACAAATGCAGTCAACTCACAAAGAGAGCTCCATCTTTCTCCCACAACCTGTACATAGTGGTTATGTTAATAACAGAATCAACAACAGTGCCAATATCATTGCAACCAGGGATTAACACAAACATTAGTACCACTCATGTAAATTAGTATATCTCATGTAAGTGTTTCATCAATTTCCATGCCTCAATAATATTGTAACTATACCAAAATCCAATCCAAAACAATGAATATGAATAAAAAAATTTCTTTCATTAATTTTTCATCTAATAAAAAATGAAAGCCATCATGCCTAGCAATTCCTGAAAATTGATGTCTTTATGCCTAGCATGCCTAGCAATTTAGAAAAATGATCAGCATCCAAGAAAAACATGTTTTGCTTTGAATCTGAGTTCCCATTATCTGCATGCTCATCGACTTACTCTTCACCGACCTTACTTTCAACTTCTACAACATTCTTGATTTATGGCCCTGTTTCAGCATAGCCAGGTTGTGGTGTAGTAAGATCACTATGACTTGATGACATAGGTTCATCTGCATCAGAAGGCGTAGGTTGTGATGAAAGCTATAAAGAATATACCTCAAATAAGTGCGACAGTCAAAGAAGAACTTCTCTGTTACCAAGATCCTACAGATTACAATAAGATGGCTTAACATAAAATCATATAAATCATCAAAATTTTATGTTAAAAACTCAACATATTTTGGATTTCATGTTTCATGTTCTTTTAGGTAATTATTCGATGAGATGGTACTATATATCTTTATTAACTATAGAATGAGGAAGTTATAAATGAGTTCTAAGTTACACCAACCCTACCTCAAGAGTTATTATTGCAACATTTTCCGGTAAGCGGTAGGACGAACCTATTCCATGTGACATGAGAATCTACCAGTTACTTTCACTCTATAAGGCAGAAATAAAACACAATTATTAATTTAACTATAAAGTAAAATGCAGTTACTTTTAACAACCATTCATTAACCCCCTTTGTGAAGTTTGAAAGCAATGACGAGTATATTTTGTGAACAAACGTTCGACGCCATCTAGCACCCTCTCCAACAGGATCAATTATGAAATATTACTTCCCTAAAACCTGCAAAATTTATTGTATATGATGAATAAACCAGAAGCGAATACTATGATCTTTGTTGCGCAATAACTCGTTGAGTAATTAGACTCTTTGCAACACCTCTGGAATCATCGTTAAATAACCTCCTAAAGAAAAAGGTTTTAAAATATAAGTAATTTGATTGGTAGCATATTGAATTATACATAAATAGGCTAGGTGCATAACAAACCTATGAACCATTAGCTCCACATATATGTCTTAGATGTTGGAACCGCCCACAGGCCTATCTACAAATACAAAAAACTCACTTTGTTTATCTTGTGGAAAAAATATGGCATTGGATGGTTCCTGCTATGAATTTCATGTTGGTAAAACTATGAAATCGGGATAGGTATTAGAGAATATGCAGTTACACCAAGTGAACCTATGCATAAATAAGAGTGTTCATATAAAATAAAATACTACCAAATCTATATAAATTGGATGTTAATAACATTTGTGGAAACAAAAAAGCAGGAAAGAAATGTAATAAATGATACAACTAATAATCACATTATTGAAACAAATTTGCAGCAAAATCTTTGAAATGCAATAAGGCAATGTAAGAGAAGAAATGTGCCATAAAGAACATACCCTCTCAGTTTCTTACCTCATATGAAAAGGGAAGAAACTGGATCTGGAAGAAGGAAATGAACATGAACATGAACATCTTCACACCGAAAAACTGGATCTGAAAAAGTACAAAGCAGAAGAAAAACAACCTAAAAACCAGAAGCAAGTATAAATCGTTTGCCAAGCAAAATGTAAAACCATGTAACATCATGAAATGGAAAAACCCAGAACAAACTCGTGAGTCCGAAATGAAAAAAACCAGACATAAACGCATACATAATCGCAGTGAATGGTGTAGGAAATGAAATGTAAGAGAAACCTTCAACGAAACTCAACATTACCAGTCAGTGAATCCGGATTAGTTGGAGCTGGAAAAGTGAAAAGGAAAAGAAATGTAAGAGAAACCTTCAACGAAATCAACATTACCAGCAGTACATGTTGACACATTGATGTGGTTGCAATGATTCAACTGACAAAGTTCAATCTTGTTTGAATCAGTTCCTACGTGATATAAAGCACATGTTATTACGACCTCCCAACACCAAACTTAACACTCTCAGCAAAGAAAAAGAAAATTACTAAACCCTCAGAGATTGCTACAAATCCTAAACCTGTCAAAAGCAACAATCACCATCCAAGTTTCAAACATTTTCAAATCATCAATTCATCAAAATCATGTCATATTCACCAACCATCTCATGTTATTTAATTTCATTCAAAAGGATCACATATTCATACAATATAGAGTCATGTTTTCAAAGTAACACAAGACAAAACATTTCAACCATATCACAGAGATTATCAGTGAAACCTAAATAGCTCTTAACCAAAAAAAAACATCAAAGATAAACAGCCATACTAACCTTCATTGGCAGCGTATATGTATGCCTCAAGCCTAGTAGCTGTTTGTGATTCATGGTGTTCATGTTAAGCTTTCTCATCAAATCTCCTTCAAGCCATCAGTGCCATATTAGTTGTGATTCCTCTTGTCTCCCTCACTCCAAACATGTTGTATACATGAAAGAGAAGAAGTGAACTTAATAAGTTACAACAGCATATGGAAGACAAGTAAATTTTAATCAGTGCAATTCAAGAAATTCCAAACAATTCATGAAACAAGGTATGACAGTAATGACAACACTCAAGAGTGCAGAACATTGCAATGCATTGTCACCTATAGCAGCAATGAGAAGTTTCGAATGAAAAAGAGAAAAGCATGGAAATGATACCATCAAGAATTTATGACAGCAGTAGTTTCCACTACCTGCAAACAATGAATTTGGTTCAGTACCATTTTCAAAACAATTCAAGTATTTGGTTTTCCAATTTGTTTCAAGTTCAAAAACAATTCAAACCATTTCAAGTTTTTTACTACATGGCTCATTCAAATCTCAAATTCAATCAAGGACATTCACACAAACTCATGATCACATTCCTTAGTTCCAAAGAACCAGTTCAATTCAAAATCCTACATATCAAATTCATCATCCAAGTGATTTCAATCCAAAAACAAGTTCAGGTCACGCAGTAATTCACATGCAGAATGAATACCATAATTCAGAAACTTTTCTTTCTCAAAGGCAAAAAGACAAACATCAGAAACATAGGCTGATATGCTGTGTGTACCAAAGCCAATGGAAGTGGTCTTTCGAATAATAACATCCTCACCAAACACCCTTGTGCCCTGTTTCATAGTAATAAATTGCTACATTTAGTATATAATTTCACTATCAGGCATGTTATTTAGGATGTTGCCAAAACTTATGCTTACAGGTGGAGCAAGACCATCATCATCCAACTTTTCATAAGAACCATGCCTCATACCCTGCAAAACAAAACTTGGTTATAACTTACCAAATAGCAAATTAACTTATATAAAGAGCTTAAAAACTGCGGCTACTTATACCATTCCTCATCTCCAGGTCCCTATATTTATCAGCATCCAAATTTGCAATCACTACATCCTCCTCCGATCTAAAAACTGCGGCTACTTTTTCATAAATCTGATGGGAAAAATGGCAGTGTCACACAACTTTAATAAACACACTGCAGTGGGTACAAGCAGCCATGAAATAACAACTACACATTTCAAGTTTTACTGTCATGAAGTTCACTGGCCTTTTGTGGAATAAAATGCAGCTCATCGCACAAATTTTGTAGGAATGCCGATTTGTTATTTGCCATTTCTAACTCGCCACTTCAAACAGTCTGTCCAAGTCGTTTCCGATAAACCTTTCTTGTAACATCGAATAAAATAGCTTCTATTTCACGCTTACCCACTCCAAATATATTTTTTAACTGATTTAAAGTAGCAAACTGAAATTGATAGGTTGGCACGAATCTTCACAAGAGAAAAAAAAAAAGATAAAAACTAAAACTTTATCATTAGACAATGAATCTTAAAGTGGACTGATTCTCCATTTAACTACTTGATCAAATTTCCCGCTAAGAATCGCTTCCCTTGCCTTCTCAGCAATCTCCACGGCCTTCATTATTGGCTTCTCATTGAATGTAATCCCAGAGTCAGTTGGAATCTCAACATATTACTCCAGTTTCTCATCAAAATACCCATATCGGTTTCCGTTCCAGAAAAATGTGGCATGAACAAACTTAACAGATAGATCTCCATCTTTTTATTGGTTTGAAACTCAGACCACAACCCACGGCCAAATCTCCATCTTCTGCAGTTGTAGTTGAAATCGGAACCATGACCCATAAGCATAAGAAGATATAGAGGAAGGAAGAAGAAGAAAAATGGAGAAAATGGAGAAAGAGTTAGGGAGAGGGTACGAGAAAGAGAGAGAATTCTGAGACGAGAAAGAGAGAGAATTCTGAGAGAAAGAGGGAAGAAGAGGGTACGAGAAAGAGAGAGAAGGTGAGAGAAAGAGGGAAGGTGAGAGTGAGAGGGAAATGGTAAAAAAAATTCAAAAATCTTCTGCCACTTGGCAATTTGGGGTGTTTTGATTGGGTAATGAATTATGAGTTAGTCAATTACATAAAAGGGCTTTTAATGTTGTAAATGATATAATAATGAAAGGGTGATTAAGGGTGTTTAGTAGTAGTTTTCAATAATAAGTAGGTAGTTAAAGATGAGATACACTGCTTGATAATGTACTGCAGCTGAATAGTCAAGTTTATGTTTTAGTATTATTAAAAAAATATAATAGATTAGGGACGTGAATTTTTTACCATACATCACCTTTTTTCAAAGGCTTGTTTCTATATGCACTCATTATCTCCATAATTTTAAAATAATAGTATATATTTTTGCATCGTTGTTCAATAAAAAATAAAAATTTATTAATATGTTATGACATTAACATATTTTAAATATAAGTTTGATTTGATGAAATATATGTTATTAATTAATGGGTTTAATTATTATGCACAGACAGTGTAAAAATATTTTAAATAGTTATCTAATATGAATATATCATTCTGCCATGTCATATAATATTTAAAATTTTCAGTATGACTTGGTAGAATGCATTGTCGTCATTGATTAATAATATAAAAAATTTTACACTATCAGTGGATTATTTTTTTTATAATATAAAATTATTTTACTTGTATATCTATTTTTTTAAATAATAATTTTTTATACATAATGCCTTCATAAGACTTTCTCTTTTCCTTTTTTTTCTTTTATACTTTATATATATATTATTTATTCATTTTATTATTTTTATATATAGTACTAATTTATTTTTATTAATATTTTCAATATTAATATAAATCATTCATTTAAATAAGTAAAATATAAAATTGTTTTTTCAACAATTTTTCAATTTAGATCGAATGCTCAATTTAATAAATTAATAAGGTATTATTTATCAAAATGTAAAATATTTTACGCTTTTATTAATAAAAGACATTCTTGACCTAGCTTTCTCCCTTTCTTCTTCCCAGCTTTTTTTCCCTCTTTCCTTTCTCTTTCCCCCCGCCCTCTTTCCACTGGTTTGTGATCCTTTTTTGGTGCTACATTTTTTTTCAGTTATCTCCTTGCTATCTCCTCTAGCCTACCTTTCTTACTTTTTCTCTCTTAAACATCCTTCTTCAGTTATCATCCTTCCCTTCCTATTGGTTTTTCCATTCAAATCTCTGAGTTGAACCATGGGTCACATTGGAATAAGCATATATCCCAACCGCAATCCTGATATTGCTAGTAAACTTTACTGGAATGAAATCCACGATCACACCTAGGGGTGTGCATTTAAACCGGTTTATTAAAACCGGTCCATATATTTCGGTGCACTAATTTAAAATACCCAAACCATTTGTATTACAAACTGATCCAATCCATATTTTTAAATTAATAATGAACTAGTTTACCATTTGCTAACACCGGTTATATATTGGTTATTACTTTAGTGTTTCTATTGACTACTACAAATTTTAGTTCAATGTGTTTCAATATCAATTTAGTTGAAGTGATGTGAACAGGGGAGGAAATGTGTGGCTCTAATGAATTACAAAACATATCTCTCTATTGTCATACCCCAAATTTTGACCACTAAGATCTCCCATCATTGTGAAAATTATCATCACAATATGGATGCACCTTTATGCCTCATCAATCTCCTCAAGAACTATTGAGCATTCCCTACAACTAAGAATTAGGGTTTCAAGCCCTCTCAGAGCTCTTAGACAAAGGATCAATCAAGGAAGGACATGATCTTCAACTTGTCTAAACCTCTCAAACATCCACAATGGATCAAGAGGACTCCCACATCAAGAATCAAGCACAATGTTGCAGCATTCCAATTGGATTAAGCCTCAAGATCGCCAGTGTCACCAAATTAGGGTTTTGGTCAACTAGGGCCTCCAGATGGAAATTTTTCTCTGGGAATGAGCCAAAGGCTTCAAAGGACAACCTAAGATGCTCCAAGGGACATCATGAACCCAATCATCAAGTCAATTTTGCCTCAGGGGATGCATTCATAAAAAATCAAGAATTAGGGTTTCTTGACCTAATTCACCCCTAAGTTGACTTTTGGGACAAAACATGATCCAAGACCTCAAGAGAGGATTTGAGGGTCTCTAACACACTACATTGATCCATTTGCAACAATGGATTGATCCAAGAAGCTTGATCAACAAGTTTCAAATTCATCAGAACCACAATTAGGGTTTTGCGGGAAAAGTCAACTGTACCTTTGACTTTTGACCCAGGCATGCTCCCAAACCTTGGGACATGATTCAATACACCATATAACACCTATGAAATCAATCCATCAAGTTTGATTTAGGTCAATGACTTGATTTCATAGAGGATCGCACAGTTTAGAATTCATCTGATAAAAAGTCAACTGTGTCCAAAAGTCAAAGTTTGACTTTTTGAGATTTTTCACAAATATGGTTCTTTAACCCTAAAATTATGTTAATGTGTGATTGGGATCATCATTCATCAAGAAAAATCAAGAAAAGTGGGATAAATTGTAAAAGGGGTAACCATAAAAAAACTTAGAAATTTTCTAAGTTATGGAACAAAGTGGCTAGGGTGCCAACTTCCAAGGATCATAACTTGAGATCCAAGCAACCATTTTGGTTGATCCAAAGATGGATTTATAGCTCTCATGGCATACTTTAAAAGTGTCTACTACACCTCATTCCAATTCATCATAGATTTTGAGTTATTGTTGGATCAAAATGGCTGAAAACATGAAATGTCACTTTTTCCAACACTTAGTGAAATTTTCACTAAGTTAGAATCTGTCTTGTTTTTTTTCCAAAAGTAGGGGGATTTTTCACTTGGATCCAAAAAGTATCAAGACAAATTATGATCACACATGTGTTGTATCACATAAGAGCTTTCCAAAATGGCCAAGAATTCCATGAAATTCCATTTGAGCTAAGAGTTATGTCAGTGGCAATATGCCTTGCTGCAACTGTCATAACAAGGCAAATTTGTGTATTTTGCTCGATTTGGGCAATTTATGCAAATGACAAACAAGTTTATCCACTTGAAACCTCAGGGGGGGACCAAGGAGGGACAAACACTGATCCATAAGCCTCCCAAGTCTTTGGAACTAAAAATAGCATGTCAAACCTAAAAAACCCTAAAGAGGGGACAAGACTCCAATTTTGTTTTGGAGCATTCAATGGATGCACCAAGGTGGCTTGAACTGAGCCATTTCCAACTGAATGAGACAAGGATGATCTCTGAACTAGGGAACCAGCAGCCTGTGCTCTAACCTCTAGTCAATGGCTAGAGGAGACTTAGATTCCTATTGATCAACATTTGCCAAACTTCTGCAGCAGTTGCCATTCACTATTGCTTGCAAAACAAACTTGCTCTACTATAAATAGAGCTCATTTGTGCTCAATTTGAGTACACCAAAGCCATCAAACAAATGTTTTCCTTAAAATCTCTCCCTTCACTCCAAAATTGCCTTCCAAAGCAAGTCACTATCGGGTTTTGAGTTTGAAAGCAATTCCAACCAAACCAATCACACATACACCTCATAAACATCATATAGAAGTGATCCAAACACTTAAACAACATCTGGAACACTGATTTCTCAAAATCACCATCCAACTGCTCAAGCTTTTAGCAGACTTGTAGTTGGGGTAACATCTTCAGTTCCAGCTTGTTTCAAACCACTCCAAGCATTCAGACACTCCAAGAACTCTATGATCCATGTATTTTTTGCTGCACAATAATTTGGCCATATGTTCATAATCATGCATAGAGTGTTTACCCTCAATCAATTGCTTTGTTTGAATTGTGTATGGAATTTCTGAGCCTTCATGTAAATTTTAGGGTTCTTGAGGTTTCTCTTTGATTTCTTATTCCATGCTTAAAATAAATGAAGTTAAAGACCATAAACATGATCGTGATGTGAAAACGAGTAGATTGATATGTATATTGTATGATATCATCAAGTATTTAGTGAGATTGGATAGAAAACGCAAATCTGCAGAAACAGAGGGTGGCGCGTGTTCTTGGCATGTTCTTGGCGCCATTTTTTGAATATTTGAATATTTGAATTTTGTGATTTTATTTAATTGATTCAAAAATTAATTTCTCTCTGAATTTTAATGATTTTGAGTTTATTCTTTTTTTAATAATTCACAAAAATGTTAAAATATTTTATTTTACCAAAAAATCCTAAAAATATTAATTATTTCATATATTTGATATTTTTACAAAGAATTAATATTTTATTTGTTTTTCAACATTTAAAATATTTTTTCTCCCTTGATTTTGCAAACTTAATTTATTTCCAATCATTTTGTGGATAGAAACATGATTTTTGAAACATTGATCCAAGATCACAATTTGTTTTCGCACATGTTTAATAATTTTGATCATTTTAATTGAATTTTTATTCAATTAAAATATATTTTGAAAACAAATTAGGATTTTGATTAATTCAACCCTCATAAATTTTTTTCAAACATCTTTAGGCCTCTAATAGAGTGTAAGACCCAACCCCTTTGTAAATACACCACCTTTTGGGCCTCAGTCATTGTGTAAGTCCCACTGTATTTTCAAAAACAACAGCGCGATCGCTGCCTTTTTAACAAAATCAACTGGGTCTCTCCTCGAGCTATAAGTCCCAATTCTTTTTCTTAAAACTCTTTGGGCCTCTAATAGAGTGTAAGACCCAACCCTTTTTTTTAAACCAAAATAATTTGGGCCTTAGTGTATTGTATAAGTCCCGATACCGTCAAAAAGTTCGGCACGATCGTCGCCTCTTTAATAAAAATCATTAGGCCTCTCCTTGAGCTGTAAGCCCCACCACTTGTACAAAAATAAATTATTGGGCCTCTAATAGAGTGCAAGAACCAATTCCCTTTTAACCAAAACCTTTTTGGGCCTCAAACATTGTATAAGTCCCTCTGCGTTAAAAGAAAAACCTCGGCGCGATCGTCGTTGCCAAACAAATCATCTGGGACTACCCTCGTGTTATAAGCCTCATTTCTTTTCTTTTCCAAATCTTTGGGCCTCTAATAGAGTGTAAGACCCATCCCCTTGTATATAAAAACTTTTTGGGTCTCACGTATTGTATAAGTTCCTCTGTACAGTTTTTAAAACAATGGTGCGATCATCGTTAAAACTTGGGCCTTTCCTCGAGCTGTAAGCCCCAACAATCTTTTCAAGCACTTTCTCCTTTGATTTTGAATTCAAATATATGTTGTTATCAAAACTTTCTTTATTGAACAACTAACCAAACAGCATGGAAGCTCTACAACGGGTAAGTGTTTATCCGCTTTCATATATATATATATATATATATATATATATATATATATATATATATAAAACTGTATTGTGGGGTTGCTTCATTGTAAGTCTTCTTTCACATCCTTTTATATCCTTGTCACAAATCAACTGTGTAATACTAGTATAGTTATTTAGAGTTTTCCCCGGAAACTACGTCTAGAACTAGGTAAAGCCATGTTGGTCACTCTTAAATACAAACAAAACTAGATCCCCCGTAGGATTCCAGATACAGTCTTCCCTCCTCTTGGGGTTAAACAATATGGAACAAAGAGAAAGGCACTATTCTCGGTGAACCTTTTCTCAGACTGTCACCCTTAGAAATTGTCAAAGAAACTCTAACTCCCCAGAGATGATCTTTTCTTCATGAATGGCATCTCTTGAGTTTCTTCCAAATTCTCGAACTTTCCTGGAAAGATCTCTTCTCTGTGAATTACATTTCTTGAACTTCTCTTGGTTTGGGGACCCACAGGCTTCCTAAAGGCATCCCCGCCTCCTCTTGGGCGTTGTACAAGGACCCTTCGGCTACTTAGAAGTTCTCATGCCTTCTCTTGGGCTTAATACAAGGACCCTAACGACCTCTTAAAGGTATAAGACATAACTTAGTCATCCTTTGCTAGAGCAGTCTTTCCCGCGTCAAAACTCCGGCCACTTTAGGGTTGATACTCATCCCTTAATGCCCGTGCCTCCTCTTGGGCATTGTACAAAAGATAAAACTCTAGACTTGGAAAGTCTAAGACCCTTGAGTCTCAAAGACATTCTCAAGTTCCTTTCAAACATTGGAAGAAACCTCGGTCTCTTCCATGAGAGTTCCCCACACTTGGACCCGCTTCAGGATCGCCAGAATCCACAGCGGTAAGGCAGCCTCCTCTTGGGCTTTGTACAAATGATTCTCCATAACAGAGTTAACCTTTTCAGACTCTCTTGTTGAGTCAATCGACTTTTAGCCTCCGTCTTGGGCTTTGTACAAGACATATAAATCACTCTCTTGTTGGGTATAAAAGACTCTCTTGTTGAGTCAACCACTTTTAGCCTCCATCTCGGGCTTCGTATGAGATAGAAAAACACTCTCTTGTTGAGTATAAAAGACTCTCTTGTTGAGTCAACCACTTTTAGCCTCCATCTCGGGCTTCGTACGAGATAGAAAACACTCTCTTGTTAAGTATAAAAGACTCTTTTGTTGAGTCAACCTTTTTTAGCCTCCATCTCGGGCTTCGTACGAGATAGAAAATCATTCTCTTGTTAAGTATAAAAGACTCTCTTGTTGAGTCAATCCCTTTTTTAGCCTCCGTCTTGGGCTTTGTACAAGACACATAAATCACTCTCTTGTTGAGTATAAAAGACTCTCTTGTTGAGTCAATCCCTTTTTTAGCCTCCGTCTTGGGCTGTGTACAAGACATATAAATCACTCTCTTGTTGAGTATAAAAGACTCTCTTGTTGAGTCAACCAATTTTAGCCTTCATCTCGGGCTTCGTACGAGATAGAAAAACACTCTCTTGTTGAGTATAAAAGACTCTCTTGTTGAGTCAACCACTTTTAGCCTTCGTCTTGGGCTTTGTACAAGACATATAAAACACTCTCTCGTTGAGTATAAAATACTCTCTTGTTGAGTCAATCTCCTTTTAGCCTTAATCTCAGGCTTCGTACGAGACAACAAATCACTCTCCTGTTGAGTCAATCAACCTTCAGACTCTCTTATTGAGTCAGCCTTTTTTAGCCTCCATCTTGGGCTTTATATAGGACAGATAAAAGTACTCTCTTGTTTAGTCAAACCATTTCAGCCTCCATCTTGGGCTTTATATAAGATGCATTCTCCCCAACGGAGTCAAAATCCCTTTTAGCCTCAATCTTGGGCTTTGTACAAGACAGAAAGAACATTTTCCTCCAGAAAAGTCAAACTTCTAGCCTCCTCTTAGGCTTTGTATAAAGAAAACCTCGGTTAAGTCAATCAACCTTTTAGCATCAAAGTTGTGTCATGCTCACAGCATACAAACATCAATAATTCCTCTTTAGAGATGACAAGTTCTCTCTCAGTCAAACCTTTAGCTTCACATCTTAGACTTTGAACAAGATACAAACCACCTTTAGCTTCACATCTTGGGCTTTGAACAAGATACAAACCACCTTTAGCTTAACGTCTTGGGCTTTGAACAAGACACCAAAACACCTCTTTCCTCCCATAGAATATGAGGAACTATGATCACTCTGATTTCCCTATTTCGGGAATACGTAGGCATAAGATTGCAAAATCTTAGCGAGCATACTAATCAAAAATCCAAAATCTCGTACCTTCACACATCAATCGAAAAGCATCAGACCTAACATCTTACCAATAGCCTAGACACTGTTTTTAAGCAAATAACCCTAAAGAAGAACCCCCTCTTGATAGCATCTGTAAACCAACAGTTTTGACTGTTTAATCTCAGTTTGCAAGCAGGGTTAATTGGAGACATCTATTTCCCTTCCTTAATCAGCTCAACAGGATCAAAAATGAATCGAACTATAGTACCAAAGCGATAGTGATTCGAAACCATAAAAATTGCGCTACAGGAAAGTGGCGACCACAGTGGGAGAGTATTATCTCTTACAGTCTTGGGATGAAACTTTAAGTTCCCGAAGTGTCACAGAAATGGCGACTCTGCTGGGGAGTCATTGTCTGTATAGGATCATAAGACTAGAGGTCTAGGATGATTAAGACAAATATATATACTGCTTTTCCTAATTGATATCTGTGTTTATTTTTCTGCTAATGGGAATGTGTGTGAGCCGCATGTGGAAAAATTGAGTATACACCTAAGATAGGTGATGACATTATACGGGTAATCTTACGGGGAGTGAATCCCAGTTAAGAGTCCCCGGTCGACCATCAAACTCAGTGGAGACTCCCTTTGTAGATACATTGTCTATACGACTTTGTTTGTTGAAAGTAGTGTGGTCGACTGGGTTATCTGAGAAGCTGAGGTTTTTAGTAGACTGAAACCATTTTGTAGTGCGGAAGCTATCAGGAATAGTTGTCACGCGATACTACCCTCATTTGAGATCACTCTAAGATACATCAGCTCGCTGGCGATCCGCTTGCTGTTGTTATCCCAAGAGGGGTCAATGATTTTGAGGACATGTACAAAAAATCACCAGTATAAACCTTTGGGGATGGGTAGAGCCTTGACTTCATGACACTGACCCTTTGACCCAATGTTTTTTCTATGTTTTTTGTGCTGCCTTCATACATTCATTTAAAAAACATTAAAAAAACAAAGAAAAATCTTCTATTCTAGTCTCTCTTTTTCAAATTAAACTAAGACAATGATTGTAAATGTCAGAAAAAGAGATTGCTAATGGATTTCGGTAGAAGGAAGACTCATAAGTATACCTTCAAGGTTCCAAAATTAGAGGATTTAAGAGGTCTGGCGAGGATGATAACCAACCCCGAGGCTTTCAGAGCCAAGTATGGAGGACTGCTATCTCTGTTAAGGGTTTATTTAATTGAAGGAATCCTGTCCACACTCATTCAATTTTACGATCCGGTCTATCACTGTTTCACATTCCCGGACTATCAGCTAGCACCAACGCTGGAGGAGTACTCTCACCTGACTGATTTGCATATTACTGACCAAGCTCCCTTTTCTGGACTGGAAGAAATTCCAAAGGATCAAACCATTGCGAGAGCAACCTATTTGGACGAGTCAGAGGTCAGTACTCACATGACCACTAAGGGGGGAATCCAGGGTTTGACAGCCCAGTTCTTGACAAAGAAAGCTCTATACTTTGCTAGTATAGGGAACGTGGCCATTTTCGAAAGCATATTTGTTTTACTTACCTACGGGTTATTTCTGTTTCCCAACATTGATAACTTCGTCGATATCAATGCCATTAAGATTTTTCTAATTGGAAACCATGTACTGACCTTGCTCGCAGATGCTTATCATTCTGTACATTTAAGGAATTTGTATAGCGAAGGAATGATCACCTGCTGTGTACCCCTGCTGTACAAATGGTTCATTTCCCACTTGCCCAAGTCTGCTGCATTTTAGGATCAAATGAATACTTTACGTTGGTCGTAGAGAATCATGTCTCTTACCAACTCTGACATCGATTGGTACAATCGAATCTATGACGGGATCAGAATCATTGACCGTTGTGGAAATTTCCCAAATGTACCCCTCATAGGAACTAAAGGAGGAATAAACTATCATCCAATATTAGTTCGTCGTCAATTTGGATACCCGATGAGGCATTGTCCCGCGTAATGCTCATCTAGAAGGTCTTTTCTTCAAGGAAGGAGAAAACGACAGGGCACTAAAGACGGAAATAATGCATGCCTGGAAACACGTTCATAGGAAAAGAAGAGAGTCTCTAGGAAAACCAGACTGTGTCTCGGTGGAGCCTGTAGCGAGCGATTTTGGACGCGGTTCTTAAGCGCTGATCGCTCTCTGCGGTTTGAGCTTACTACAGGTCAATTCATTTTTTATCCTATTGTGAGCTGATGAAGGAAGGGAAATAGATGTCTCCAATTAACCCTGCTTTGTATACTGAGTTTAAATAGCGGTCTGTTAGGTTACAGATGCGATCAATGTGGGGGGCCTTTGTACTGGTTATTTGTATTTTCGCCAATACTGATTTCTTTATTTTTATTTTGACAGAATGTTTCTGGCAGGGGAACAAGGATTAGGATGTTAGGACTGATGCTTTTTGATGTGAGAGTATGGGATTTAGGTTTTTTGTTGATTGCGCTCGCTAAGATTTTTCTTTCAATCTTATGCCTACGTATTCAAGTTTACCGAAACAGGGAAATCAGAGCGTTCGTAGTTCCTCCTATTCTATGGGAGGAAATGGGTGTTTTTGGTGTCTTGTTCAAAGCCCAAGACGTGAAGCGAAAGGTGGTTTGTATCTTGTTCAAAGCCCAAGATGTGAAGCTTAAGGTGTTTTCTTTAGAGAGAATTTGTCATCTCTAAAGAGGGGTCTGTCTGTTACGACTGTTTATAAAGGAGGATTACTTTAACCGGGATACACGGATCCTAGCAATGCCATAATTTCCTTTATAGGGGGTTTTAACCTGAAGGAGAAGACTTTAACTCAGTGTAGAGCAATGCTATATTTCCTTAGGAATTTCTCATGCTAAAAGAGGGACAGTGTCATGGATGTAGATGATCCAGAGGCTTGCCGCTTACAGCGATTAGATTAAAGGGAAGGAGTTGTTGATGTTTGTGTACTGTGAACGAGGCACATCTTTGGTGCTAAAAGGTTAATTGGATTAACCAGTGGTTTTCTTATATAAAGCCTAAGAGGAGGCTAATATGTGTCTCGTACAAAGCCCGAGAGAGAGAGAGGCTAAAAGGTTTTGACTCAATGAGGGAATCTTTTGGTATCTCGTATAAAGCCCGAGATGAAGGCTATTTGACTCAACAAGAGAGTTTTTTGTATCTCGTACGAAGCCCGAGATGGAGGCTGTTGTTTGTTTGGCTCAATGAGAACCTTTTTGTATCTCGTATAAAGCCCGAGATGGAGGCGAAAGGGGTGATTGACTCAACGAAGGAGTCTCTTATGTGTCTCGTACAAAGCCCGAGAGAGAGGCTAAACGTTGTTTGACTCCGCTGGGGAGAATCATTGTACAAAGCCCAAGAGAGAGGCTATGGTTACTGTTTCAGTTAAGTGACAGGTCCAGTATGCGGATTTTGAAAGAGAAAATCAGTTCTTATATGAGCAACACTGTACTCGAGGATTTGGTTCGAGGATCCGGGTTATGCCTGTTCTTTAAGGAAGCGGGAAATCTGAAGGGTATCGAGACTGTCCGAGTCTACGGGTTTCCTTCCTATTCAATGAAGGGGTCACTTGAGAATGTCTTTGAGACTCAAGGAAATTAGACTGTCCAAGTCAAGAGTTCATCTTTTGTATTATGCTTTGAGAAACAGTAGTAGACTCTTTGAAAGGACTGTTCTATGCAGATGATTAATTTCTGTTCCTATACCTCTAGGAGGTCGTCGGGACAATTTGTATGAAGCCCAAGAGGAGGCTGGAAAATTTTAAGAAATCGACGGGTCCTTGTACGATGCCCAAGAGGAGGCTATCATTCCCGGAGGAAGAGATCATTATACGAAGCCTAAGAGGAGGCTGTGAATACTTCTAAGAAGCCGTAGGGTCCTTGTACTAAGCCCAAGAGGAGGCTAGGTTGCTTTTAGGAAGCCTGTGGGTCCTTGTACGATGCCCAAGAGGAGGCCGATGCTTTTAAGAAGCCCGTGGGTCCCCAAACCCCGAGAAATTCAAGGCATAGTGAATGGCAACTGCTGAGTAGGTTTGTTCAATGTTGGCCAATGGAAGTTCAAGTCTCCTCTAGCCATTGACTAGAGGTTAGGGCACAGGCTGCTGGTTCCCTTGGTCTTGGATAAGTCTTGACTGAATTCAAATGAAAATGGCTCAGTCCATGCCACCTTGATGCTTCCATTGAATGCTCCAATCCAAATTTGGATTCTTGTCCCTATTTTGGCAATTCTAGGTTCAACATGCTATTTCTTGTTCCAAGGACTTTGGAAGCTTGGCTCTGTGATTATCCCCTTTAGATTCAATCCTCAGATGTGTCCAAGTGGATAGGAGTGTTTGGATTTGCACAATTTTGGCAAATCGAGCAAAATTGCAAATTCTGCCTTGCCTTGACAGAATTCAACAAGGCCATTTGACAATGTCATATCTCATGACTCAAATGGAATTTGGCAATGTTCTTGGCCATTTTGGAAAGCCCTTACATGATATAACAACTGTTTGAACATGTTTGGTTTTGATCTCTTTTGAATCCAAGTGAAAAATCCCCCTACATTTGGGAAAAAATGAAGACAGATTTGGACTTAGTGAAAATTTCACTAAGTGTTGGAAAAAGTGACATTTTCATTTTTCAGCCATTTTGATCACTCCATAACTCAAAATCCTTAATGAATTGGGCTTAGGTCTAGTTGAAGTTTTTGTGGAGGGTAATGAGGGCTACAAATCCATCTTTGGATGAGGAAAAATGGCTTTGTGGTTTAGGAGTTATGATCCTCCAAAGTTGGTACCCTTGTCACTTTATTTTTAACTTAGAAAATTTTCTAAGTTTTTATGGTTACCCCTTTTACAAGTTATCCAACTTTTCTTGATTTTTCTTGATGAATGATGATTTAAATCATACATTAACATCATTTTAGGGTTAAAAATCCATTTTGGTGAAAAATCTCAAAACGTCAAAGTTGACTTTTGTGCACAGTTGACTTTTTATCAGATGAATTCCAAACTGTGCAATTCCTCATGAAATCATGTCCTTGACCTAAATCAAACTTGATGGAAATGTTCCATGGGCGTTATAGGGTATATTGGTGCATGTCATAGGGATTGGGAGCATGTCCTAGTCAAAAGTCAAAGTTACAGTTGACTTTTTCCTTAAAACCCTAATTGTGGTGCAGATGAAATTGAGACTTGTTGCTCAAACTTCTTGGATTAATCCATTGTCCCAAATGGATCAATATGGTATATTAGAGACCCTCAAACCCTCTCTTGAGGTCTTGGTTCATGATTTGTCCCAAAAGTCAACTTAGGGGTGAATTAGGTCAAGAAACCCTAATTCCTGATTTTTTATGAATGCATCCCCTGAGGCAAAATTGACTTGATGATTGGGTCCATGAGGTTCCATGGAGTATATTAGGTTATGTTTTGGATCATTGGCTTGTGCCCAGATGAAAATTTCCATCTGGAGGCCCTGGTCAACCAAAACCCTAATTTGGTGACACTGGCGATCTTGAGACTTGATCCACCTAAAAGGGAGCAGCCTTGTGCTTAATCCTTGAAGTGGGAGTCCTTTTGATCCATTATGGATGTTTGAGAGGTTAGACAAGTTGAAGATCATGTCATTCCTTGATTGATCCTTTGCCTAAAAGCTCTGAGAGGGCTTGAAACCCTAATTTTGATTGTAGTGGATGCTCACCCATCTTTGGGGAGACTGATGAAGTATGATGGTTCCTCCATATTGTGATGATGATTTTCACAATGATGGGAAATCTTAGTGGTCAAAATTTTGGGTATGACAGATGCCCCTATTTAATCTTCTTGGACACGAAGGTGTGAATGACGAAGGTATTCGGGCATTCGGGGTGCAAGAGGATTAAATATCGGAATACCCGAAATTTTGATGGCTATGAATGGCAGCTTACGCATTCATCTTCTTTTGCTAAGCAATGATGCTTAGAAAAGGTTAACTTCCCCTCGATCCTGGTCTTCAGCCAATGAACTGGTCTCAGTTTTCTTTTGAGATGAACTTCCCCTCGATCCTGGTTTCCTACCAAGGAACTGGTCTTAGTTTCTGATTTAAACTTCCCCTCGTTCCTGGTTTCCTACCAAGGAACTGGTCTTAGTTTCTGATGTAAACTTCCCCTCGATCCTGGTTTCCTACCAAGGAACTGGTCTTAGTTTCTTTCGTCAATAAACTTTACTGACAAGGGACGCTATTCGTAGCGGCTTTCCTTCAAACTTCTCGCCGAATTTTCCTAGGGAGATGCCATTTGAGTGGAAAAAGTTTCGATGTCAGACTTGCTGGGGAACCCAGTCGTCTGAGTTGTAGAGGTGTACAAACTTCTCTGTTGGAGATGCCATTTGTTGACTCTACTCGGGGAACGCGAGTTCCTTGAGAGACTGCATTCGTTTGGGGTCTTTACATCATACTTTTCTCGGAGATCTTCTCGGAGAAATGCCATATGATGTGATCCAATTTTGAGGTGCCGATGACCTTTTCATCAGTGGGTTTTTCGGAGGAAAATTGCCGTACTGCTGAATCTCCGATTTAGAAGGCTTTCTCTGTGGATTTTCCTTAATCCGGGAAAGCAAGGATATTGTTGTACCCCAAATTTTTCCCTTAGATACACTGATGCGTCTGCATAACATTGTAGGGCAATCTTTCTGCGCTAACTTTTCATGTGTAGTTGTTTGTTCGTTTGTTCATTTATGTTACAGGTTGGAATCAAAACTATACATTTGGTAAATTTGGGTTGACTAAAGGGCTGTGAACATTTTGTTTGGACTGATGAAAAGAAGGGTGACATAGTTTGCAATGTGGGCTTGAAAACCCAGTTAATGGCCCAAGTAACTTGCAATAGACATTTTGGTACCAAGTTGGATCGTTGTGGTTGCCTAAAGAGGGAGTTATAAATAAGATTACAACTCGTTTAAGTGAAATCTATAAGGATGGTTTAAGGGATTATTAAGTCGGATTTATGAGAAGGTCTCAACCTTGGATTAGTTTATTTCAAGTTTTACTTCAAGTGGGATTTACCAAGTTTCATTCCATATTGGACTTACGAGTTTAACTCAAGATTGGGATCTCAAGTTACTCCCTATTTTTGGATTCAAATTGTTTCTTTCTTGAACTTACAAGGGTTTCAAGTGAAATAAGGATTTGTATTTGGATTGAGAATTTGAATTTGGGATTAAAGATTATTCAAATTGGGTCAAATGGACTTTAATTTGGAATGAAGGAATTCTACGTTGTGATTCACTGTCGGGAACTTATCAGAGTGGTGAAATTACCATTGGGTTACAACAATCCAAATAGAATTACAATAACTGTCGATGTTGCAAGTTACTACATTTAGTCTACAAACAAGTACAAGGAGAACTGGAATCTAATTTCTAGATGTAGGGTTGTTTGAGTTAGGTGTTCAACTAGCATAATTGAAACCAAATACTCGCGCCCGACTTTGATTTTGGCAAGGCTCTGGTATAGTATCCGCTTCCAAGTTTGTTGCCGTTCGAGGATGTCTGCCAATAAGAAACCTAGTCAAAACCGTCAGCCACCAAAGACCAACTAAGGCTGCAAGAAAAGATGAAATATGAGAATCACAAAAAACACCAAGCGTGGACGAAAAAAGAAAGCAGATAAGAAGAGAAACGCCAAACAGCAGAATATCAGTTCACAAACTAAAGCCCAAGCTTCAACATCACAACCTGCACAACAAAACAAGAATGCCCTGCGAAGCATTGAAAGCGTTAGACCATCATCATCATTCCAAAATGATTGCAACCATTGTAATACCCCGTAAATTTATAAACGCTCTGGTTAATATTATTATGATCAACTGGGTTCCGGAGTACTCTGAACAATTATTTGATAAAATAATTAGAGTAAACTGACGAACTCATAGTTGATTAAATTAATAGTATTTAACGTTGAGTTTTATTCTTTCGCGCATTTGAGCTAATTTGGACATTTAGTAGTATTGCTAATTGATGGAAATTATTTTCTTTACTATGTTTTCCTTTCTCATTTGTAAAACAAACAAAGGATAGTAAAGAGAAAGGGAAAAGGAAGAGAAGGAAAGGAAGGAGGAGGAACAAGAGAGGAAAATTTCCCAAAAGCTCAAGATCATCATCAATTCATCTGTTTTTCGTTCAATCGTCTCCGCATCAACCTCCTCGTCTAGTAATCCAGGTGGGTTCTAGTTAGACTCTTTAGGGTAGAGTTTTATTGAGTTAGAGTTAGATTGGTATTATGGAAATTGATTAATTTTGCATGAAATTCATGAATCTAGCTGCTAAATGCAATGTGTGATTGTATGTTTATACAATGGTTATGTTATAATATGTTTTGATGAATTTTAGATTGGAAAAAATGGGATTTTGGGGTTGAATTGAATCAACCCGTAGCAGACAGATTCTGCAGGAAAATTTCTGGGTTCAAACTGCCCATACGCGTATCACGCAGGGCTATACGCGTATTGACTTGGGCAATACGCGTATGGATGTGAAGAAAATTGGGCGTTACGCGTATGGACAAGGCAATGCGCGTATGAGACATGGTGGTACGCGTATTGGACTTTTACAAGTGAATTTTGAAGGAAAATAGCCTTGCCCATACGCGTATGGCCTTGGGCAATACGCGTATGGCTGGGCGAGAATCTTAGGCAATACGCGTACGGGGAGTGCCAATACGCGTATGGCCAGGGGACTTGCAGAATTCTGCTGTTGTGATATTTTATTTCCGATCGTTTGTTTCCAATGCCGTAACTTTTTATCCGTAACTCGGAATGGAACAATTTTGGTATCGTTGGAAAGGTAATAAAATGTACTTTATTATTACATGGGTTTTAAGATTGACGGCCGATTTAATTATATCGGAATTGTTGGAATTGTGTCGTTTTGTTGATTTTGGTGTGTAATGGTTGTTGAAAATGTAAGCATGATTAAAATATGGAATAAGTAGAGTGAGGACAATTACCCTAAGCAGTGTCGGAAAAATATAAATGATTAAACACTAGTATGGAACATGTGTGTTAACCGTTTGGTTGTGATAAGGCATAATGGCCTTGAGATTGTCGAATACAATCAAGTCTTTGTGAGATCACGTAATCGTAACCGGTTATTATTGTTTTTGCGAGTGCGTTTCATGGGTCTCGAGCTCCTCTGAAACAGGTGCACCACTACTTGGCAGGTTTGATTCCCGCATTTCATTTTAGTACGAATGGCGCCCATGGAGCGTAGGCTTGTGACGGTATAAGGCCCGTGAGAAGTGACGGTTCATAACGGTTAATGGCCCGTAGAACCCGAATCCATTCGTATGTCAAGTAGGTTGCAAGGATCCATGACCCGGGTCGACTTCTAGACGTAGAAGAGGACGGGAATAGGGGATACCTTGGCATGGTTATCGATTAGTGATATTGTGAGTTGATGAACTCATAACATGTTTCCATATAGTGTGTGTGTACTCATGGTCACTCCCTTTTCCCTTTGACATGAGTTAGGATTGTTAGGACCTTGTAGAGCCGAGAGGACTTTAAGATAGGGAACTCACTGAGATTTGATGTATCTCACCCCACTGTTGTTGTTTACATCACAGGTTCTGCAGGTTTAGCGAAGGGTAAGGACAAGGTTATTTGACTTTCCTTACGGATCGTGGTTTTGTGATGGCATGGCTTCCGCTATGGCGTTATGTTTTGAGATCATTGTTTTGATCTAGTTCTTAGTTTTTATCATTTTGGAACATCTTGTATATGTAATGCCTTAGACTTTTAGTTCTTTTGTATTAGAGGCATTTATATATATAATGTGTTAACTAGGAACTTATTATGTTTCAGTACCAAAAAGTGAAACTCATGTATAATATATGATTTGATGCATGTATTATTATATGGTCTTTACAGTTGGTATCAAAGCAGGTCGTATCCTCGACCTAGCCATGAAATAGTATAAGTGTTTCTTTCCGTTTCATATGTGTTGTGTCGCTATGGGTCTTAAGTGTTATATTTATGGTATTGAGCCTGATCAACTTAATTCTATCTATATGACATTTAGGAACATGGTTGGCGGACACAGAAACAATCGTGGTAGACCCACAAATACTCCAGCTGGGATGAATCCGCCAGGCGGCGATGCAAATGCTTCTTTGTATCAGTTTGTGCGACAGATGCAGCAGCAGCAGAACCAGTTCATGCAACATATGGTGCAACGGATGAATGTAGGTCTTCATCCTCGAGTGGTTGTCCCAGAGATTGTAGGTGGGAGTTTTCGGGATTTTCTCCGCATGAATCCTCCAGAATTTCATGGCGGAATGGATCCTGTGAGAGCTCATGACTGGATTGCTGGCATGGAGAGAATTTTTCTGATAATTTGCTGTAGTGAGGAGAACAAGGTAGTGTTTGCTTCTCACTCACTGAGGGGTCCGGCTGAGAGATGGTGGGAGGTTGCTTCAGCTTTTATGACTATGCAAGGTGTACCTAAAGTGTGGGAGCAATTCAGGCCTATTTTTATTGAAAAGTATCTTCCTAGTTCTTTGAGGATTCGAAGAGAGCCTGAAACCCAGCAGTTGAGGCAATATGATATGATAGAGGATAGCTTGAGGGAAGTTCAGACAGAAGGGGATTCGCGTAGGCCGAATCAGAACGAGTGTGGAAGGTCAGGCCAACAGTTTCGGTCTAAGCAGCAGGCTTTCAAAAGGAAACAGATCCAGAAATCTCGAACGGGTGCATCTCCTGTGTGTTGCACATGTGGTAAGATGCATTTTGGTATATGTAGCTTCAAAGGGGTGAAGTGTTATCAATGTCAGAAGGTGGGACACATTGCGAGGGATTGTCCTCAGAGTAGGAATCAGACGCAAAGGGAGGAAGCAAAAGGCGATGACCTTGGAATTTCGGGTACGTGCTTCGTTAACGGATATCCTTGTTTTGTTTTATTGGATTGCGGTGCAACATATTCTTTTGTGTCCAGGTGTGTGTGAAAATTTTGTTTTGTCTATGAATAATAGAGTTTTCCAGATCGACCTTATTAGTATACCGCTTAAGAAAGTGGATGTTGTTCTGGGAATGGTTTGGCTTTCAGTTAATTCGGTTGTTATCGGTTGTGAAGAGAAGTTAATCATTATTCCATCTGCTGAGGCTACTTCTAAGGATGCGTTATTGACGATTTTAGGAAGTACGGTAAGAATGGTAGACTTCTTATTCGAGAAGGAGAAATCTGTTTTAATGGTTCTTCCTAAGGAAGGAGGTAGTGACCAGCAAGTTCTGAGTATTCCTATAGTGGGTGAGTTTTCCGAAGTGTTTCCAGAGAATGTTACTACTCTTTCCTCCGGAGAGAGAAGTTGAGTTCTCTATTGACCTGATACCAGGAACGGCTCCTGTATCCGTTTCTCCGTATCGGATGGCGCCGCTTGGGTTAAGAGAATTAGAGGACCAGTTGGAAGACTGGATGTCTAAGCACCTTGTTAGATCTAGTGTTTCACCTTGGGGAGCTCCAGTGTTATTGGTAAAGAAGGAAAGATGGGGGAATGCGTTTATGCATCGATTATCGTAAGTTGAATAAAGTGACTATTAAGAACAAGTATCCCTTACCAAGGATAGACGACTTGTTAGATGAATTAAAAAGGAGCCTGTGTGTTCTCAAAGATTGATTTATGGTCGGGTTATCATCAGATTCGAGTGAAGAGTTCCGATGTGCCAAAGACTGCATTTAGAACCCGTTACGGTCATTACGACTTCCTAGTGATGCCTTTCGGTGTGACTAATGCTCCAGTGGTTTTTGTGGATTGCACGAATCGAATAGTTCAGGCTTACTTGGACCCATCTATGATAATCTTTATTGATGACATTCTTATTTATTCTCGTACTCCACAAAAGTGCGAAGAACATCTGAGGATTGTCTTATCGGTCTTGCAAGAGAAGCAATTGTTTGCTAAGTTGAACAAGTGTGAGTTTTGGATGTCGGAAGTAAATTTTCTTGGACATGTTATATCTCAGGGTGGTGTGGTGGTAGATCCATCAAAAGTAGAAGTAGTGATTAATTGGGAGAGACCGAGAAATGTTACAGAAGTTAGAAGTTTCTTGGAATGGACAGGTTACTATGGAAGATTTATTAACAGCTTTTCTCAATTGGCCTTACCAATGACGAAACTTACTCGGAAGAATGTTGCTTTGGAGTGGGATTCGGGTTGTGAACAGAGTTTTATGAAATTAAAGGAGAGTTTGACGAGTGCTCCAGTATTAATCATTCCTGATCCTAATAGCTCTTATGAAGTGTTCTGTGATACTTCTAAGAGGGGATTAGGGGGTGTTCTGATGCAAGGTGGTCAAGTAGTAGCTTATGCTTCTCGACAGTTGAAAGTTCATGAGAAGAATTATCCAACTCATGACTTGGAACTAGCTCCTGTGTTGTTTGCACTGAAGGTGTGACGTCATTACTAGTATGGTGTACGTTTTGAAATGTTCAGTGACCACAAAAGTTTGAAGTAATTGTTTGACCAAAAAGAGTTGAATATGCGACAAAGAAGATGGATGGAATACTTGAAAGATTATGACTTAGAATTGGAGTATCATCCGGGAAAGGTGAATAAAGTAGCGGACGCCTTAAGTCGAAAAATGGTTCATAGTGCAAAATTGATGATTTTTGGAATATTCGTTGTTGGAAAAGTTTAGAGATCTTAATCCCCGGTTTGTGTGGACTCCGAATGGTGTAATCATGGGAATTGGAATGTCAATTCTACTTTAAGAATGGAGATTCAACAACAGCAAATGTTAGAGGAGGAGTTATAAGATGGGATTGTTCTGTTTAATCAAAGGAATTGTGTTCCGAAAGATGAAGCGTTAAAAAGGAAGATTCTAGACGAAGCTCATAAAGGTACTGTTACGATACATCCTGGTTCTTCGAAGGTGTATCAGGATTTAAAGAAGGATTATTGGTGGTCGGGGATGAAAAAGGATATAGCAGAATATGTGTCAGAATGTGCAGTATGTCAACAGGTGAAGATTGAACACCAAAGACCGGGCGGTCTGTTACGACCTTTGGATATTCCAGTTTGGAAGTGGAGTAGTATCTCTATAGATTTTGCAGTAGGTTTACCTCGTACACTAGGAGGTTAAGATTCTATTTGAGTAATTGTGGATCGACTAACGAAATCTGCACACTTCTTAGCTGTAAAGACTACTTATAAGGCAAGTCATCTTGCAAGGTTGTTTATTGCTGAGATTGTGAGATTGCATGGTATTCCTTCTAGTATTGTGTCCGATAGAGATCCGAAGTTTACTTCGAGATTTTTGGAAAGTGTTCCAACAAGCGATGGGTACGAATTTGTGTTTGAGCACGTCGAATCATCCTCAAACGGATGGTCAGACTGAACGAACAATACAAACGATGGAGGATATGTTAAGAGCTTGTGTGTTAGAGAGTAGAGGGAATTGGAAAGAACTTTTGCCGTTAATTGAGTTTTCATATAACAATAGTTACCATGCGAGCATCGGTATGGCTTCTTATGAAGCATTGTATGGGAGGAAGTGTAGAACACCTTTGTGTTGGGCAGAAGTTGGCAAAGATAGAATTATAGGACCCGAGATTATTCAAGAGACTACGGAAAAGATTCGAATGATCCGCGAGAAGGTTAAACAAGCACAAGATCGCCAAAAGAGTTATGCGGATAATCGTAGGAGACCTTTGGAATTTGAGGAAGGTGATCATGTATTTCTGAAAGTTACTCCGAGATTGAGATTGAAAGGACCGTTTAAGTCACGTAAGTTAAGTCCGAGATACGTGGGACCGTATCAGATTTTAGAAAGGATTGGTGAAGTTGCTTATCGATTAGCCTTACCACCCTCTCTATCCGAGATGCATGACGTTTTTCACGTATCTCAGCTCCGTAAGTTTATTCCTGATCCTCTTCAGCCAATTCTACCCGAATCAGTGGAAATTGAAGCAGATTTGACTTTTAGACCACAACCGAGTTGTGTTGTGGGAAGGGAAACAAAAGTGTTAAGGAACAAAGATATTCCACTTGTTAAGGTGCAATGGGATATGACGCATCCGGGCGATGCTACTTGGGAACTAGAATCGGAGATGCGAGATTCATATCCACATCTGTTCGAGTAATCTTCTAAATTCGAGGACGAATTTCTATTTAAGGGGGGGAGGATGTAATACCCCGTAAATTTATAAACGCTCTGGTTAATATTATTATGATCAACTGGGTTCCGGAGTACTCTGAACAATTATTTGATAAAATAATTAGAGTAAACTGACGAACTCATAGTTGATTAAATTAATAGTATTTAACGTTGAGTTTTATTCTTTCGCGCATTTGAGCTAATTTGGACATTTAGTAGTATTGCTAATTGATGGAAATTATTTTCTTTACTATGTTTTCCTTTCTCATTTGTAAAACAAACAAAGGATAGTAAAGAGAAAGGGAAAAGGAAGAGAAGGAAAGGAAGGAGGAGGAACAAGAGAGGAAAATTTCCCAAAAGCTCAAGATCATCATCAATTCATCTGTTTTTCGTTCAATCGTCTCCGCATCAACCTCCTCGTCTAGTAATCCAGGTGGGTTCTAGTTAGACTCTTTAGGGTAGAGTTTTATTGAGTTAGAGTTAGATTGGTATTATGGAAATTGATTAATTTTGCATGAAATTCATGAATCTAGCTGCTAAATGCAATGTGTGATTGTATGTTTATACAATGGTTATGTTATAATATGTTTTGATGAATTTTAGATTGGAAAAAATGGGATTTTGGGGTTGAATTGAATCAACCCGTAGCAGACAGATTCTGCAGGAAAATTTCTGGGTTCAAACTGCCCATACGCGTATCACGCAGGGCTATACGCGTATTGACTTGGGCAATACGCGTATGGATGTGAAGAAAATTGGGCGTTACGCGTATGGACAAGGCAATGCGCGTATGAGACATGGTGGTACGCGTATTGGACTTTTACAAGTGAATTTTGAAGGAAAATAGCCTTGCCCATACGCGTATGGCCTTGGGCAATACGCGTATGGCTGGGCGAGAATCTTAGGCAATACGCGTACGGGGAGTGCCAATACGCGTATGGCCAGGGGACTTGCAGAATTCTGCTGTTGTGATATTTTATTTCCGATCGTTTGTTTCCAATGCCGTAACTTTTTATCCGTAACTCGGAATGGAACAATTTTGGTATCGTTGGAAAGGTAATAAAATGTACTTTATTATTACATGGGTTTTAAGATTGACGGCCGATTTAATTATATCGGAATTGTTGGAATTGTGTCGTTTTGTTGATTTTGGTGTGTAATGGTTGTTGAAAATGTAAGCATGATTAAAATATGGAATAAGTAGAGTGAGGACAATTACCCTAAGCAGTGTCGGAAAAATATAAATGATTAAACACTAGTATGGAACATGTGTGTTAACCGTTTGGTTGTGATAAGGCATAATGGCCTTGAGATTGTCGAATACAATCAAGTCTTTGTGAGATCACGTAATCGTAACCGGTTATTATTGTTTTTGCGAGTGCGTTTCATGGGTCTCGAGCTCCTCTGAAACAGGTGCACCACTACTTGGCAGGTTTGATTCCCGCATTTCATTTTAGTACGAATGGCGCCCATGGAGCGTAGGCTTGTGACGGTATAAGGCCCGTGAGAAGTGACGGTTCATAACGGTTAATGGCCCGTAGAACCCGAATCCATTCGTATGTCAAGTAGGTTGCAAGGATCCATGACCCGGGTCGACTTCTAGACGTAGAAGAGGACGGGAATAGGGGATACCTTGGCATGGTTATCGATTAGTGATATTGTGAGTTGATGAACTCATAACATGTTTCCATATAGTGTGTGTGTACTCATGGTCACTCCCTTTTCCCTTTGACATGAGTTAGGATTGTTAGGACCTTGTAGAGCCGAGAGGACTTTAAGATAGGGAACTCACTGAGATTTGATGTATCTCACCCCACTGTTGTTGTTTACATCACAGGTTCTGCAGGTTTAGCGAAGGGTAAGGACAAGGTTATTTGACTTTCCTTACGGATCGTGGTTTTGTGATGGCATGGCTTCCGCTATGGCGTTATGTTTTGAGATCATTGTTTTGATCTAGTTCTTAGTTTTTATCATTTTGGAACATCTTGTATATGTAATGCCTTAGACTTTTAGTTCTTTTGTATTAGAGGCATTTATATATATAATGTGTTAACTAGGAACTTATTATGTTTCAGTACCAAAAAGTGAAACTCATGTATAATATATGATTTGATGCATGTATTATTATATGGTCTTTACAACCATCATTAAACACCAAGACACACAGTTTTCAACTATTAACAGTGCGGTTTCAGAATTGAGGAGGAACCTCAAAGGCATCACTAACCGTCGAATAGCAGATCAATGCAACAAGAGCACTAATTCCATGCTATTTCTAAGAGGAAGAAAAATTTATCAGAAAGGAAATGGAAGAGAGAAGGATTTCCGCAGCAAATCCATGTTCAGAGCACTTAGTCTCATCACAGCATAAAAAACCAACAAATAAGTTATATTAGCAACCACATCTAGCAGGATTTCAGCCTCGCACTGGTACACACGAAAAAGGATTAGTATGGGTTTACGACAATATAAAAGGGTTATTCAACATGAACCACTCCTCTACGTATCTCTACAGTGACAACACAGTTTATTCCTATTCCAATTGGAAATTTAATAGGCTGCAAAAAATTATGACAGTCCAGAAGGTCAAATTGAATGGAACAGGGTTGAGTCTAATTTGCTTGAGTCAAAAGAATAAAAATCATCACAAAGCAATATTAGATAGCCATCAAACCTTTTCCCAACCATCCATTTCACGCTTCCCAAGTCAACAAGTATTACTCGTACAAGATGCCCTTTCAACTCTGCTGTCTTTTCCATACAGTCGAGCAGTCGAATGCGACTCCCACGTAATCGTCGGTCCAGCACCAGAATAAGCCGAATAGGAACAAGTTCCAACTGTCAAGGATTCATTCAGAAAGCTCTGCACCTGAACCTGAAGGATATTCAAATTGTTAACGTTTCCAAAAGACAAGATTTGGAACTCATAAACTCAGAATCAGACGCACCTCATTACATCACCATATTACAAGATTCACAAATCATTACATTTAAAACTCCTAACATGTTACACAAAATCTAAAAGCCCACCAAGGATGGCTATCATCAAAACCTATTGAGTGATGAAAATCCATACCAGTTCACTTCCTCTAGAGAAACCATGATCTCTCCACCCACCAAGTCCAACTCGCTGTCCAAGCCATCAAGTACGAGCATATCACCAAACATTCCTGGAACTTGTAAAACTACACCTGGATGGCTGCAAAGGTTTAAGAACCTGAAAAATAACATTCCTTCAAAATATGCCCACGTACTTAAGATTGTTGAAGTTGTCTTTACCTATGTTGTGTAATACAAAACTTATTGAATCGCACCTTACCGGACACACGCAGATCAATGCATCAAGCCATGGTTTCACCCTTGATAGCACACCATCCTTAAGGATTTTATGTTTGAGTGGACATAACACCAAGAGGGAAAAGTTTCAGAATTACAATACAAGAACCAAGGCAAGTGTGCAGACTTCCAGCTTAGGGCTGAACTTATGTGGTCTTCCAAGTTAGGAGTACTCGTCAGACCTGCTACCGCTTCCCATCCTTTTTTTTTTGCGTTTTGAGGCCTGGCAAACAAAGAGAGATAACTTAATGCACTAAATTATTTGATCCAAAACCGTCACAATGTAACCTTAAAGGTTTCAAGGAAATTGGCAGCAGCAAAACAAACAAGCGCATAGGGGTAGGGGACCAAATGATTCCAACATTCAAACCTTCCAAAACCGTATCAGATATATCAAACTTTCAAAAGGCACTTTCAAAAGATTTGCAAAATTCCCAAGTTGGCCTCAGAACTTTTTTGAATCGGAAGCTTCCGTTCCTCATTTTCAAAGGAAATTGTGGGCAATATCCCAAAGGGGATACCACCAACACAAACCTTCCAAAATAGGACGAACCAAGAATAAAAAATAATAAGTGTGAAATCACGCAAGATTCAAATATCAGACAACCTTGCATCTTTCCAAATCATATCAGAGTATCCACGAATTCAAATCAGCCCAAACTTCCCAATTGAAGCCAAATCGAATCGCACCAAAACTTGCCAAATTGGGTTTCAACGTTCAAATTTGAAAACCAAATCAAATCGCAAAATCAATCAAGAGAAATCAATACCACGTTAAGACTTTCCAAAAATCCTCATCATTGGCCAACATTATAAAAGGGTCACGACATCAAACGAAAAAAAGGGAGAGGAAACCCATAGGAGAAGGAGACGGAAAGATCAAAAAACCCTAAGAGAGGAAAATCGCAAAGATCCCAAATCAACAATCACCAAAAAGTTTCCAAACCCACCAAAGACACAGGCTCAGGAGCGCGTTGGCTCATCATCGCCAACGATCAGAAATCAAAAGAGGAACGAAGCAATCGCAAGCTCGCAAACAAGAAGGTAAAGAGAAGAGAGACATCCCTGATTGGAGATTCACGGAGTTGTCGCAACCGTCGCCGATCATTCCCCCGGCGTTTTCTTTATCGCTTTGCTTTAATCTTATGCATCCTGTAATTGTAATCATCAATCATAGTGAAATCGGGGTATGGGTTGTGTGGGGTGGGGTTTATGTTTACTGCTTGAAGATCGTGAGAGATTGAGAGACGACGGCGCCGATAGGGTTTCAAACCCTAGCTTTCACTTTGAGAGAGAACAAAGAAAGGTGAGCGAGAGAAGAGTGAGATAGGCCGTGTGGGAGATGGATCTAATCCGTCCGTGTGAGAACCCCTCCGTCTCTTTTTCTTAATGATCCTTTTATTAAAAACAATTAGTTTTTAACACTTTCGTTAGTAAAATTAACCTTTTATAATCCATAATAATAAAACCATTTCGTAAACACTAAATTAACCTTTTTTATCAACAAACCTTTCTTAATAATTTCTAACATTAACTAGTTCTTTTTTTTTTTATATATAAAAAAGAAATCTTTATCTTTCTCAATTTTAAATAATTCTAAAATAAAACCTTTTTCTAAGTATTAACCCTCTCAATAACTCTTTATAATAAAAACCATTAAAATGGAAAAAACCAACTACCATTTAAGAAGTTAAGTTTTTAAGAGGATCTTTATCTCTAAGTCAATCAATCTCTAAGTAATTTTAATTTAAACTTTTCTTAAGATTAATCCTCAAATAAGTTAAACCCTTCTTTAAAACTTTAACTTTTTATTAATAGTTATCTTCAAGCATAATTCTAATTCTAAATAACTTTTTTAATAAACCTTAAAATCAATCTTTTCCTAATAAACTCTCCTCTTAAATTAATTCGTTAGATCCAACGTGAGTGAATCGCTTGTTGTATGCCCTTTTTTTTGTTTGATATTTTGCCTGCTACATGCTTATACATCTATATGCATTATGTTTACTTTGTCTAAAACCTTTTCAAAAATACCAAAAAACTCTCGATCCAACGTCGAGCCACTTTTATACCCATATAAGTCGAACGCCTTCGGGCCTCGCATTCAACCTTTCGGTCACAATACACTTTAACTAGCCCACTTTGCTAGTACGCACAAATAAATCAGTTAGTTGGGTCCCTCGACATTCCAAAGGAAGGTTCCTTAAAATTGACTAAACCGTCATAGGACTAACATCTTAGAACCCTTGGCCATAGGATTCGGAGTCGCCGTACTCCACGTCTCGCCGTAGACACTTAGAATCTTAGCCTTAGGATCGGAGTCGCCGTACTCCAAGTAAATGCTCCGCCGCGAACATTTACAATCCTACCCCTCTTATACCAACCTACAACTTTAGAGTCGCCGCACTCTATGTAAGGTCTTGCCCAAGACTTTACCTCCCCTTGGAACCTTGACCCCGTCAAGAAGTCCCTCTTTCAGAACTACGCATACTCTGATTCTACTCCCGAGGATACGTAGGCGTAAGGTGCGATACCTTATCGAGTATACTTAGATACTAACCCCTAGGGTTTCAGCCTTTAGCATAGCACCTTAGCAAGTGAATGAGAGATAACATAAATACTAACGAGAGGTTCCCGTAGAGTACTACGGACGTTTAGGATGCTAATACCTTCCCTAGGCGTAACCAACCCCCGAACCTTAGATCTTAGGTTTTTTCGCTTTTGAACCTTTCCTTTGGATAAATCAAAGTCGGTGGTGAATATTTAAAGAAATGTGATCCTAGTTCATTCATAACTATGGTATCCAATTCTCACCGCAACAGAAATGGCGACTTCACTGGGGATAATGTCGAGGGTTTCCCCTATCTTGTTTTATTTATGTTTTCTTTCTTTATTTGCTTGCTTATTATTTGTTGTGCTGGGTTGCTTGTGTGGTGAGACAAAGTCCTACACCCGGACTAGAGTGACAATTTATGATAGGAACGGTGAGAATTCAAGGATACTTTAAGGGAGTCGATTCCTGAAAAAGTTGAATTGGGACTTCACCACTCAGTCTAGGCCCTCTCGAATTTAATTTTGTCCAACGAGTCAATTCGTGAAGACGCTATTATTTCGAACTAAAGGCCATCGAGACTGGGGACCATAGTTACCTTTAACCCAACTTGGCCTATTAGGATGTAGTGCGGGGACTATGCGGGAGTCTATTTCTGCAATAGTCGCTACGCGATACTACACTCGGACGAGATTCTCTTGAGAATATTATTGACTACCAAGTGATCTGGAAAATCGATAATATCCGAAAGATGGATTGTAGACTCTGGGAACTTTTAGAACCCGTTCGGCAGGTACATTTGAAACCATAGTACATACCTTATGGGAGGGTAGACCCTTGGCTCCATGATGTGACCTTTCAAACCTAGGACTCTTTTTCTTGTGTGTGCTTTGTGTTGTGTGCCCTGTGTGTTGCATACATTCATAAGCACCATATCATAAAGATTCATGGAACTTAGTCTTGTTTATAAACATCATAAGGATATCATGGACTCTAAAAAAAAAATTTTAAAAAAAAAAATGTTGAAGTACCTTTACAAAAGTCATAACCTGGACGATCTAAGGAGACTAAAAACTTTGCTGACAAATAAAGAAAGGTTCAAATCAAGATATGGGAAGTTATCATCTCCACTCTATTATGGCCTATCATTATTATCAGTCGGTACCTAAACTGGAAGACTATTCTCAGCTGATGGAGTTACTAATTCAAGACAAATATCCATTTCTCAACTTCGGTTAGTATTCAAGCTAGCTAAAAGGAGGTTATTGAAAAAACTATTTATTACAAGAAATGGAAAGCTCAAGAAGATATCTCATCCCATTCTAAATCAGCGGTCAACACTTTGTCGACAAGTCTATTCTGGAGGAAGCTCAATTGAAGAAAAGAAGTCAAAGGAATTCAAGAAGACCGTTTGAAGAATCTCCTTAGATCCATCATTATTAGCTTTTATTTAGCTATTACGTTATGACTGTTGTAAGGCGTACGGACGCGTTTTATAATTAATTTTGTAATAAATCAATTTTTAGTATTCCTGTACTAATGATTGTAACCGACCATTTTATAATTATTAAAACGAGCCTTTTGATACTCCATGATGGTTATAAATACTGATTTCCATGAATCTTGTTGCATAGCATTCACATTTGCATTTCTCCCTCTATCAAGGAACTAGAAATCTTGTATTGTAGGCATTGTATAATGGATTACGAAAAAAAGGGAGTTGTGCCGTACACCTTCGAAGTTTCGGATGTTGAACAACTAAGGGAACTAGGAGATCAGATCGAAGATCCCAAGGCGTTCGCTGAGAAGTATGGAAATATCCTCCCGTTGTTACAGACTCGAGTAGCTGCTGGCTTGTTGGAGACGTTGGTTCAACTTTACAGTTTGATCTACCATTGTTTCATCTTTCAAGATTTCCAACTGATGCCTACATTGGAGGAATACTCCGCCCTTATGGATATTCCTGTCAAAGACTCACCTCCGTTCTCCGGTGGAGAAGGGAGACCCAGCCAGGAAGACATTGCAAGAGCAACCCGCATAAAGCTGCTAGAAATCCAAACTCATATGACGTTCAGAGGAGGAATTGATGGCTTACCGGCCCAATTTTTGTTCAAGAAGGCTCGTCATTTTGCTAGTGTAGGGAACACTGGAGCGTTCGAGCACACCTTCGCGTTGCTGACCTACGGTTTGTTCTTGTTTCCGAATGTTGAAGATTTTGTCGACGTCCATGCCATAAGGATTTTTATGCTCAAAAATCCAGTTCCGACGTTGTTAGCCGATGCCTACCACGCTATCCATTCAAAGGCTCTGAAGGGAGAAGGTCGAATTACCTGTTGCACTGCTATTCTCTATAGGTGGTTTATTTCGCACCTACCGAGATCTACTGCTTTTTGGGACGTAAAAGATGGTTCAGAATGGCCCATGAAGCTCATGACTCTTACTCATTCGGATGTCGTTTGGCATGACCCGATGTATGGAGGGATCCCCATGATTCATAGTTGTGGAGACTTTCCCAATGTACCTCTTCTTGGTACAAAGGGATGCGTTAGTTACAATCCTGTACTCGCCCGTCGTCAACTGGGGCACCCAATGGAAGGAGTACCTGACCCAGAAAATCTGACAAGCCTTTTCCTCTATCAAGGAGAGAACCTGAATCTGAAAACTGGAATTGTGTTTGCTTGGCGTCGCATCAATCAACAAGGAATGACGGCGACAACAAATCCTGATTGCTCAATTACTGAAGAATGTCTATCATGGGCGCGCGAAAGGGCTCTGACCTTGAGGATGCCTTATCCTCGTCCCAAGCCTCCCGTGGTCCAATCAGATGAAGTTTCAAAGTTGAAGGCTGAAATAGAGAAGCTTACCCTGGATAAATCAAGAATGCAACATCAGATTGACATGTTAATGGAAGAACTTCGTGGAAGACAAGGGGCATCATCCAGTGGATTAGACTCCTAGTTCCTTGTGTTATGTTGCCTATGTAATAAAACTTTGGAGGTGTACTGGCCTTGAAAATTTTATTAAAACATTTTAATATCTACAATGACTGCAAATAAGATTTTAAGTCCCTTGATAGTTGCACCGTTCTTGCATTTGCATCTCATATCATTTTGCATTCTCTGCTCTGTTTCCCTTTCTTCTGTTTGTTCCTGTGATCCCGTCCATCCTCTGTCCATGACTCGTCTGTTGATTTCCCGACAGTAATCTCTGGACCTGGAGAAATTTTGAAAGATCATGAATTCAGAAGAGCAGAGCCAGTTTGCGACCGTAGTAGATCTTGAGTTCAGTCAACTTGTGGAAGCTATGACAGCCTTGGCAAAAAGGGACGTTAGCACTCAGAGGAATGTTGTTAACAATGTCACCCAAGATCAACCTGTGCAGATTCTTGCAGAAAACCAGGTTATACAAGAACGTACTACCATCCAGGATAGACCTTCTTCTGTGGATGCTATGGAGTATCGTAGTTTCGCATCTTTAGAACCGGATTCCCAAGAGGTGATTCCTGAGGTGAAAACTGAAAATCCACGAGATACTGAGATTCTGGAAAAATTGCGTGCTTTGGAAAGAAGACTTGACGCTATTAAGGGTCGCGACGCTGGTGATCTGAATGCCTTGAATATGTGTTTGGTACCCGACCTTGTAATGCCTCCAGAGTTCAAGACGCCAAAATTTGAGAAGTACAAAGGGGACAGCTGTCCAAAGCAGCATTTGGTGATGTTTTGCAGAAAAATGACTCCGCATGTCTGTAATGAACCACTCATGATCCACTGTTTCCAAGACAGTTTAAGTGGGGCATCACTAAATTGGTATATGCAGCTAAAGAGTAGCGACATCCAATCATGGTTAGATCTTTCCCAGGCTTTTGTGAAGCAATATAACTACAATCTTGATTTGGCTCCTAGTCGCCTGCATTTGTTAGACCTATCTCAAGAAGATAACGAGTCCTTCAGAAAGTATGCTCAGAGGTGGAGAGAAGTAGCTTCTCGCGTGCAACCGCCGCTCTTAGATAAAGAATTGGTTGACTGGTTTGTGGATACTCTGCAAGGCCCGTACCGAGAAAGGTTGTTTAGCATTGTAACAAGAAATTTTTCTGATGTGGTAATAGCCGGAGAGCGCATCGAGATTGGTCTTAAGAAAGGAAAAATCCGAGGTATCTCAAACAGCCGAGCCATTGAGAGTAAATCAACTGTTAGTTCTCAAGAAGAACAGGAAGAATATCAGTCTCGGCACTCACGCCACTCAAGTATTCAGAGTGAGCAGTCTTTTGGGTCTCTGCGTCAGACGCCATCATCTCTTCAGGGGCAATATTCTTCTCCAAATCGAATACCTCCTCGGTATCGACCATCAAACCACCGTCATCCGCATCAACATGATAGACCAAGACTGAAGAAGCAGAGGCATTTCACTCCGCTACCCATGCCATACAGTCAATTCTTGCCAGATTTAATCAAAAGTGGACTTATAGTACCAAAGGAGCTGAAGCCAGTACCTTTTCCTTATCCACCAGGTTTTGACGCTAACGCCCGATGTGATTACCATGCTGGGGCACCGGGGCACTCAACGGACGATTGTAAGGTACTTTCGAGTAAGGTTCAGACTTTGCTAGACTCCGAAATGATTTCATTCACGCCTCATGGAATTCAAATTAATAGTCTTTCACCAAACCAGGCGAGTTCATCAGTCCCGGTTATGGAAGAATTTACCGAGAGTGGGTATGAAAATGATCCTCAGACCGATCTCGAAAGTCGATTTTGAAGATGGTTAGCTCAAATGGAAAATAAAGACAAGTCATTCCCAAGAGTACCAGCTGTTATTTATTTGTACGTTATCGCTTTCTTTGATTATTAAAACATGTTTACTTGTGAGAACTTGTTAGTTTGAACGTTAATGCAATTTAATGTTTGTTTCGAAGAAATCCATTCGCTTCGCTCATTTTAAAAATTGTTTACCATTTTATAATGCCAATACTACTGAAAGGAGGATGATGAACCAAAATGCAATCTCTCATGTCGTATGCTTTTGAACGAAAACCCTGCTAAGGATATAAGGCATTGTTTCAATACCAGAAATAACCTCTCGTTAACCTTTTGAGCCTCGAAATCAAAACCTCATTTTTAACCTGGGGCAGGGTAAATTCCAATCCAAGCGACCGAGCTTCCAAAACTATCAAAATATGAGTGGGTACAAATAAATTTTGACCCTCAAACTTTCAAAATAACCTCACAAAAAGGGATGGGAACAACAAATCTTTACCTTTTTTTTGCTTCTCAAACCAAATCACTACTTACAACTTACAAAAGACCTCGTTGAAGCAGAGTTCATTTCAAAAGCATACTCAATGAGATAACGTTTCCTGACTCCTATGAGCCACGCTCAAAGTTCGCATTGACTTTATAAAAAGGATAACTAATATCATATCCTAACTAGTGATTCGATCACAAGTTTGCGATATGCTTTTTCAACAAACTTCAAAACAAACATGACGTTGCACTAGCAGTTTCAGAGTGTACACCTTCTGCATGTGAATATTGTTTGATATCATAGAAACCTTATTGCAAACAACTATGAGATTCAATTCCTGCTTGGAATTTTGTTGAAGATGGCCACTTCATTGTAAAAGATACCCAGTCTGGGGCATATTGCTTGAAGACCCAGCTAAGCAGGAGCAAGATGTTTTCTTCAGTTTGTAATCTCCACAAACTGACTTACCCAAGGGGAAATTCTTTGAAGACTCAGTACACAGAACACCGTCAATCTGAGCCAGTTACGTCGAGATTCTACAAATCTCTCAAGAGTTGGAAGACACTGGATTATTTTGAACGCCGGATCTTCTGTAAAATCCTTTTGAGATGACTCCTGTTCAAAATCATGCAATCCAGGACAGTTGAGAATTGAAGACTTCTTCAACAGGATTACTTAAAAATGGCGACTACCATGCAAGTCAGAACTTCACTAACTTCATAGCATTTCTTCACCAAATTTCCCGAGAATGTTCTGATAGTATGATATTCCCTAACAAGTTTTCACTCCAGGAAGTCCTGACGATTCCCCAGTGAATCATTATCCCAAGCAGGTATCATTATAAGAATCTCAGCATCGGGTTGACCTAAGGATCCCCAGTAAATCTCGTTGGTCCCAACCTTCCCGATGAAGCGAGTGTTTATTTCACTCCTCGGTGTTTTCTCAAGATTTCGATTTCTCTCAACCATGGATGTTTATTCCATCCCCACTGAAGTCTACTCTGACATCTACAACAACAATATTGGTTCAAGCTTCCCCAATGAATTAGTGGATATTTATTTTATCCTCGTGGTTTCTATAGCCTACGTCAGATTACTTCAGCATCAGATATTTATTTTATCCCCGTGATGCCAACTATTGCTACTTTACTTCAGCTTATTTCAGTTGTGGAGGATATTTATTTTATCCCCATCAAGGTCTCTCTGAACGCAAGTTGATCCGTTCCCAATAGATATTCCTTATCCAGCAATCAGATTCATCTTGACGATCCCCTAAGTGAAGTCATGATATTATATCCCCAAGTGGATTGCTATTTCCCCAGAGAAGTTTGGACTTTGAGGTTCAACTATTGGGTTCCACCTTTGGATTTCTATACAAGCTTGACAGACGTATCTCTTGTGCAGAGGATGGACTGGGCTTCTTCGTCGTTTTGTTTTTTCTCTTGCTTTCTTTTCTGTTTTGTCAGCATGAGCATGAGCATCGCATGGCATCTTTTGCATTTCGCCTCCGTGCGTGTTTCCTTTTGTTCGTTCATCTTGATCTTTGTTTGTGTTTGCCATGTTTTGGGTTTGTCTGATCTCTCCAAATAGGTCGTCAACCTTAGGCAGAAAATGTTAATCCGTTCTAAGTTTCCCCACAGAGTTCAACCCTCGTGGATGATGGTTTTTTTTAGTTATCTTTTTCCGTGCTTGGATAAGATAAATCGCCATTCGAGTTCATATCTCAATGGTGGGTCTTGTTTGACCGTTTCTTTCTAGCTTTATCCTAGATCAAACTTTGGTCCCTGGGGGTGCCACCTTTAACTTTTGGTCTCCCAACCTATTTTGAGCGTGCATTTATTTTTGCACTGCGTCTCATGGATTAATATTTTATAGATCTTTTTTTTTTTGAAGAATCTGTTCTCTAACAGTGATTGATTGGAACGACGTCTCCGTGGAATCTAAAGCCAAACAACAAGTGGCGGCCTACATCCAGATTCTTACTCAACTACATTGCAAATACAAATCATTTATACTCTCAATCAGGTACCTCCGTCTGACTCTTCGACGATATCGCTCTCCAGTGAAGTGGATCTCTCCAGAATCCACAACTTGTGGCTCTCCAGTGAAGTGGATCTCTCCAGAATCCACAACTTGTTGCTCTTTAGTGAAGTGGCTCTCTCCAGAATCCACAACTTGTTGCTCTCCAGTGAAGTGGCTCTCTCCAGAATCCACAACTTATTGCTCTCCAGTGAAGTGTATCTCTCCAGACTCTTCAACGGTGCTGCTCATCAATAACCGATGTCTCTACATCAGACTCTTCAATGACATCACTCCTCAGTGAAGTGGTATATCCTACAGTCAACTACTTGACAAGGCCACTTGTGGCGAAGCTTTTCTTTCCCTAGTGGAGACAGTCTTTCTGAATCAACCTTCATTAAGGATCTTTTCCTACTTGAACGTTATGAACAATCTCTTCATATACAGACCTTTGGAGCTTATCTTTTGATTCTACCGCCGTGTGGATCCTGTTTTTTTCTTAGACGACAGCTGTTCACGCTTGAACCTATTGAGTCATCGTCCTGGTCTCCCAGTGTTGTTCTCTTTTCCCCAGTGCGTTTGGTCGTCCCCAGTGAGTTGTTACTCGTTGTGTTGGCTTTTTTTTGCCCCGTCTGTTTCGTCTTCATTTTGCATTCTATCATTCCATCATTCTCATCATGCTAGAGTTCATGGCATGTCAGCATTAGGCTAGTTTTGTCCATAGCATTGCATGTCATTGCATCTAAGGGCAAAATTTTCGGTTATCTGTATTTAAATATCTCTCACCATGACCTAATGACGATTTTCATCGCCCTGTCATCCGGTGACGATATTTAAATAGGGGCAACTGTTGTACCCCAAATTTTTCCCTTAGATACACTGATGCGTCTGCATAACATTGTAGGGCAATCTTTCTGCGCTAACTTTTCATGTGTAGTTGTTTGTTCGTTTGTTCATTTATGTTACAGGTTGGAATCAAAACTATACATTTGGTAAATTTGGGTTGACTAAAGGGCTGTGAACATTTTGTTTGGACTGATGAAAAGAAGGGTGACATAGTTTGCAATGTGGGCTTGAAAACCCAGTTAATGGCCCAAGTAACTTGCAATAGACATTTTGGTACCAAGTTGGATCGTTGTGGTTGCCTAAAGAGGGAGTTATAAATAAGATTACAACTCGTTTAAGTGAAATCTATAAGGATGGTTTAAGGGATTATTAAGTCGGATTTATGAGAAGGTCTCAACCTTGGATTAGTTTATTTCAAGTTTTACTTCAAGTGGGATTTACCAAGTTTCATTCCATATTGGACTTACGAGTTTAACTCAAGATTGGGATCTCAAGTTACTCCCTATTTTTGGATTCAAATTGTTTCTTTCTTGAACTTACAAGGGTTTCAAGTGAAATAAGGATTTGTATTTGGATTGAGAATTTGAATTTGGGATTAAAGATTATTCAAATTGGGTCAAATGGACTTTAATTTGGAATGAAGGAATTCTACGTTGTGATTCACTGTCGGGAACTTATCAGAGTGGTGAAATTACCATTGGGTTACAACAATCCAAATAGAATTACAATAACTGTCGATGTTGCAAGTTACTACATTTAGTCTACAAACAAGTACAAGGAGAACTGGAATCTAATTTCTAGATGTAGGGTTGTTTGAGTTAGGTGTTCAACTAGCATAATTGAAACCAAATACTCGCGCCCGACTTTGATTTTGGCAAGGCTCTGGTATAGTATCCGCTTCCAAGTTTGTTGCCGTTCGAGGATGTCTGCCAATAAGAAACCTAGTCAAAACCGTCAGCCACCAAAGACCAACTAAGGCTGCAAGAAAAGATGAAATATGAGAATCACAAAAAACACCAAGCGTGGACGAAAAAAGAAAGCAGATAAGAAGAGAAACGCCAAACAGCAGAATATCAGTTCACAAACTAAAGCCCAAGCTTCAACATCACAACCTGCACAACAAAACAAGAATGCCCTGCGAAGCATTGAAAGCGTTAGACCATCATCATCATTCCAAAATGATTGCAACCATCATTAAACACCAAGACTCATAGTTTTCAACTATTAACAGTGCGGTTTCAGAATTGAGGAGGAACCTCAAAGGCATCACTAACCGTCGAATAGCAGATCAATGCAACAAGAGCACTAATTCCATGCTATTTCTAAGAGGAAGAAAAATTTATCAGAAAGGAAATGGAAGAGAGAAGGATTTCCGCAGCAAATCCATGTTCAGAGCACTTAGTCTCATCACAGCATAAAAAACCAAAAAATAAGTTATATTAGCAACCACATCTAGCAGGATTTCAGCCTCGCACCGGTACACACGAAAAAGGATTAGTATGGGTTTACGACAATATAAAAGGGTTATTCAACATGAACCACTCCTCTACGTATCTCTACAGTGACAACACAGTTTATTCCTATTCCAATTGGAAATTCAATAGGCTGCAAAAAATTATGACAGTCCAGAAGGTCAAATTGAATGGAACAGGGTTGAGTCTAATTTGCTTGAGTCAAAAGAATAAAAATCATCACAAAGCAATATTAGATAGCCATCAAACCTTTTCCCAACCATCCATTTCACGCTTCCCAAGTCAACAAGTATTACTCGTACAAGATGCCCTTTCAACTCTGCTGTCTTTTCCATACAGTCGAGCAGTCGAATGCGACTCCCACGTAATCGTCGGTCCAGCACCAGAATAAGCCGAATAGGAACAAGTTCCAACTGTCAAGGATTCATTCAGAAAGCTCTGCACCTGAACCTGAAGGATATTCAAATTGTTAACGTTTCTAAAAGACAAGATTTGGAACTCATAAACTCAGAATCAGACGCACCTCATTACATCACCATATTACAAGATCCACAAATCATTACATTTAAAACTCCTAACATGTTACACAAAATCTAAAAGCCCACCAAGGATGGCTATCATCAAAACCTATTGAGTGATGAAAATCCATACCAGTTCACTTCCTCTAGAGAAACCATGATCTCTCCACCCACCAAGTCCAACTCGCTGTCCAAGCCATCAAGTACGAGCATATCACCAAACATTCCTGGAACTTGTAAAACTACACCTGGATGGCTGCAAAGGTTTAAGAACCTGAAAAATAACATTCCTTCAAAATATGCCCACGTACTTAAGATTGTTGAAGTTGTCTTTACCTATGTTGTGTAATACAAAACTTATTGAATCGCACCTTACCGGACACACGCAGATCAATGCATCAAGCCATGGTTTCACCCTTGATAGCACACCATCCTTAAGGATTTTATGTTTGAGTGGACATAACACCAAGAGGGAAAAGTTTCAGAATTACAATACAAGAACCAAGGCAAGTGTGCAGACTTCCAGCTTAGGGCTGAACTTATGTGGTCTTCCAAGTTAGGAGTACTCGTCAGACCTGCTACCGCTTCCCATCCTTTTTTTTTTGCGTTTTGAGGCCTGGCAAACAAAGAGAGATAACTTAATGCACTAAATTATTTGATCCAAAACCGTCACAATGTAACCTTAAAGGTTTCAAGGAAATTGGCAGCAGCAAAACAAACAAGCGCATAGGGGTAGGGGACCAAATGATTCCAACATTCAAACCTTCCAAAACCGTATCAGATATATCAAACTTTCAAAAGGCACTTTCAAAAGATTTGCAAAATTCCCAAGTTGGCCTCAGAACTTTTTTGAATCGGAAGCTTCCGTTCCTCATTTTCAAAGGAAATTGTGGGCAATATCCCAAAGGGGATACCACCAACACAAACCTTCCAAAATAGGACGAACCAAGAATAAAAAATAATAAGTGTGAAATCACGCAAGATTCAAATATCAGACAACCTTGCATCTTTCCAAATCATATCAGAGTATCCACGAATTCAAATCAGCCCAAACTTCACAATTGAAGCCAAATCGAATCGCACCAAAACTTGCCAAATTGGGTTTCAACGTTCAAATTTGAAAACCAAATCAAATCGCAAAATCAATCAAGAGAAATCAATACCACGTTAAGACTTTCCAAAAATCCTCATCATTGGCCAACATTATAAAAGGGTCACGACATCAAACGAAAAAAAGGGAGAGGAAACCCATAGGAGAAGGAGACGGAAAGATCAAAAAACCCTAAGAGAGGAAAATCGCAAAGATCCCAAATCAACAATCACCAAAAAGTTTCCAAACCCACCAAAGACACAGGCTCAGGAGCGCGTTGGCTCATCATCGCCAACGATCAGAAATCAAAAGAGGAACGAAGCAATCGCAAGCTCGCAAACAAGAAGGTAAAGAGAAGAGAGACATCCCTGATTGGAGATTCACGGAGTTGTCGCAACCGTCGCCGATCATTCCCCCGGCGTTTTCTTTATCGCTTTGCTTTAATCTTATGCATCCTGTAATTGTAATCATCAATCATAGTGAAATCGGGGTATGGGTTGTGTGGGGTGGGGTTTATGTTTACTGCTTGAAGATCGTGAGAGATTGAGAGACGACGGCGCCGATAGGGTTTCAAACCCTAGCTTTCACTTTGAGAGAGAACAAAGAAAGGTGAGCGAGAGAAGAGTGAGATAGGTCGTGTGGGAGATGGATCTAATCCGTCCGTGTGAGAACCCCTCCGTCTCTTTTTCTTAATGATCCTTTTATTAAAAACAATTAGTTTTTAACACTTTCGTTAGTAAAATTAACCTTTTATAATCCATAATAATAAAACCATTTCGTAAACACTAAATTAACCTTTTTTATCAACAAACCTTTCTTAATAATTTCTAACATTAACTAGTTCTTTTTTTTTATATATAAAAAAGAAATCTTTATCTTTCTCAATTTTAAATAATTCTAAAATAAAACCTTTTTCTAAGTATTAACCCTCTCAATAACTCTTTATAATAAAAACCATTAAAATGGAAAAAACCAACTACCATTTAAGAAGTTAAGTTTTTAAGAGGATCTTTATCTCTAAGTCAATCAATCTCTAAGTAATTTTAATTTAAACTTTTCTTAAGATTAATCCTCAAATAAGTTAAACCCTTCTTTAAAACTTTAACTTTTTATTAATAGTTATCTTCAAGCATAATTCTAATTCTAAATAACTTTTTTAATAAACCTTAAAATCAATCTTTTCCTAATAAACTCTCCTCTTAAATTAATTCGTTAGATCCAACGTGAGTGAATCGCTTGTTGTATGCCCTTTTTTTTGTTTGATATTTTGCCTGCTACATGCTTATACATCTATATGCATTATGTTTACTTTGTCTAAAACCTTTTCAAAAATACCAAAAAACTCTCGATCCAACGTCGAGCCACTTTTATACCCATATAAGTCGAACGCCTTCGGGCCTCGCATTCAACCTTTCGGTCACAATACACTTTAACTAGCCCACTTTGCTAGTACGCACAAATAAATCAGTTAGTTGGGTCCCTCGACATTCCAAAGGAAGGTTCCTTAAAATTGACTAAACCGTCATAGGACTAACATCTTAGAACCCTTGGCCATAGGATTCGGAGTCGCCGTACTCCACGTCTCGCCGTAGACACTTAGAATCTTAGCCTTAGGATCGGAGTCGCCGTACTCCAAGTAAATGCTCCGCCGCGAACATTTACAATCCTACCCCTCTTATACCAACCTACAACTTTAGAGTCGCCGCACTCTATGTAAGGTCTTGCCCAAGACTTTACCTCCCCTTGGAACCTTGACCCCGTCAAGAAGTCCCTCTTTCAGAACTACGCATACTCTGATTCTACTCCCGAGGATACGTAGGCGTAAGGTGCGATACCTTATCGAGTATACTTAGATACTAACCCCTAGGGTTTCAGCCTTTAGCATAGCACCTTAGCAAGTGAATGAGAGATAACATAAATACTAACGAGAGGTTCCCGTAGAGTACTACGGACGTTTAGGATGCTAATACCTTCCCTAGGCGTAACCAACCCCCGAACCTTAGATCTTAGGTTTTTTCGCTTTTGAACCTTTCCTTTGGATAAATCAAAGTCGGTGGTGAATATTTAAAGAAATGTGATCCTAGTTCATTCATAACTATGGTATCCAATTCTCACCGCAACAGAAATGGCGACTTCACTGGGGATAATGTCGAGGGTTTCCCCTATCTTGTTTTATTTATGTTTTCTTTCTTTATTTGCTTGCTTATTATTTGTTGTGCTGGGTTGCTTGTGTGGTGAGACAAAGTCCTACACCCGGACTAGAGTGACAATTTATGATAGGAACGGTGAGAATTCAAGGATACTTTAAGGGAGTCGATTCCTGAAAAAGTTGAATTGGGACTTCACCACTCAGTCTAGGCCCTCTCGAATTTAATTTTGTCCAACGAGTCAATTCGTGAAGACGCTATTATTTCGAACTAAAGGCCATCGAGACTGGGGACCATAGTTACCTTTAACCCAACTTGGCCTATTAGGATGTAGTGCGGGGACTATGCGGGAGTCTATTTCTGCAATAGTCGCTACGCGATACTACACTCGGACGAGATTCTCTTGAGAATATTATTGACTACCAAGTGATCTGGAAAATCGATAATATCCGAAAGATGGATTGTAGACTCTGGGAACTTTTAGAACCCGTTCGGCAGGTACATTTGAAACCATAGTACATACCTTATGGGAGGGTAGACCCTTGGCTCCATGATGTGACCTTTCAAACCTAGGACTCTTTTTCTTGTGTGTGCTTTGTGTTGTGTGCCCTATGTGTTGCATACATTCATAAGCACCATATCATAAAGATTCATGGAACTTAGTCTTGTTTATAAACATCATAAGGATATCATGGACTCTAAAAAAAAAATTTTAAAAAAAAAAATGTTGAAGTACCTTTACAAAAGTCATAACCTGGACGATCTAAGGAGACTAAAAACTTTGCTGACAAATAAAGAAAGGTTCAAATCAAGATATGGGAAGTTATCATCTCCACTCTATTATGGCCTATCATTATTATCAGTCGGTACCTAAACTGGAAGACTATTCTCAGCTGATGGAGTTACTAATTCAAGACAAATATCCATTTCTCAACTTCGGTTAGTATTCAAGCTAGCTAAAAGGAGGTTATTGAAAAAACTATTTATTACAAGAAATGGAAAGCTCAAGAAGATATCTCATCCCATTCTAAATCAGCGGTCAACACTTTGTCGACAAGTCTATTCTGGAGGAAGCTCAATTGAAGAAAAGAAGTCAAAGGAATTCAAGAAGACCGTTTGAAGAATCTCCTTAGATCCATCATTATTAGCTTTTATTTAGCTATTACGTTATGACTGTTGTAAGGCGTACGGACGCGTTTTATAATTAATTTTGTAATAAATCAATTTTTAGTATTCCTGTACTAATGATTGTAACCGACCATTTTATAATTATTAAAACGAGCCTTTTGATACTCCATGATGGTTATAAATACTGATTTCCATGAATCTTGTTGCATAGCATTCACATTTGCATTTCTCCCTCTATCAAGGAACTAGAAATCTTGTATTGCAGGCATTGTATAATGGATTACGAAAAAAAGGGAGTTGTGCCGTACACCTTCGAAGTTTCGGATGTTGAACAACTAAGGGAACTAGGAGATCAGATCGAAGATCCCAAGGCGTTCGCTGAGAAGTATGGAAATATCCTCCCGTTGTTACAGACTCGAGTAGCTGCTGGCTTGTTGGAGACGTTGGTTCAACTTTACAGTTTGATCTACCATTGTTTCATCTTTCAAGATTTCCAACTGATGCCTACATTGTAGGAATACTCCGCCCTTATGGATATTCCTGTCAAAGACTCACCTCCGTTCTCCGGTGGAGAAGGGAAACCCAGCCAGGAAGACATTGCAAGAGCAACCCGCATAAAGCTGCTAGAAATCCAAACTCATATGACGTTCAGAGGAGGAATTGATGGCTTACCGGCCCAATTTTTGTTCAAGAAGGCTCGTCATTTTGCTAGTGTAGGGAACACTGGAGCGTTCGAGCACACCTTCGCGTTGCTGACCTACGGTTTGTTCTTGTTTCCGAATGTTGAAGATTTTGTCGACGTCCATGCCATAAGGATTTTTATGCTCAAAAATCCAGTTCCGACGTTGTTAGCCGATGCCTACCACGCTATCCATTCAAAGGCTCTGAAGGGAGAAGGTCGAATTACCTGTTGCACTGCTATTCTCTATAGGTGGTTTATTTCGCACCTACCGAGATCTACTGCTTTTTGGGACGTAAAAGATGGTTCAGAATGGCCCATGAAGCTCATGACTCTTACTCATTCGGATGTCGTTTGGCATGACCCGATGTATGGAGGGATCCCCATGATTCATAGTTGTGGAGACTTTCCCAATGTACCTCTTCTTGGTACAAAGGGATGCGTTAGTTACAATCCTGTACTCGCCCGTCGTCAACTGGGGCACCCAATGGAAGGAGTACCTGACCCAGAAAATCTGACAAGCCTTTTCCTCTATCAAGGAGAGAACCTGAATCTGAAAACTAGAATTGTGTTTGCTTGGCGTCGCATCAATCAACAAGGAATGACGGCGACAACAAATCCTGATTGCTCAATTACTGAAGAATGTCTATCATGGGCGCGCGAAAGGGCTCTGACCTTGAGGATGCCTTATCCTCGTCCCAAGCCTCCCGTGGTCCAATCAGATGAAGTTTCAAAGTTGAAGGCTGAAATAGAGAAGCTTACCCTGGATAAATCAAGAATGCAACATCAGATTGACATGTTAATGGAAGAACTTCGTGGAAGACAAGGGGCATCATCCAGTGGATTAGACTCCTAGTTCCTTGTGTTATGTTGCCTATGTAATAAAACTTTGGAGGTGTACTGGCCTTGAAAATTTTATTAAAACATTTTAATATCTACAATGACTGCAAATAAAATTTTAAGTCCCTTGATGGTTGCACCGTTCTTGCATTTGCATCTCATATCATTTTGCATTCTCTGCTCTGTTTCCCTTTCTTCTGTTTGTTCCTGTGATCCCGTCCATCCTCTGTCCATGACTCGTCTGTTGATTTCCCGACAGTAATCTCTGGACCTGGAGAAATTTTGAAAGATCATGAATTCAGAAGAGCAGAGCCAGTTTGCGACCGTAGTAGATCTTGAGTTCAGTCAACTTGTGGAAGCTATGACAGCCTTGGCAAAAAGGGACGTTAGCACTCAGAGGAATGTTGTTAACAATGTCACCCAAGATCAACCTGTGCAGATTCTTGCAGAAAACCAGGTTATACAAGAACGTACTACCATCCAGGATAGACCTTCTTCTGTGGATGCTATGGAGTATCGTAGTTTCGCATCTTTAGAACCGGATTCCCAAGAGGTGATTCCTGAGGTGAAAACTGAAAATCCACGAGATACTGAGATTCTGGAAAAATTGCGTGCTTTGGAAAGAAGACTTGACGCTATTAAGGGTCGCGACGCTGGTGATCTGAATGCCTTGAATATGTGTTTGGTACCCGACCTTGTAATGCCTCCAGAGTTCAAGACGCCAAAATTTGAGAAGTACAAAGGAGACAGCTGTCCAAAGCAGTATTTGGTGATGTTTTGCAGAAAAATGACTCCGCATGTCTGTAATGAACCACTCATGATCCACTGTTTCCAAGACAGTTTAAGTGGGGCATCACTAAATTGGTATATGCAGCTAAAGAGTAGCGACATCCAATCATGGTTAGATCTTTCCCGGGCTTTTGTGAAGCAATATAACTACAATCTTGATTTGGCTCCTAGTCGCCTGCATTTGTTAGACCTATCTCAAGAAGATAACGAGTCCTTCAGAAAGTATGCTCAGAGGTGGAGAGAAGTAGCTTCTCGCGTGCAACCGCCGCTCTTAGATAAAGAATTGGTTGACTGGTTTGTGGATACTCTGCAAGGCCCGTACCGAGAAAGGTTGTTTAGCATTGTAACAAGAAATTTTTCTGATGTGGTAATAGCCGGAGAGCGCATCGAGATTGGTCTTAAGAAAGGAAAAATCCGAGGTATCTCAAACAGCCGAGCCATTGAGAGTAAATCAACTGTTAGTTCTCAAGAAGAACAGGAAGAATATCAGTCTCGGCACTCACGCCACTCAAGTATTCAGAGTGAGCAGTCTTTTGGGTCTCTGCGTCAGACGCCATCATCTCTTCAGGGGCAATATTCTTCTCCAAATCGAATACCTCCTCGGTATCGACCATCAAACCACCGTCATCCGCATCAACATGATAGACCAAGACTGAAGAAGCAGAGGCATTTCACTCCGCTACCCATGCCATACAGTCAATTCTTGCCAGATTTAATCAAAAGTGGACTTATAGTACCAAAGGAGCTGAAGCCAGTACCTTTTCCTTATCCACCAGGTTTTGACGCTAACGCCCGATGTGATTACCATGCTGGGGCACCGGGGCACTCAACGGACGATTGTAAGGTACTTTCGAGTAAGGTTCAGACTTTGCTAGACTCCGAAATGATTTCATTCACGCCTCATGGAATTCAAATTAATAGTCTTTCACCAAACCAGGCGAGTTCATCAGTCCCGGTTATGGAAGAATTTACCGAGAGTGGGTATGAAAATGATCCTCAGACCGATCTCGAAAGTCGATTTTGAAGATGGTTAGCTCAAATGGAAAATAAAGACAAGTCATTCCCAAGAGTACCAGCTGTTATTTATTTGTACGTTATCGCTTTCTTTGATTATTAAAACATGTTTACTTGTGAGAACTTGTTAGTTTGAACGTTAATGCAATTTAATGTTTGTTTCGAAGAAATCCATTCGCTTCGCTCATTTTAAAAATTGTTTACCATTTTATAATGCCAATACTACTGAAAGGAGGATGATGAACCAAAATGCAATCTCTCATGTCGTATGCTTTTGAACGAAAACCCTGCTAAGGATATAAGGCATTGTTTCAATACCAGAAATAACCTCTCGTTAACCTTTTGAGCCTCGAAATCAAAACCTCATTTTTAACCTGGGGCAGGGTAAATTCCAATCCAAGCGACCGAGCTTCCAAAACTATCAAAATATGAGTGGGTACAAATAAATTTTGACCCTCAAACTTTCAAAATAACCTCACAAAAAGGGATGGGAACAACAAATCTTTACCTTTTTTTTGCTTCTCAAACCAAATCACTACTTACAACTTACAAAAGACCTCGTTGAAGCAGAGTTCATTTCAAAAGCATACTCAATGAGATAACGTTTCCTGACTCCTATGAGCCACGCTCAAAGTTCGCATTGACTTTATAAAAAGGATAACTAATATCATATCCTAACTAGTGATTCGATCACAAGTTTGCGATATGCTTTTTCAACAAACTTCAAAACAAACATGACGTTGCACTAGCAGTTTCAGAGTGTACACCTTCTGCATGTGAATATTGTTTGATATCATAGAAACCTTATTGCAAACAACTATGAGATTCAATTCCTGCTTGGAATTTTGTTGAAGATGGCCACTTCATTGTAAAAGATACCCAGTCTGGGGCATATTGCTTGAAGACCCAGCTAAGCAGGAGCAAGATGTTTTCTTCAGTTTGTAATCTCCACAAACTGACTTACCCAAGGGGCAATTCTTTGAAGACTCAGTACACAGAACACCGTCAATCTGAGCCAGTTACGTCGAGATTCTACAAATCTCTCAAGAGTTGGAAGACACTGGATTATTTTGAACGCCGGATCTTCTGTAAAATCCTTTTGAGATGACTCCTGTTCAAAATCATGCAATCCAGGACAGTTGAGAATTGAAGACTTCTTCAACAGGATTACTTAAAAATGGCGACTACCATGCAAGTCAGAACTTCACTAACTTCATAGCATTTCTTCACCAAATTTCCCGAGAATGTTCTGATAGTATGATATTCCCTAACAAGTTTTCACTCCAGGAAGTCCTGACGATTCCCCAGTGAATCATTATCCCAAGCAGGTATCATTATAAGAATCTCAGCATCGGGTTGACCTAAGGATCCCCAGTAAATCTCGTTGGTCCCAACCTTCCCGATGAAGCGAGTGTTTATTTCACTCCTCGGTGTTTTCTCAAGATTTCGATTTCTCTCAACCATGGATGTTTATTCCATCCCCACTGAAGTCTACTCTGACATCTACAACAACAATATTGGTTCAAGCTTCCCCAATGAATTAGTGGATATTTATTTTATCCTCGTGGTTTCTATAGCCTACGTCAGATTACTTCAGCATCAGATATTTATTTTATCCCCGTGATGCCAACTATTGCTACTTTACTTCAGCTTATTTCAGTTGTGGAGGATATTTATTTTATCCCCATCAAGGTCTCTCTGAACGCAAGTTGATCCGTTCCCAATAGATATTCCTTATCCAGCAATCAGATTCATCTTGACGATCCCCTAAGTGAAGTCATGATATTATATCCCCAAGTGGATTGCTATTTCCCCAGAGAAGTTTGGACTTTGAGGTTCAACTATTGGGTTCCACCTTTGGATTTCTATACAAGCTTGACAGACGTATCTCTTGTGCAGAGGATGGACTGGGCTTCTTCGTCGTTTTGTTTTTTCTCTTGCTTTCTTTTCTGTTTTGTCAGCATGAGCATGAGCATCGCATGGCATCTTTTGCATTTCGCCTCCGTGCGTGTTTCCTTTTGTTCGTTCATCTTGATCTTTGTTTGTGTTTGCCATGTTTTGGGTTTGTCTGATCTCTCCAAATAGGTCGTCAACCTTAGGCAGAAAATGTTAATCCGTTCTAAGTTTCCCCACAGAGTTCAACCCTCGTGGATGATGGTTTTTTTTAGTTATCTTTTTCCGTGCTTGGATAAGATAAATCGCCATTCGAGTTCATATCTCAATGGTGGGTCTTGTTTGACCGTTTCTTTCTAGCTTTATCCTAGATCAAACTTTGGTCCCTGGGGGTGCCACCTTTAACTTTTGGTCTCCCAACCTATTTTGAGCGTGCATTTATTTTTGCACTGCGTCTCATGGATTAATATTTTATAGATCTTTTTTTTTTTAAGAATCTGTTCTCTAACAGTGATTGATTGGAACGACGTCTCCGTGGAATCTAAAGCCAAACAACAAGTGGCGGCCTACATCCAGATTCTTACTCAACTACATTGCAAATACAAATCATTTATACTCTCAATCAGGTACCTCCGTCTGACTCTTCGACGATATCGCTCTCCAGTGAAGTGGATCTCTCCAGAATCCACAACTTGTGGCTCTCCAGTGAAGTGGATCTCTCCAGAATCCACAACTTGTTGCTCTTTAGTGAAGTGGCTCTCTCCAGAATCCACAACTTGTTGCTCTCCAGTGAAGTGGCTCTCTCCAGAATCCACAACTTATTGCTCTCCAGTGAAGTGTATCTCTCCAGACTCTTCAACGGTGCTGCTCATCAATAACCGATGTCTCTACATCAGACTCTTCAATGACATCACTCCTCAGTGAAGTGGTATATCCTACAGTCAACTACTTGACAAGGCCACTTGTGGCGAAGCTTTTCTTTCCCTAGTGGAGACAGTCTTTCTGAATCAACCTTCATTAAGGATCTTTTCCTACTTGAACGTTATGAACAATCTCTTCATATACAGACCTTTGGAGCTTATCTTTTGATTCTACCGCCGTGTGGATCCTGTTTTTTTCTTAGACGACAGCTGTTCACGCTTGAACCTATTGAGTCATCGTCCTGGTCTCCCAGTGTTGTTCTCTTTTCCCCAGTGCGTCTGGTCGTCCCCAGTGAGTTGTTACTCGTTGTGTTGGCTTTTTTTTGCCCCGTCTGTTTCGTCTTCATTTTGCATTCTATCATTCCATCATTCTCATCATGCTAGAGTTCATGGCATGTCAGCATTAGGCTAGTTTTGTCCATAGCATTGCATGTCATTGCATCTAAGGGCAAAATTTTCGGTTATCTGTATTTAAATATCTCTCACCATGACCTAATGACGATTTTCATCGCCCTGTCATCCGGTGACGATATTTAAATAGGGGCAACTGTTGTACCCCAAATTTTTCCCTTAGATACACTGATGCGTCTGCATAACATTGTAGGGCAATCTTTCTGCGCTAACTTTTCATGTGTAGTTGTTTGTTCGTTTGTTCATTTATGTTACAGGTTGGAATCAAAACTATACATTTGGTAAATTTGGGTTGACTAAAGGGCTGTGAACATTTTGTTTGGACTGATGAAAAGAAGGGTGACATAGTTTGCAATGTGGGCTTGAAAACCCAGTTAATGGCCCAAGTAACTTGCAATAGACATTTTGGTACCAAGTTGGATCGTTGTGGTTGCCTAAAGAGGGAGTTATAAATAAGATTACAACTCGTTTAAGTGAAATCTATAAGGATGGTTTAAGGGATTATTAAGTCGGATTTATGAGAAGGTCTCAACCTTGGATTAGTTTATTTCAAGTTTTACTTCAAGTGGGATTTACCAAGTTTCATTCCATATTGGACTTACGAGTTTAACTCAAGATTGGGATCTCAAGTTACTCCCTATTTTTGGATTCAAATTGTTTCTTTCTTGAACTTACAAGGGTTTCAAGTGAAATAAGGATTTGTATTTGGATTGAGAATTTGAATTTGGGATTAAAGATTATTCAAATTGGGTCAAATGGACTTTAATTTGGAATGAAGGAATTCTACGTTGTGATTCACTGTCGGGAACTTATCAGAGTGGTGAAATTACCATTGGGTTACAACAATCCAAATAGAATTACAATAACTGTCGATGTTGCAAGTTACTACATTTAGTCTACAAACAAGTACAAGGAGAACTGGAATCTAATTTCTAGATGTAGGGTTGTTTGAGTTAGGTGTTCAACTAGCATAATTGAAACCAAATACTCGCGCCCGACTTTGATTTTGGCAAGCCTCTGGTATAGTATCCGCTTCCAAGTTTGTTGCCGTTCGAGGATGTCTGCCAATAAGAAACCTAGTCAAAACCGTCAGCCACCAAAGACCAACTAAGGCTGCAAGAAAAGATGAAATATGAGAATCACAAAAAACACCAAGCGTGGACGAAAAAAGAAAGCAGATAAGAAGAGAAACGCCAAACAGCAGAATATCAGTTCACAAACTAAAGCCCAAGCTTCAACATCACAACCTGCACAACAAAACAAGAATGCCCTGCGAAGCATTGAAAGCGTTAGACCATCATCATCATTCCAAAATGATTGCAACCATCATTAAACACCAAGACTCACAGTTTTCAACTATTAACAGTGCGGTTTCAGAATTGAGGAGGAACCTCAAAGGCATCACTAACCGTCGAATAGCAGATCAATGCAACAAGAGCACTAATTCCATGCTATTTCTAAGAGGAAGAAAAATTTATCAGAAAGGAAATGGAAGAGAGAAGGATTTCCGCAGCAAATCCATGTTCAGAGCACTTAGTCTCATCACAGCATAAAAAACCAACAAATAAGTTATATTAGCAACCACATCTAGCAGGATTTCAGCCTCGCACCGGTACACACGAAAAAGGATTAGTATGGGTTTACGACAATATAAAAGGGTTATTCAACATGAACCACTCCTCTACGTATCTCTACAGTGACAACACAGTTTATTCCTATTCCAATTGGAAATTCAATAGGCTGCAAAAAATTATGACAGTCCAGAAGGTCAAATTGAATGGAACAGGGTTGAGTCTAATTTGCTTGAGTCAAAAGAATAAAAATCATCACAAAGCAATATTAGATAGCCATCAAACCTTTTCCCAACCATCCATTTCATGCTTCCCAAGTCAACAAGTATTACTCGTACAAGATGCCCTTTCAACTCTGCTGTCTTTTCCATACAGTCGAGCAGTCGAATGCGACTCCCACGTAATCGTCGGTCCAGCACCAGAATAAGCCGAATAGGAACAAGTTCCAACTGTCAAGGATTCATTCAGAAAGCTCTGCACCTGAACCTGAAGGATATTCAAATTGTTAACGTTTCCAAAAGACAAGATTTGGAACTCATAAACTCAGAATCAGACGCACCTCATTACATCACCATATTACAAGATCCACAAATCATTACATTTAAAACTCCTAACATGTTACACAAAATCTAAAAGCCCACCAAGGATGGCTATCATCAAAACCTATTGAGTGATGAAAATCCATACCAGTTCACTTCCTCTAGAGAAACCATGATCTCTCCACCCACCAAGTCCAACTCGCTGTCCAAGCCATCAAGTACGAGCATATCACCAAACATTCCTGGAACTTGTAAAACTACACCTGGATGGCTGCAAAGGTTTAAGAACCTGAAAATAACATTCCTTCAAAATATGCCCACGTACTTAAGATTGTTGAAGTTGTCTTTACCTATGTTGTGTAATACAAAACTTATTGAATCGCACCTTACCGGACACACGCAGATCAATGCATCAAGCCATGGTTTCACCCTTGATAGCACACCATCCTTAAGGATTTTATGTTTGAGTGGACATAACACCAAGAGGGAAAAGTTTCAGAATTACAATACAAGAACCAAGGCAAGTGTGCAGACTTCCAGCTTAGGGCTGAACTTATGTGGTCTTCCAAGTTAGGAGTACTCGTCAGACCTGCTACCGCTTCCCATCCTTTTTTTTTGCGTTTTGAGGCCTGGCAAACAAAGAGAGATAACTTAATGCACTAAATTATTTGATCCAAAACCGTCACAATGTAACCTTAAAGGTTTCAAGGAAATTGGCAGCAGCAAAACAAACAAGCGCATAGGGGTAGGGGACCAAATGATTCCAACATTCAAACCTTCCAAAACCGTATCAGATATATCAAACTTTCAAAAGGCACTTTCAAAAGATTTGCAAAATTCCCAAGTTGGCCTCAGAACTTTTTTGAATCGGAAGCTTCCGTTCCTCATTTTCAAAGGAAATTGTGGGCAATATCCCAAAGGGGATACCACCAACACAAACCTTCCAAAATAGGACGAACCAAGAATAAAAAATAATAAGTGTGAAATCACGCAAGATTCAAATATCAGACAACCTTGCATCTTTCCAAATCATATCAGAGTATCCACGAATTCAAATAAGCCCAAACTTCCCAATTGAAGCCAAATCGAATCGCACCAAAACTTGCCAAATTGGGTTTCAACGTTCAAATTTGAAAACCAAATCAAATCGCAAAATCAATCAAGAGAAATCAATACCACGTTAAGACTTTCCAAAAATCCTCATCATTGGCCAACATTATAAAAGGGTCACGACATCAAACGAAAAAAAGGGAGAGGAAACCCATAGGAGAAGGAGACGGAAAGATCAAAAAACCCTAAGAGAGGAAAATCGCAAAGATCCCAAATCAACAATCACCAAAAAGTTTCCAAACCCACCAAAGACACAGGCTCAGGAGCGCGTTGGCTCATCATCGCCAACGATCAGAAATCAAAAGAGGAACGAAGCAATCGCAAGCTCGCAAACAAGAAGGTAAAGAGAAGAGAGACATCCCTGATTGGAGATTCACGGAGTTGTCGCAACCGTCGCCGATCATTCCCCCGGCGTTTTCTTTATCGCTTTGCTTTAATCTTATGCATCCTGTAATTGTAATCATCAATCATAGTGAAATCGGGGTATGGGTTGTGTGGGGTGGGGTTTATGTTTACTGCTTGAAGATCGTGAGAGATTGAGAGACGACGGCGCTGATAGGGTTTCAAACCCTAGCTTTCACTTTGAGAGAGAACAAAGAAAGGTGAGCGAGAGAAGAGTGAGATAGGCCGTGTGGGAGATGGATCTAATCCGTCCGTGTGAGAACCCCTCCGTCTCTTTTTCTTAATGATCCTTTTATTAAAAACAATTAGTTTTTAACACTTTCGTTAGTAAAATTAACCTTTTATAATCCATAATAATAAAACCATTTCGTAAACACTAAATTAACCTTTTTTATCAACAAACCTTTCTTAATAATTTCTAACATTAACTAGTTCTTTTTTTTTATATATAAAAAAGAAATCTTTATCTTTCTCAATTTTAAATAATTCTAAAATAAAACCTTTTTCTAAGTATTAACCCTCTCAATAACTCTTTATAATAAAAACCATTAAAATGGAAAAAACCAACTACCATTTAAGAAGTTAAGTTTTTAAGAGGATCTTTATCTCTAAGTCAATCAATCTCTAAGTAATTTTAATTTAAACTTTTCTTAAGATTAATCCTCAAATAAGTTAAACCCTTCTTTAAAACTTTAACTTTTTATTAATAGTTATCTTCAAGCATAATTCTAATTCTAAATAACTTTTTTAATAAACCTTAAAATCAATCTTTTCCTAATAAACTCTCCTCTTAAATTAATTCGTTAGATCCAACGTGAGTGAATCGCTTGTTGTATGCCTTTTTTTTTGTTTGATATTTTGCCTGCTACATGCTTATACATCTATATGCATTATGTTTACTTTGTCTAAAACCTTTTCAAAAATACCAAAAAACTCTCGATCCAACGTCGAGCCACTTTTATACCCATATAAGTCGAACGCCTTCGGGCCTCGCATTCAACCTTTCGGTCACAATACACTTTAACTAGCCCACTTTGCTAGTACGCACAAATAAATCAGTTAGTTGGGTCCCTCGACATTCCAAAGGAAGGTTCCTTAAAATTGACTAAACCGTCATAGGACTAACATCTTAGAACCCTTGGCCATAGGATTCGGAGTCGCCGTACTCCACGTCTCGCCGTAGACACTTAGAATCTTAGCCTTAGGATCGGAGTCGCCGTACTCCAAGTAAATGCTCCACCGCGAACATTTACAATCCTACCCCTCTTATACCAACCTACAACTTTAGAGTCGCCGCACTCTATGTAAGGTCTTGCCCAAGACTTTACCTCCCCTTGGAACCTTGACCCCGTCAAGAAGTCCCTCTTTCAGAACTACGCATACTCTGATTCTACTCCCGAGGATACGTAGGCGTAAGGTGCGATACCTTATCGAGTATACTTAGATACTAACCCCTAGGGTTTCAGCCTTTAGCATAGCACCTTAGCAAGCGAATGAGAGATAACATAAATACTAACGAGAGGTTCCCGTAGAGTACTACGGACGTTTAGGATGCTAATACCTTCCCTAGGCGTAACCAACCCCCGAACCTTAGATCTTAGGTTTTTTCGCTTTTGAACCTTTCCTTTGGATAAATCAAAGTCGGTGGTGAATATTTAAAGAAATGTGATCCTAGTTCATTCATAACTATGGTATCCAATTCTCACCGCAACAGATATCATCTTCAATGGCGAAGAGTGATGCTGGCTGAGGGTTCCTCTAGTTTTTCAGAGGTTCAACTTATCAAAGTGGTCAAGGGCTAACTTCAATCCAGAAATAAAACTGGAGGAGAGAGAATGTTCAGACGTAACACTTCCTGACGAGGAAAGGACGGACAACTCGATTGAGAGGACTTTTATCACTAGGGGACAAGGCCGACTAGAGTGATAGTGATGCAATATGAAATGTGAATACAAATCAATAATGCAATGATGCATGTATGTTTATGCTGACAAAACTGACGCGACATACAGACTGACGAGTGAACACAACTGGATACTCGGCCATCGCGGGGCGTGTAGAAACATCGCTGGTTCAAGATAGCAATTCCACCTTGCTTAGAAGAGATAGTCCCTGTTGGGAGCTACCGTTGATCGGGCTTAGGAGATAAGAACTCGGCTGAGGCGTGTCAGACGAAACAAGGTCTCTGACACAATTGATCCCTTCATTCAGGCGTACTGGGTTAGAAGGAGTACTTTGATTCTGCACTTTGAGGTTCACTTACTTCTGGAGAAGCGACCGATGTTCTTCTGATGTTCAACAGTCAAAAGAAATTGCCATCTTTAATTTAAAAGCAGAAAAAGTTTTAACAAGTAAATTCATTTTTGTTTTATTTCAAGAATCGCTAACAACGTCATTCTGTAAAGCTAAAACAAATAAGAATTACAAACAAAAGCACAAGGGCTCAAATTTTATTGATAAGATGGAGATCAGCCAAACGTGTGATTCCAAATAGTATATACAAAGTTAGAAAATGGTCATTTACATGGAAAAGGGCTACGTTGAAACATAACGACCACTATCCTTCTACCAACTTTGAATTCGGGGCATCCTGAGCTTCTGTCGAAGCTGACCTTGACTGGAGTTTTCCGAAGGATGATGTAACTGCTGCTGAGGGACTTGCCTCTGTTGAACATAGTTACTTGCCATTATCCCTAACTTTTACCTGGATTGTACTATGATGTTTCCAATCCACCGGGATGATTTTTTTTAATTTTTTTTATGTCTCTAACTTTTGCCTGGACCGCCCTTTCGGGTTTTCAATCCACCGAGACGTTTTTTTTTTTAGTTTAGGCGAAGTATTTCTTGACTACATCAACATTCGTGGGGTAGACAAATTCCTCTCCGTCCATGGTTGCAAGTCTCAAGGCGCCGCCTGAGAAAGCTTTCGTGACCACATAGGGGCCATCATAATTCGGAGTCCATTTACCTCGCGAATCAGTGAGAAATGAATGGATCTTCTTGAGCACGAGGTCTCCTTTTCTGAAGACACGAGGTCGGACCTTTTTGTCAAACGCCCTCTTCATTTTCTGTTGATACAATTGACCATGGCATAGTGCCGTAATTCGCTTCTCTTCGATCAGATTCAGTTCATCGTGTCGGCTTTGACACCATTCAGCTTCGGTGAGCTTAGCTTCCATCAATACTCAGATTGACGGGATCTCTACTTCTATGGGGAGCACTGCCTCCATGCCATATACTAGAGAGAAAGGGGTGGCCCCTGTTGAAGTGCGGACAGATGTGCGATAACCGTGAAGAGCAAAGGGTGGCATCTCGTGCCAATCTTTGTAGGTTACAACCATCTTTTGAACGATCCTCTTGATGTTCTTATTGGCCGCTTCTACCGCTCCGTTCATCTTGGGTCGGTAGGGAGATGAGTTATGGTGTTCGATCTTGAACTCTGCACACAACTCTTTCATCATCTTGTTGTTCAAGTTAGATCCATTATCAGTAATGATCTGGCTTGGAACACCATAACGGCAGATGATATTGTTTTTGATAAATCGGATCACCACTTGTCGGGTTACATTAGCGTATGACGCTGCTTCGACCCACTTGGTGAAGTAGTCAATGGCTACCAGGATGAACCGATGTCCGTTTGAAGCCTTGGGCTCAATCATGCCAATCATGTCAATTCCCCATATGGAAAAAGGCCATGGGGAAGAGAGAACTTTGAGATGTGATGGCGGTACATGAATTTTGTCGGAGTATATCTGACACTTGTGACACCTCCTCATGTACTTGTAGCAGTCGGATTCCATGGTCAACCAATAGTACCCTGCTCTTAGAATTTTTCTCGCCATTGTGTGTCTGGTGGCATGAGTGCCAAAGGATCCTTCATGAATTTCTTTCATAAGCATGTCCGCTTCTGGTCCGTCTACGCATCGGAGCAAGACCATGTCAAAATTTCTCTTATAAAGAGTGTCCCCGCTCAGGAAGAAGTTTCCAGCCAATCTTCTGAGGGTTTTTCTATCTTTCCTGGATGCCCCAGGTGGGTACTTTTGTTTCTGAAGGAAGCATTTGATATCATGATACCAAGGTTTGTCATTTATGACTGCTTCAATCGTGAAGATGTAGGCGGGCCGTTCAAGGCGCATTATGTCGATCTTAGGTATGTCATTCCATTGACCTACGCTAATCATAGAAGAGATAGTGGCTAATGCATCAGCCATGTGATTCTCCTCACGAGGGATATGATGAAACTCAACTCTGTTGAAGAAAGGTAGCAACCTTCTTGCGTAGTCTTTGAAAGGAATCAGTCCTGAGTCCTGATTGGTATGTGTTCCAATCTCCTTTTATCTGATTGATAACCAAGGCTGAGTCGCCATATACGTCCAAGTTCTTGATCCTTAAATCAATTGCTTCTTCGAGACCCATAATACAAGCTTCGTATTCGGCCTCGTTGTTCGTACATTTGAACGTAAGTCTGACAGTGAAAGGAATGTGGGTACCCTGAGGGGTAACAATGATTGCCCCAATTCCGTTTCCATAATGATTAACTGCTCCGTCAAAGATAAGTCCACATCGGAAACCTGGTTCTGGCCCTTCACTGGGTAACGGTTCATCGCAATCTTTCATTTTCAAATACATGACATCTTCGTCTGGGAAGTCAAATCCGATTGATTCTTGATCGTCAATCAGTTGATGAGCCAAATGATCGGCTAAAATACTTCCTTTAACGGCTTCTGAGCGTGGTACTCTATGTCATATTCTGATAACAGCATCTGCCAACGGGCAATTCTTCCCGTAAGAGTAGGTTTTTCGAAAACATACTTGATTGGATCCATTTCTGAGATCAACCAAGTAGTATGACGAATCATGTATTGGAGAAGACGTTTGGCTGCCCAAGCCAAAGTGCAACAAGTTTTCTCAAGCATCGTGTAACGAATCTCACAGTCGGTGAATTTCTTGCTCAAATAGTAAATGGCAGACTCTTTCCGTTTAGTTTCGTCTTGTTGGCCAAGTACACATCCCATTGAGTCCTCTAGGACTGTGAGGTAAATGATCAGTGGTCTTCCTTCCACTGGGGGTGATAGAATCGGAGGATTCAACAGATATTCCTTGATACTGTCGAAGGCGGTTTGGCAGTCTTCTGACCAAACGCAATCTGGTTCTTTTTGAGTAATTTGAAAATCGGCGCACACGTCGCGGTCATGAGGAATATGAATCTAGAGATGTAGTTCAAACGTCCCAGGAATCCTCTGACTTATTTTTCAGTTTTTGGAGAAGGCATTTCTTGAATGGCCTTGACCTTGTCAGGATCAACTTCAATTCCTTTCTGGCTGACGATGAACCCTAGTAGTTTCCCTGAACGGACACCGAAGGTGCACTTGTTGGGATTCAAGCGGAGCTTGAATTTTCTTAGACGTTGGAACAATTTTGACAGATGTTCAACGTGCTCACTCTCTGTTTTAGATTTTGCAATCATATCATTGACATACACTTCGATTTCTTTGTGTATCATGTCATGAAAAAGAGTAGTCATGGCCCTTTAATAGGTTGCCCCGACATTCTTCAAACCGAACGGCATCACCTTGTAACAAAAGGTACCCCATGGGGTAATGAATGAAGTTTTCTCCATGTCTTTCGGCGCCATTTTGATCTGGTTATAGCCCGAGAATCCATCCATGAAGGAGAAAATTTTGAACTTTGTTGTGCTGTCTACCAGCATGTCAATGTGTGGTAAAGGAAAGTCGTCCTTTGGACTAGCCTCATTCAGATCCCTGTAATCAACACACATTCTGACCTTTCCGTCCTTTTTCGGAACGGGTACGATGTTGGCTAACCATTGAGGATATTCAGATGTAGCAAGGAATCCTGCGTCGATCTGTTTCTGTACCTCCTCCTTGATTTTGATGGCCATGTCCGGGTGAGTGCGTCTCAACCTTTGTTTTACTGGCGGACATTCCGATCTTAACGGTAGATGATGTTCCACGATGCTGGTATCCAACCCTGGCATATCCTGATAGGACCAAGCGAATACATCGAGAAATTCTCTGAGAAGCTTTATCAAACCCTCTCTGGCAATTGGACTGAGCAGTGCCCCAATCCTGATTTCTTTTCTCTCTTTTTCTGAACCCAAGTTTACCGTTTCCAACGGCTCTTTGTGAGGTTCAATGGACCTTTCCTCTTGTCTGAGTAGTCGGGAGATCTCTTCTGGAATTTTGTCGTCATTTTCTTCTTCAGCCTCGAATATCGGGAACTCAAAGTTGGGAGAAGGCATCAGATCGTATGTTTCAACGGGGTTTAAAACAAGCAATCTGCATGGCGTGATGATTCGTGTTTAGAAGAGATAGAGAAAATGCAAGTGTGTGCAGTGTATTTATTTTACTGCTTATTTTTATTTGAATTGTTTTTTAGGATTACCATTTTCTGAAAAAGTAAAAAGAGAAAACAGCAATTAATGCGGAAATTACAGAACGACGTTATTTTATTAATGAACAAGTCGACTCTCGAAACTACAACCCTATAAAACAAAACTCTGTCGCTTTGGGCTAAGCGAAGAGGGAAATTTACAGAAAGCGAGCCCTACCAAAACATTCATTTCACCTGGGCAGGGTGAAAGGTTAAAAGATGGCAATTACTTTGACTGATGAACGACCTTCAGAACCTCGACGACAACCCAGTGGCGGCGAACTCCTTGGTGAATCACAAAGTCTGGTACCTTCCTTGATTTGTCTTCAGAAATAACGCTAATTTCTGGTGAAGCAGGATCATTGGAATCTGTCTCCCAGGTAGAATTGTCGTAGGAGAATTCCTCTGTTGCATTTTGCGTAGCATTTGTGCTCTCAGCTGTATGTCCCCATCCAGTTGGATGGATATCTTTGAGCCTGATACGAGAGCTTTCAGGAGCGGTGTATTTGACCATGAAGTCGTATTTTCCACTCGGTTGTCCCAAGGTGTCCCAAACTTCATTGGAACTGGAGGAGTTGTTAGTTCTTGGATTGGCTGGAATTTTGGTAAAACAAAGTTTGTTCGATGTTGATGTCAAGGTGCTGATGTTGCAACATTGAAGTCTTAACACTGGGCTGTGTTAAGTAATTAACTGCTGAAGTTGGATGTCTGATGTCACATAGGTGATGTTGTAACATCAGATCTACAGAACTAACAACAGCAGGCTGTGATGTTGTTAGGGTTGCGTATTAGCTGGAATTGTGGAGAGCAAGCTATTTCATTGGATGCGAATATCTTGGGATAGATATTTGCTGCTGCATAGGAGATCTGGTGCAGATTTGTAGGAGATTTAAAAGGTTGAAGATTTAAAAACATTTTAGGAGAAAATTTGTTTTAAATATTCAGTTTTAAATAACAAATCTGGGAGATATTGTAGCAAGTCCAAGACCAATTCAAGGAGCTATATAAAGCGCACAAGACCAAAGGAAAAAGCGACAGAAAACATTCAGAAGATCAGGAGCTGAAGGCTTAGTGTCTAGAGTTTGTTTAGAGTGCTTGTATTTACACTATTCTAGGGTTTGAATAGGTGTTGAGTTTCTGTCCTCTCTAGAAGCTGTGAAGCAATAGAGAGTGGTTGCTTGATCAAAGCTGTGAAGTAAGATCAAGGTTACTCAAAGTGGGTTCTTTGAGTGTTTGTAAGGGATTGAGTGGTGTTCTCATACCTAAGTGGTTTCTTAGGTAGGAAGTCATTAGTAGAGTATAAGTTTAGGAGATTGTCAACGGGTTGTTGAGTCTGTAAATTATATCTATAAGTAGTGAATTCCATCCCTGGCTTGGTAGCCCCCAGAGTAGGTTGGTTGTAACCGAACTGGGTCAACAATTCTTGGTGTTATTTTACTGTTATTGCTGTCCATTGTGCAGAGTGTGTTGTTGAGACATCACACCTTAACATCACACGTCTGATACCAGAATTTCAATTGGTATCAGAGCAGGCATCCTGTCTGTCTCTGGGTGAGATCTAGGGAAGTTACTTTCTGGTGTAAAGATGGACAAAGAAGTTGGAGGATTCGTCAACAGACCCCCTATTTTGGATGGATCCAATTATGACTATTGGAAACCAAGGATGACCACTTTCTTAAAATCTTTGGACAGTAGGGCTTGGAAGGCTGTTATTAAAGAATGGAAAGCTCCTGTCGTGTGTGAGAAGGATGATGCTGGCAAAGATAAAGAAGGCACCTCTAAGCCAAAGCCTGAAGAAGAGTGGACCAAGGAGGAAGATGAGCTTGCCCTTGGAAATTCCAAAGCTCTGAATGCAATCTTCAATGGAGTGGATAAGAATATCTTCAGGTTAATCAATACCTGTGAAGTTGCTAAGGAAGCGTGGGATATTTTGCAGGCTACAAATGAAGGAACATCTAGAGTCAAGATGTCAAGACTTCAGATTTTAACATCAAAATTTGAAAGCCTGAAGATGAAGGAAGATGAGACTATTCATGATTTCCACATGAGTGTTCTTGAGCTGGCCAATGCATCTAGTGCTCTTGGAGAGAAGATGTCAGATGAAAAGCTTGTTAGGAAGATTCTTAGGTCACTACCTAAGAAGTATAAGATGAAGGTAACTGCCATTGAAGAATCACAAGACATCACCAAGATGAGAGTTGATGAGCTCATTGGATCTCTTCAAACTTTTGAGCTTGGGTTGAATGAGGAAGAACCAGAAAAGAAGCCAAAAACTATAGCCTTGGTGTCAAATGATGCAGAAGAAAAAGGAAAGAGTTCTGAATCTCAGGAGGATCTATCTCAGGCCATAGTTATGTTGGGAAGACAGTTCACCAAAGTGTTCAAGAGAATGAACAATAACTCCAGGCCTAATGTCAAGAACATGACTTCTGACACCAGCAAGAAGGATGAAGAGAAAACTACCCAAGATAAAGGAGTTCAGTGCTTTGAGTGTGAAGGGTATGGACATGTCAAGAAAGAATGTTCCACCTTCTTGAAAAAGCAGAAGAAGGGCATGACGGTTTCCTGGTCTGACTCAGATAGTGAAAGTGAAGGTGAGTCAGCAAAGCATGTTAGAGCCCTAACAGGAGCTGTTGTTTCTGATGATGATTCTAGTGATGGAGAAGTAACTTATGAGGAGTTAGCATCTACCTATCAAGAGCTGTGTTTAAAAAGTGCTGAGATTTGTCAAGAAAACAAGTGCCACAAGCAACAAATTGCTCAGCTAGAGAATGAAAAGACTGATCTGGAAAATGAAGTGGTGCTAGTTAGAGCTCACCTTGATCAAATGACCAAGTCTGTTAGGATGCTGAGCTGTGGTACAGACACACTTGACAAGATCCTTCAGTCAGAAAAAGCTGCTGGAGACAAAGCTGGAATAGGTTATGTGGCTGATGATAAGGGAACTTCAGAAGAAAGCACTTCAGGTTCAAAGAAGGAAGTGTCACAACTTTCATCTCTACATCAGCCAAAGAAGCAGGATCCTACCCCTAAGAAGGCTGATGTTTCACAACCTAAGAAGATTGAGAAGAAGACTGGTCCCTATCAGAAGAGAAAGCAGCCACAAGGAGCTAGTCAGTATATGCCCCCACAATACCACGAGAGCATGCAAGCTGCTCAGTTCAAACAACACATGTCTCATCAGGTGTCTCAACGTCAGGACAACTGGTATGGTTATGGATATGGATACACCAATGCTGGAAGAAGAAAACCACACCATCATGGGAGACAATCCAGGAAACAACATTCTCAGCCTTCTTATGGGAGAAGATACCAGCATAATAGATGGCAGGGCAGTTATGGTAGGAGGAGACCTCATTATGGCTGGCAGCCTAAGCAATCTCATCATGGCAGAAGATTCAGAGATGAAAGGGTGAGATGCTATTATTGTGGAAGGTTTGGACATATGCAGTACTCTTGCTACAAGCTGCATGGATACCCTCAACCTCAAAACAGATGAAGAGAGTACAGGCCCAAAGTTGTTAAACAATGGGTACCTAAGGAGAAGGTGAAATGCTTATTGGCTCACATGGCTGATAGAGAGTTTAAAGAAGGAACATGGTATTTTGACAGTGGGTGTTCCAAACACATGTCTGGGTGTAGATCCATGTTTGCTGCAGTCAGTCATTGTCCCTCTCATGAGGTTATTTTTGGGAATGGAGAAATAGGTGTTATTGCAGGAGTTTGGAAAATGAAAGGTGATGGTAGACCTGAACTTGACAATGTTCTGTTGGTCAGTGGTTTAAATGCAAATTTGATCAGCATAAGCCAGTTGTTTGATGAAGGTTACAAGGTAAACTACACTAAGCATGAGTGTGTGGTTTTTGATGAGCATAATCAGATTGTTATGAAGGGTGTCAGAACCAAAGACAATTGCTATCAGTGGATTTCTCTTGAAGGAAATTCAGCTAATGATGTTCAAGTTGATGTTATAACATCAGACTATGACATCAAGATGCTGAAAGGTCACTCAGAGCTAGTGAGTCCTGATGTGAATTGCTTAAAAGGAAAGTCCTTATGGAGGGAGAAAATTAGTAATTGGTCTTTAAAGAGTACACAAAATCTGGCGCCTTACCTCAGACCCTCATTTCCTATTATAACAAAATCACAGTTCATCAAAACTCATATCTCTCCTCTGTTCGTCTCCTTCAACAAGAAGAATCATCTCACTCTATACTCCCTCAAAGGAACCATGTCAAAGCAGACAGCTTCTCCATCTAAAAGTTCATCGCGGAATAACACTAGGGTTTCTACAGATGAGTACTCTGAAGACGAAGCTCTGAATATACAACCCATCTCCGTAATGTTACCAGAATCAGGTAAACCTAGACCTTCTAAACTTGCTTCAAAAAGGGCCGCAACTACTTTTAAAAATACTGAAACAAAGAAGCTGGTTACCAGTATCCTCTTTAGTGATAAATCAACACCTAGGTCATCCACGTCTCAAACTGTGGTAGAAAAGTTTGATGTTGACAAGAGTATGGGTAATCTGGCAACCAAAATACTGGACAAAGGAATACCTGTGAAAGGAATTTCTGTTCCGTTGAATCAGATGCCAGCAGAAAAGATAGACATGCAAGGAGAAGAATCTGATCTTCATAGACTTGTTGTGTCTGTCATTGAGGATTCTGAAAGAGGAGGGTAAGAAGAAGATGTGCATGAGGAAATTAATGATAGAACTACTCCAGAAGAAGAAAAGAGTGAGGACGTGATCAATGTGGCTGATTTATCTAATAATGAAGTCATTGGAAATGCTGTTCCAAGTATTGCCAAGAGACTAAAAACAAGGAAAGGAAAGACTAATGAATCCTCTCCTAAGAAGCCTACTGAAGGAAAGAAGAAAACTGTTGTTGGTCCCTCAAAATCTTGGAGTAAGGTTGTTACACCCTCCAAAAAGAGAAAGATTAGAGAAGAATCCGAGTCTGAGGATGAAGTTGAGGAAGATGTCCATGACATCACACCAGTCAGAAAGACCATTCTAAAGAGAATCTCTGATAAGGTCCCTGAAGTACCAGTGGACAACATATCCTTTCATTATGCGAGCAGTGCTTCCTTGTGGAAGTTTGTGTGCCAAAGTAGGTTAGCTCTGGAAAGGGAGCTTGGAAAGGATGTCTTGGAGATGAAAGAAATTATGGACCTCATTCAAGGAGCCGGACTTCTAAAGACTGTGACCAGATTCTCCAAGTGCTATAGTGGACTTGTTAAGGAATTTGTTGTCAATATTCCCATAGACATTTCTGACAATAGAAGTGTGAACTACATGAAGGTGTTTGTTAGGGGACAGTGTATTGACTTCTCTCCCAGTACTGTCAATAAATATCTGGGAAGAGATGGGCAAGAGGAGTGTGAGCTGGAGGTGACTGATAATGAAGTGTGTAGAGAGATCACTACTACTCAAGTTAAGGTGTGGCCACTCAAAAATAAATTAAAAGCTAGCAAACTCAGTATCAAGTATGCTATATTGCACAGAATTGGTGCAGCTAACTGGGTACCTACTAATCCCAAAACCACCATAACTGTGGGATTAGGAAGGTTCATTTATGCTGTAGGGAAAAAGGTCAACTTCAACTATGGAAGCTATATATTTGATCAAGTAGTGAAGCATGGTGCTACCAATGCTATCAAAATGCCTATATCATTCCCTTCCCTTATCTGTGGAATGATCTTAGATCAACACCCTGGAATCTTAACTAGTTCAGAGGTAGCAGGTAAGAGGGAGTCAGCTTTATCTTTGCATCCCAAACTGTTTGCTGGGAGTCATGTTCCAGACATTGTTACAACATCAAGTTCTGGGATTAAGAAGGTCAGTACAAAATCTGAGCTGATTGAAGGATTAAAGGCAACCTGCAAGGATCTTGATATGGTTATCAAGACCAACACTGACAGGAAAATGAAGTTTGAGCAGATGATTAAAGACTTGGAACAGGGGGAAGACAATGGGAATGGTGACACTGAGGATTCCAGGTCAGATGAGGGTGATGAAAATGCTGATGGTACCAGCTCGGATGAAGACTAACCTCCATCTGCTGTTTTTAGATTGTAGTTTATGTTTTTAGTGTTTTTGCTGTGATGGTTATGTAATTTGAATATTGTGCTGTTATATGCACTAGTTTTGTTTTTAGTTTCCTTCTATGATTTATTTTGCCTGGTTGCTAACTGTGAGGCTAACAATGAGAGCTAGGGTGTACTGACTATAGTTAATAGGGCTTCTAACTGAAGTTTGCCTAATTGTGGCTAAAAAGGGGGAGAAAATAGCCAAGGTAGTCAAGAGTATCAAAGAGTGTTACTGCCAAATGCTGCTAATGTGATGCAGATATTAAGGGGGAGATAAATTGATGCTGCTAAAAGAAAAACGTGTTTAGACTGAGCTAGTGATTCAGAAAAGTGCAGACATCAAGGGGGAGAAAAGTGCTGCACATTGTGAGCTACTGAATAGCTGTGATGCTGGTTCATATTCTTGAGGGGGAGCACCAATTGGCTGTTGTCAAGAATGAAGATGGTGCTGCAGCAGATCAAGTGATGAAGACTATGAGTGTTGTCAAACTGCTGCTGATGGAGTTTCAAAGTTTTAAAGTTACTCCGCTGTTGAAGTCTCTGAAGATGCAGAGTGCAGAGATTGTTTTAGCCAAAATTAGCCAAAGGGGGAGATTGTTAGTTCTTGGATTGGCTGGAATTTTGGTAAAACAAAGTTTGTTCAATGTTGATGTCAAGGTGCTGATGTTGCAACATTGAAGTCTTAACACTGGGCTGTGTTAAGTAATTAATTGCTGAAGTTGGATGTCTGATGTCACATAGGTGATGTTGTAACATCAGATCTGCAGAACTAACAACAGCAGGCTGTGATGTTGTTAGGGTTGCGTATTAGCTGGAATTGTGGAGAGCAAGCTGTCTCATTGGATGCGAATATCTTGGGATAGATATTTGCTGCTGCATAGGAGATCTGGTGCAGATTTGTAGGAGATTTAAAAGGTTGAAGATTTAAAAAGATTTTAGGAGAAAATCTGTTTTAAATATTCAGTTTTAAATAACAAATCTGGGAGATATTGTAGCAAGTCCAAGACCAATTCAAGGAGCTATATAAAGCGCACAAGACCAAAGGAAAAAGCGACAGAAAACATTCAGAAGATCAGGAGCTGAAGGCTTAGTGTCTAGAGTTTGTTTAGAGTGCTTGTATTTACACTATTCTAGGGTTTGAATAGGTGTTGAGTTTCTGTCCTCTCTAGAAGCTGTGAAGCAATAGAGAGTGGTTGCTTGATCAAAGCTGTGAAGTAAGATCAAGGTTACTCAAAGTGGGTTCTTTGAGTGTTTGTAAGGGATTGAGTGGTGTTCTCATACCTAAGTGGTTTCTTAGGTAGGAAGTCATTAGTAGAGTATAAGTTTAGGAGATTGTCAACGGGTTGTTGAGTCTGTAAATTATATCTACAAGTAGTGAATTCCATCCCTGGCTTAGTAGCCCCCAGAGTAGGTTGGTTGTAACCGAACTGGGTCAATAATTCTTGGTGTTATTTTACTGTTATTGCTGTCCATTGTGCAGAGTGTGTTGTTGAGACATCACACCTTAACATCACACGTCTGATACCAGAATTTTAGGAGTCATCTCTCTCGATGACGTTGACCTCGGGAAAAGCAAAGTTGATGAATTCAAGTCCTGCAAACGTTGCAAATTCATCTTCATGTTGAGTAGTTTCTGAATGACCTGAGTGTTGATCCCATGACATGGTGGGGACACAGGTATTCTGTTCAGTGATGCTCAGCTGATTTTCATTGTTCGGCTGACTTTCTTGCCCCAAGTCTCCTGGATAAGGCTGCCACATTGGCAGACCATTTATTGGGCCATAGTAATTATGGTCAAAGTTGTCTTTCATCAGAGTGTCTTCCTCTAATGAATTTGGCGGAGCACGACATCCTTCCGGATCACAATCCCCGTATATCATTTCGACGTCTGACCGTGGTATAAATCTCGGACTCTGTGCGGGATAGAAAAATGGCGTAGGCACCTCTTCCTGAGACATATAACCATCCTTGTTAAGATAGGACTTCCATTCTTCATCTGTGTCATAGGGATCTTCCTCATTGATAGCATGTACTGCTTGAGACACTGGGTGGAGAAAACCTCCACTATGGAAGAAGTTTTGAAGGGGATGAAGACTTTCATCGTTGGCAGCTGTTTGGGTACAGGTTGCAGAAAAACCAAGACCCTTCTTTGTTTTATTGTCAATAGGAGTGACAGGCTGTCCCCATCCGGTTGTGTCGGTACTCTCGACTGCTTTGATAGCATCATTGTATGAGGAAATCGAGGTTCCTCCTCTGAACTGATTATTCTTGCTTACCGACAGTGCTTGGAACTGAGTTCCAATAACCTCCTCGGGTTCTATACCAGCAGATGATGACAAGTTACTCATAAGCAAGGCCTGTTCTCCATAGACCGTGACAAGTTGACCGTTCTGAACGAACTTTAGCTTTTGGTGGAGGGTCGAAGTGACCGCTCCAGCCTGATATATCCAAGGTCTTCCTAATAAATAACTGTACGTTGCCCGAATGTCCATGACCTGGAAAGTGACTTGGAAAGTGTGAGGACCAATAGTTATGGGAATATCAACTTCGCCGATAACCATTTTTCTGGATCCGTCGAACGCTTTGACGACGACCTCGCTGGTTCTCATCGAAGGGCCTTTGAATTATAATTGCATCAAAGTGGACTTCGGCATAACATTCAGGGCTGACCCTGTGTCTACCAGTACGCTGGCTAAAGCATCGTCCTGGCAGTTAACTGTAATGTTGAGCGCCATGTTATGACGGCGACCCTCTTCGGGTAATTCCTCATCAGTAAATCCCAAATTGTTGCAAGAAGTGATGTTAGAGACAATACTATCGAACTGTCTAATTGTTACATCCCGTTCCACAAAGGCTTACTCCAAGACTTTCTGTAGAGCCTCCTGTGGGCTTCTGAACTGAGTAACAGCGATAATACCGAGATCTTTGAAGGAGTCTGTAACAGTTGATCAACAATGTTGTATTCACTCCTTTGGATGAGCTTCAGCATCTCATCATTATTTTTCGAAAGGTCGGGATTACTGGATTGACCGACTGGTGGATCAGGAGTTTCCATCTGAAGTTCCTTTTCTTTGTTAGGTTCTCCAACCCCTCGGTTGAAGATTCGACTGCTCTGTATTACACGACTGATGTCTGCAATATTCAAGACGGAGGATAATGGAATTTCCTTTCCATTCTCAATTGTTGTTGCACCGTATTTGTAAGGGATAGCCTTAGTTGATTCATACGGTAGTGGTCCCGGTAGATAGATGACTATGGGAACCTTCTGATTTTTCTGACCATCATAAGTAATCTCGATCCGTTCCCAGTTGGGAATTTTAGATTCGTCAAGTAGAGGGATAATGGCAAAAACATCCCTGGTCCTGTGATGAGCAGAGATTATGACAACATCCTCAACTTGCTCGGCAAGGTAGTTCGGCATCCAGTTGATGGGTCTGGAACCTGGATATGGGCGAATTTCTCCACGATCCACCTGACCCTGAAGAGCTGCTTTCACAAGGTAACACCCTTGGTTACTTTCTGAACAAACGCTACAACTGTCATAATTGTGTGGTGGCACCTGGCCACGCCCACTTTGAATATAATGTAACCTCACTAGGTTAGCTTCCATTGATCGGACATCCTGACTCTGACGCCGAGTAGGATTCCTGTTACTGATACTAATCTGCTGAGTATCTTCATCCATATAAATTGGCATCCACCAGTGATTTAACAAGTGCTGAAGTGCCTCCTGGACAAGGGTACAACCTTGATCATTTTCGCAACCTGCTTTACAGTTTTGATAGTCATGTGATATTAAGAATCCGAGTCGGACCTGCTCAGCATGTAACTCTACCAGGTTGGTATTCATCATGCGAATATCAAAGATCTGAACCATGTTGATCTGATAGGGATTCCTATCATGGTAGTCTTGGATCCATCCAAGATCCATCTGATGCTGGAGGGCCTCCTGTATGAAAGAGCATCCATGTTTGTTTACTGAGCAAGTCAGACAGGAACTGTAATCGTGCCGTGGCAGATTATGATACTGGCTTTGCCTTGAGTGCATCGCCACCAAGTTGACATTCATTGCACGGATATCGTGGTTTTGAATGACGTTAGTGAAATTCTGGTACAAATGTGTGATGTCTTTGTGTAATGTCACAACATCGCAATCTGGTGAACAAGGCAATAGTAGAAACAGAAACGCATAGGCCACACACAAGGATTGTTCACCCAGTTCGGTTCAACAACCTACATCTGGGGGCATACCAAGCCAGGAAGGAAGTCCATTATTAGTAGTATCAAATTACAGACTCAACAGACCAGTTGACAATCTACCTAATTTAATCACTACCCAATGACCCTTCTACCTAAGTCCTCCCTAGGTAAGAGACTGCATCTCACTTCCTATCATCACAATGATGTCTAGCAGTCAACTACACCGTCACTGCATCAATAGCTTGTTTACCAACAACTTTTCTAACACAGAAAAACTAGAAGACACACTTCCATGACTCACATTAGAGTTGCTTCAAAGCTTCCTCCAAGAACAAACCCAAACTCATTACCTACAGGTTTCTGAGTTAACCACAGTGACCATCTCACAACCCGAGTGGTTCACTTTGACAAAGCCCTAAAGATCTACATCTTGGACCCGTACCTATTCTAGGTTACAAGCATTCTATTTATAACATAATCCCAACAGGATTTGGGCCTTCAAATCATATCATATCTTCTGCAACAGATAGATCTTCAATCATATCTTCAATTAAATCTTAATTATTAACTCTGAATATTCTCCATATCTTTATGCTTTAAATGCACAACAACCTGATCTTCATAACTGATTGTAACAGAATATATCTCTCCCTTGATCTTCGCCTGTATTCTCTGATTCTCTTTAGCATAATTTCTCATTCACACCAGAAACACGTGCAGCCCTAATTAATCATCCCAGACCTGATGTTGTAATGTTCTGGTATAGTGATGTTAAGACTTCGTATGTGACATCACTCTTCAGCATTTTAACTCTTCAACACTATTTACAACCCAGACTGTTAGCAGTTCATGTTGCAACATCAACCATGACATCAACATTGTTTTAACAAAATTATAGCCAATTACAAGAACTTACAATCTCCCCCTTTGGCTAATTTTGGCTAAAACAACTATATAAACATTACAACTCAGATTACAGCAGTAATTACAACTCTATACTACTGTCAGTAGTTATCAGTAACCACTGAACCTAACAGTAACCATCAGTAGCTACTGTGAGCAGCAATCCTCGAGATCCATCTTCTAGGGAATATTTGAATGATGTTAAGACATCATGTCTAACAACTTCTTTTGGCAGCACAGCCCACCACAATCACTTCAGGCAGCACATCAGGAGGAAGAAGTAGAAAGTCCCGAAGTTATGCACTCAGATTACAGATATCTGGTGTACATGAGGAAGAAGATTTTAGACACTCCCCCTTAATATAGCACATTTCTTTTTCCTTTCAACTCAGACCCAGAATCATTGTGGAAGACTCCCCCAGAAAAGAAATGTTCGTCCATTCATCAAAGACCAATGGTGGCATAAGATAATTCTGCACACCATCATTGATCAGACACTGGGTTTAGACCATGGCATAAGAGGAAACTTAAGAAGTGCCATTCAGCTAACCCAGGTAACTCAGAACACAAGTCACTACTGTGTTCATAACTCAGGACACAAGTCATAAAGACTCAACACCAACTCGGGGATGTACCATCTTCTTCTGCTGCATTAGAAACTACAGACTCCAGGCATAACATCTGCACAAGGCACTTAGCCAGATCCTCTCCTTTCTCCCCCTTTTTAGCCACAAATTGGCAAAGGAACCCCTCACAGAACCAGACCCAGTAATTGCTCACCCAAACACGAATAAACGCCATATGACTTATGAGACAAGAACACTCACTGGCTGAAGGAGAACTGAATAACCCCTATAAATAGCTGACCAGTAACTTAGAAATTAACGAGCCTTCGAATATGTTCAATGTTCTTGGTCAAACAAACGCTATTTTAGGTATCAAAAACTGTATTCAAATTCAATGCCTATCTTCCAAAAACTGCCTTGACTGCCATAAATATTTCACAACTGAATCTTACCATAAATTAGGCCAATAACGCTCCATGCATATTCGAAGCCACGTGTTTCACTTTATCCTAACACCACCGTCCAAAATACTTCCCTGTTTGGCTCAAGAAAAACATGTCCTATATCATGTTCTGACATCTCTTCAGACATTGCCTGCTGGCTCATTAACCCAAGACTCTACAAACACATCTTCTTATCTAATGGGTATAGATACAACTTCTTCTAGATTGCTTCCAACCACTTTTGCTTTTCAGACCTCTCCTGTATAGGCACTATCTTCACACAACTATGACAGGTCCCATCATCACACTGCACAAGTTTGATCCATACACATGCTGCAATAGGCTATAGTAAACAGCCTTACACTCAATGCCCTTTATGATATCCCACCAATAATGCCACATTCCTCATGGGGATTTTAGGTACAAGATATGCCAAGTCCAATAGACAAAGGCCTATTTGATTGGAAATTTCTCACACAAGATAAACACATTTCTGTCCTTAGATTCACCAGCTCCTCATGAAGTCTTCAACATGAAAGTAGCCATGTATTTCCTGAACTACTTACCATCAAGATTAGAATCTACCCATTATAATCCACACTATGTCAGAACTGCCACTTCAGACTATAATGCTGTTTCTTCAAACTCCATAAGTATGGTACATACCCAACCATAATGTTGTAACAATATGTAGGACATCAGCATGAGACAAAAGACCATCCCACTTAACTAGACAAGACCTAGCCTTATCCAACTAGGACCACTCCCACCCAGGCACCAAGCACGAAGTTCTGGTAACCAATATGTCAAGAAAAGCAGGTTCCCAAGAAAAGCAGATTCCTACACCAAAGACTACTTTGACTGGTCAGGCGATACAAACAATGCCATATTATCCATTATAAATACCAAACCTCCTTGTTCCTATCAGCACATCAAGGAAGGAAACATGAGTCAGTCTAACAAGAATGCAGCAAAGAGACACATGCAAGAGGACAAGAAGCCAGATCCTCAGAAGTTGAAGGACACAACACTGTCCAAAGCTGGAGCATTTTCTGGAGCAACAAGAACCCGCAAGACATCAGAAACCAGGATGAAGACTATCAAGAAAAACCAAGTGCTGCTTCAAGCCTCTGATGATGAATGGGATGAAGATTGGAAGACTTTTCTTGATTCGGGGGGTTGGGATAATCTATAGACACTTTGTTTGTTATTTTTACTAATCTTGTAAGCTTTCATCAATCCAATAAATTTCTGTTTTACCTCTGTTCCACAACTGTACAAGACACTAAATCCTCATGTAAACAACTTTCCAATTTGCTTCAAACTGAGTGCCACCACCAAAAGCTTCAGTAATATCATTCTCCCCCTAAAAAGAACACCTTCCATCAACACAAACCCCTACTGAGTTCTTCCAAAACTTGCATAAAAACGCAAATTTTCCACAAACAAAGCTGTCCTTCAGACTCCTCCTCAGAAGCATGTGCACATATGATTCAAACAATTAGCTTCACAAGGGTAGAACCATTTATGTCCACACCAACAAGCATCCAACAGCCTAATGTCATAACATGTTATCTGACATTATCTCCTCACAAGATTCAACTAGCATGCAATCTTCACAATATATATACCTTTGCAGCAAAAATCCATAGACAAGTATTCCCCCTGTCATGGTTAACTAATGCTCTAGATGAGGATGAACATTTGAGCACACTTCTGAGCACATGCATTTTGGTACCACTGTCCCTTTCTCTCAAGGCAGTCATTAAACATTTCATCTAAGGCAGACCTTCTACTTCATCATTCTCCCGTATGATTACGTAGACGCTCCTTAAGTATGATGTAGGCATCAATCTTCTGAACCAGGGCATAATCTTCCTCTCATCCTTCTTCAAGAAGAATAGTCTCCTTGAGTCTTCCACTCATCGCCCTACTGCCCAAGAGTAACTCAACTGACAAATTGGATGATACTCCATAGTCACCAATCAACCCCACTAGTGCTTAACCCTTGTAAAAACTTCTCAACACTTCTGCAGTCCTGCACTTTAACTTCAGACAAATACAAAGTCTCCCGTCAATGTATATTGTCATTAGTTGAATGCACAACACCATCCTAAGCAGACAAAAATGTAAGATACAACATTTTATCTGGTCTGACATCCTTTTCCTGCAGTCTTGAGGCACTGGTTGATCCTTCTTTCGCTAATCCACACCACTGATCACTTTAGATTCGGTAAGTGGCTTGACCTGATACTTCACGTGAGCATAACAAACTTCCTTTGGCTGAGAAGGCAATGACTGAAATAATGTTTCAACATCACCAATCACACTAAACATGAACCAGCATCCTCTAATATTCCAAGAATCTTCAAACTTTTGATGCCATCCTCATTAGGTTACCACAACTAAGCTTAAGAGATAACTTATCAAGATCTTCACTCCCGCATGAAAACTTTGACAGTGATACTCTTTTGCTTTGGCTCTACCTTCTTCTGATCCTTCCAGCCACAAGGCTGACACCAATTCCAATTGACCAAAGGCTGATTGACATATTAAGCTCAGCTTCTTTCTTACACAACCCAGATGCCTCCTCTTCCAAGTCAGGAGTAGGTTCCAAACAGATGTGATCAACATATTTGTTTAGCCCTCAAGCATCTGTTATGTCACAATCTGCTGGTAGGACATAAGTTATCTTCACACCCAGAAGATCCTTAAACACAACCCAGAGATTGACCTTGTAGGGTTGGAGGCAAAATAAATTACTTCTTTCTTCAGGCCTCTTTTCAACACGCTCATATAAGAGCTAGTTGAAGATGTTCTCATGTATCACCATACCATGTGATATATCTTCAGAACAGAAAGTTGTAGCCTTGACACAAAACCACCAGGAATTTTCCATCAGATATATATATATATATATATGCAGCAGAACATACACCAGAAAACTCCTTTACAACGTAATAACCCTTGTATAAACACGACACTCCAAGTGCACTAGGTCATCATAGGTTTGAAAATAAGTCAAACCACACATCAGCTCACCACTAAAGCTACAGGCCTGATAACTTCATTCTCCACTCCAAGGGATCATACAAAAATCTCTATGAACTGACCAAGTCCATAACTATCTTCCTTGCTCATGAACCAGAAAGTATCTTCCCAAGATCTCATCCAGAAATAGACAGGATGCCTGTCTGATACCAATTGAAATTCTGGTACAGATGTGTGATGTCTTTGTGTAATGTCACAACATCGCAATCTGCTGAACAAGGCAATAGTAGAAACAGAAACGCATAGGCCACACACAAGGATTGTTCACCCAGTTCGGTTCAACAACCTACATCTGGGGGCATACCAAGCCAGGAAGGAAGTCCATTATTAGTAGTATCAAATTACAGACTCAACAGACCAGTTGACAATCTACCTAATTTAATCACTACCCAATGACCCTTCTACCTAAGTCCTCCCTAGGTAAGAGACTGCATCTCACTTCCTATCATCACAATGATGTCTAGCAGTCAACTACACCGTCACTGCATCAACAGCTTGTTTACCAACAACTTTTCTAACACAGAAAAACTAGAAGACACACTTCCATGACTCACATTAGAGTTGCTTCAAAGCTTCCTCCAAGAACAAACCCAAACTCATTACCTACAGGTTTCTGAGTTAACCACAGTGACCATCTCACAACCCGAGTGGTTCACTTTGACAAAGCCCTAAAGATCTACATCTTGGACCCGTACCTATTCTAGGTTACAAGCATTCTATTTATAACATAATCCCAACAGGATTTGGGCCTTCAAATCATATCATATCTTCTGCAACAGATAGATCTTCAATCATATCTTCAATTAAATCTTAATTATTAACTCTGAATATTCTCCATATCTTTATGCTTTAAATGCGCAACAACCTGATCTTCATAACTGATTGTAACAGAATATATCTCTCCCTTGATCTTCGCCTGTATTCTCTGATTCTCTTTAGCATAATTTCTCATTCACACCAGAAACACGTGCAGCCCTAATTAATCATCCCAGACCTGATGTTGTAATGTTCTGGTATAGTGATGTTAAGACTTCGTATGTGACATCACTCTTCAGCATTTTAACTCTTCAACACTATTTACAACCCAGACTGTTAGCAGTTCATGTTGCAACATCAACCATGACATCAACATTGTTTTAACAAAATTACAGCCAATTACAAGAACTTACAGTTAGAATTCGTGTAGACCATGTTAACTCCACGAACTCGGTGCTCTTGGATCCATCTGAGATCCATTTGTTCCTGTAGAGCTGCTTGCACCACAGAACATCCCTGATTGTCTTTAGAGCAGATATCACACTGGTGATAATTATGAGGTGACACATGGCCATATCCACTCTGTCTACAATGCATCTTGATTAAATTGGTTTTCAACAAGAGTACATCGTGAATTTGATAGACATCGTTAGTCTCTCCTTCTATCAAATTGACTGCAGCCTTCTCGTGTTGAGGCAGCGGGTTCGTAAGAACATTAGGATTTATATCCTTGAAGGAGAAGACCCCGCTCCTAACAAGTTTTTGCACGTCGGACATGAAATTGAGACAAGTCTCTATGTTATGCTCTGATCCTCCTTGATTGTAAGGGCAAGTTTGATCCACCTTAAACCAAAAAGGTGGATTTTCTGGTACTGTAAGAGGAGATTTAGTCTGAATGTGCCCCTTAGCCAGTAGTAATGGAAACAGCTCTGTGTACGACACGGTTATAGGATCAAATCCTGATGGTCGTGTTGTACGGTTGTTGTTGTCTGGAGGACGAGCCTGCTGAAGAGGTTGTTGTGTCCTTTGTTGATCAGGTTGGCTCTGCGCAACCTGAGGTTGATACGTAGAAATAAACGCAGGGTTGATAGCAGGAGTCACAGCTGCTATCGGTTGATAACGTCGCCTTTGCTTTCCGAGAGAGATATTCCCAATATCTTGCTCTTTTTTCTTAGGGAGAGGACTACCGTATTTTTTAGTACCGCTCGTCGATCCAGTGTCTTTTACCAAACGTCCTTCTCGGACGGCTTCCTCAAGACGTACGCCCATGCCGATCATCTCGGTGAAGTCACTGGGCGCACTAGCAACCATTCGGTCATAGTAAAATGAGCTTAAGGTCTTTAAGAAGATCTTGGTCATCTCTTTTTCCTCAAGAGGTGGACAAATTTGAGCGACAATTTCACGCCACCTTTGAGCGTACTCCTTAAAGGTTTCCTTGTCCTTTTGCGACATCGATCTGAGTTGATCTCTGTCGAGTGCCATGTCCAAATTGTATTTGTATTATTGGATGAAGGCAGTGCCAAGATCTCTGAATGTGCTGATCGTGGCACGGTTTAAACCCATGTACCATTTGAGTGCGGCACCGGTTAAACTATCCTAAAGTAGTGAATCAGTAGGTCTTGATTCTCTGTCTGAGCTGACATCCGCCGAGCGTACATCACCAGATGGCTTTGAGGGCAAGAGTTACCCTTGTATTTTTCAAAGTCGGGCACTTGGAACTTGTGCGGGACTTTCACATTGGGGACCAAGCGGAGGTCTGCAGCGTCCTTTTCAAATAAATCCTGACCGCGAATAGCTTGCAGCTCCTTCTGCATTTCCAAAAACTGCTCCTGGAATTCATCCATTCTGTCAAACAAAGTTTCCTTCTTACCAGAAGGTGTTTGTGGAATCTGTCCTTCTGGGACAGTGTGCACCACAGGGGGTGGTACCGTGACTACGGTAGTGAGTCTTGGCGTCTCCCGAAGTTTGTAACCTTCAGGAGTCTTCAGTATGCCCCTGGCATCTTCGCTTTCCCAAAGTTTGTAACCTTCAGGCCCAGCGGCTTCTGTTGTGATTCCGTGATCTTTAGTGATCGGCGGAACATATCCTTCCGGGATATAGTTAATAGGCATACCCCAGGGGCGATCTTTCGGCATTTGATACCTAGGATCATACTTCTCCACGATGGGCGTTGAGGTGATCTCTGAGATCACAGTTTGTTGTAGCTGAGCTTCTTCCATGGCTTGCATGTCGTTACGAAGCTTTCTCATATCCTCTCTCAGAGCATCGATCTCTTCTTTCAACTCTCTGTTTTCTTCCTCAAGATCATCCATCTTTTTCTGACGATTGGCCCGAGTATTATACGAATGAGACAGTTTGACTCTAGAATCGACACACAAACGTGAGATTCGTAGGTAAGAAGAATTCGTGATGTGGGAATGATGAATGCAATGATTATATTAATTGTGTATTTGGTTTAATCAAAATAAACTTCGAAAATTAGATTGCAAATATCAAACAGTGGGGAAACCCCTTTTTATTGAATTCAAAGGATTACAGAAATGGAAATACAGTAGATTACAAGGTGCAGAAACAGAAACCTAAGCTAATGGGTCCAGAGTCCTCTCTGAGGAGAACTCGGGTGTTGAATCTGGTATTTTCATTTTCTTTGACCAGGGCTCTTGGGCCGTTGTCGGGTTGTCATTCCTTTGCCAAGTGAAAGGAGCGAGCAAATTCCTTTGGTCATCTTGATTCTCTACAGCATGTTGCTCCAAAATTTTAATCAAAGCATCTTTCTCTTTCAGTAATTGCTGTATTTTGATGCACTCTACATCGAGGGTGCGGTACTTGTTCTTCCAAGACCTTCTCTCCTTTTGAACTTTGTTGAGAGTAACCTGAAGCTTTTCAGTTTTCGTTATGAAGTACATGACAGATTCCCTCAGCGGAAGAATTTCGTAACGAGGATAAGGCATTTTTAACTTGAGAGCTCTAGTTTGTACCCAATGGAGATAAGGCTCCACCGAGACACAGTCCAGTTTTCCTAGACTCTCGTCCTTTCTTATGAACATGCTTCCAAGCGTGCACTATTTCCATCTTTAGTGCTCTGTCATTTTCTCCTTCCTTGAAGAAAAGACCTTCCAGATGAACACCCCGTGGGACGTGTCTCATCGGGTATCCAAATTTACGAAGAAACAATACCAGATGGTAGTTGATTCCTCCTTTAGTTCCTATGAGGGGTACGTTGGGGAAGTTTCCACAACAATCAATGATTCTGATTCCATCATAGATCCTATTACACCAATCTATATCAGAGTTAGTAAGAGACATGATCTTTTGCGACCAACGTAAGGCACTCTTAAAATCCCAAAAAGCAGCAGACTTGGGCAAGTGAGAGATTAACCATTTGTAAAGCAGAGGTACACAGCACGTGATCTCCCCCCCACTGTACAAATTCCCCAAGTGTACAGAATGATACGCATCTGCGAGCAAAGTCGGTACAGGATTTCCAATGAGAAAAACCTTAATGGAGTTGATATCGACGAAGTTATTGATGTTGGGAAACAAAAATAACCCGTAGGTGAGCAAGACAAAGACGCTTTCAAAAGCAGTCACATTTCCTATACTGGCAAAATACAGGGCTTTCTTTGTCAAGAACTGGGCTGGCAAACCTTGGATGCCACCCTTGGTAGTTAGGTGAGTCCTGACCTCAGACTCGTCCAAATGAATTGCTCTCGCAATGGTCTGATTCTTTGGAATTTCTTCCAGTCCAGAAAATGGAGCTCGATCTGTAATGTGTAAATCAATCAGATGAGAATACTCCTCCAGCGTTGGTGCTAGCTGGTAATCCGGGAATGTGAAACAGTGATAGACCGGATCGTGAAACTGAATGAGCGCATCCATGATTCCCTCAATCACATGGACTCTTAACAGTGGTAGCAAACCTCCGTGCTTGGCTCTGAAAGCCTCTGGGTTTGTGATCATCTTTGCTAACCTTCTCAAATCCTCTAGTTTTGGAACCTTGAAGGTGTACTTAAGAGTTCTCCTTCTACCGAAATCCATTAGTGCAATCCTTTTCTCTGATATTTGCAATCACAGTCTTAGTTTAATTTGAAAAATAGAGAGACTAGAAGAGAAGAATTTTTTGAATGTTTTAATGTTTTTTAAATGAATGCATGAATGCAGCACACAAAAACATAGAAAAAACATGGGGTCAAAGGGTCGTTGTCATGAAGTCAAGGCTCTACCCATCCCCAAAGGTTTATACTAGGGTGATTTTTGTACTTGTACCCATTATCAACAGCTCCTCCCAGGAAAGCAGAACAACAAGCGGATCGCCAGCGAGTTGTAGAGCAATCTTAGAGTAAGTGCCATTCACCGAGAATAGATCACCAGCCTCAAATGAGGGTAGTATCACGTAACAACTATTCCTGATAGTTTCCGCACTACGAAAGGGTTTGGCTCCTCGGCTTCTCAGACTTAACAATCGGCCCATTGTCTAGGTGAGAGAATGGGTTGCATTAGTCAGCCTCCACTGAGGTTGATGGTCGACCTCGTCGCCATCACTTATCTTAAGTGTATACTCAATCTTTCCACATGCGGCATCACACACATTCCCATTAGCAGAAAAATAAACACGTATAGCAATTAGGAAAAGCAGTATATATATTTGTCCTAAATCATCCTAGACCTTTAAAGCTATGAATCATAAGTTCCTGACAGAAATTGGGTTCCTCGGCGGAAGCCCCAATATGTGGTTTTCACACAAGAGGTGAAAAGGTTTGAAAGAAGAGCCCCACGGTGGGCGCCATTTTTCTGTTGGCGGCCACCGCCATGAAAATGACTTACCCAAGGTTTAAGTTGTAAGAAAGAAAGAACCGGCCCCACGGTGGGCGCCATTTTTCTGTAGCGAGCGATTTTGGACACGGTTCTTAAGCTCTGGTCGCTCTCTGCGGTTTGAGCTTACTACAGGTCGATTCATTTTTTATCCTATTGTGAGCTGATGAAGGAAGGGAAATAGATGTCTCCAATTAACCCTGCTTTGCATACTGAGTTTAAACAGCGGTCTGTTAGGTTACGGATGCGATCAATGTGGGGGGCCTTTGTACTGGTTATTTGTATTTTCGCCAATACTTATTTCTTTCTTTTTATTTTGACAGAATGTTTCTGGCAGGGGAACAAGGATTAGGATGTTAGGACTGATGCTTTTTGATGTGAGAGTATGGGATTTAGGTTTTTTGTTGATTGCGCTCGCTAAGATTTTTCTTTCAATCTTATGCCTACGTATTCCCGTTTACCGAAACAGGGAAATCAGAGTGTTCGTAGTTCCTTCTATTCTTTGGGAGGAAATGGGTGTTTTTGGTGTCTTGTTCAAAGCCCAAGACGTGAAGCGAAAGGTGGTTTGTATCTTGTTCAAAGCCCAAGATGTGAAGCTAAAGGTGTTTTCTTTAGAGAGAATTTGTCATCTCTAAAGAAGGGTCTGTCTGTTACGACTGTTTATAAAGGAGGATTACTTTAACCGGGATACGCGGATCCTAGCAATGCCATAATTTCCTTTATAGGGGGTTTTAACCTGAAGGAGAAGACTTTAACTCAGTGTAGAGCAATGCTATCTTTCCTTAGGAATTTCTCATGCTAAAAGAGGGACAGTGGCATGGATGTAGATGATCCAGAGGCTTGCCGCTTACAGCGATTAGATGAAAGGGAAGGAGTTATTGATGTTTGTGTACTGTGAACGAGGCACAGCTTTGGTGCTAAAAGGTTAATTGCATTAACCAGTGGTTTTCTTATATAAAGCCTAAGAGGAGGCTAATATGTGTCTCGTACAAAGCCCGAGAGAGAGAGGCTAAAAGGTTTTGACTCAACGAGGGAATCTTTTGGTATCTCGTATAAAGCCCGAACTGAAGGCTATTTGACTCAACAAGAGAGTTTTTTGTATCTCGTACGAAGCCCGAGATGGAGGTTTTTGTTTGTTTGGCTCAATGAGAACCTTTTTGTATCTCGTATAAAGCCCGAGATGGAGGCGAAAGGGGTGATTGACTCAACGAAGGAGTCTCTTATATGTCTTGTACAAAGCCCGAGAGAGAGGCTAAATGTTGTTTGACTCCGCTGGGGAGAATCATTGTACAAAGCCCAAGAGAGAGGCTATGGTTACTGTTTCAGTTAAGTGACAGGTCCAATATGTGGATTTTGAAAGAGAAAATCAGTTCTTATATGAGCAACACTGTACTCGAGGATTTGGTTCGAGGATCTGGGTTATGCCTGTTCTTTAAGGAAGCGGGAAATCTGAAGGGTATCGAGACTGTCCGAGTCTACGGGTTTCCTTCCTATTCAACGAAGGGGTCACTTGAGAATGTCTTTGAGACTCAAGGAAATTAGATTGTCCAAGTCTAGAGTTCATCTTTTGTATTATGCTTTGAGAAACAGTAGTAGACTCTTTGAAAGGACTGTTCTATGCAGATGATTAATTTCTGTTCCTATACCTCTAGGAGGTCGTCGGGACAATTTGTATGAAGCCCAAGAGGAGGCTGGAAAATTTTAAGAAGCCGACGGGTCCTTGTACGATGCCCAAGAGGAGGCTATCATTCCCGGAGGAAGAGATCATTATACGAAGCCTAAGAGGAGGCTGTGAATACTTCTAAGAAGCCGTAGGGTCCTTGTACTAAGCCCAAGAGGAGGCTAGGTTGCTTTTAGGAAGCCTGTGGGTCCTTGTACGATGCCCAAGAGGAGGCCGATGCTTTTAAGAAGCCAGTGGGTCCCCAAACCCCGAGAAATTCAAGGCAATGCTATTCACCGAGAATAGATCAAAGTCAGGAAAGTTCGAGAATTTGGAAGAAACTCAAAGATGCCATTCACGGAGAATACATTCATCTCTGGGAGTAGAGTTTCTTGACAATTCCTAATGAGGACAGCCTGAGAGAAGACTGTATCTGGTGATCCTATTGGGGATCTAGTTGTCTATTTCTACGAATAAACGAAACGGCGTCACCTAGTTCTAGACGTAGTTGTCGGGGAAACTCTAAATATCTATACTATTATTACACAGTTGATATGAGTTTATGAAAGAAGACTTACAGCGAAACAGCCCCACAATACAGTTATATGTATATGAAAGCAGTAAATGAAAGCGATAACCACTTACTCGGTTGTAGAGCTTCCATGCTGTTTGGTTAGTTGTTCAACAAAGAAAGATTGAAAACAACAGTATATTCAAAATCAAAGGAGAAAGTGCTTTGAAAAAGAAAGATTTGGGGTTTACAGCTCAAGGAGAGGCCCAGGGTTTTATCAGTGAGCGCACTGTTTAAATTTGTACAGAGGGACTTATACAAGTGACTGAGGCCCAAAATGTTTTTCTGTACAAAGGGATGGGTCTTACACTCTCTCAAGAGGCCCAAAAAGTTTAAAGAGAAAAAGTGGGGCTTATAACACGAGGGTAGGCCCAGTTGACTTTTCGTTTGAAATGGCGATCGCGCCGAGATTTTCTTTTAACGCGAAGGGACTTATACAATAAGTGAGGCCCACAATTATTCTGGTTAAAAGGGTGTTGAGTCTTACACTCTAATAGAGGCCCAAAAATTTTGAATGGGTCTTATAGCCCGAGGAAAGGCCCAAAAGGTTATTTTTCAAAAAGGGCGACGGTCGCGCCGTTTGTTTTTTACGGTATCGGGACTTATACAATACACTGAGGCCCAAAAATAATTTGGTCAAAAAAGGATTGGGTCTTACACTCTATTAGAGGCCCAAAAAGTTTAAAGAAAATGATTTATGAGGGTTGAATTAATCCAAAACCCTAATTTTCTTTCAAAAATGTATTTAATTGAATAAAAATTAAATTAAAATGATCAAAATTGTTTAACATAGGAAAAACAAATTGTGATCTTGGATTAATGCTTCAAAAATTAAGTATTGACCTACAAAATAATTAGAAGGCATTATAAGTTGCAAAATCAAGGTGGAAAAAATATTTAAAATGTCAAAAATAATTAAAATATTAATTCTTTGCAAAAATATCAATTATATAAAATAAATAATATTTTTGGAATTTTTTGGGAAAATAAAATATTTTAACATTTTTGTGAATTATTAAAAAAAGAATCAACTCAAAATCATTAAAACTCAGAGAGAAATTAATTTTTGAATCAATTAAATAAAATCACAAAATTCAAATATTTAAATTTTGAAAAAAAGGCGCCAAGAACACACCAAGAACACGCGCGTGTTCTGGGCTTGGCCAGATTTGCATTTTCTCTCTAATCTCACTGAATACTTGATTATAACATGCAATCCACATATCATTATGCTCGTCTCAACCTCACAATCATGTCTATGTCAATTAATTTCATTTAAATTAAACATATAACAAGAAATCATGAAAAATCCTCAAGAACCCTAATTTCTGCATGAAGGCTAGGACTTTTGATACACGATTCAAACAATGCAATTAATTGAGGGGAAACATTCCATGCATGATTATGAACATATGGCCAAATTATTGTGCAGCAAAAAATGCATGGATCATAGAGTTAGAAGAGCTCATGCTTACCACTTGCAGCTGGTGATCGTGTTTGGTGTTGGAGGTGTTACAGCTTGGTTCCAATGATGCAGATAGCTTCCCTAGGTGCCAAGTGATGTGTCTGAGTGCTTGGAATGGATTGAAATGGTTTGGAGTTGAAGATGGCACCTCAACTGCAAAATTGTCAAGAACTTGAGCAATTGGCTGGTGATTTTGTGAAATCTGTGTTCCAGGAGTTATGTGAGTGTTTGGATCACTTCTATATGATGTATGTGAGGTGTGTGAGTGATTCGTTTGAGTGGAATTGCCCTCTAGCTCAAAACCCGATAGCTACCTTGCTAAGAAAGGCATTTTTGCCAAGAGAAAGAGATTTTGAGAAAGGCAAGTGTTGTAGGCCTTTGGTGTACTTAAACTGACCACAATTGAGCTCTATTTATAGTAGAGCAAGTTTGTTTTGCAAGTAATAGTGAATGGCAACTGCTGAGTAGGTTTGTTCAATGTTGGCCAATGGAAGTTCAAGTCTCCTCTAGCCATTGACTAGAGGTTAGGGCACAGGCTGCTGGTTCCCTTGGTCTTGGATAAGTCTTGACTGAATTCAAATGAAAATGGCTCAGTCCATGCCACCTTGATGCTTCCATTGAATGCTCCAATCCAAATTTGGAGTCTTGTCCCTATTTTGGCAATTCTAGGTTCAACATGTTATTTCTTGTTCAAAGGACTTTGGAGGCTTGGCTCAGTGATTGTCCCCTTTAGATTCAATCCTCAGATGTGTCCAAGTGGATAGGAGTGTTTGGATTTGCACAATTTTGGCAAATCGAGCAAAATTGCAAATTCTGCCTTGCCTTGACAGAATTCAACAAGGTGTCGCTCCCGGGATTTTCATCCTAGTACAAACGCGAAAGTGGCACCGAACAGAGTCGCCAGCAATGTGTATTTATCCCAAGAGAGGGAAAGGAAACACCGCGTAAACCTGAGAGAAAGGAAAAGCATGGTCTTACGACCAAGAGAAATGGGTTCGGGAGTCGGTTACGCGAGAGGAAGGTATTAGCACCCCCTCGCGTCCATCGTACCCGATGGGATCCACGCTTGCTTGTCTCGATCAAAGGGTGATAGAAAAGAATACTGGAAAAGGAACGAAAAGAGAACTGGAAAAGGAACGAGAAACAAATGTAGGGAAAATAAAAGAAGTGCTCGCATGGGCCCTACCCCACTGCCTACGTATCTCATCGGGAGCATGAGAATCAGAGCGACGTAGTTCCCCTCACTAGGGATGGATTGTTTTTTAGAGAACGGCTTACGTTCTAGCTCAGGTGTTGCAGGCTCGCTGGTCCGAGTGCGTTACCATCTTGCAAGAGAACGAGTAGAAGCGCGTTCGTACGCTAAGAGTGAATGAGGTGAGAAAAGAATTCCCGAAGGAAAGACGTTATTGTTTGTTTTTGTCTTTTAGAAGGAAGTGTTTTGGATTTGTTTGCATACGTCAGTGTATCTGGATCTTAGTCATTGGAATGTGTACCTTCTCACATTCCAAGATGGGGGTAAGAAAGCACACTAAGGGTGAAGAAGACCCTCACACTTAGTTCCAATTATCAAGGTTCAAACACACTAGCATACTTGTGTTTATTAAGTGTTTTGTTGATTATGAAGTGAAGAAGTGTTTTTTGTTATTTGCACCTTCAACAAGTATTGCATTTAAGTCCCTCATACAAGATCAAATATGTAACACATTGACCTAAGATGGGCCATATGCTACACATTCTAAGATTACAAGAGAAGACCCCTTATAATCTTTTCTTTATATGAAAGGCCTAAATGCAATAAATGCCTACCTTTGTTAGATATTTTGAATTTTCTTTGAGATGAGAAAAGAGACTCAAGAGAGGAGAAAAGGTAAAACCTATATGGACTAAGACTCAATCCTAATTGAAGATTAAAGGGAGTGATCCTAAAGGTTTGTGAGGTTTCAACCTAAAATCTAAAGAAAGAAAGAATTAAACAATTCACTTCCAAAGTAGAAGATGAATTGTAATTCAAAAAGGAAAGTAATGAGTTATTAAAAGAAAGCACATAAGTGCTTAGCAAAACACAAAATGGAATTGTAAAAGAGAAAGGATAGAAGTTGAATGTGGATTCCTTATCCACACTCAATTGAAACTTACCGAAGCCCCTACATGGTTAGTAAACATGTATAAGAAGTATAAGAAGTAAAAGAACATGTAATGCATCATAAAACTCAAAAGAATTAAATGAGAAAACAAATCCTAGAACCACAACCAGAATGGGCATCATATGGACAACAAGTGAATATCATCATACAAGTGCAAGTGAATAAGCAACAATCATCACCCATTAGCATTTAAACATGTTACAAGAAGAAGGGGTAGATGAAAGATGGAAAGAAATGAAGAGGACATGCATAAATGGAACATGTAAATCAACAACCAGAATTGAAACTAAATGGAAAATGGTTTATAAACATCTCAAAAGTATTTATGAGGTAAACATCAAAACATGTAAGAAGTGATAGAAGAAATAGAATTGAAATGGAAGTTCAAAAGAGAACACAAGTACAAACACAACATGTTAAAGGTGCACAAGGTTTAAATGAAAATCAACATGCAAGGATGACATATAATATGTACCAATGACCTATAATGTCAAGTGAATGGTTCACCAAATATGCAAATGATCATGCAAGTATACACCAAAGAAAACATGCACCAAAGATTACAATGATATGACATGTTATAATGCTTTAAATGAAATGCATCAAACAAAAATCAAATGGCCTCATGAAAAATATGAAAACATGGTATTAGAGTTCACTAATCAGAGAGGAATCACATATCAAAATAGCATATCAAAATTCAAAGCAAGATGACTTCAAACAAAGCAATTAGGTCAAGTTGAAATATCATGCAAAGTGGTACAAATATAGGCATCAAGACATGTAATAAAGTGACCTAAAAAATCAAACAAAAATCACCTAACATGCTTCAATGTATTAGTGAATCAATTCAAAAAGAATCATGTCAAAACAGTTGGTAATGAGCAAGAACAAAATTAAACAAATTCATGTATCATGCTTAGAATGCATCTAAGTGGAAATTCAAAGAAAATTATGGAACAGGGGCAAAAAGGTCATAAAAACAGAAAATAAAAACATGAGAAATTTCATAAATGTTTCAATGATGTTCATGAATTTTTGTGGAATTTTATGATATGTTTTGGTATTTTTAAAAATTAAAAATCAAACGTGTAGAAAAATGGAAAAAATAAAATGGAATGTAAATGTGAATGGGGGTGCATGCCTAGTAACTATTCAGTTCAAATTACATTGGGCCTTAACCAAGGGGGTGTGGATATCAATCTGGCTTAGGTCCAGCTACGCGCATAACACACTAACAACCATGCACACTCAGTCAAACAAAAGTCAATCAATCATCACCATTGATTCAAGTCAGGTCAACACAAAAGTCAAAGTAATTAAATCCAAGGCACACACGTGAAGGACCACACTCCATACCATGCACTACACCACACGCATGTCACTCTGATTAAAAAATAAAACACGTGCAAGGCATGCTTATTTTAATGCGCTGGCACCACTGTGGCCACACGATGATGAAAAATCAACGGACACGATTAAAACACACCAAAACCCTAGCATCCAAGATCACCGGCCGGAGATGACCTCCGGTCACCTTCTCCGGTCACACCTCCACCGTCTGCAACCTCAATTCTCACCAAAATGCACAAATGTGGTATCAAAATGAAGCTTACGCTATGCACATCGTGAATCTAACATCATTTTCCACATAACAATCACACACAGAGAAAACAGAGGAGATTAAAGCAAGCCCTAAGTTGTGCACTATACCTCTAAAGGCCTATCAACTAACCGGACAAGTTCTTGAGCTTGTAAGAAGCTTCAAGAACCTGGAAACAACTTCACATTAGGTCTATAATGGTGGAGATTCGTACCTGAAGTTTTGAAACTTTGAAGTGTTCTTCAGAAAACCAGAGGTCTTGTCTCTTCTACAATCTTCACTTGGCCAAATAAAGGCTTTCAAACTCTGTAGAGTGATAATGGAGATGGATTTGCAGTGCTTACTTCAACAATCCAAAGCTGCTTCAAGTTCAGAGATGATTGAAGATGAAACTTGAAGGTGGAATTAGAAGAGAATGATGAACTCGTGCAATGGAGAGATTTGATGAAAAAGAGTGGGAGAATCAGAGAGAAAATTAGAGAGTATTTGGCAGTGAAATGAGAAGAATGAAGCTGAGACTGAAATTAGAGGTGAGATTTCTATTTATAATGTGAGTTAACCATGGTTTAGTGAGTCAGTTAAGTGAGTCAATGCTTGGTTAACTGAGTGCACCCTAACTAACTGAGTTAAGTTAGTTAGGGGCGAGTGAGGTTGGCTATGATGTGGTGATGGTGATTCATGGTGTGCTATGGTGGAAGTGAGGGTAAAACAACAAAGCTGTTGTGGCAGAAACTTGCTTCATAAGTTTGCCCTTTCCATTTTTATGCATGGCACGTGCTGGTGTATGATATTTGTATCAAGTATGCTTGGTTTAATGTGGAAAGCAGATGTTATGAAGTGTTTGTGGTGTGTGTGAACCAAAATCGTGCACCAAGCTGTCAAAGCATCAGTGCCAACATAGGGCTGTTCGCAGGTGAAATACTTTCTAACCATTGAACAATTTGATGAGATTTTGGAGTCTTTGGAAAGAGGACACATTGGAGCACAATGTTGATGTGAAAATTGAAGTGAAATGAGGTTTGGAACAGGTTGAAAAATGACTTAGAACAATAAGGTTTGGAAACTGGTTATGGGCGAGGAAATGAGGTTGGTTGGCAAGGCAACATGGCACTTAGGTTTTCAGCATGATCATAGTAAATTGGACCCATCATAACTTCTCAACCTTTGATCAAATGAAAAAATCATAAACACCACTTTTGAAGATCTCACATAGAGGAACAACTTTCATGTTGAAAGATTTTTCATTTGAGGCCTCTAACCATGAGTAATTGATCAATACATTTGGCCCACCATGTGTTTGTGAAAATGACTGCGCGCGTGCCTTGAAAATCTTGGTCATGACCTAGTTTTGAACCTACTTTGCTCAAACTTTGATCAATCATATCTCACTCAATTTTTATCCAATGGAGATGTTCCACACATGGATTTGAAGCTTAAAGCAAGGCCTTTCATTGAGGCAGAGTGGAATTTTCATTTGGTGCTCCAAATTTGAATGGCCTTGGTTCAAACTCTGATGCAAAATGGCCAAAATTTGCTATTTTTAGTAACCCTTCCTCTTCCAAAAATGGCAACTTTCCACCTCTTGATTTTTTTATGATTCCTTTGGAGTTTCTTGATCAAATTTTGTACATTGGACATATGTAACATGAATTTCATGATTTTGGGCTCAAAAATTCAAGAGTTGACTTTTTCCCCTGATTATTTGACTTTGCCCCAATTTCCTGATTTTTGATCTTTCTTCCAATTGAACCACCTCCAAAACCAATTGAGATGCAATTTTCCACATACATACACTTAGGGACATATGGAATACCATGACATCAAGTTTTGTCCAAAAAATCAAAGATACCCTGATTTAATTGGAAACCCTAATCTTGACCCCCTCTGGTTAGGAGGAAAAAGTGCAGTCTTCAATTTCAAATTCCTCAGAGTATGTTGTGTATCCCTTTAAAGGATGATGGGATATGCCACTTGAGGATGATTTTGAATCAATGAGCTATCTCCTTTGAGGATTTTCCTTCAATTTTTGGACTTCTTGCATGTTGAAGTATGTATTGCTTCAATCTCCCATTGGATCTCACTTCCTTGAGATTGTGGATGATCAATTGAGATGGTATGAGACATGAGAGACTCTTGGCTTGCCTTGAGGCAACTTGACTGACCTTTTTGTGCTTTGAATGATCTCTTGATTGTCCACCTTCCACCTGATCACATGCCCTGATGGTAAGAAGGATGCCATGCTTCATTTTTCTATGTTAAATGCAATGTAATGTTAATGAGGTGGATATGATATGATAAATGATAATGCCATGCTATGATGACAAAAGGGGAGAGCAAATTTTGGGGTATTACACAAGGCCATTTGACAATGTCATATCTCATGACTCAAATGGAATTTGGCAATGTTCTTGGCCATTTTGGAAAGCCCTTACATGATATAACAACTGTTTGAACATGTTTGGTTTTGATCTCTTTTGAATCCAAGTGAAAAATCCCCCTTCATTTTTCAGCCATTTTGATCACTCCATAACTCAAAATCCTTAATGAATTGGACTTAGGTATATTTTAAGTTTTTGTAGAGGGTAATGAGGGCTACAAATCCATCTTTGGATGAGGAAAAATGGCTTTGTGGTTTAGGAGTTATGATCCTCCAAAGTTGGTACCCTTGTCACTTTATTTTTAACTTAGAAAATTTTCTAAGTTTTTATGGTTACCCCTTTTACAAGTTATCCAACTTTTCTTGATTTTTCTTGATGAATGATGATTCAAATCATACATTAACATCATTTTAGGGTTAAAAATCCATTTTGGTGAAAAATCTCAAAAAGTCAAAGTTGACTTTTGTGCACAGTTGACTTTTTATCAGATGAATTCCAAACTGTGCAATTCCTCATGAAATCATGTCCTTGACCTAAATCAAACTTGATGGACATGTTCCATGGGTGTTATAGGGTATATTGGTGCATGTCATAGGGCTTGGGAACATGTCCTGGTCAAAAGTCAAAGTTACAGTTGACTTTTTCCTTAAAACCCTAATTGTGGTGCAGATGAAATTGAGACTTGTTGCTCAAACTTCTTGGATTAATCCATTGTCCCAAATGGATCAATATGGTATATTAGAGACCCTCAAACCCTCTCTTGAGGTCTTGGTTCATGATTTGTCCCAAAAGTCAACTTAGGGGTGAATTAGGTCAAGAAACCCTAATTCCTGATTTTTGATGAATGCATCCCCTGAGGCAAAATTGACTTGATGATTGGGTCCATGAGGTTCCATGGAGTATATTAGGTTATGTTTTGGATCATTGGCTTGTACCCAGATGAAAATTTCCATCTGGAGGCCCTGGTCAACCAAAACCCTAATTTGGTGACACTGGCGATCTTGAGACTTGATCCACCTAAAAGGGAGCAGCCTTGTGCTTAATCCTTGAAGTGGGAGTCCTTTTGATCCATTGTGTATGTTTGAGAGGTTAGACAAGTTGAAGATCATGTCATTCCTTGATTGATCCTTTGCCTAAAAGCTTTGAGAGGGCTTGAAACCCTAATTTTGATTGTAGTGGATGCTCACCCATCTTTGGGGAGACTGATGAAGTATGATGGTTCCTCCATATTGTGATGATGATTTTCACAATGATGGGAAATCTTTGTGGTCAAAATTTGGGGTATGACAGATGCCCCTATTTAATCTTCTTGGACACGAAGGTGTGAATGACGAAGGTATTCGGGCATTCGGGGTGCAAGAGGATTAAATATCAGAATACCCAAAATTTTGATGGCTATGAGTGGCAGCTTACGCATTCATCTTCTTTTGCTAAGCAATGATGCTTATAAAAGGTTAACTTCCCCTCGATCCTGGTCTTCAGCCAATGAACTGGTCTCAGTTTTCTTTTGAGATGAACTTCCCCTCGATCCTGGTTTCCTACCAAGGAACTGGTCTTAGTTTCTGATTTAAACTTCCTCTCGTTCCTGGTTTCCTACCAAGGAACTGGTCTTAGTTTCTGATGTAAACTTCCCCTCGATCCTGGTTTCCTACCAAGGAACTGGTCTTAGTTTCTGATGTAAACTTCCCCTCGATCCTGGTTTCCTACCAAGGAACTGGTCTTAGTTTCTTTCGTCAATAAACTTTACTGACAAGGGACGCTATTCGTAGCGGCTTTCCTTCAAACTTCTCGCCGAATTTTCCTAGGGAGATGCCATTTGAGTGGAAAAAGTTTCGATGTCAGACTTGCTGGGGAACCCACTCGTCTGAGTTGTAGAGGTGTACAAACTTCTCTGTTGGAGATGCCATTTATTGACTCTACTCGGGGAACGCGAGTCCCTTGAGAGACTGCATTCGTTTGGGGTCTTTACATCATACTTTTCTCGGAGATCTTCTAGGATAAATTCCATATGATGTGATCCAATTTTGAGGTGCCGATGACCTTTTCATCAGTGAGTTTTTCGGAGAAAAACTGCCGTACTGCTGAATCTCCGATTTAGAAGGCTTTCTCTGTGGATTTTCCTTAATCCGGGAAAGCAAGGATATCATCTTCAATGGCGAAGAGTGATGCTGGCTGAGGGTTCCTCTGGTTTTTCAGAGGTTCAAGTTATCAAAGTGGTCAAGGGCCAACTTCAATCCAGAAATAAAACTGGAGGAGAGAGAATGTTCAGACGTAACACTTCCTGACGAGGAAAGGGCTGACAACTCGATTGAGAGGACTTTTATCACTAGGGGACAAGGCCGACTAGAGTGATGTGATGCAATATGAAATGTGAATGCAAATCAATAATGCAATGATGCATGTATGTTTATGCTGACAAAACTGACGCGACATACAGACTGACGAGTGAACACGACTGGATACTCGGCCATCGCGGGGCGTGTAGAAACGTTGCTGGTTCAAGATAGCAATTCCACCTTGCTTAGGAGAGATAGTCCCTGTTGGGAGCTACCGTTGATCGGGCTTAGGAGATAAGAACTCGGCCGAGGCGTGTTAGACGAAACAAGGTCTCTGACACAGTTGATCCCTTCATTCAGGCGTACTGGGTTAGAAGGAGTACTTTGATTCTGCACTTTGAGGTTCACTTACTTCTGGAGAAGCGACCGATGTTCTTCTGATGTTCAACAGTCAAAAGAAATTGCCATCTTTAATTTAAAAGCAGAAAAAGTTTTAACAAGTAAATTCATTTTTGTTTTATCTCAGAGATCACATCAATGCCCATAGTGGAAAAGTATGATCCTAGGTACAAAATGCCGAAAGATCGTCCCTGGGGCATTGCCTATTAACTATATCCCAGAGGGATATATTCCGCCGATCACTGAAGATCCAGAAACTTCAGCAGGAGCCGCTGGGCCTAAAGGTTACAAACTTTGAGAAAGCGAAGATACCAGGGGCATGACAGCAACTCCTAAAGGTTACAAACTTCGGGAGGCACCGAGAGTCTCGGCCATAATGACTATACCACCACCCGTGGTACACACTGTCCCGGAAGGACAGATTCCACATATACCTTCTGGTGGAAACAAAAGGTTGTTCGACATAATGAATGAGTTCCAGGAACAATTCCTGGAGATGCAGAAAGAAATGCAAGCCCTTCGTGGTCAGGATTTATTTGGAAAGGACGCCGCAGGCCTTTGCTCGGTCCCCAATGTGAAAGTTTCGCACAAGTTCCAGGTACCCGATTTTGAAAAGTACAAGGGTAACTCTTGCCCTCAAAGCCACTTGGTGATGTACGCTCGACGAATGTCAGCTCAGACAAAGAACCAGAAGCTACTAATTCACTACTTTCAGGATAGTTTAACCGGTGTCGGACTCAAATGGAACATGGGTTCAAACCGCACTAAGATTGGCACTTTCAGAAATCTTGGCGCTGCCTTTGTTCAACAATATAAGTATAACCTGGACATGGCACCAGATAGAGATCAACTCAGATCAATGTCACAGAAGCACAAGGAAACCTTTAAGGAGTACGCTCAGAGATGGCGTGAAATTGCCTCTCAAATTTGTCCACCTCTTGAGGGAAAAGAGATGACAAAGATCTTCTTGAAAACCTTGAGCTCATTTTACTACAACAGAATGGTCGCCAGTGCGCCCATTGACTTTACCGAAATGGTGGTCATGGGAGTTTGTCTTGAGGAAGCAGTTCGAGAAGGACGGTTAGTTAAAGATGCTGGATCATCAAGTAATACAAAACGATACGGTAGTGCTCTCCCTAAGAAAAAAGAGCAAGATATTGGGAATATCTCTCTCGGAAAGCAAAGGCGACGATACTAACCAGTAGGAGCCGTAACTAGTGCTATCAACCCCGCGCCTGTTCCTACGTATCAACCTCAGGTTGCTCAGAGCCAACCGAATCAACAGCAATATCAGCAAAGGACACAACAACCTCTTCAGCAGGCTCGTCCTCCATATAACAGCAATTGTACAACACGACCTCCAAGGTTTGACCCTATACCGGTGTTGTAGACAGAATTGTTTCCACTCTTACTGGTCAAGGGGCACGTCTAAACCATGTCTCCTCTTACAGTACCAGAGAATCCACCTTTTTGGTTTAAAGCGGATCAGACTTGCCCTTACCATCAAGGAGGACTAGGGCATAACATAGAAAACTGTCTCAGTTTCAAATCCGATGTGCAAAAGCTTGTTAGGAGCGGGGTCTTATCTTTCAAAGATACGAATCCGAATGTTCTCACAAACCCGCTGCCTCAACATGAGAAAGCCGCAGTAAATTTGATAGAAGGAGAGTCCAATAACAGCTATCAAATTCATGATGTACTCTTATTAAGGGCCAACTTGGTCAAGATGCATTGTAGACAGAGTGGATATGGCCATATGCCACCTCACAATTATCACCAGTGTAATATCTGCTCTAAAAACAATCAAGGATGTTCTGTGGTGCAATTAGCTCCACAGGAACAGTTGGATCTCGGATGAATCCAAGAACACCGAATTCGTGGGGTCAACATGACTTATGCAAATTCCAACATCATTCAGAACCACGACATATGTTCAATGAATGCCAACTTGGTGGAAATGCACTCAAGGCAAAGCCAGTATCATAATCTGCCACGGCATGACTATAATTCCTGTCTGACTTGGTCGGTAAACAAACAGGGATGCTCTTTTGTACAAGAGGCCCTCCAGCGTCAGATGGATCTTGGATGGATTCAGGATTACCGCGATGGAAATCAGTATCAAGTAAACATGATTCAAATCTTTGATATTCGTTTGATGAATACCATCTTGGTGGAGTTACACGTCAGCCAGGTCCAACTCGGTTTTCTCACTTCACATGATTATCTGAGCTGTAAAGTATGTTGTGAGAGTAACCAAGGGTGCGCTCTCGTTCAAAGAACTTTACAACACTTGTTAAACCACAGGTGGCTTCCGATCTATATGGATGAAGACACGCAATAAATCAGTGTGACAAACGGAAACCCTACTAGGCATCAAAGTCAGGATGTCTGATCTATGGAAACAGACCTGGTGAGGTTACACTGCATTCAAAGCGAACGTGGCCAGGTGCCACCACATAACTACGAGCGCTGTAGAGTCTTCTCGAAAAATAATCAAGGATGTTACCTCGTGCGAGCAGCCCTTTAGAGTCAGTTGGACCGCAAAGAGATTCAACAATATTCAGTTTTAGGGTCTATCAACTGGTCGCCAGACTATTTCGCTGATTAAATTAAGGATATTGTCGTAATCTCTGATCATGAAAGGACTAAAGATGTTTGTACCATCATCCCTCTACTTGAAGAATCAAAAGTTCTTAGCCAGGAACTGATTGAAGTTACCTACGACAGTCAGCAAAATCAGAAGGCTCCTGTAGTTATCTATGTGCTGGGACCGCTACCGTATGAATCAGCTAAGGCGATCCCTTACAAATACGGTGCAACAATAATTGAGAATGGAAAGGAAATTCCATTACCCTCCGTTATGAATATTGCAGACATCAGTCGAGTAACACAGAGCGGTCGAATCTTCAACAGAGGAGTTGGAGAACCTAACAGAGAAAAGGAACCTCAAACAGAAGTTCCCAATCCACCAGTCGGCCAGGCCAGCAATCCTGACCTTTCAAAGAACGATGATGAGATGCTGAAGCTCATCCAAAGTGTTACAAACTCCTTCAAAGATCTCTGTGTTATCTCTTTTAATCAGTTCTGAAACCCATAGAGAGCCTCTACAGAAAGTCTTAGAACAGGCCTTTGTGGAATAGGATGTGTCAATACGACAATTCGACAGTATCGTCTCTAACATCACTTCCTGCAACAACTTAGGGTTTAGTGATGAGGAATTGCCAGAAGAAGGCAAAAGCCACAACATGGCGCTCAATATCACAGTTAACTGCCAGGACGATGCTTTAGCCAGCGTACTGGTAGACACCGGATCAGCTCTCAACGTCATGCCGAAGTCCACTCTAATGCGACTATCATTCAAAGGATCTCCGATGAGAGGCAGTGAGGTCGTCGTCAAAGCATTTGATGGGTCTATAAAAATAGTTATCGGTGAAGTCGACCTTCCCATAACTATCTGTCCCCACACTTTCCTAGTCACTTTCCAGGTCATGGACATCCGGGCAACATACAATTGCTTATTAGGAAGACCTTGGATACATCAGGCTGGGGCAGTCACTTCGACACTGCACCAGAAACTGAAGTTCATCAAGAACGATCAACTCGTCACGATTTGTGGAGAACAAGCCTTGATCGTGAGTAACCTTTCATTATCCACTTGTGTAGAACCCGATGAGGTTGTTGGAACGCAGTTCCAGGCACTTTCGGTGAGCAATGAAAATCAGTCAGAAAAAAGAACATCGATTTCCTCATACAAAGATGCTCTCAAAGTAATCAAGAGTAACAACGCAAAAGGATGGGGACAGCTTATCATTTGTATTGATAATAAAACAAAGAAGGGTCTTGGTTTTTCTGCAACCTGTACCCAGACTGCCGCTAATAGTGAAAGTCTTTATCCCATTCAGAACTTCTTCCATAGTGGAGGTTTCCTTCACCTAGTGTCTCAAGAAGTACATACCATCAACGAGGGAGATTCCTCCGACACAGATGGGGAATGGAAGTCCTATCTTAACGAGGACGGTTATATGTCTCAGGAAGAGGTGCCTACGCCATTTTGCTATCCCACACAGAGACCGAGATTTATACCGAGGACAAACGTCGAAATGATATACGGAGATTGTGACCCAGAAGGATGTCGTGCTCCACCAAATTCATTAGAGGAAGACACTTCGATGAAATACAACTTTGACCACGACTACTATGGCCCGATGGATGGTCTGCCTATCTGGAAGCCGTACCCAGGAGACTCGGGGCGAGAAAGTCAGCCGAACAATGAAAATCAGCTGAGTGTCATTGGAAAAAATACCTGCGTCCACACCATGTCATGGGATCAACACTCAGGTCATTCAGAAAGTATCCAACACGATGATGAATTCGCAAAGTTTACAGGACTAGAATTCATTAACTATGCTTTTCCCGAGGTCAACGTCATCGAGAGAGATGACTCCTCCAGTTCCAAAGAAGTGTGGGACACCCTGGGACAACTGAGCGGCAAGTTAAACTTCATGGTCAAATACACCGCTCCTGAAAGCTCTCGTATTAGGCTCGAAGACATTCAGCCAACTGGATGGGGAGATATGCCTGAGAGCACAAATACTATGCAAAATACAACTGAGGAATCCTCCTACGACAACTCTGCCTGGGAGACAAATTCCAACGATCCTGCTCCGCCAGAAATCAGCGTTATTTCTGATGACAAATCAAGGAAGGTGCCAGACTTTGTGATTCACCGAGGAGTTCGCCGCCAATGGGTTGCTGTCGATGTTCCGAAGATCGTTCATAAGTCAAAGTAATGGCCATCTTTGTTTTAACCTATCACCTTGCCCAGGTGAAACGGATGTTTTGATAGGGCTCACTTTCTGTAAATATCCCTCTTTGCTTCGCCCAAAGCGACTGAGTATTGTTTTATAGGGCTGTATTTCAAGAATCGACAAAATCATAAATAAATAAACGTTGTTATGTAATTTCCGCATTAATTGCTGTTTTCTCTTTTTGCTTTTTTAGAAAATGGTAATCCTTAAAAACAATTCAAATAATAAAAACAAGCAGTTTTCAGAAAATACATTGCACGCACTCTTGCATTTTCTCTATCTCTTCTAAACACAAATCATCACGTCATGCAGATTGCTTGTTTTAAACCCCGTTGAAATATACGATGCAATGCCTTCTCCCAACTTTAAATTCTCGGTATTTGAGGCTGAAGAAGAAGATGACAAAGAAATTCCAGAGGAGGTCTCCCGATTACTCAGACAAGAGGAAAGGTCCATTAAACCTCACAAGGAACCATTGGAAACAGTCAACTTGGGCTCAGAGGAAGAGAGAAAAGAGGTCAAGATTGGGGCCCTACTCAGTCTAGCTGTCAAAGAAAGTTTGATAAAGCTTCTCAAAGAGTTTCCCGATGTATTCGCTTGGTCCTACCAGGATATGCTAGGTTTGGATACCAGCATCGTGGAACATCATCTACCGTTGAGATCAGAATGTCCACCAGTAAAACAGAGGTTGAGACGAACTCATCCAGACATGGCCATCAAAATCAAAGAGGAGGTACATAAACAGATTGACGCGGGTTTCCTCGCCACATCAGAATATCCTCAATGGTTAGCCAACATAGTACCAGTGCCGAAAAAGGATGGAAAAGTCAGAATGTGTGTAGACTATAGGGATCTGAACAAAGCAAGTCTGAAGGACGACTTTCCTTTGCCACACATTGACATGCTGGTTGACAGTACAACAAAATTCAATGTCTTCTTCTTCATGGATGGATTCTCGGGCTATAATCAGATAAAAATGGCACCGAAAGACATGGAGAAAACTTCCTTCATCACCCCATGGGGTACTTTTTATTACAAGGTAATGTTGTTCGGTTTGAAAAAAGCCGGGGCAACCTATCAAAGGGCCATGACTACTCTTTTTCATGACATGATACACAAAGAAATCGAGGTATATGTCGATGATATGATTGCCAAATCAAAAACAGAGGAGGAGCATGTGACCCACTTGTCAAAACTATTCGAGCGTCTGAGAAAGTACAAACTCCGCTTGAATCCCAACAAGTGCACCTTCGGTGTCCGCTCAGGGAAACTTTAGGGTTCATCGTCATCCAGAAAGGAATTGAGGTTGATCCTGACAAGGTCAAGGCCATTCAAGAAATGCCTTCTCCAAAGACTGAAAAACAAGTCAGGGGATTCCTGGGATGTCTGAATTACATTTCCAGATTTATATTCCTCATAACCGCGACATGTGCGCCGATTTTAAAATTACTCAAAAAGAATCAGGATTGCGTTTGGACAGATGACTGCCAAACCGCCTTCGACAGTATCAAGGAATACCTGTTGAACCCGCCTATTCTATCACCTCAAGTCGAAGGAAAACCACTGATCATTTACTTAACAGTCTTGGAAGACTCAATGGGTTGTGTACTCGGCCAACAAGACGAAACAAAAAGGAAAGAGTCTGCCATTTACTATCTGAGCAAGAAGTTCACCGACTATGAGACTCGGTACACTATGCTTGAGAAAACTTGATGTGCTCTGACTTGGGCAGCCAAACGTCTTCGCCAGTATATGATTCGTCACACTACTTGGTTAATCTCCGAAATGGATCCAATCAAGTACGTCTTTTAAAAGCCTACTCTCACGGGAAGGATTTCCTGTTGGAAGATGTTGTTATCCGAATACGACATCGAGTACCATGCTCAGAAAGCCGTCAAGGGAAGTGTTTAGCCGATCATTTGGCTCATCAACCGATTGACGATCAAGAATCAGTCGGATTTGACTTCCCAGACGAAGATGTCATGTATCTAAAAATAAAAGATTACGATGAACCGCTACCCAGTGAAGGGCCAGAACCAGGATCCCAATGGGGATTAATTTTTGACGGAGCTGTCAACCATTATGGAAATGAAATTGGGGCAATCATTGTTACCCCTCAGGGTACCCACATTCCTTTCACCGCCAAACTGACATTCAAGTGCACAAACAACGAGGCCGAATACGAAGCTTGTATCATGGGTCTCGAAGAAGCGATCGATTTGAGGATCAAGAACTTGGATGTATATGGCGATTCAGCCCTGGTTATCAATCAAATCAAAGGAGATTGGAACACATACCAATCAAGATTGATTCCTTACAAAGATTACGCGAGAAGGTTGTTACCCTTCTTCAACAAAATTGAGTTTCATCATATCCCTCGTGAAGAGAATCACATGGCTGATGCATTAGCCACCCTTTCTTCCATGATTAGTGTAGGTCAATGGAACGACGTACCTAAGATTGACATAGTGCGCCTTGAACGACCCGCTTACATCTTCGCTATTGAAGCAGTCATAGACGACAAACCTTGGTACCACGATATCAAATGCTTCCTTCAGAAACAAGAGTATCCACTTGGGGCATCCAAAAAGGACCGAAAGACCCTCAGAAGGTTGGCAGGCAGCTTCTTTCTGAGCAGTGATACACTCTATAAAAGAAACTTTGACATGGTCTTGCTTCGATGCGTAGACAGACCAGAAGCAAACATGCTGATAAAAGAAATTCACGAAGGATCCTTTGGCACTCACGCCAACGGACACACAATGGCGAGAAAAATTCTGAGAGCAGGGTACTACTAGTTGACCATGGAATCTGATTGCCACAAGCACATGAGGAAGTGTCACAAGTGTCAGATATACTCAGACAAAATCCATGTACCGCCAACACATCTCAAAGTTCTTTCTTCCCCATGGCCTTTTTCCATATGGGGAATCGACGTGATTGGCATGATCGAACCTAAGGCTTCAAACAGACATCGGTTCATCCTGGTAGCCATTGATTACTTCACCAAGTGGGTCGAAGCAGCGTCATGCGCCATGGTGTTCCAAGCCAGATCATTACGGATAATGGATCTAACTTGAACAATAAGATGATGAAAGAGTTGTGTGCTGAGTTCAAGATCGAACACCATAACTCATCTCCCTTTCGACCCAAGATGAACGGAGCGGTAGAAGCGGCTAACAAGAACATCAAGAAGATCGTTCAAAAGAAGGTTGTAACCTATAAAGATTGGCACGAGATGCTACCCTTTGCTCTTCACGGTTATCGTACATCTGTCTGCACTTCAACAGGGGCAACTCCTTTCTCTCTAGTATATGGCATGGAGGCAGTGCTCCCCATAGAAGTAGAGATCCCATCAATCTGGGTATTGATGGAAGCTAAGCTAACAGAAGCTGAATGGTGTCAAAGTCGACACGGTGAATTGAATCTGATCGAAGAAAAATGAATAACGGCACTATGCCATGGTCAGTCGTATCAACAAAGAATGAAGAAGGCGTTCGATAAAAAGGTCCGACCTTGCGTCTTCAGGAAAGGAGACCTCGTGCTCAAAAAGATACAATCATTCCTCACTGATTTGCGGGGCAAATGGACTCCGAATTATGACGGCCCCTATGTGGTCAAGAAAGCTTTCTCAGGCGGCGCCTTGAGACTCGCAACCATGGATGGAGAGGAGTTTACCTACCCCACAAATGTTGATGTAGTCAAGAAATACTTCACCTAAACTAAAAAAAATACGTCTCAGTGGATTAAAAACCCGAAAGGGCGGTCCAGGAAAAAATTAGAGACACAATCAAAAATCATCCCGGTGGATTGGAAATCTCAAAGTACAATCCAGGCAAAAGTTAGGGATAATGGCAAGTAACTATGTTCAACAGGGGCAAATCCCCCAGCAGCAGTCATGCCATCCATCAGGAAAACTCCAGTCAAGGTCATCTTCGACAGAAGCTCAGGATGTCCATAATTCAAAGTTGGTAGAAGGATAGGGGTAGTCATGTTTTAATGTAGCCCTTTTCCCTTAAATTACCATTTTCTAACTTTGAAAATACTCTATGGAATCATGCGCTTGGCTGATTTCCATCCTATCAATAAAATTTGAGCCCTAGTGCTTTTGTTTGCAATTCTCATTTGTTTTAGCTTTACATAATGATGTTTTCAATATGATTAACGATTCTTGAAATAACAACAAAAATGAATTTACTTGTCAAACTTTTTTCTACTTTTAAAATAAAGATGGAAATTTCTTTTGACTGTTGAACATCGAAAGAACATCGATCGTTTCTCCAGAAGCAATTGAGCTTCAAGGTGCAGAATCAAAGTACTCCCTCTTAGCCAGTACACCTGAATGAAGGATCAACTGTGTCAGAGACAAGGTTTTGTCTGAAACCCTCTGCAGAATTCTCATCTCCTAAGCCCGACCAACGTAGCTCCCAACAGGGACTATCCCTCATAAGCAAGGCAGAATTGATATTTTCTGAACCAGCGATACTTTTCATCTCCCGATGTGGCCAAGTATCCAGTCGTGTTCATCCACTAGTCTGTATGTCGCGTCAGTTTTGTTAGCATATACATACATACATCATGCATTATGGATTTACATTCATATTCATATTGCATCACTATCACTCTAGTCGGTCTTGTTCCCTAGTGATAAACCTCTTTTCAATCGAGTTGTCAGTTCTTTCCTCGTCTGGAAAGGTGGCGTCTGACCAACCGCTCCTCCACTTTGCTGCTGAATTGAAGTGAGTCCCTTGACCACTTTGATAACTTGAACCTGTGAAAGGCCAGAGAACCTTCAGCCAACGTCACTCTTCGCCATTGAAGATGATGTCTTCGCTTTCCCGGATTAAGGAAAATCCCCAGAGAAAGCCTCTTAATCAGAGATTCGGCAATACAGCAGTTTTTCTCCGAAAAAATTTCGCTGACGAAAAGGTCATCAGTACCTCAAAATTGGATCACGTTATATGGAATTTCTCCGAGAAGATCCCGAGAAAAGTATGATGTAATATCCCCAAGCAGAAAGCAGTCTCTCAAGAGACTCATTTTCCCCCAGTAGAGTCAACGAATGACATCTCCAACAGAGAACTTTGTACACCTCTACAACTCAGACAGATGGGTTCCCCAGCAAGTCTGACATCAAATCTTTTTCTATCAAATGGCATCTCCCCAGGAAAATTCGGCGAGAAGTTTGAGGAAAACTACTACGAACAGTGTCCCTTGTCAAGAAGTTTATTGACAAAAGAAACTGAGACCAGTTCCTTGGTAGGAAACTAGGACCGATGGGAGGTTTATTTAAGAAACTGAGACCAGTTCCTTGGTAGGAAACCAGGATCGATGGGAATTTTACATCAGAAACTTAGACCAGTTCCTTGGTAGGAAACCAGGATCGAGGGGAAGTTTACATCAGAAACTTAGACCAGTTCCTTGGTAGGAAACCAGGATCGAGGGGAAGTTTATGTCAGCAACAAAGACCAGTTCCTCGGTAAGAAACCAGGATCGAGGGGAAGTTTTTACCTTTTCTAAGTATCATTTCTTAGCAAAAGAAGATGGATGAGCAAGCTGCCATTCATAACCACCATCAAAATTTCGGGTATTCCGATATTTAATCCTCTTGCACCCCGAATGCCCGAATACCTTCGCCATTCACACCTTCGGGTCCAAGAAGATTAAATAGGGGCATCTGTCATACCCCAAATTTTGACCATTAAGATCTCCCATCATTATGTAAATTATCATCACAATATGGATGCACCTTTATGCCTCATCAATCTCCTCAAGAATTGTTGAGCATTCCCTACAACTAAGAATTAGGGTTTCAAGCCCTCTCAAAGCTCTTAGACAAAGGATCAATCAAGGAATGATATGATCTTCAACTTGTCTAAACCTCTCAAACATCCACAATGGATCAAGAGTTCTCCCACATCAAGAATCAAGCACAATGTTGCAGCATTCCAAGTGGATTGAGCCTCAAGATCGCCAGTGTCACCAAATTAGGGTTTTGGTCGACTGGGGCCTCCAGATGGAAATTTTCCTCTGGACATAAGCCAAAGGCTTTAAAGCACAACCTAAGATGCTCCAAGGGACATCATGAACCCAATCATCAAGTCAATTTTGCCTCAAAGGAAGCATCCATAAAAAATCAAGAATTAGGGTTTCTTGACCTAATTCACCCCTAAGTTGACTTTTGGGACAAAACATGAGCCAAGACCTCAAGAGAGGATTTGAGGATCTCTAACACACTACATTGATCCATTTGCAACAATGGATTGATCCAAGAAGCTTGATCAACAAGTTTCAAATTCAACAGAATCACAATTAGGGTTTCGCGAGAAAAGTCAATTGTGCCTTTGACTTTTGACCCAGGCATGCTCCCAAACCTTGGGACATGATTCAATACACCCTATAACACCTATGAAATCAATCCATCAAGTTTGGTTTAGGTCAAGGACTTGATTTCATAGAGGATCGCATAGTTTGGAATTCATCTGATAAAAAGTCAACTGTGCCCAAAAGTCAAAGTTTGAGTTTTTGAGATTTTTCACAAATATGGTTCCTTAACCTTAAAGTGATGTCAATGTCTGATTGGGATCATCATTCACAAAGAAAAATCAAGAAAAGTGGGATAACTTGTAAAAGGGGTAACCATAAAAAACTTAGAAATTTTCTAAGTTATGGAACAAAGTGGCTAGGGTGCCAACTTCCAAGGATCATAACTTGAGATCCAAGAAACCATTTTGGCTGATCCATAGATGGATTTGTAGCTCTCATGGCATACTTTAAAAGTGTCAACTACGCCTCATTCCAATTCACCATAGATTTTGAGTTATGGTTGGATCAAAATGGCTGAAACCATGAAATGTCACTTTTTCCAACACTTAGTGAAATTTTCACTAAGTCAGAATTTGTCTTGCTTTTTTTCCAAAAGTAGGGGGATTTTTCACTTGGATCCAAAAAGTATCAAGACAAACTATGAACACACATGTGTTGTATCATATAAGAGCTTTCCAAGATGGCCAAGAACTCCATGAAATTCCATTTGAGCTAAGAGTTATGACAGTGGCAATATGCCTTGCTGTAACTGTCATACAAGTCAGATTTGTGCATTTTGCTCGATTTCGGCAATTTGTGCAAATGATAAACAAGTTTATCCACTTGAACACCTCAGGGGGAGACCAAGGAGGGACAAACACTAATCTATAAGCCGCCCAAGTCTTTGGAACTAAAAATAGCATGCCAAACCTAAAAAACCCTAAAGAGGGGACAAGACTCCAATTTTGTTTTGGAGCATTCAATGGATGCACCAAGGTGGCATGAACTGAGCCATTTCCAACTGAATGAGTCAAGGATGATCTCTGAACTAGGGAACCAGCAGCCTGTGCTCTAACCTCTAGTCAATGGCTAGAGGAGACTTGGATTCCTATTGATCAACATTTGCCAAACTTCTGCAGCAGTTACCATTCACTATTGCTTGCAAAACAAACTTCCTCTACTATAAATAGAGCTCATTTGTGCTCAGTTTGAGTACACCAAAGCCATCAAACAGATGATTTCCTCAAAATCTCTTCCTTCACTCCAAAATTGCCTTCCAAAGCAAGTCACTATCGAGTTTTGAGTTTGAAAGCAATTCCAACCAAACCAATCACACACACACCTCATAAACATCATATAGAAGTTATCCAAATACTTAAACAACGTCTGGAACACTGATTTCTTAAAATCACCATCCAACTGCTCAAGCTTTTAGCAGAGTTGCAGTTGGGGTACCATCTTCAGTTCCAGCTTGTTTCAAATCACTCCAAGCATTCAGACACATCACTTGGCACCTAAGGAAGCTGTGCAAATCATTGGAACCAGCTTGCAACACCTCTAACACAAAACACGATCACCAGCTGCAAGAGGTGAGCCTGAGCTCTTCTAACTCTATGATCGATGCATTTTTTTCTACACAATAATTTGGCCATATGTTCATAATCATGCATAGATTGTTTACCCTCAATCAATTGCTTTGTTTGAATCGTGTATGGAATTTCTGAGCCTTCATGCAAATTTTAGGGTTCTTGAGGTTTCTCTTTGATTTCTTATTCCATGCTTAAAATAAATGAAATTAAAGACCATAGACATGATCGTGAGGTGAAAATGAGTAGATTGATATGTAGATTGCATGATATCATCAAGTATTTAGTGAGATTGGATAGCAAATGCAAATCTGCAGAAACAGAGGGTGGCGCGTGTTCTTGGCATGTTCTTGGCGCCATTTTTTGAATATTTGAATATTTGAATTTTGTGATTTTATTTAATTGATTCAAAAATTAATTTCTCTCTGAATTTTAATGATTTTGAGTTGATTCTTTTTTTAATAATTCACAAAAATGTTAAAATATTTTATTTTACTAAAAAATCCTAAAAATATTAATTATTTCATATACTTGATATTTTTACAAATAATTAATATTTTATTTGTTTTTCAACGTTTAAAATGTTTTTTCTCCCTTGATTTTCCAAACTTAATTGATTTCCAATCATTTTGTGGATAGAAACATGATTTTTGAAACATTGATCCAAGATCACAATTTGTTTTCACACATGTTTAATAATTTTGATCATTTTAATTGAATTTTTATTCAATTAAAATATATTTTGAAAACAAATTAGGGTTTTGATTAATTCAACCCTCATCAAACTTTTTCAAACATCTTTGGGCCTCTAATAGAGTGTAAGACCCAACCCCTTTGTAAATACACCACCTTTTGGGCCTCAGTCATTGTGTAAGTCCCATTGTATTTTCAAAAACAACGGCGCGATCGTCGCCTTTTTAACAAAATCAATTGGGCCTCTCCTCGAGCTATAAGTCCCAATTCTTTTTCTTAAAACTCTTTGGGCCTCTAATAGAGTGTAAGACCCAACCCTTTTTTTAAACCAAAATAATTTGGGCCTTAGTGTATTGTATAAGTCTTGATACCGTCAAAAAGTTTGGTACGATCGTCGCCTTTTTAACAAAAATCATTGGGCCTCTCCTTGAGCTGTAAGCCCCACCACTTGTACAAAAATAAATTATTGGGCCTCTAATAGAGTGTAAGACCCAATCCCCTTTTAACCAAAACCTTTTTGGGCCTCAAACATTGTATAAGTCCCTCTGCGTTAAAAGAAAAACCTCGGCGCGATCGTCGTTGCCAAACAAATCATCTGGGCCTACCCTCGTGTTATAAGCCCCATTTCTTTTTTTTTTTCAAAATCTTTGGGCCTCAAATAGAGTGTAAGACACATCCCCTTGTACATAAAAACTTTTTGGGCCTCACGTATTGTATAAGTCCCTCTGTACAGTTTTTAAAACAACGGTGCGATCATCGTTAAAACTTGGGCCTCTCCTCGAGCTGTAAACACCAACAATCTTTTCAAGCACTTTATCCTTTGATTTTGAATTCAAATATATGTTGTTATCAAAACTTTCTTTATTGAACAACTAACCAAACAGCATGGAAGCTCTACAACGGGTAAGTGTTTATCCGCTTTCATATATATATAATTGTATTGTGGGGCTACTTCACTGTAAGTCTTCTTTCACATCCTTTTATATCCTTGTCACATATCAACTGTGTAATACTAGGTAAAGCCATATTGGTCACTCTTAAATACAAACAAAACTAGATCCCCCGTAGGATTTCAGATACAGTCTTTCCTTCTCTTGGGGTTAAACAATATAGAACAAAGAGAAAGGCAGTATTCTCAGTGAACCTTTTCTCAGACTGTAACCCTTAGAAATTGTCAAAGAAACTCTAACTCCCCATAGATGATCTTTTCTCCGTGAATGGCATCTCTTGAGTTTCTTCCAAATTTTCGAACTTTCCTGGAATGATCTCTTCTCTGTAAATTGCATTTCTTGAACTTCTCTTGGTTTGGGGACCCACAGGCTTCCTAAAAGCATCCCCACCTCCTCTTGGGCGTTGTAAAACGACCCTTCGGCTTCTTAGAAGTTCTCGTGCCTTCTCTTGGGCTTAATACAAGGATCCTAACGACCTCTTAAAGGTATAAGACAGAACTTAGTCATCCTTTGCTAGAGCAGTCTTTCCCGCGTCAAAACTCCGGCCACTTTAGGGTTGATACTCATCCCTTAATGCCTGTGCCTCCTCTGGGGCATTGTACAAAAGATAACACTCTAAACTTGGACAGTCTAAGAACCTTGAGTCTCAAAGACATTCTCAAGTTCCTTTCAAACATAGGAAGAAACCCCGGTCTCTCCCATGAGAGTTTCCCACACTTGGACCCGCTTCAGGATCTCCAGAATCCACAGCGGTAAGGCAACCTCCTCTTGGGCTTTGTACAAATGATTCTCCCAAGCAGAGCTAACCTTTTCAGACTCTCTTGTTGAGTCAATCCACTTTTAGCCTCCGTCTTGGGCTTTGTACAAGACATATAAATCACTCTCTTGTTAAGTATAAAAGACTCTCTTGTTGAATCAATCTCCTTTTAGCCTCTATCTCGGGCTTCTTACGAGATAGCAAAACACTCTCTTGTTGAGTATAAAGACTCTCTTGTTGAGTCAATCCCTTTTTAGCCTCAATCTCAGGCTTTGTACAATATAGAAAAACACTCTCTTGTTGAGTATAAAAGACTCTCTTGTTGAGTCAACCACTTTTAGCCTCCGTCTTGGGCTTTGTACAAGACATATAAAACACTCTCTTGTTGAGTATAAAAAATCTCTTGTTGAGTCAACCTTTTTTAGCCTCCATCTCGGGCTTCGTACAAGATAGAAAATCACTCTCTTGTTGAGTATAAAAGACTCTCTTGTTGAGTCAATCCATTTTTTAGCCTCCGTCTTGGACTTTGTACAAGACACATAAATCACTCTCTTGTTGAGTATAAAAGACTCTCTTGTTGAGTCAATTCCTTTTTTAGCCTCCGTCTTGGGCTTTGTACAAGACATATAAATCACTCTCTTGTTTAGTATAAAAGACTCTCTTGTTGAGTCAACCACTTTTAGCCTCCATCTCGGGCTTCGTACAAGATAGAAAAACACTCTCTTGTTGAGTATAAAAGACTCTCTTGTTGAGTCAACCACTTTTAGCATCCGTCTTGGGCTTTGTACAAGAAATATAAAACACTCTCTTGTTGAGTATAAAAGACTCTCTTGTTGAGTCAATCTCCTTTTAGCCTCAATCTCGGGCTTCGTACGAGACAGCAAATGACTCTCTTGTTGAGTATAAAATACTCTCTTGTTGAGTCAATCAACCTTCAGACTCTCTTGTTGAATCAACCTTTTTTAGCCTCTGTCTTGGGCTTTATACAGGACAGATAAAAGTACTCTCTTGTTGAGTCAAACCATTTCAACCTTCATCTTGGGCTTTATACAAGATACATTCTCCCCAACGGAGTCAAAATCCCTTTTAGCCTCAATCTTGGGCTTTGTACAAGACAAAAAGAACATTTTCCTCCGGAAAAGTCAAACTTCTAGCCTCCTCTTAGGCTTTGTATAAAGAAAACCCCGGTTAAGTCAATCAACCTTTTAGCATCAAAGTTGTGCCATGCTCACAGCATACAAACATCAACAATTCCTCTTTAGAGATGACAAGTTCTCTCTCAGTCAAACCTTTAGCTTCACATCTTGAGCTTTGAACAAGATACAAACCACCTTTAGCTTCACATCTTGGGCTTTGAACAAGATACAAACCACCTTTAGCTTCACATATTGGATTTTGAACAAGACACCAAAACACCTCTTTCCTCCCATAGAATAGGAGGAACTACGATCGCTCTGATTTCCCTGTTTCGAGAATACGTAGGCATAAGATTGCAAAATCTTAGCGAGCATACTAATCAAAAATCCAAAATCCTGTACCTTCACACGTCAATCGAAAAACATCAGACCTAACATCTTACCAATAGCCTAGACATTGTTTTTAAGCGAATAACACTAAAGAAGAACCCCCTCTTGATAGCATCTGTAAACCAACAGTTTTGACTATTTAATCTCATTTTGCAAGCAGAGTTAATTGGAGACATTCATTTCCCTTCCTTAATCAGCTCAACAGGATAAAAAATGAATTGAACTGTAGTACCGAAGCGATGGTGATTCGAAATCACAAAAATCGCGCTACATCTATGTTGTCCACTTATAACATTCTCATAATATTTATTAGATTTAATAAAAATTTTATACAGTAATTTTATTTAATTATAAAAATTTAAATTATTTTGGAATCATCTATTTTTTTAAACATGTTTTTATGATAAAAAGTTTAATTTATCGAATTAGAACTATAATGTGATTTGCTTAATAAAATTTGTGAAACCATATATACTATTAGATTTGTGTTATTCCACTTATTAAAAAAATGGGTTAAAGTAAAAAAATAATAATAATAATTGGCAAAGAAAAAAATTAGTATGATTGGTTTTAGAGAAATTGGTTTTTAAAATGGTTCAAATGAAAAAACAGTTTTTACTAGGAACTGGTTTTGAACCGAACCGATCCAAATATAAACCGGTTTTTAAAAACCAAATCAGTTTTATAAAAGTAGTTCTAAGACCCAAACCAAACCATATATATGGATCAATTTAGATTGGTTTATGAACCATGCACACCCCTAATCACACCAGCAACAAAATCAAGGAAAATCCTTACAACAATCAAACACAAAACGAAATGAACCTTGATCAGAACAGCTCCAAGAAGATGAACAAATCAAGCCCAAACCATAAAAAATCCCTAACACCCTCAAACAATATCTACCCTAACCAGAACGAAATTTAGAAAGAAGGCCATTGCACTGCTTTCAATACAATATGCTACATTGAAAACATCAAGATCCCACCCAAACCACCCACAACTCATGGTGACAAAACAAACATCAGAAGTGCTCCCACAGGGAAAGTAGCTCCAAATTTCTTTGTATTCGATGAAGACGAAATCCAAGAAACAGAAGGTGCAACTACTATCTGCATATAATATGGAAAGTAGCTCCAAATTTCTTTGCAACTACTATCAAATATATGGTCTAACCCATAGAATATGGAAGTCAATAAAATTAACCACACCATCTACATAATTACTATGAACAGAACTGGAGATCATAATTGCATCATAAAAGGCAATCCTTGGATCTTTAGAAACTAATGTCTTATTATCCAAGAATCGGATGTCACCCCTACTATTGAGTCACTTGAATTCTCCAAAGCCCCTATTTGGTTTCAAATATGGGGTCTCTCCATTCACTGCAAAACTTTGCAGATGAGACTCAAATTAGGTGCCAAACTAGGTGATGTTTTGGAGGCTGGTATATTTGATATGCTAAACATAAATGTTATAGTCAAAGCCAAAATTAGTATACATAGTCCCATCCCTAAGGTTATGCTGGCCCAAATGGCCTCTTTACACATGCAGGAAGAAAAAGCCTGCAAACCAGCAGATATGCCAAAAGATATGGTGATTAGTTAAAGAAAAAAACGAAGGATGATGGAAATCACAGGCAGCACTAGTGAACAAGACAAGGAAACAACATATATAATGGATAGCCTCATTGTCAAGGCTATCACGGAAGTATGAGAATCATATTTTGGAATTGCAGGGGGTTGGGAAACCCCCAAACTTTCAGGGCTCTCAAACTTTTGATCAAGACTCACCCTCCTAACATTATGTTATGTACAGAGACAAAGAAGAAGGATTCAGATAATGTGTTCAAACCTATCATGAACATTGGGACCTTGTCTAAGTACCATAGTATTAGTTGTAATAGTAATGGTTAGTGCTAAAGCAGGTGGTATTACTCTGTTATGGAGCACTGATGTTGATCTTAATATCATTGATGCTAATAAAAACATAATTAATTTTAGTATTATGTCTATAAATTCTAACAATAACTGTTTTATGGGGAGAGGTGGTTTATACGGGTATCCTAAAAATAACCAAAAAAACTCTTACGTGCAGTTTGATCAACAAACTGACACAAAGAAATAATAACCCTAACTGGATCCTTTATAGAGACTTTAACCTTACCACCTCCAATAGTGAAAAAAAAGGGGCAACCCCTTAGATGTTAAATTGCTTAATCTCATTAGTAATACTTTTTCTGACTGTCAACTTTTTAATCTAGGTTACAAAGGCAATAAGGAGATTTGGTGCAATATCCAGCAAGGAAACAACTTTATAGCCACAAGATTAGATTGCTTTATGGCTATTAAGGGTTGGACCCACACTTTCCCCTTTTACGCTAACTACCATCTCCTTAATGTCAAATCTGATCATAACAGTATCCTACTGAATTTCATCTCTAATAAGGGAAAGAATTGCAAAAAAATACTCTGTTTTCTTGCAGATTTTAGTTAAATTTACGTTTTCTGCGATTTTTCCTACCAATTTTGGTTCCCAGCTAAAATCTTGTGGGTAATATAATTGGTAGGAAGATCTGCAAATAAATCCGCAGGAAATAACCGCAGGTAAATTCATTTTTAATCCACAAATCCATATCTACTTTCTATCACAAATTTATTATTTTTTAATTTAAAATATTAAATTTATATTACGGTTATTTTAGTAATAAATTTAATTTAAAATGTTTAGAATTTAAATAAGATGAATTCATTGAACTAAAAATTGCTACAAAGTTAGTAACAAGTACTTACACAGTTACATTACTAAAAATGATTCTGATAACCAATCTATTCATAATTATTTGTCCAACCAAATTAAAAAGATAAAACAATCCAAATTAAAAGCAAATTAAGAAAAAAAATACAAAATCTAAGTTCACTACTAAAGTCTTCATCTGATTCATCGATAACATCTACATTCGTGCAGTTAGAGCTTAGAATAAATTGGCATTATTTTTCAGCTTCACTACCGCAACTGCTTCAATTAAGTCACTGGAAAACAATTTTGCAGAATTTAAAGAACTTTTGATCCATTGTTAAGTCCCTACTTTTAAGCAACACAGTCTTTGTCCCCACAACTGCCAGTGGTGACTTGCTAGCAATTCCTGCGTATGCCCCCTAATTAGTCTTAATATGATAAGTTACAAGAATGAATCATCTAATTAACACTAATGAATGCAAAACTAGAGAAAGAAACCAACCCTAAGCAAGTTCCTTAACACCTTCATCCTGCTCATGTTGCGAATGAAAAAATCGATAAACCACACGTAACTCTTTTGCCTTCAAACTGGAGAACCTTCAAGCCGCCAAAGCCAACTCCATTGCGTTGCTCAAACCAACAATACTCGGGTTTAGTTGACTGGAACCAAACACAAATTTTGCTTCATTGTTATTCTTTTGATCATAGGTTTGGCTTCACAAAGATTGCTTAAACAAGTTAGTCGTGTCAAAGTTGGGTGAATTGTGAGTATATGAAAGCAAAACGTTAATCTCACTGGTGGTGATTATAGAAGATATGATTACAGCAGGAGTCCAATTGGGATGAAATGATTTCACATATGTTGCTACTCCAGCAACACGAGGACATGCCATGGAAGCTCCGGATATTATATAAAATTCTAAAAATTGTGTATCGCCTTTCAAACCGGCGAGTGATTTTCTAAGAGCATAAGAAGCCAAGATGTCGATTCCAGGAGCTGCTATGTCAGGCTTCGTCATATACATTACCAAACACCTTTCAGTTTATTAAATATTATGGTTATGATTATATAAAATGTTCGAAAACTTGCAATTATATATTTGGATCCTGAATTCGGTTCTCGAGATGAGAATGTGGCAGTAAATGGAGCTTGCACTTTTTCTTCATGAATCTTGCATATTACCGCCGATGCCGATCTTCATTGAACAAAAAATTCAAATGCTTATGTCAGTAGATAAACTCAAATATGCTAAAACAAACAGTTCTCAATTAGCATGTTTTTGATATAATTGGTAACAGATTCACCTATGCTATGATAGGCAATACTAGCAGGAGCCATGAAAATTTGAGCAACATCCGGATAAACAGCACCAACGCCTCCGATTTCTCTCACATTTGCTTCAGTCCCCCATGATCCTAAGCAGTACACAAGCTTTCCCTTCACCTTATTTTTCGCTAAGGAGCCTGAGTTGCAAAATCTCTCAATGCATTTAATTGTTCTTTGTTATTTTTCAACCGTTAACTATGTGTTATTATGAAAACATAAGGAAAATTACTTCGCATCTTCCTTGCTTTTCGAGTCTTTTGCATCATCAATCCCTTTAATAATAGTGTACTGGTTTTGTTTTGGATTGAAACAACTAATTCCTATTCCCTGAATATCGACATAGTTAAATGTATACATATGTTAAATTCATCATGAAAAACATCTTAACCATATGTCGGTGTCAGTGTCACTGTCTGTGTTCAGTGGCTCTGTGTGTTAGTGTCCATGTTTCATAGACTAATTATCTCAAATTTTGTTTTCTTAATCATATTTAGTCCAAGAGTTAAACTTACAGAAACATTTTTTTTCACTCCGTAATTACAGTGACGATCCAACCACCGATGCAACCTCCATATATACTTGCAATCACAGGTATACATGGACTGAATTCTCTATTAGAAAGATTAAGAATTAATGACTGAATTCTCTATTAGAAAGATTAAGAATTAAAGACTGGTGTACAACGAGCGATTTCCAATATAACAAAACTTTTAACGTAAACTAGTGATTTCAACAGACATGTATCCTAGACTGCTCCAGCTCCATAAGTAATTCTTCCTGTAAGAACAAATGTAAAGGATTAAAGGTCTGGTATATTTTTTATGAGCAGAAACCAATAACAACCTTATAGCAGGACTTGATTTTGGTGCGGCACAGTGTTATTAGTTGTGGACGGCAAATCAGAAAGGTAGAGAAAGCTACTAATAATTACATACACAAGACCAAACATCTTCCAACTTGAACTTTAACATATTTTCATTGTCACCACCTGTTATCATTTGAACAAAATGTCGAATAAGAAATTACAAACTTTCACATAAACAAATTGTTGAGAATGTAGTTCCTTGTGTCGAAGCAGGTGTAACTCGACAGAAACAAGGATGTGTCAAAATTAGCCTAGTGTAGTGTGTGTTGAGTTGTGTTAGATATCGAAATGTCGAAGCAGGTTGATTGACACAGAATTTCGACTTAGACCAAAATAGAAATTTTGAGCTTTTATAATTTTGGGCTTTACCTTAAAGAGCAAGCTAACTTAAAACTATAAATAGAGGGAGTAACCCCTATTCTTGTAACAACTTGAATTCACAGAATTTTGCATTTCCACAGTTTGTGGGCAGGGAGTTACTCTGCAGAAATCACCATCTTCTTCTATATTTTGTCAAACCCTAATTTTGTTTCTTCTACAATTTTTCTTTCTTTTCATTGTTATTGCGTATCGATAATAATCTTGTTCATCAATATTGATAAAAATTCTCTTTAGGTTGTGGTGGATTTCCAACATCTGGTATCTAAAGCACTGACTGAGCGATTATGACTGAGCAAATCGTGGGAAGAAAATCACGATGGCAATAAATCATCCAAATGAGCATTTTTCGGCGAGTCTTCTGATTCTCAAGAACAATAATTAGGAGAATTGGTGCAAGCAGATGAAGGTGATTTTCTGTTATCAAGATCTATGTGATATTGTGAAGGAAGGAGTAACACCGCTTGCAGAAGACGCAATGAATCAAGAAAAAACTGCATACAAAGAATTGAAGAAGAAAAATTATAAAGCTCTCTTTATAATTCATCAATGTGTTGATTTAGATAATTTTGAAAAGGTTAGTGATGTAGAATCAGCGAAATAAGCATGGGAAATTATGGAGAAATCGTTTGGAGGAGCAGAAAAGGTGAAAGAGGTGAGGTTACAAACTCACAAAAAGACGTATGAATTGCTTCTGATGGAAGAAAGTGAAAGCATAACTGATTTTTTCACTAGGGTTACAAAGTTGCTTAATCAAATCATGGTATGTGGAGAAGTGTTGACATCAAGATCAGTTGTGGCAAAAATCTTGAGGTCATTGGCTTCAAAGTTCAACCACGTGGTAGTAGTCATAGAAGAGTCGAACGATTTGTCAACATTGACAAGGAAAAGCTTCAAGGAACGCTTGAATCTCATGAACAAAGAATAACTGAAAGAGTTGCAGGAAAATCGAAGAGTGATATGCCTTTGCAGGCACAATCACCAAAAGAAAAGAAAGGCAAAGGAAGTTGGAATGGAAACAAAGGTAGAGGAGGCTACAACAATTCGACTGGTCGAAATCAGCAAGGAAACTAGTCGAATCAGAGAAAACCCTGGAGTCAAAGCAACCAAAGAGGTGGTGTTGCAGGTAAAGGAAGAGGTGGTGGTCGAAAACCTGACAAAATTCACATTCAGTGTTACAATTGTCAGAAGTATGGTCACTATTCTAGTAATTGTCCTAAAAAGAAGAAAGAAAAAAAAACTGATGCAAAACTGACGAAATATGAATAAAAGATGTTGTTGATGGTCACAACAAGAGATGAAGAAAGATTCCAGGACCAATTGTACTTGGACTCAGGATGTTCATCACACATGACTGGTAGGAAGAATTGGTTTGTAAAAATAAAATCCTTAATGAAAAATATGGTGAAATTTGCAAATGACAATACTCTAGCAGCTGAAGGTATTGGTGATGTTCTGATTACGAGGAAAGATGACAAGAGGTCAGTAATTTCCAATGTATTGTACATACCAGGCATGAAGAGTAATTTGCTGAGCATAGGGTAGCTGGTCGAAAAGAACTACAAGGTGTCGATCAAAGACAAGATGACGAGAGTTCTCGACTCAGGAGGAAGGTTAATCTTGAAGGCTCATACGTCTCAAAATAGAACCTTCAAGATTGAACTTAATGTGATGGAGCATTTGCCTTGCAATTGCAGCCAGCAGAGATGAATGAATATGACATTATAAACTTGGTCATCTCAATTTCAAAGACATCAGAGATTTGAAGAGAAGAAATATGATTTTAGGATTAGCAGAAATCAACGTTCCAAGCGAAGTGTGTGAAGAATGTGTTCAGACGAAACCAACATAAGAATAGCTTCAACAAGGATACATGAAGCAAGTCGAAGGCAATTCTTGAAATCATATACGCTGATGTATGTGGACCCATCCAGGTGGATTCAATTGGAGGTAATAGATACTTTGTCACATTCATAGATGATTTCAATCGAAAATTGTGGACTTACCTGATCAAGAAGAAAAGTGAAGTAATCGAGGTATTATCCAAATTTAAATCTATGGTCGAAAGACAAAGTGGTCGAAAGCTAAAGATTCTGAGAACTGATGGTGGTGGAGAGTATGTGTCGAAAGATTTCGATGCATTATGTGAAAAAGAAGGGAATGCGCATGAGGTGGTGCCACCCTAACTCCACAACATAATGGAACTACAGAAAGGAAGAATAGAACCATCATGAATATGGTGATAACTGTGTTGAAAGGCAAGCAACTACCCAAAGACTTATGGGGAGAAGTTGTGTCGACTGCAACATATATCTTGAATAGATGTCCAACGAAGAAGCTAAAAGGAATCACGCCTGAAGAATGTTGGGCTGGTGTTAAGCCTAGCCTAAGTCATTTAAAGGTGTTTGAATCTATAGCACATAGACATGTGCCAAATCAGTTGAGAAGAAAGCTTGATGACAAGTCGAGTCAAATGATCCTAATAGGATATCATTCTAGGATATCATTTGTCTGTAGGATACAAGTTGTTTGACCCAGTGAACAGGCAAGTTGTGATCACCAAGGACGTGATCATAGATGAGCTTAAGGAATGTGATTGGACTGAGAATGTTAAGAAGCATTCAGTGAGAATCTTATGTGAAGAACCATCAAGTGAAGTTGAAAGAGAAGTTCGACAAGAAGAAATCAGAGGTGAAGTAGGCTCAAGCAGACCTCAACGAATAAGAGACATGCCTGCAAGGTTTCAAGAATGTGTGATTACATCAGATGATGTGGTCAATGAAAAAGGTGAACTGGTACACTATGATTTCTACGCAGATGTCAAACCAGTCAATGCATATGAGGCATTAAAAGATTCGAAGTGGAAGAAAGCAATGAATGAGGAATTAGAGTCCATCGAAGTCAACAACACTTGGTCACTTGTCGAATTGCCTCAAAGTAAGAAGACAATTGATGTGAAGAGGGTTTACAAGGTGACGCTAAATCCCAAAAGAGATGTAACTCGACACAAAGTAAGACTTGTGGCGAAAGGATTTCTTCAGAAAGAAGGAATCGACTTCGACGAAGTTTTTGCACCCGTTGCTAGGATCGAAACAATCAGGCTGGTTGTTGGTCTAGCAAACATGAACAACTGGCAGGTATGTCAAATGGATGTGAAATGTGCATTCCTGAATGGCCCCTTATATGAAGAAGTTTATGTTGTACATCCAGTTAGGTTTGTGTAACAAGGCGAAGAAAGTAATGTATACAGGCTGCATAAAGCCCTGTATGGACTTAAGAAAGCTCCAAGAGCTTGGAATAAAAAGATAGAAAGCTTCCTAAGGGAGAAGAAATTTGTGAAGTGCACAACTGAGTATGGAGTATATGTAAGGAGAAGCAATAGTGAATTGTTTATACTATGTCTCTATATCGATGACCCGTTGATAATAGGAAGTTGCAAGAAGGAGATCGAACACTTCAAACATGACCTAAGTGAGGAGTTTGAAATGTCAGACTTGGAAAATCTCTTATATTTGCATCGAGTTCTACAAGAGTGGTAGAGGTTTGATGATGCACCAAAGAAGATATGCAGGCGACATACTCAAGAGATTTGAGATGTAAGATTGCAACCCAACTTCGACTCCAGCTGAGCCTAAATTGCAACTGTCGAAAGAATCAGATGAAGATGATGTCGACCCAACTCAGTGCAGAAGACTTATTGGGTCATTAAGATACCTTTGTCACACAAGGCCTGATTTAGCATACAATATAGGTATGGTGAGTAGATTCATGCAGAAGGTAAAGGTATCACACCTAAGAGCGACGAAGAGGATACTTAGGTATGTGAAGGAAACTTTTGACTATGGCATTTTGTTTCCTGCAGCTGATAAAGAAAAAGAATGCAAGTTAGTGGGATACACCGACTCAAGTTGGTGTAGTGATGCTGAGGATAGAAAATCCACATCTGACTATGTGTTTATATTAGGTGGTGCACCAGTTGCTTGGAGTTCGAGAAAGGAGCCAATAGTGGCATTGTCATCGTGCGAAGCAGAGTAAATAACTTCTTCTCTCTGTGCATGTCAAGCAAAGTGGATGGTAAATTTGGTCGAAGAGATTACAGCGAAGATTCATGGAGCAATTACCATGAAGATCGACAGTATGTCAACTATCAATCTAGCAAAAAATACGATAGCACATGGACGAAGCAAACACATCGAAATGAATTTCTATTATCTTCGAGAGCAGGTAGCAGAAGGAAAGATGAACTTGGAACACTGCAGAACTGAGAATCAGATTGCAGATATCATGACGAAAGAAGTGCAAGTCAAAGTGTTTAAGAAGTTAAGGTTTATGATGAATATAGATAGCTTAAACACAATGAATTAGGTGGTGTGTTGAGAATGTAATTCCTTGTGTCGAAGCAGGTGTTTGTGTTAGATGTCGAAGTGTCGAAGGAGGTTGCTTGACACAGGATTTCGACTTAGACCAAAATAGAAATTTTGGCCTTTTGTAATTTTGGGTTTTGACTTAGGGAGCAAGCTAACCTACAACTATAAATAGAGGGAGTACCCCCTATTCTTGTAACAACTTGAATTCACAGAATTTTGCAGTTGCAAAGTGAATAAGTTTTCCACAGTTTGTGGGCAGAGAGTTACTCTGCAGAAATCACCATCTTCTTCTACAATTTTTCTTTCTTTTCATTGTTTTGTGTATCGATAATAATCTTATTCATCAAGATTGATAAAAATTCTTCATAGGTTGTGGTGGATTTCCAACACAAATGACTATAACATGTTCCTGAAAAAGGTGCTTATAATTAAAACAAGAAACATCATATATATATATATATATATATATATATATATATATATATATGTCATAGGTTGTGGTGGATTTCCAACACAAATGACTATAACATGTTCCTGAAAAAGGTGCTTATAATTAAAACAAGAAACATCATATATATATATATATATATATATATATATATATATATATATATATATATATATATATATATATATATATATAATCTTCCAAACGATCGATGTTACGATTGGCTTTTTCTAGAAGCTTTCTAGATGTAAGCTTTCATAAATATATTTTTTATCTTTTTATATGGATAATAATAAATCAATTTAATTCTTATCATAAACACTCCAATATGAGTTGTAGAAGCCATGTCATTAATGTGATGGTTTCTTTACTGTCAAGAAGCTAACTCATTCTGCAAGAGATATAAGGCCAAGTGAACTCAAAGCAAAAACAGAAGCCAACTCATTCTGCAAGAGATATAAGGCCAAGTGAACTCAAAGCAAAAGCCAAAGGCTGGATTGAACAAAAAGTGTACTTATTTCCCCAACATTAAAAGAGACATTAAATAAGCCACTGAAAATCATAAATGCCATGTCATGCAAGTGTTTATTTAAACAGTTTTGTCCTTTTATATGCACATAAGCTACCCGGTTCAAGTATTATAAGATTAATAGGTTCAGATTTATATTAAGTTTTAATCATAAAAGGATATAGTATTGTAACTCACCATGGTGGTTGGTAAAGATGCAGCACAAACCCCTTCACGCTTGAGTGTACGCTCATCATTCCCAGATGCTACAACGTAAGAGGAAAAACATAATTATCTCCTATTGTCAGTAAGTTGGATTTAGTAGTATGCATGAACATATTTGGTTATGTGGTCTGCTAATAGAAAATTTACAGTAACATAGTCCACATTTGAATGCGGTTCTTAAACTAGACAACATATCACTAGGTTAATTAAATCCAATCCCTTGAGGCATTACTTTGATAATTGTGATTCAACCCAATTTCAAATGAAAGCAGACTTACAAGAGGAGGAACGCATGTAAAACAGACAGTTTCGCCAGGAATAAGTAACTGAATGTGACCAGAAACAGCATCCTTAGAAACACCTACTTGAATTTTTATCCACGTGAGTTTCTTCATAAGTATACATTCATAGAGACCTGCATACCTAAAATGAAGAATTGGCAATGCATCTAGCAGAATGCACAAGCACAATTCTTTGTATACTTTCATGGAGACATGCAAACCTAAGATGATTCCGTTGCTTGGGTATTTTTCTAAAAAAAACAACAAGACAAAAACCCATACTACGACTGATTTTAATTGATCCAACCAATGAAATAACACTTGATTCCATCTCATACAACTTCATTCTACCTCATTCCATAAACACAAACATAGCCTAGGTTAAAGGCTTATATTGCTAGACGGGCAAACCTCAAAGAAATGTAAGGGGATTTGAGTCAGTTGAATAAAGAAAGTTCAAATCAAATGGGGCTGGATCCTAATATTATGTGTAGTTATGAGATCAAACATTAATTTCATTGTAGCTCATTCCTATATATAAAATCAATTGAAACTCATTATCAGATTTCATTGTAGCTCATTATCAGATTATTACTATGTCTTGAATTATTGTCAAAATATGAAATCAATTGAAACTCTACAAACAAATATATACGGTAGCAATAAGCTGTTAGATAAAAAGGATTCTCAAAATTAATTCAACAACACATAGATGATAAATCAACTAATTCAAAAACAAAATGTCAAATTTCTGCAAACATTACGGAAAAAAAGTTTTCTTCAAACATTACAACCTCCCAACAGCAGAAACCTAACCTTGGCTGACCAAAGAAAACAGCTCTTCAGCGGTACTGCAACACAATAATAAAATTGTATCAATCATAATTTCTCTCAAGACTGAAACAGCTCTTCAGCTTTTGTGTTGAAATATTGACAAAGTTCAACATTTTACTGAGATTGTGTTCTGTTTCAACAACTAAAATCCCTAAAAGGTTTAAGGTGTCTGCAGTAGACTATTAACCTAGTAATGGTTAATAGTCCTGGAAACAGTAATTTCTCTCAAGACTGTGCCCTCATTAATAATTTCAAAATTCAACTTTATTTCAATTGATCATTGGTAACTTGAAATTCATAGACCATAGAAACTTAGAATCAAATAATTAAGATCAAATTCTTGTCATCAACAAAATAATAGCATCAAAGAACCTCCATATATACCTGAATCTTCAAACATTCCTTTGCCTCCAAAGCCTGGTGAATCCCCTCAGACCATCTCCTTTTCTCTTCAACTCTTCCTGTCAACTAGGAAATGTTAATCATATAATCATATTCTTAAAAAAATATTAGCAAAAGGTATTTGTGTGTTTATTAAATGAAAATGAAAATCATAGAATGCTGCAGTGAATTACTGGAAACAGTAATTTCAGAGATATAAAAACCACTTATGCAATTCAACCAAATATCTTTTTGGATAGATAGTTGACAGTCTATCAAAGCCTCTTTAATTAATTTGTCAATAGTTCAATCTGTCATCCCCATTTTTCATAGTTAAACCAAATATAGTACAATGTAAAATGGATTGTTCAAATTTCAAGTCTAATGTGCTCTTGCATGAGAGTGTTAGTAATAGAAAAGCAACTCGCTGTATCACCTACCAATCAAGCTGTTGGGAGTTTGGGATAGGTGGTCGTTAAAAAATCATAGCTAAGCATACTTACTTTTAAATGCATTGTGGAGTGGGGAATTGTTAAATGTACTTGACAGTATATTTATCCTTGCAATTGTATTGGGTACAGCTTTCCAACATTATTCGCTCTTACATTTACAAATCAATTGGTTTGAGAAGACAATCATGTTAAGCTCTAGGTATAATATCACTCTATCCCTTAACAAATTATATGGAGGTGCACACAAACCTAAGAATCGATCAAGTTTTCAAATAAAATAAGAGTCTTGCGTTTGTAGAGATCAAAATTGTTCATAAATTACATTTGATAATTTCATTTGAATTTTAGCATGTGACATTGCCATTGGCTATTAAGAAAACTATAATAACTAACCAAAATTAGCAAACAAATTATCAAAGTCTAGCATCTCATCCAGAGATACAAATCGCGGCCGCTCCCGCCGCTATCCCGGGCGACCGGACCAGGGCGGGCCTCCGCCGCGCGCAAACAGTGGTGCGAGGAGCGTGTTGCAGGTCGCGGGCGCAGAAGACGCGATCGCGGGTCGCGGGTCGCTCCCTAGGCGGAGCGGGTTATCTGGTTTTGCTTTTTTTTGCCCTCAGATGCGGGTGGCGGCGACGGAGAAGAAAGGTGAAGGAGAAAAAAAAGGTGGAAGAAAGGTGAGAAGAAAGTGAGAAAAAAGTGGAAGAAAGAGAGAAGAAAGGTGGCGGAGAAGAAGAAAGAGAGCAAAAAGTTACTGATTAGGATTTTGTTGAATACATACATATTTCAATGGGCTGGACCTATGTTTGAGATCTTAATTATTATAAAAAAAAGTTCATATTAACCCATTAGTATTAGTTTATTATTTATTAATACAACTTAATAAATATAATAATATTAAACTTAATACATATAATAACATTTAATAATAAAAATAATATTAACATATATTAGAATAAATCATTAAAATTTTAATTCATTTTTATTTTATTAATTTAATTTTTATAAAATTTTGTGTTACCAATTTAATATTTTTTTTTAATATTCACCCAAAATAATTTATTTGTATAGATTATTTATATATTTAATTTAAAAATAGTCAATTCTAAAAAGTCAACAAAACTTATTCCGCTATCCGCTATCCCGCTATCCCATTTTTAAGGTCGGCCGCTCCGCTCCGCAATCCGCTATTAATAACTTTGATCTCATCAAAGAGGACAATCAAATTAGTTGTTCGTTGATCATTTTAAAACCCAATAAATTGGAGAATAAGCAAATTCTCAATCGAAATAGTAGCAAAACAATTAGACATGTATAATACATCAATTCAATAAATACATAACTTGGATAAATCCAATGGAAAAATGAGAATTAACATGTTTGAATATACCTGACCGCTGCGTCCAAGAGTAATGGTAACTCGACCCCTAGAAGTAGTAGCACAAACCCTAAATTATCAATTGAGCGAAATTTTTTGTAGCTACGATACGATACCGACTCGAAAACGAGGCATGAACATAAATGATTTGAAGCAGAACAAACAGTATTGAGTGTTGTCCTAACCCTAACCCATAATTCAATTTCCACGAATTCGAGCAGAACAAACGATTCTTCGAGTAAGAGTAAGGTAATAGAAAGGAGTTTGAGTTTTAGGAGTTGGACTAGAAATGAGAGTTTGCGGCAGGGTTTGTGACAGAGTATAAAGGGCGCAGTGATTCTGACATTCTGTGTTGCGGTGGGAACAGTGGAGTACCGAGTTTGGAAGTGTTTTTTTTGGTTAATAGCTATTTGCCTCTGTCATTTGCATGAAATTTGAAAAATCCTCTGTAAAAAAAATTTTAGATTCGCCTAACATTTGAAGATTTTACTGATTCAGTCTATCATTAAACCAAATTATTAAATTGTCTGACGTGACATTGCCAATGCGTAATTTTTTTGTTATTTTCATTTTATTATAGGAAAATTTAGATTCTCCTAAAATTTTTTTACACTGTCAACCAATGACGACTATACATCCTGCCAAGTCAGATTAAAAATTTAAAACTAATTAAATAACATGGCAGAATGATATATTCTTATTCGATGACAGTGTAAAACTTTTTTACATTGTCAGTGCATCACCATTAAACCCTTTATTATATACCTACGTGTAATATATTTTAATTTTCAGATGATTATTTTTACAATGTGAAATTTGTTAATCCTAAATTCCAAATTACTTTTCACGCATAATCCATTTGTCTTCTCCCTCCTTCGAACTATCATCTGTAGGCGTCTACCATCTTCGCATTCATCATTTTTCCTCCTTCTTCCTCCATATATAACTGTTCGAACTGCAAGTAAAGGGGGAGTTTTGAAAATCATTTCCACAAGGATTGTAGTGATATTGTTTGTCGTTCTGTAGATTATGATGTTTTAAGTAGGGATTTCAAAGTTTGTTTGTTTTGGATCATAAGTTTGTCACAAGTTTAGTACCAAAGATTAAATTTTAAAAGATGTTTGTTTAACAAGGCATATAAAGATAGATTTTGTAACGCCCCGTTTTGTCCGATTTATTTAATCGAGTCGATTTAATTATTTTCATTTTTTTATATTATTTTATTATTGACTTTTATTTGACAATATATTATTTTTCATCGTTGTTTATGTTTTATTGCATTTTGAGAGCGTTTGGGAGATATTTGAGCTGAGGGGTATTTTGGTCTTTTGCTTAGGTAAGTTTTATGTTTTTATATAAATAGAAGGAAAAGAGAGAAAAGATAGTAAGGAAAAGAAAAAGAAAGAAGAGAAAGAGAAGAGAAGAGAAAAGAGAGGAAAGAAAAGGGAGAAGAGGGAAAGTGGAAAAATCGACATAACTCCATTTCAAGCGCGAATAATCGGGTAAGGGTGAGAAGTTTTAATTATATCTTGCTTGTGTATGTATATGTGTATGTTTTCTTGGATTGTTTTGGATATTTTCTTATAGTTTTCATTTTAGGTCGAAATGGTAAAAATGAGTAGAAATCGATGTTTTTACGGACGAAAGTCGGAATAAATCGCGCAGTAGAGTCGAGTGATGTTGGGTCGTGATTTAGCGTGATCGTTTGATTGAATCGAGTTGAATTTGTAACTTTTGCGTTTTTTATATATATATCGATGTTTTTGTGCAAATTGATGTTGTGATCGAGTAAAAGTGTTTGGATATGTCTGGTAACATTGGTATAGGTTGATACTTAATCAGGTAAGGATACGAATTAATCGGGAATGGTTATTTGTGTGTTTTCGAGTGGTTTTGAGCGAGTTTGGAGTTGGGATAAACTGATAAAATTATGTTTCAAAATATTTCAAAAATGGAAAATGTGTTAGATGGCTTTTTAATGGTGGAAATATTGTAGTATGTTGAATTCTGAGATCACGGCTTTTTACGGAATCGAAATCGGTTTATATGATGTCGATGCATGTGATAATTATGTTGTTGTGTGGTAAAATACATTGTTTATGTGAAATTCAATGTATGTTGTTTGGTGGCCTTTATGGTTTGAAATGCATTGTTTGAATTATTTTGCAATGCATGAATGTGATGATGTTGAAGCATGTGACAAGTTGTTGTAATTGTTGTGGTTGATGATTTGTGGCCTAAGGGCAAGTAAATGCATTATGATGGTGTTTGATGATATATGCATGATTGTGGATGTGTATGTGTGTGCATTTTGAATGTCATGAGTCATTGTATGCCAAGCATCATGATATGCATTCTTGTGACGTCCTGAGTGACAGATTGATTCCAGAGGGAATCTACTATAACATCGTGAGCCTTAAAAATAAGAGGTATGAATCGTCTTAAAAATAAGAGGACCGAAAGCGATGGTTATAGACGGTCGTGTGCCCATGTGGGGTGTGAGCGATCGGATCGTGAGCCTTAAAAATAAGAGGTATGAATCGCCTTAAAAATAAGAGGATCGAAAGCGATCCATAAACGTCGTGAGCCTTATACAAAGAGGACCGAAAGCGACGGGGAACATCGTATGCCCGACGGGGAGTTACATTGATGTAACGAGCGATGGTTCCAGCAGAGTTCCTGAGTGAACTAGTGATGAGAAATGTTGGAAGTCGGTACCGCATGGCATTTGCATAGAGTCGTTGTGTCGGTCTCTGTGCATTTGCATAAATCATGGATTGATTATGTGTGAGAATTGTGAATGGATGCATTATGTGTGGAAAATCATGATTTGATTGATTATGTGTGGAAATTGTGCATCGATTTGTTATGTGTTGAGATTGTGATAGCATTGATAATTTGATGTGCATATGTGATAAATGCATTGGTTGTGGACAATATGTTTATACGTAGACATGTGCTATGTGATGTGTGATGTGTTTCTAAATGTTATGACTTGGTATGCCTTATGTGCAAATATGTGAGTATATTGGATACTTGATATATGTTATATTGTTGGATTAATAGATATATGTTACGTATATGTGGTATGTTATATGTATTAGTATGTGGTGTTTGTGGTGAGAATAGCTATGCATGTGAATTGTTATGTATTTGCATATTATTATGCAATCTTGGTTTAGTTGTTATTTCTCACCCTTCTGCTGTTTTATAATGCTCTATGAGGCATTGCAGATTAGAGTTGCTGGAGGCTTTTTGTGAAGATTAGCCCTCTGTTCTGTTGTCGGTCTTGGTGTCTGCTCTGATACGTAGCACGGGAGTCGGGAAACAATTATATATATATATATATATATATATATATATATATATATATATATATATATATATATATATATATATATATGTATACATTTGTCGAATGTATTTCGTAGTACCTTTGTGTGTATAGTTGATCTTCTAAAATGATTTATTTTGTAAAACAAGTCGGTTATGGATATTTCCGCTTTATTCCATAATTGACCTTTCCCTTTAGATGGAAAAAGTTTCCCGTTAATGATTTTCTCTATTATGTGTTATGTATCAAATAATTGAGCAGGGATTGTGTTTTTCTTATTTTAAAATGTGGCATCCTTGTTTCTGTATGAAAAATAAATTTTTAGTTACTCTGATTTATTTATGTATTATTTATTCGCGATGGGAATTGGGGTGTTACAGATTTCATCAACCTAACTTGTATATATTCGATTAATCAAGCATATGAATTCATTTCCAATTAATATAATCATGTATCCTCTCAATAGCGTCTATGTCTAGAGCAATGTCGTGAGTATTATTGTATCCGTCATTAGATGATGTTCCATGCTAACAACAAATACAATAATCTTTAAGATAAACACAAAGCAAATATCAACTCACAAATCTATTTCTAGAGTTTGTTTGTTGATAGATGAATATTTTAGATCAAGGTTTCTAAAATCTATGTCTAGAGTGATACAAATCATAAATAGATCTTTAAGAATAAAAACGTTCATCATATATTAATCATCCACTTGTTCACATACAAATAGATCAAAAGAAATACATACAAGCTAAGATAGACTACATATACCTTTTATACAAAGGATTTAGCTACGCATCACCATGTTAGCTTGCTTCACAAGGAAAAAGAGAAGATGAATGTGCATCCAAGATGAAGAATCGATCTAGGATGCGAATCCAGCTTCTACTTGTAAAATATCACTCCTTGATGAAGAAATGAAGAACTTAGGGTTTTTTCTCCTAAGTCAATGTTACTATATTATAAAAATTGATGTTATGAGCGTATGATCCACAAAAATTAAGAAAAAGTACATAAATATCTAAAAAAAATTTGTCTTGCTTGCACTGCGAACTACACTTATAGGCATATGAAGTGCCTCTGAACAGTTAAACCGCTCCTGAGGATTCTTTGACTTCGCACTGCGAAACTCCTGTTCGCACTGCGAACTTCTTCGCCCAGACCTCGCACTGCGTTTAGTGAGAGGTTTAACTACTGCCATTTGTTGCAATTGCGAAAAACAACCGGCGAAAAACAGGAACAGAGTCGCCACCGAACGTTATTTATCCCGACGCAGGGAAAGGGAACGATGGAAGAAAACCTGAAGAGGGAGAAGACATGGTCATCGCAACCATAGTCCGGGTTCGGGAGTCGGTTACTCGAGGGGAAGGTATTAGCACCCCACGTGTCCATCGTACTCGATGGGATCCACGCTTGTTGTCTAATCAAAGGGTGAGTTATCTAAAGGCTACTGTTAAACAGAAACGGGAAGGGAAAAAACAAAAACGGACTCGCAAAGATTATCGCAATCTTATTCCTACGTATCTTCGTGGACGAACGAAGAATCAGAGTAGACGTAGTTCGACAGACTATGCACTAAAGGGGGAGGTTGCTCGCCAAGACATCGTCGTATTGTGCCTACGTATCCTCAATCGGACGAGAAAGAGGAAATCAGAGCAGTCGTAGTTTGACCTACGGGTCGGTAAGTGTTTTTTATGAGCAACGTTAAGTCGCGTCCGGCAGTTAGGGTCGATGCCTATTTGCGACAAAACGGAAGTAACGTGCTCTTTTCTGAAAATGATTTGAAACCCAACAATCCCGAAGGGTAAAAAATATTTGAACTTGGTTTGTTTTTTTAGACAGAAGTGGATTGAGTTAGTTTGAAACGCGTATCACACTAAAGTTTATGACATAGGACCGAATGCGTCGCAAATCTACCCAAGACGGGACGTCCGCTAAACACTCTAGAAAAATGAAGGGAAACCCCCAATTATTCATTTCCCATGTACTTAAGGTTCATGGCGCACAATACTCGTTGTATTTATTAAGTGTTTTAGATTGGTTATGAGATGAGAAGAGAAGGCTCAAAGTTGAAAAGAAAAACACTAAGGGAATTATATCCTAATGTTTTCAAGCAAAGTGGCCCTAAGGTTGAGATGAAAGGGAAGTCTACCTAATGTTAGCATACATGGGTTAGCTCCTAATGTCTATCCTACTCCAAGCTTAATTAAAGATTAAGTTGGACTAGGGAATCCTAAGGGAACATGCAAAAGCAAATCTAAGACTTAAACAAGTCTTAAGACTTAGGGGAGGAGAAAGAAGCAAGAGACGAAGAAGAAGATGCACCAAAGTAAACCAACATGAAGTTCAACTCGAGAGAAAAAGCAACATGGCAAACATCATACTCATACAAAGCAATCACCAATCATCATGTCCAAGCAAACAAGATCATGCAAGACAAAGTGTTCAAACAAAATCAAATGATTTAGCATTCCAAAAGAGATGTCACAAGACATGGAACAATGATGAATGAAACCAAATGAGGTGAGATACAAGATAGGGCAGCAAGCACATCATGTCATAACAAGCTCAAATCATCAAAGAAGGAACATCATCCGTCACACTCAAAACATATGTCAAAACTAGGCAAAACATTCACTTATGTCATTCATGCAAGCAACAAGAGATCATGTGAGGAAAGAAGTGAGAAAATGTCACTCAATGGACACCATATCAAGAGGATCAGAACCTCACACATGTTATTCAAAGCAAACAAGAGTCACCGAGCATTTATGAGATCATATGAGAAGGCATCATAAAGAAACTAGTTCAAAATATCCAAAGAGTAGTGCCAAAACATTGTCAACTTGGAAAATCCACCATAAATAGAAAAATAATTAAATGAAAATTATTCCAAAGCCACAAACAAGCCAAGACAGTACATGATCACATCATATAATCATTTCAAGCTTCACTTAAGCACAAGTGGTCAAAAAGATCCAAACTAGGTCAAGTACCCAAAACATTCCATTCAAAGTTCAAGTCACATATAAACATCAATCAAAAATAGAAGCATGCCTTATAAGAATCCAAATAAATTCCAAAATCATTTTGTATCCATCAAGAATGTATTTTCAAAAAATCTCAACAAGAATCACAAAATTTCATCATCAAATGGATCAAACATCACACATATTAAGCTAACAGAGCAATAATCGAGGAGCAATGAAAACCACATGGAAAATAATCAAAAATTAATCACCAAGGCAGTAAATTGAGACTCAAACATTCCTCACCCAAGTATGAACATATGGTAAAAATTTTAGCTCAAGAAAGCATGGCAAAGTCACTAAACATAAGCATGAATCACATGAGTAGGCATGGAAGACACTTTGGAAAAGAAAATCAGAATTAATTATCAAAATAAATGGAAAATAAAAATAAAATTCATGGAAAATTAAATAAGACATCAAAATACACACATGATTTTTTTGGAATTTTTTTATAAAAGGAAGTATTTTTAATGATTAAAAAAGAAACGAAAAAAAAAAAGTGAATAAAAAAAGTGTTGAAAAGTAAGGGGTGTGTTAGCAACGAAAAAGAAGGCCATAACGGTTTGGGCCTGTGACGAAGGGGTGCGGACAGAAGTTTTCGCAGGCCCAGGAAGACAAGTTCAGAATTTTATTAAAAAAAAGAAAATAATAGGATTTAATGTGTTACAAAAACATGTGAACTTGTAATCAATTGGTTACCTAAAGTTTAAGTTACTACAAGACAAAAACAAAACCAACCAAGCATATGACGCCACATCATCATCTTTAAGCTCATGAAAGCATGCAGCCATGCAAGGTCTGCGTGAATAGTGTCTGGCCACGACAGAGCAGTACCCAGGTCGCCGGAAGTGCGCTACAGTCCGGCCGGCCACCGCTGGCGGCGGCTGGCTCGGTCGGAATCGCTAAAATGGCCACCCAACTATTTTTTGCGTAGATTCCAAAAATGGCCTTGGTTTCTCTTAAAACTCCCTCTAAACCCATGAAAATCAAGCTTCAAGAATGGACACTCATGGAACTTCAATCACAAATCAAAACAACTTACATACTACAATGTAGTGCACTCCATGGTGAGTTTAAATATGTAAAAATAATTGAAAAGCAACCACTAAAACTCAAGAAAACAAGGATTAAAGTTTGTACACCTTACATGAAACTACATTAAAACACACAAATAATTATGCAAACATTGCCTACCCTAAGGTAGGACTTCAGATGCACCCAACATGAACCTAAAACAGATCTAAAATGCAAGCTTAGAGTTGAAGAAGATTACTCAACGGAGTGGCTCCGTTGACCCTTGAAACTATGTAGCAACTTCAAACAAATGCTTCCAATGGTCTCCTTGTGTCTCAGTGATGAAGAACCAAACAAAAAAATACAGAGAAACTTGAAGGAAATGAGAGTTTTAAAGAGAGAGGTTTTGAGAGTGAGAGAGAGTTCTTGAGTTTGTGGCTGCTGAGAATGAGTGTATGATGCTAGGGTTTGAAAATTTAGCTTATATATGAAGCTTTGGTGTGGTAAAAACAAACTTATTGTGGTTAAAACTTAAGGTTAAAGTTTGGAGGAAATTTTGAAAAAAAGAAGTGAAAATGGTGGTGGTACAACCTCACATGGCATGGTGTGGTTTTTTCTGTCATCTTGTGTGGACAATGGCTGAGGAAAATGCTCAGAGTGGATTAGTGGAACATGAACCCTTGTTGAGCATGTTTTGAAGATTTTCATTTTTGGTAAGAAAGTTCAAAAGTGTGCATGAATGGTACATGGCTTGTTGGCACTTTTATGGCAATGTTTTGGCGTCACCAAATGAAGTCTTCATGCGCATGGATTAGTAGAAAGGCCATGCTGCAAGAATTGGTTCATAACATGCCAAGAATTCCAAGTTATGGCAACTTTCACATCATTGATACCTCAACTTTGAAGCAACATGACTTGGTGAGTTTTGATCCAATGAACATGTTCTGGTAATGGTTGGAAAGCTTAGAACAAGGCCAACAACTTTAATGTTTGAGAAAGATTAAAATGAAGTTAGGATCATGATGAAAAAGGCCATGGAAAGCAGCCAAAAATTTTGTCCAAAACTTACTGAAAAATTTCACTAAGTTACCAACTTCAAAACCCTAACTTTTGAGAATTATAACTTGAGCTTCACACATCCAATGAAGGCATTCTAGTACTCAAAAAAAAGCTAAGAGAATGCTCTACAACTTTGGTGTTTGAGAAAGATTGAAATTAAGTCTAGAGCATAGAGAAAATTGGCCATGAAGTGGACTGATTTTGGGCTTGAACTTTCCAAATATGGAAACTCTCTAAAACCCTAACTTTCCATAAATGGCAAATTTCCCAAATTCTTGATTTTTGATGAATATCTTGACATTTCTTGACCAAAATCTATTCATTGATCACATTTGACATAATGAACCATATTTGACCTCAAAAGTCAGGAGTTGACTTTTTCACTGCACAGTTAACTTTATCCCCAATTCTCCTAATTTTCAATCCTCTGATCAATTGAAATCCTTCTGAATCAAATTGATGGTCCATCTTCCATCTCCAGACACCTTGGGACATATAGAATACTATGGAATCAATTCTTGCTCAAAAAATCAGAAATAAACTGATTTTACCACAAACCCTAGTTTTGGCACCCACAATCTAGGAGAAACCGACCCAAGCTCAAAACTCAAATTCATCTGATTATGATGTGAATCCTCTTAAATAAAGATGAAATGTGCCACATAATGATGATAAAGCTTCAAAGATCCTGTCCATTGGAGCAATACACTCCCAGATATCCACAACCCTAATTTGGTAACTACCAGATAGAAGGAAGTAATCCACTTCTAAACTCTTGCCAAATCTAATCACCTGATGAGGCAATGGACAAACAGGGATGCCTTGAGGCCTAGGAATCCATTGTAGCTTGAGTGATGGTGATATTAAGAACAACTCTTCCCTTGGTATCTTGAACAATATTCCTCTATGCACACATGATCTCTTGCTTGAGCCTCTGAAAAAAAACATCTTCTTCTCTTGAGCTGACCAAGATACCTTGATCCTATGCAAAGAACCGATGATATGCACCGATGACAATGCAAAATGAAATGAAACATAAGCAAGTTAGAGTTAGAAAATAGAGGGCAAATTTTGGGGTGCTACAGCTGCCCCTATTCAATCGACCGCAGACCTGAAGGGATGAGAGCAACGACTTTCAGACATTCGCGGTACGCGGAGATTGAATACCAAAAGAACCCAGAAATTTGCAAACTGTAGGGAGATAACAATAAAGTGTTTTCCAATCGAAGGTAGACTCAGAATGGGGATGCCACTCGAAAGCAGACTTGAAAGGGATGCCGGCCAGAGGCGGACTCACAATTAAGGAGTGAAAGAGGGAATGCCGGCCGGAGGCGGTCTCACATCAAACGAATGCAACTTGAACATGGATTCTCACCAAGGAAGGCCGACCAGAGGCGGTCTCACATCTAACAAGAAAGTGAACATCGAGAAGAATGCCGGCAGGAGGCGGTCTCACATCAAAAGGATAATAATCGAAAGTGACCTCAACAAAACACAAAGGAAAGCTGACACGAAGGCGGTCTCATAACCAAAGGTTACCATCACAAGATGGATTTCAAAAGGAAAGCCAACACGAAGGTGGTCTCATATCCAAACACAAAGGTAGACTGACACGGAGGCGGTCTTATAACCAGAGGTTACCATCGCAAGATGGATTTTCAAAAGGAAAGCCGACACGAAGGCGGTCTCATATCCGAACACAAAGGTAGGCCGACACGAAGGCAGTCTCACAACCAAAGGTTACCATCATGTTGTGGCGAGAATCAAATACCAAGTTATTAATTAACTTGAATCACACGTCTTTGAAATTCACCACCGAGCTTTGATTTATCCAAAGGAAAGGGCAAAGATCGAAAAAACCTAAGTGCGTTATGTAGGAACACAGCTAGAGATCTAAGGTTCGGGGGTATGTTATACCTAGGGAAGGTGTTAGCATCCTAAGTATCTGTAGTACTCTACAAGAACCTCTTGTTAGTATTTGTGTTATGTCATAGTCTGCTTGCTAAGGGAACTGTGCTAAGGTATAGACCTAGGGGTATATACACTAAGTATGCTCGCCAAGACATCGCATCTCGTGCCTACGTATCCTGACGGGAATGGAATCAGAGCATTCGTAGTTTCCCTCACTACGGGGTAAAAGGGTGTAAAAGGAAAAGGTTGAGAAAAAAGAAAAGGTAGAAAAACAAAAAGGTAGCTCGCTAGGATCTCGCGATCCTATGCCTACATATTCTCAAGATGAACTTGAGAAATCAGAGCATCCGTAGTTCCCCTCAACGGGGGTGAAGAACTCTTGACTATGGTCAAGGTTCCAAGGGAAAGTAGGGTCTGACAGCAAGACACCTACGTGGAGTACGGAGACTCCAAACCTAAGGCTAGGTAAAATAGGGAATGAAGTGTCCAAGGGAAAGTAAGGTCTAATAGCAAGACACCTACATGGAGTACGGTGGGAGATAAGGGAGCGATGAATTAGGCTATCCTAACTGACATGGCAGTCAATAAGAGGGATCCTTCCTTTGGAATGAAAATATAGGTAATAGAGGAACAAAGAGGAAAACTCTGGTATCGAGAATAGAATGAACAATAACATATATACAGTGAACGCAGTTAGAATTAAATTGAAAATGAATCTCGAGAATTGACTATAATGACAATATAAAATTAAGAATTAAAAATCTAATAAATAAAATCTAATTAAAGCTAATTAACTAAAAAATCTAACCAAATAAAATTTCTAAAAAAACTATTTAGTTAAAAAAACAAATTTAAAACAAATTTAATTAAAACTAAAACTTAATTAAAAACTTAATGACTAAATTTTAAATAACTAAGTTCTAATTTAACCAACTAAACCTAATTTCTAATTAATTAACTATAGTTAACTAATCTAGTAAAAACTAAATAACTAATTAAATTAAAAAACCAATAGTAAAAACTAAATAACTAAAGGGAAAGCAAAGGTGTAAGATTAAAACAAGGTGTATGGGAAATATCTGCTTGGGCCAGGAATTTTGAAAATGGTAAGCCCACCAATGAATGGGGCGCTAGGTCAGAGGAAGAACCTGGTCGGATCCCCTTTAGACCCGGTTTGGTTCACTTAAGGAAACAAATAAAGAACCCTAAAACAACACCAAAGCCGTTTTGCAGAGTGGAAATTATTCAAGCTTTCATACCCTCTCCTCCACACTCTCTCATTTTCTATCTTTGTTACTCCATGTATAATATTTTTCACCTTAATTTCTCACAATCTGACGGCTGCAAGTGGAAAACGAGAAGAACATCTCACCAATCCTACTCTCGATCGCTCGATTTCTCGCGAAGAAATGAGACCACGACAAATCGAACCAAGAAACGACGACGCGATGAAACACGGATATATGGAGAAAGAAATGCAAACCTGTCTGAAATGAAATTTCAGAATCTGGCGAGCTTTCCGAAGAAAGGTGAGTTTTCAGGCGGTATGATGATCAATGTATGCTTCAATCACCTCCCTTTTACGTTTTAGACCCTTTCCTTCTTCTAATCCGCCCCCTCTATTTCTGTTCTGAAGTCGTGGATTGAAATTCTCACTCGAAATCGTTATGCAGATGATGATTGTTCTAACTGAAATGTTGTTGTAGCAGCAATTCAAAATGCATTGTTGTTGTGCGTTGTGTTGGCATCGAAACAGAGATACGAAGAGGCGAAGTCAGATGGCGAGAACAACGAGCAAAGACATATAGTACAAGGAAGGGTATTTGGTGGAGGTTTGAAGTCCGGTGATGGAGTTATGTTAGTGTGCGGTTGGAGAGATGAAGGTGACACGGTTCAGAACAAAAAGAACTTGCCAGAAAAATGAAGACAGAGGTATGTTTGTGATGGTTGAGTTCGATGGAGGAAGATGGTCAGTGAAAAATAGTTAATGGTGATGATGTTGTTTTTTACGAAATGAAGGGAGCCGTATGAAAGTGAGCTTTTGTTTTTGAATTGGCTCTGGTGTGAAGAAGATGTATGGTCCTGTATCTCAACCTTTGTGTGGGTGTCTTTGAGTTTGTTCTTTGTTCTCTTTTTTAAAGTGTGTCTTGTGGTTCTTTGTAACAGGTCGCGTGTGGCTTTTGTAGCAGAAAAGTGCAAGATTTTGGAGTTTTGGAGCAGCAAGCAGGTTGTACATATTGCAGTGCATTGGGAGCTGAAGATTGTGGAGTGTCGTAGCGGTTTTTTCTAGAGACTTGTGTGCAGGTAGCTGAGAATTGTTGCAGAAATTCTGCAGGTTTTGTGTACGGTTTGTAACTTTCCAGGATTTTTGGGTAAAAGTTGGATTATGGCAAGGAGTTTGGCAAAAGTAGGCTTTTGGATTGTACAGAGTGGTAAAGGTGTTCTGGTGTTGTACAGTTTGTATAATCTTGCAGCAACAACCATTGTGTAGAGAAAACTTGTTATTTCTTTTTCTTTTTGAATTTAACTTTCAAAACTCATCTTGTCTGATATTGTTGTGTTGTAGCGGGTTTTTAGGGGATTTGTAGCTTTGCGTGTATGTTTTGGCTTTGTTCATACAATTTGCAAGGTAGTGCAGGCTGGAGAAAGTTTTGGTATAGCAGGGAAAAGTAGGAAAGTTTATAGAGGAGGTGTTGGCTTTTGGCATGGTAGAGTGATGATACTGCAGAAAGTTTTTGTTTGGTTGTGTAGTGTGGCTGGTAGCAGAAATTTGGCAGAATGAAGAGTATAGGTCGTACAAGTTTATTGAACTTTGGTATCAGACAAAAGAAAAATAATTTAAAACAAAGACAAAAATGAAATTTAAAAGGATTAGAATTAAGTTGGATTAAACTAATAAAAAAAATAAAAAGTAAACTTAAATTACAATTCAAATTTAAAATTAAAAATAGAATTAAAAGTAAACTAAATTTAAATTACTCTAATTAAAACTAAAATAAAAGTAAAAGCTAAAATAAAGTTGAAATCAGTTTAAGTTTAAAAGTTAAAACCATAATTGAAAATGAACTAAATTAAATATAAACTAAACTAAATTGAAATTAAACTAAGCTAAAAAAACTATATTATAACCTAAACCATAACAAAACTAACCAAATCAATTCTAAATAAATCTCAAGATAATAAGAATAAATTCTAAAATAGAATGATAAAATTGACAAGAAGTACATGATTATGATCAATGAAATGTTTGACTAAAAATGCAAAAATTCGTTGACCTGGAATGATATGCAAAAGATCTAAAAAAAATCTAAGGGTAAAATTTGGGGTATAACAGTTGCCCCTATTTAAATATCTTCACCGGATGACATGAGTGATAATAGTTCTTGCGAAATCATGGTGAAAGGTATTTAAATATAGATAACCGAAAATTTTGCCCTTATACTCACTGACATGCTATGCTATGGACAAAAGAAAGCTATGTAATACTGACATGCCATGGACTTTAGCGTGATGAAAATGATGGAATGCAAAAATGCAGAATGCAGACAAAAAAGAAAGCAGACAGGGACAAAGTCCACACAGTGAGCAATCACTCACTGGGGATGACAACAACACTGGGGAAACTGAAACAACCGGGGAAAATATAAGGTGATGGAGCAACTGGTTCAAGCGTGACCGGCTGACACTTTAGAAGGAAAAACTAACACAAGATCCTCACTGGAACTAGCACCGGAAAGACGGTCTCCACTGGGGAATCAAATAACAAAGACTCGATCTTGAAGAACATCAGAAAGAGAAAGGTACATCTGAGAAGGCATCAGATGGCAAAGAAACCAGACATCCAATAATGGCTTTGAATGAAAGGTACAATCACAATATCTAATAATAGCTTTAGATAAAAGTGAACACACAAGGTGAAATCCAAGAAGGCATTGGATGAAAAGAAATCAATCATCCAATAATGGCTTTGAATGAAAGGTAAACTCATAATATCTGAGAAAGCATCAGATGAGAATGAGGTAAAAAAGGACAATCCAAGAAGGCATTGGATGTAAAGGAACCAGTCATCCAATAATGGCTTTGAATGAAAGGTAAACTCATAATATCTGAGAAAATATCAGATGAGAATGAGGGAAAAAAGGACAATCCAAGAAGGCATTGGATGTAAAGGACTGAGTCATCCAATAATGGCTTTGAATGAAAGGTACGATCACAATATCTGAGAAGGCATCAGATGAAAGAGAACAAAATAGAGATCCAAAAAAGCATTGGATAAAGAAACCAGTAATCCAATAATGGTTTTGAATGAAAGGTATACTCATAATATCTGAGAAGGCATCAGATGGGAATGAGATAAAAAGGTGAAATCCAAGAAGGTATTGGATATAAATAAACCAGACATCTAATAATGGCTTTGAATGAAAGGTATAAATCATAATATCTGAGAAAGCATCAGATAAAAGTGAGAAAGGTAGAGATCCAAGAAAGCATTTGACAAACGGAATCACAGTATCCAAGACAGCATTGAATGAATGTGAACAAAGAGGTACCCAAAAAAGGATTGGATAAAAAGAATCACAATACCCAAGACAACATTGAATGATTGTGACCTTTCAGGAATGACACTGAAAGTAAAGGCAAATCACTATATTCGAGAATGGCATCAAACGATAGTGAGAAAGACATCCAGGAATGGCACTGAAAGATATCCAAGCAAATTTGATGGGGATTACAGAAGAGAGGCAAAACTTCCAGGAATAGCATTGGGAGAAACAAGAGGAATAAGATATCCAGGAATGACACTGGAGATCAAGAGAGACAGACATCCAGGAATGGCACTGGAATGAAAGAATATAAAGATCCAGGAATAGCACTGGAGTGAAAGAAGACAAACATCTATCAACAGGATTAGATGCACAGAAGAATGACAACATTCAGGAATGTCACTGAATGAAAGGACAGGTAACATTTTGGTAGGTGCCAAGTAAGTTGGACTTTGACCACATGGTAAGACGTGGATAACAACACGACCTCGGGAGAAATGTAAATGAGGATGAAACACTCATGTTATGCATATGTATATGAATTATGTAGATGATATATGATTAAATGCAAATGCGGATGCTGACGACCCAACTCGACTCTATATGAGAGAAAACAGGATTTGAAGGCTGATTCCTCAACACAGAGATCACTGCCATTCTGCTTGGCGACTAGAGATGCTACTGCTGAACACATCTCTGCCGTACTGGTAAACTGTATCCAAATTGATGATCCTTGTAGGAAAGATGAAGAGTTGCTTGGGGATTCTTCAAGTAAACTGCCTCAAATTAGCTGACTATTGTAGATGAACTGATCATTGCTTCAGTTTGTCTGATTCTGTAACTGACTGCTTTGTTGTACTCTTGGAAAGCTTGCCCCAGTCCGAGTCTGGAAAAAAATCTTCTGTATAAACCAATTCTGAGAAGTCACCATTAAACCACAAATCTTGAACTGATTCTCAACAGGATATGGAAGGAACTTGCCCCTGATAGGATCACCTACCAAGTTTCTCAAATGTTTGAAAATTCCTTGAGAAGGAAGCAATTTGCAAACAAAAGTATTTGTACAAACATAGTAATTTTAAAGCAGAGTCATGCAACTTTTGAAATAAAAAAAAATATTTTTGGAAGATGCAAAACAAAATGTGTCATTGGTCTGAACACGGCGGTTCAAGACATCAAAGAGAAAGGTAAAACACAAGTGTAATACCAAAACAAATGATATGCAAAGATCTTTGGGAGTCAGTTTACGCAACCTTGCTGTAGTATGCTTTCAAAATAACCTTGCTTCAATTAGGTCTTTTGAGGGTTGTAATGTGGCCTGGTTCACGGTTTAAGAAACAAAGGATAAAAGCTCAAAGTTTATTTGTGACCCACCCAATCTACGTGATGAACTTCGGTCCTATGCTCAGTTAACTCAGACTATGCACTCAGGTTCCCATAGGCGGGGAATTATACTGATAATAGTAATGATGATGATGGTTCTGAAGTTAAGGGACTCTTGAGATGAAGGTCACTGCTTCCTTACAACATTTGGTTGTCATACAAGCTTGTTCTTTCTTCTCTTTGTATAAGGTAAGGTCATGAGCTTCACACCTTTCTTAGATTTTGGCTCGAAAGGGACTTGGCTCATTCTTTGAGTCAGGATTTCTTGACGATCCTTCTTTATTTATCACTTTGGGAACAACTTGTACAACCTTTATTCATTTAACTTGGAAGAGTTGAAAGTTTGTGGTCGCCTGGCTTACTGATTACGACGAACCATCATTGGCGTTTGACTTGAAAGACATCTTCGACACTTACTTGTTGTGTGCGAAGGAAAATTTGTGAACTTTTATTGAAAGGCGTCTTGAATGCTACTCTTGTATTTGAATGCACAATCAAGTTAACTGAGAACTACCCTGCCCCAGGTTAAGATTGCAGGTTTTTATTTGTAAAGAAAAGAAACTCCTACTTCAAGGCTCGAAGGGGTTAAAGAGGGGTTATCTTCCTTATGTCTCTAGTGTTTAGGGAATGTGAAACAATGCCTTACATCGTCAGCAAAGTTTTGATTTGAAAGCATACCAACAACAGTTATGAGTATAAAGTTTCGTCATCCTCCCTCCAATCTTTGCATAATCAAAAGGAAAGTGGAAAAGAGATATAGTATTTATTGAAAAAGAAAGCATATATATGTAAATAACAGACACAAATGAATTGAATCAAAAAGTTGCAATGCTCATTTCATTAATTGCGAAAGTACAAACATAATTTGGAAGCAAACAACTAGTACAAAATAAGGAAAATGCAAACAACAAGAAACAAGGCCTAGTGACTAGTTAAACACAAGGATGAGTTGTCCTGTCTTTAAGAAGTAGCTGAGCTGAAGTCGACTGAAGCTTCACTTGGTGTACCCTAGAAGAGGATTACTCTGAACATTGGGATTATCCTTAAAGGAGAGGATTCTATTTCTCATCAGCTCTTGTACTTTAGCCTTCAATACAAAGCAACCTTCCAAGTTATGGCCTGCACCACCCTAATGGTATTCACAATGAAGATCAGTCATATAGCCGGCTGGAAGAGGATTTGGAGGAGGAGGCATAGGCCTTGTGGTAATTAAACCTTGCTGAACTATACCAGGATAAAGCTCGGTGTATATCATGGGAATAGGATCAAATTGATTCCTATTACGGTACTGGTTCTGTCCTACAGCCAGACGTTGGGAAGCTTGAGCTGGTCGTGGAGCAGTAACCACGAGAGTGACAGCAGTACCAGTAGGGTGAATAGTATACTGAGGTTGGGGACGAGGCCTTCTCACTTCAACCATGATAGCATTAATCTGTTCTTCCTTCTTATTCCGAAAGTTTCCGTAGGATTTCCTCATAGCATTGGAAGATTCAACAACCTTTGACACTTTTCCATTCTTAAGCCCTTCCTCGAGCCTCTGGCCAATAGTAACCAAATCAGTGAAATTGGAGGAAACACTTCCAATCATCTTCTCCCAATAGAACTGGGACAGGGTATTCATGAACATTCCAATTAATTCCTTCTCGGCCAAAGGAGATTTTACTTGGGAAGCCAACTCTCTCCAGCGCTGAGCATACTCCTTAAAAGATTCCTTCTCATGCTGAGTCATGTTTTGCAGCTGGCGGCGATCAGGAGCCATGTCAAGGTTATACTTATACTACTTCATGAAGGAATTTACGAGATCTTGGAAGCAGTGAATGGAATTTTGCTCAAGACTCATATACCATTTGAGCGAGGCTCTACTCAAGCTATCCTAAAAACAGTGGATAAGCAGCTTCTGATTTTTGGTATAAGTAGCCATCTTGCGACAATACATGACCAAGTGAGCCCTTGGACAAGAGTGTCCCTTATACTTCACAAATTCTGGAGTTTTGAACTTAGCAGGCATAACAAGATCAGACACTAAGCACATGTTGTCTGCATCCATATTAAAGAAGTCATTACCCTCAACGGCTTTAAGTCTTTTGTCTATGGTTTGAAACTGCTCTCGGACAACTTCAGGTTCAATAAAGTCTTCAGGCTCTTCACCCGGAGCACTGTCAGCATTGTACTCATAAAGGGGATTTTCAAAGGAAGCTCGGACAGTCTGTGGAACAGTATGGACCATAGGTTTGGGTTCGACAAAGACAAGAGCTTGAAACACTGGTCTGGCAGTCTGACCAGTCATAGCAGTAGATGCAAGAGGTGGAGAATAGTTGTGTGGCAAACCAAACTTGGGCCAAGTTGAAGGTGGCATTTGAACCGGTGGGGGATCAGCACCTGATACTTCCTGAATGACAGTCCTTTGGGGTGGCTCTCCCCTAGCAATCAAAACTTGAAGCATCTTAGTGAGTTTAGTCATGCTCGACTTAAGGTCATCAGTCTCCATTCAGACCTCAGCTTTGTGTGCATCTTGCTTTGACATCTTGCGTCTGTAGTTTGCTCTAGTTCAGTATCGGTGTCGAGGAATCAGCTTGACGATTCACAGGTGACACTGGAAGATATAGACAGCTGGAAATAAGCCACTAGACAAACAGACGCATGCAATGAATCATGCAAAGATGTAAATGATATGTAATGCAAACCAAACAGGATGCAAAACACATGCAACAGGATCAAGGATTTAAGATCACAACATGGAGTCTGGGTAAAGAACCAACCACAAGGTGTGTACTAAGGTTCTTGTATCCGTAGAATAGGGTTCTAAAAAGTTCCCAGAGTCAACGTAAATCTTTCCGATATTATCGGCCTACGTGACTACTCACACGGGTTAATAATATTCTCAAGATAAACTCTTCTGAGTGTAGTATCGCGTATCAACCATTTGGGACTACTCCCTCATAGCCATCGCACTACGTCCTAAAAAGGCTAAGTGAGGTAAAGGTAACTACGGTCCTCAGAATCACGGGATCTCAAATCGGGAAGAGTGACATCAATGCGACTACTCACATCAGACATCAACAATCCCAAAGGGCCTCAACTGAGTGTGGTCACCATATGGCAAAAATTGTTAGGACTACTCCCAATAACCGACTATTGTTTACACCACAATCCTATCATATATGTGCTCTCAGGTCCGGGTTAGGACTTATCTCACCACCCAAAGTAACCACCCTGCACACAGAAAAACCCAAGCACAACAGGTATATATACAGATATGAATATGTACAGATATACAAGCAAGCAACCATATAAATAACACAAATACAAACAAGATAGGCTTAAACCTCTTAGGGGAGCATCCCCAGTGAAGTCTTCATTTCTGTTACGGTGAGAATTGGATACCAAGCTATTAATTAACTTGAATCACACATCTTTGAAATTCACCACCGAGCTTTGATTTATCCAAAGGAAAGGGAAAAGATCGAAAAACCCTAAGTGCGCTATGTAGGAACACAGCTAGAGATCTAAGGTCCGGGGGTTGGTTATACCTAGGGAAGGTGATAGCATCCTAAGTATCCGTAGTACTCTACAGGAACCTCTTGTTAGTATATGTGTTATGTTATAGTTTGCTTGCTAAGGGAACTGTGCTAAGGTAGAGACCTAGGGGCATACACACTAAGTATGCTCGCCAAAACATCGCATCTCGTGCCTACGTATCCTGACGGGAATGGAATCAGAGCATTCGTAGTTCCCCTCACTACGGGGTAAAAGGGTGTAAAAGGAAAAGGTTGAGAAAAAAGAAAAGGTAGAAAAACAAAAAGGTAGCTCGCTAGGATCTCGCGATTCTATGCCTACGTATTCTCAAGATGAACTTGAGATATCAGAGCGTCCGTAATTCCCCTCAATGGGGGTGAAGAACTCTTGACTGTGGTTAAAGTTCCAAGGCAAAGTAGGATCTGACAGCAAGACACCTACGTGGAGTACGGAGACTCCAAACCTAAGGCTAGGTAAAACAGGGAATGAAGTGTCCAAGGGAAAGTAGGGTCTGACAGCAAGACACTTATGTGGAGTGCGGCGGGAGATAAGGGAGTGATGGATTAGACTATCCTAACTGACATGGCAGTCAATAAGAGGGACCCTTCCTTTGGAATGAAAATATAGGTAACAGAGGAACAAAGAGGAAAACTCTGGTATCAAGAATAGAATGAACAGCAACATATATATAGCAGTTAGAATTAAATTGAAAATGAATCTCGAGAATTGACTATAAAGAAAATATAAAATTAAGAATTAAAAATCTAATAAATAAAATCTAATTAAAGCTAATTAACTAAAAAATCTAACCAAATAAAATTTCCAAAAAACTATTTAGTTAAAAAAACTAATTTAAAACTAAATTAATTAAAACTAAAACATAATAAAAAATTATTGACTAAATTTTAAATAACTAAGTTCTAATTTAACCAACTAAACCTAATTTCTAATTAATTAACTATAGTTAACTAATATAGTTAAAACTAAATAACTAATTAAATTAAAAAAAACCAATAGTAAAAACTAAATATTAACTCTAAGTAAAAACTAAATAACTAAAGGGAAAGCAAGGGTGTAAGATTAAATCAAGGTGTATGGGAAGAATATGCTTGGGCCAGGAAATTTGAAAATGGTAAGCCCACCAATGAATGGGGCGCTGGGTCAGAGGAAGAACCTGGTCGAATCCCCTTTAGACGCGGTTCGGTTCACTTAAGGAAATAAATGAAGAACCCTAAAACAACATCAAAGCCGTTTTGTAGAGAGGACACGATTCAAGTTTTCATACACTCTCCTCCGTACTCTCTCATTTTCTATCTCTGTTACTCCATGTATAATTTTTTTACCTTAATCTCTCACAATCTAACGGCTGCAAGTGGAAAACGAGAAGAACATCTCACCAATCCTACTCTCGATCGCTCGATTTCTCGCGAAGAATCGAGACCACAACAAATCGAACCAAGAAACGACGACGCGATGAAACACGGATATATGGAGAAAGAAATGCAAACCTGTCTGAAATGAAATTTCAGAATCTGGCGAGCTTACCGACGAAAGTGAGTTTTCAGGCGGTATGATGATCAAGGTATGCTTTAATCACCTCCCCTTTACGTTTTAGACCCTTTCCTTCTTCTAATTCACCCCCTTCTGTCTCTGTTCTGAAGTCATGGCTTGAAATTCTCACTCAAAATCGTTATGCAGATGATGGTTGTTCTCACAGAAATGTTGCTGTAGCAGCAATTCAAAATGCATTGTTGTTGTACATTGTGTTGGCGTCAAAACAGAGATACGAAGAGGCGAAGTCAGATGGCGAGAACGACGAGCAAAGACAGATAGTACAAGGAAGGGTATTTGGTGGAGGTTTGAAGTTCGGTGATGGAGTTATGATAGTGTGCGGTTGGAGAGATGAAGGTGACACGGTTCAGAACAAAAAGAACTTGCCAGAAAAATGAAGACAGAGGTATGTTTGTGATGGTTGAGTTCGATGGAGGAAGATGGTCAGTGAAAAATAGTTAATGGTGATGATGTTGTTTTTTACGAAATGAAGGGAGCCGTATGAAAGTGAGTTTTTGTTTTTGAATTGGCTCTGGTGTGAAGAAGATGTATGGTCCTGTATCTCAACCTTTGTGTGGGTGTCTTTGAGTTTGTTCTTTGTTCTCTTTTTTAAAGTGTGTCTTGTGGTTCTTTGTAACAGGTCGCGTGTGGCTTTTGTAGCAGAAAAAGTGCAAGATTTTGGAGTTTTGGAGCAGCAAGCAGGTTATACATATTGCAGTGCGTTGGGAGCTGAAGATTGTGGAGTGTCGTAGCAGTTTTTTCTAGAGACTTGTGTGCAGGTAGCTGAGAATTGTTGCAGAAATTCTGCAGGTTTTGTGTACGGTTTGTAACTTTCCAGGATTTTTGGGTAAAAGTTGGATTATGGCAAGGAGTTTGGCAAAAGTAGGCTTTTGGATTGTACAGAGTGGTAAAGGTGTTCTGGTGTTGTACGGTTTGTATAATCTTGCAGCAACAACCATTGTGTAGAGAAAACTTGTTCTTTCTTTTTCTTTTTGAATTCAACTTTCAAAACTCATCTTGTCTGATATTGTTGTGTTGTAGCAGGTTTTTGGGGGATTTGTAGGTTTGCGTGTATGTTTTGGCTTTGTTCGTACAATTTGCAAGATAGTGCAAGCTGGAGAAAGTTTTGGTATAGCAGGGAAAAGTAGGAAAGTTTATAGAGGAGGTGTTGGCTTTTGGCGTGGTAGAGTGATGATACTGCAGAAAGTTTTTGTTTAGTTGTGTAGTGTGGCTGGTAGCAGAAATTTGGCAGAATGAAGAGTATAGGTCGTACAAGTTTATTGAACTTTGGTATCAGACAAAAGAAAAATAATTAAAAACAAAGACAAAAATGAAATTTAAAAGGATTAGAATTAAGTTGGATTAAACTAATAAAAAAAATAAAAACTAAACTTAAATTACAATTCAAATTTAAAATTAAAAATAGAATTAAAAGTAAACTAAATTTAAATTACTCTAATTAAAACTAAAATAAAAGTAAAAGCTAAAGTAAAGTTGAAATCAGATTAAGTTTAAAAGTTAAAACCATAATTGAAAATGAACTAAATTAAATATAAACTAAACTAAATTGAAATTAAGCTAAGATAGAAAAACTATATTATAACCTGAACCATAACAAAGCTAACCAAATCAATTCTAAATAAATCTCAAGATAATAAGAACAAATTCTAAAATAGAATGATAAAATTGACAAAAAGTACATGATTATGATCAATGAAATGTTTGACTAAAAATGCAAAAATTTGTTGACCTGGAATGATATGCAAAAAATCAAAAAAAAAAAAGAAAAATCTAAAGGTAAAATTTGGGGTATAACACATCACAAGATGGATTTGAAAAGGAAAGCCGACACAAAGGCGGTCTCATATCCAAACACAAAGGTAGGCCGACACAAAGGCGGTCTCACAATCAAAGGTTACCATCACAAGATGGATTTGAAATGGAAAGCCGACACGAAGGCGGTCTCACAACCAAAGGTTACCATCAGAAGATGGATTTCAAAAGGAAAGCCAACACGAAGGCGGTCTCATATCCAAACACAAAGGTAGGCCGACACGAAGGCGGTCTCACAACCAAAGGTTACCATCTCAAGATGGATTTCAAAAGGAAAGCCGACATGAAGGTGGTTTCATATCCAAACACAAAGGTAGGCCGACACGAAGGCGGTCTCATAACTAAAGGTTACCATCACAAGATGGATTTCAAAAGGAAAGCCGACACGAAGACGGTTTCATATCCGAGCACAAAGGTTAGTAGAATCAACAGATCTACAAAGATGACTCCGCTGGGGAAAAAAGTAATCTAAACAGACAACTCTGCAAGAGAGCATGAGATAATTCCTCCAGAAGAGAACACCAATAGGAAGAACGAATCCATTGGTTGGGGTATGAAGTTAAACAACATCTCCTGAGTTATGCCACTTTCTGCCGGGGAAAAAAGTCTGGCAAAGAATATTAAACTTGGCTCATGCTTCAAATGCATATGTTTGAACTTCTCTATGGTGTAATGCTCCATACGAAATGGAAATGCTATACGTTTGGAGGATGCAATGCAAAAATGCTTATGCTATGTAAAAGGAACACCTCAGCAAAATAAACGCTGAAAACAAAGGCAACTCCACTAGGGATGATAAACTAAATTGTCCTCTGGGTCATAAACCCTGCTGAGGAAATCATACTGAACGACTTCCCTGATCGCAACCTCTGCTGAAGATGAAACCCAAAACATGATACTGAAAAACCGCCAATAGCAATTGGACTTAAGACCTGCTGGGGATGTCAACCACCATTGAACAAACCGTTGCGAGGATTAACACCAAACTCTTCTTGGGGAGAGAGAAGTCCATAATACCAAATCTGTCGGGGAATATCGTTGAGCTTAACTTACTGCTGGAGAAAAGACTTTATCCTACTGGGGATTAGAGCATACCGTTGCTGGTGAAAATACACTTCTTGACCTGCTGAGGAAAGTAGTTTCCAAGCCTCTGTGGGGAAAATAAAATCTCTGCCCGGGAAAGATATCCAACCAGCTTCTATTGGAGATGTAATATTATTCAATATGGGGCAATCAACTTCTAAATGCTTGCTGGGGGATAATAAACCAATCTGCCCTGGGGAAGCAATCCTCTGCACTTTTGCTGGGGGAGAGTATGCTCTGCTGAGGATGTTATATCTTCTATGCTGGAGCGAAACTCTACTGAGGAGAAGAAATCATGCCACCCCGCAAACACACGTCAAACTAAACTGTCTCTATGGTCATAGACTCTGCTCGAGAACCCAACCAAACCTCCCTTTTATAAGAGTCACGATCACCTGCTGAAGGGAAGTACCACCGACAATTGGCGTTTTACTTGTTGGGGAAAGCTAACCATTACCCACAAACCTGCTTGGGGAACGACGATTGACGATATCAGCTCTGCTAGGGGACCATATTCTACCTTTACTCCGTTGGGGAGACGGAAACCACTTTACCACAAACTCAAGAAACACCGACCCAACGCTCTTGACTTGTACGGGGAATAAAAATTCATGCTGAAAAGCAATAAAATTTACCAATCTGGTTAGGGAAGGGCAAACTTCTGAACTCTTGCTGGTAGGATAATCAGAATTTTTATAATGCTCTGCCATAAATGATAAACTTCAACTATGGCAAATCAAATGCCTCGCTAGGAAAAGATACCTTTTAGCACCTTGCTGAGGAAGAGAAAACCCCACGCTGGGGATTACTTTGGCGCTTCATGCTTCTGTTGACCGACTACGTACTGACTCTCATATGTGACCAAGGGCCCTTTGAACTCTCCGCTTGCCCCAGACTACAAGGTCTAACGGAAGAAATCGTCTCAAGAGGATTTTACAGAAAACCTGGCTTTCAACATGCCCTAAGGTCTTCAAACTCCTGGAGAGATTTATCAGATCTCGACATAACTGCCCCAGACTGAATAATCTATGCAGTAAATTGCCTCAAAAGGATTTGTAATGACCTGAAATACTCTGCCCCAGTATTCTGAATCTTGAAGAGGTGCTTTCGATTAACCCTCTTCTAGAGAGGATACCTTCTCGTGCTCTTGAGGTGACTCGCCCCAATACGAGCCTTGAAGTGAATTTGCCTCTGATCGACTGGTCTTCGAGAGATTTGCTGAATCTCGACGTGATTGCCCCTGTTTGGCTGCTTTAGGGAGAGTTTTCAATGTGACTGCTCCAGATTAGCTACATCTTATCACCACTCACTGGGAACGCCCAGGCTGCGCACACTCTCTTGGCCACATGCCCCATGATATGACTGTCCTTCGGAATTTTCAAGCATCTCAACTTGGCAGGATTGAGCTTCTCGACTGACGTTCATTACGTAAGCTTCCCTAATGCTTAAGCACATGTATGCAAGCAGAAAATGTTCATTATGAGAATGGTAATTCTAATGCAACACATATATTAACCTTGAAGCTTTTTATTGAAAAGATAACGCGAAACCTTGTGAGCGAGTCACTAATTACGACCTTGATTTTTGAATGGAAAATAATACGCACATACAATACCAACAAAATCTTACTAGCACAACTCATGGGAGCCAGGAACGCTATCTCGTTGAAGAACACCTTCAGAATAAACCCTGGTTCAATCAGGGCTTTTAAGGGTTATGACGTGGCCTGGTTCATGGTTTAAGAAAAAAGGATTTATGGCTCAAAGTTTGTCTCTACCCACCCATTCTCCATGATTTCCTTCGGTCCTACGCTCAGTTAATCTGGCATGAGTGCTCACCTACCAAAAGGTTATAGCATGTCATCGACGATGGTTAAGGATCCCACAATGTTTTCGGAGTGACAGTCGCTCCTTCCGTCTTTGGTGCCTGTAGTCACATGACTTGTTCTTTGCTCGAGGATTTTTATTTTGTCATCCTTTTCACTTTATTCTTTTAATTTCCCTCATTTTTCCTGGACTGAATTCTTTTTGAATTTTTTTGAAATCCAGCGGGATGCCCTAACTTTTGCCTAAGTCACTTGTTTTCAAATTTTGACTTAGCGGGTTTTCTTTTTTTTTTTAATTCTTTTTTTGAACAAATCGTGTGACACTAGCTTGTCTGACTTGTTTGAAAGGGTTGTGACTGCCTCACTCTTCGGTTGGTGAGGGATAACCATTGTGGTTTGTGAGGTACGACCTCTTGAAATTTGAACGCATGGTTGAACTAACTGAAACCTACCCTGCCCCAAGTTAAGATTGAGGGTTTTTTCGTTTTCAGAAGGAAACTCCTACTTCTAGGCTCTACGGGGTTAACAAGGGATTATCCTCCTTATGTCTCCGGTGTTGGGGGATTTGAAACAATGCCTGTACATCATCAGCAGGTGTAATACCCCAAAATTTGCCCTCTCTTTTCTTCATATCATTTAGCATGAGCTTTCATTTCATTGCATTGCATTCAAGCATAGAAAAACAAAAACATTAAGCATTTAGCATTGCATCTTGCATAAGGGCATGTGATCAGTTGTTCCTCAAAGGTGCGGATCATCCAAAGCAAGAGAATAAAATCCAAGGGTCTCTCACAAGCCTCAAAGGTCTTTTACATCATATATCATCCCCATTTGATCTCACAAGTCATTGGAAGATGCTCACTCATCAAGAAGTTTGGACAGTGCATCACCTCCTATCACACAAAGCAGTCAATTTTAGGGTTTTGGATTCAAGTGGTCTCCTGATGAAATTTTGATTCAAACTTGGTCTCAATGTTTTCTACATGATATCAAGTGTCTAAGGATGGAAGATTAGCCATTGATTCATTTCAGAAGAGGTTCAATTGATCAGTTGCTTGATAATCAAGAAATTGGGAAAAAGTCAACAGTTCAAAAGGAAAGTCCACCATGGGTTTTCAAAGGTTCAAATCATGACTCCCAAGTCCATAGACCTTCATATGGTCCTCAAATGTTAAGATTCATGTCATTCATCAAGAATCAAGAAGTAGGGCAAAAGTTACTATTTTTGGAAAATGACCTATAATGTGAAATTTCCATTTTTGGCAACTTTTCAAACCATCTTCAACTTGACTATTCATCATCAAAAAAGCTTCAAATGAATTTCACTCAAACATGAAAGTTGAATATCTCTCTCTCCCCTTTCCAAAAAGTACTAGATCATTTCCATACTATTTGTGGTTCTCAAGTTATGATCAAAAGACTCAAGGGTGGTTTTTAGGATTTTCACATGGTTCAATTTTTCCACTTTGTGCAAAAAGCTTCCAAATGACTTGTATTGGTTTCAAGTTGACAAATTCAGTTCATAAACTCAAAGTACACTTCATTTAGTGTAGAATTGGTCTTGGAATCATGTCATTACATGAAGTATTTCTCACTTATTTCACAAAATGCAAATGTGCAAGATGATCCAAAACTCACAAACCAATCAACCACAAGGCCCATTTTCAATTCATTGGTGATCAGTACATGAAATGAGAGTGATCCATCATCATAAGCATGACCATGCACGTGTGGATGAGGGTGTACACACCAACTTGCCAATTTGCAAAACACTTCCAAGAGCTTTAACCAAGGGTTTAACAAAACCCTGACCATGATCAGAATGATAACCAAGGATATATAAAGAGACTCACACGTTCATTTCAGACTCATGCACTCTTATTTGCTCAGATTTCAAATTTTGCTCTCAACTTTCTTCTCTTCGAAACTCCACCCTCCTAGGGTTTCATTGATTTCTCTTCACATTTCCTTGATCAGTGAACTTCATAGAACACGAATCATCCATTGATTGAGGCTCATACAGAGGTTTTCACTAGGTTCAGTTTTGGAAGCTTCATCTTCAAATCTCAAGATTTAGCCTAATTCAAGCTTCTATTAGCATTTATTTTGCAAATAGAACTCAAAAGAGGAAGATCTACACTCTTACACTGGATTTCTAGGAGTATTTTGGCTTGCTTCAAGTTTCAGGTGAGTTGAATTTCATTATCTTATAACTTGATTTTCTTGTGCGCATTGTGTTCTCTGTGTGCTTGTGATCATGCTGATATGTTTAGATTTAAATTTGGACGCATAACATGAGAGTATTGTGGATTTGAATTTTTTAGATCCAAACTTTTTGTCTTCGATTTGCACAAATTACACATGTTATGATGAAATTGATGTGATATTTAAGATCAGCATGAAATTTGGAGTGAGACTGTGGTGGAGTTATTGATTTCTGGAAAATTTTGTGTTTGGTGTTGCCGGAGAAGACGACCGGAGCTAGGGCTCCGGCGTCTGGTTCATTTTCAGGTGATCTGAGCTTCTTCAGGAAGATGAAATCATGACCGTTCCTGGCTGTGATCTGATGGCTGATATTGTGCCAACACATTAAAAGGAGAAGGTGCCTCTCACGTGCCTTATTTTTCCATTTTAATCCATTCGTGTGCCTCCCTATGTGTGTTGTGGTGTGCGCGTGATCCTAACCATTGAGATTGTTTACTTTGTGTTGTGATTGACTGATCTTGGCACGTTGGATTGATCCAAGGGCAATGATTGAGTCAATCTTGTTGACTCTGAGCCTTCATAAGAAGCGCTTTGGGCTTCTTTGCTTTTTGCACCCTTGTTTTGGCCTGGTCCAATATTTGAACTGATTTCGCTTGTTTAATGCACCCCTGGCCTGTATTATTTCATTTTTATTTTCACTTATTAGCCTTGTTTCATTTTTAATTTTTAAAATTAGTTAGATGCATCAAAAAATTCTCAAAAAATTCATGAATCATCTTCATAGTTATATAAAATTTTTACTAATTTTATTTTCCATTTTTCTATTATTTTTTGCATCTGAATTAATTGTTGTTTGAATTTCCATTTGAAATGTTTCATTTGTGAACACCTTGCATTGCTAATTTTATTTCTCATCATTGGTACATAGTTTGATCCTCATTCTTTTTGCACATTTCAGAGGACACTTTGAAACATTTAAAAACATTTTTTGTCATATTTTTAAGATCATCTTTGCATCCTCTTTGAGCCATTTCTTTGTGCATGATCATGTGAAAACCTAATTACTTTTCCATGTTTGTTTGATTGAGTTTCTTTGTGATCCTTTGCATGAGCTTTTGGTATGATATTTGCCTCTGGTTGAGGTCTCTTGATACCTATTTTGTTGATTTTTAAATCATGTTCGGTATTTGTTTAATGAATCTTGTTTGAGGTCCCTTTTTGTGAACTTCTTTGATCATGTTTTGTTTACTTGCTTGAGAAGGCACTTGTGCCATTGTATGAGATCATTCTTTTTAACTTCTTGAGCCATGTTTAGATCATTATAGGTCTTTTGAATGAAGTTATAGGTCATTGGTTTAAATTTGATGCTTTCTTTGTGTACATGTTCAATACTTGTTTCACATGTTTCCTTTGACCTAATTCCTCATCCTTTTCCATCTAAGTGCCAACTTGTCTTGTAATTGTTTTGTTTATGCCATGCCATACTGTCCATTTTCATTTCATATGATGTATGCCTCTGACTTTAAAGCATTGCATTCATCCCATATGCCATTCATGTCTTACTTTGCATACTTGAACATGTTTCATCCAAATGCATGTTTCTATTTCTTCTAGCTTCTAAATGACTTGTAATTGCTTGAATGTGATTGGTTTCTGCATCTTACCTTCATCCTAACATGTCATATCACTTCTGACTTTGATACTTGAGTTTCATCTTGAACTTTTTTAGGTTTGACTTATGCTTTGAGTATTTTCTTTCCATGTTAAATTCATGTTCATATCTTCTCACTTCTTCTCCTAATCACTCTTAATGCTTGGATGCTTGATTGTATGCCTCATTTGACATTTTCAAATCATGTTTAGGCACATGTTTAGGTCATCCACATTCTGACTTTGATATTACTTGAAGCATTATTGCATGATCACTTTGCATATCCACTCATTCTTCATCTATTTCTTTCATAATGCATTTCTTTGTGGTTTAAGGATTTGTTTGTGTGCATTTGATTTGTGTTTGCTCTCATATCATTAGAGGACATTATTATGATGTGCATTCTGACCTTATGCCTTCCTTAACCTTTAAGATGCTTTTACTTGGGTTATTGAATTTGTGTAAGCCATATTTGTTCATCTTAATTAGTTTCTTCATTTGTAAATGTTTGCATTAACCATTTCAGGGGCCAATGGTAAGTCACTTGAGTGTGGATATGCATCCACATTCTAATTTATTCCCTCATCTTTTAATCATTCAATTGGTGTTGTTTAAGCATTTTATAATGCTTTGCTTTCATAATCTTCTTTCTTCCCTCTTAGAAACAACTTAACTTCCATATTGGAAGTAAGTTGTTTTCTTTATTTCTCTTCTCTTTTCTCTTAGGATTAGGTTTCTTAAACCTCATTAACCTTAGGATTACCATGCATGATAACATTAGGATTGAGTCTTAGTCTCCCTCTTTAGTTTTTACCTTTACTCCTCCTTCTTGAGTCTTCTCCTCTCATCTCAAAACAAAAGTAAAACACTTAATAAAGGTTAAACGTGTATTGCGCATGAGCCTTAAATGTGGGAAGTGAATAATGGGGGGGGGGGGGGGGGGGTTCCCTTCATTCTTCTAGGGTACCTAGTGTACGTCCTGTTGGGGATGATACGCGATGTATTCGTTCCTATGTTGTAGACTTGGGTGCAATGCAAGTTACAAATAACTACAAAAAACACTTCTTTCTAAAAACTTCAAACAAACAATAACGTCTTTCCTTCAGGAATTCTCTTCTCATCTCATTCACTCCTTCCTTAAGGATGCGTCATTTCCATTCTATCGCAAACAGGTAACGCCTAAGTCTCCCTACAGCGAGCTGCAACACCTAACTGCTGGAACACGAACGTCGACGTTTCCACTAAAAAACACAAACAAAGCGACCCTCGTTGAGGGGAACTACGTCGCTCTGATTCTCATGTTCCCGATGAGATACGTAGGCAGTGGGGTAGGGCCTATTCGAGCACTTCTTTTATTTTCCCTACATTTGTTTCTCTTTCTCTCTCCTTTCCTTTTCCAGTTCTCCGGCTAGCAGTTCCTTTTCCAGTATTCCTTTCCTTACACCCTTTGATTGAAGCAGCAAGCGTGGATCCCATCGGGTACGATGGACGCGTGGGGGTGCTAATACCTTCCTCTCGCGTAACCAAATCTCGAACCCAGTTCTCTTGGTCGCAAGACCATGCTCTTTTCGTTCCCCTCAGGTTTATGCAGTGTTTCCTTTCCCTCTCTTGGGATAAATACACATTGCTGGCGACTCTGTTTCGGTGCCACTTTCACGTTTGTACTAGGATGAAAATCCCGGGAGCGACAGCTGGCGACTCTGCTGGGGATCGAACCCAGAATCTCTGGTTTCCTTAGCGAGTCAATCGTAGCGCTTGTCTGTTTTTCTTTCATTGGGTGGTTATCGTGGTGCTGTGTTTTTCTGTTTACTGTTTTTACTGTATTGCTGTTTATAGTATTACTGCTTTACTATATTTATCGCATTCACTGCATTACATATCACTATTGTGCTGGACTGTGCTATTGCTTTCTGTTTGGCAGGCAGGGTGTTCTGAGATATAAGCCCACTACCCAGGCTTGAGCATACACATAGGTATTAGCGTGGGTGGACGTGTCGCTCCCGTGGTGTTTGGCCACGTGTGGGTGTTCACGAGACCTACAACCAGACGAGGTTCTATCCGGAGCTATCTGCTACTGTATGTTTGATACAGGCTAGTAGATATTCTCTGGAGGAATTGTCGAATCTGGTGACCATTCCCGAGGACTCAGTTGCGGCACTCCTCCCGAGTTGTGACAGCAGCAGACCACACTTTATGGCAAACCCATTGCACATTCTTGACCCGGGGATCCAATGCTAGGAACTTACTATATGATTTCCTTTTTGAAAGTGAATCAGTGGAGGCACTCCTCGATTGGCGATGGTATTGTACCCCGAGGGATGAATGTACTATTTCTTCTCGACCTCAGTGCCAGAAGCTGAGGAACTTTCGTTTTGGAGAATCAGTTGAGGCCTTCTCGATTGATGATGATGCTAAACCAGAAATGGCGAACGTATCATCATTTCTTGACCTGAGAGCCCGGGATATTGAGGATCTTAGTACCCACATGTGAGAGGGACGGGTTGTTTACAGGTTTGCAGGTAACCTTAACTTTCAACATACCTGGTACATTGGATTTCTTATCATTATGGTTTATCTGTGTGGTTACTCTGTTGTACTGGAATTCTGGAGAACCTGAGCCTTGAATTTATGCAACTATTACAGTCCAGCGCAGACACGTGGCACTTTGATCACATGCCCTGCATTGCATCTTTTTCTCTAACATTCATATTTTTTCGTTTTCCAGGTAGTATCTGATTTTGATTCCAGTCAAAGGGCAGTCATAGGGATGGACACCAAGAAGGGTAGGAAGAATATAATTGTGTACAAGTTCCCGAAGCTTATCTTAGGTCAGATTTGTAAATTACAAGAGATGGCCAGTCCAGAAGTGTTAGGAATGTTCGGAGAGAAGTATGGTTGGATCCTATCCTTTGTTCGTAACATCAGTGAATATGAATATAACGGCTTGCACACCTTGATGCAGTTCTATAATCCGTCCCTGAGGTGCTTTGTGTTGACAGATTATGTTTTGGTTCCCACTCTGGAGGAGTATTCTAACATCCTGGGAATTTCCATCAAAGAAGGTGTTCCTTTCTGTGGGTCGAATGCAGATCTTGATTTCCAAGCTGTAGCTGGTGCTCTTTATTTGAGCAAGTCAACTTTGGAAGCTGATATTTCTGGCAAGGGAAAGGTTTGTGGCTTTCACCTATCATACTTGGCCAGCAAGGCTCAAAAGGCAGCAAAGGAGGAGAAGTGGAATGTCTTCAATGCAGTGTTGGCTCTCTGTGTGTATGGTATTGTCTTGTTCCTGAACGAGCCTGATTTTGTTGACACGATGCTATCAAAATATTTGTAACTCAGAATCCGGTGCCAACCTTATTAGGAGACCTTCATTATGCTTTATACAATAGGAACGAGAAGAAACGAGGTGGGACAGTTCATTGTTCTGCACCTCTTTTCTATAAGTAGTTTGCCAATCGTCTACCCCAGTCAGGTGCTTTCAAGGATACTAAGAGTTCCCTGAAATGGAGCCAACGTCTGATGGGTCTAGACGCTAAGGGTATTATTTGGGTGAATCATGGAGTGCTGGGTAAAGACATTTTGCACAGCTGTGGTGAACACCCCAATGTCCCATTGATAGGGAGAAAAAGAGGTATTAACTATAACCCTTCCTTGGCTATCCGGCAGTTTGGGTATGCTCTAAGAAGTCCCCCAGTTGAAAAGGAATTGGAAGAGTCTCTGTATTTTCACATGGCTGACGATGGATTAGATACGGCGCAGAAAGCTTCCAAAGCATGGCTCAGTAAACAGAAGAGAGGAAAAACCATTTGGGGTGTGCCTAACAATCAAACTTTTCCTCCATATGATCAATGGATAAAGAAGAGGGTCGAAGAGTACTATTTGCCTTTTGATTGGGCGCCTCCCTTATATCCCAAAGTGATAGAGGAACGAATCACCGTACCAATTGAAGAATTCGATAAGCAGCGAAAAGTGGTGCAAGAGTTGAGAGAGGAAAATGCTAGTATGAGTAGTAGACTTCAGGGCGTTTTACATGACAACTTGGAGATGAAATGGAAGGTACAAGATTTGATAGAGCGTTTGGGAAAAAGGGAGAAGGAGCTTGATGACAGAGCTCAGCACTGTAGAAAGATCAGTATGACTGCTGAATCATCTAGCAGAGCCTACAGGGAAACCAAGAAGCTCTTGACCAAAACTAAAGACGAGCTTGCCACATATCAGGAGATGTGGGAAGAGCTCAAGATTGAGAATGGGGAGTTAAAAGAAGAACTTCAAAGAATGAAGGAAGATAAGAAACACTTCTCTGGTAAGTGGAAAGAAGCCCAGAAAGAAATTGAAGAGCTCAAACTGCAAGCGGGAATCAAGAAGTCAAAGCACGAAGGCAATGATGTTGAAGAGCAAATTGCTAGGCTGAATCAGGATGTCGAGAAGAGAAACAGACTGATCAAGGGTTTGCTAGAAAGACCTACTCATCCAGATACTGTGAACCTTCTTGAGGAGATTGAAGCCAATTTACTTGGAATTGACTTGTAGTAATTCTGTTGTTTGTATTTTGCTGTGATTACCATCAGGATTGTTGATGGAATCACTTTTGATTGTATCGAACCTATTTGTATGACTTCTTATGCTATGATATTGCAATATTTGGTTCAGCCGTATTTGTCTCAATAGCTCTCAATTGTTTGAAAGGGGTCATCTTTTGATTGATTTTGCAATATTTTTGGATTCAGATTTATTTTTCGATGTTGTGTCCGATCCCTTGCCCGATTTCAAAGCTGGAATCAAAGCAGATTCGGCCTAGAAATGTTTAAATGTGATTGTTTACATTTTGCATTTGCATCCTCATAATCATAAACATTTTTGCATAACAGGTACTTGTTGCAGGAGATCTCTAACCTTTATTTAGTTTCAGGCATTATAGCTGAGAATCACATTCACCGATACTCAACTCGAAGAAATCAAGCAAGGATAATGGATCAAATGCAGAATGATTTGGCTGAAATGAGGGCACGTATGGACCAGTTCATGACTCTCATGACTGGTATGGCACAGACTCAAGAGAGATTGAGGCTTCTGGTCGAGCGTCTAGAGGCCACGCCTGAAGGTAATCAGAATGACAACTCACAGACAAGGGTCACTCCTCCTCCTGGTGGCAATCCTTCTCCTGGTGGTAATCTGGGTAATGGAAATGTCAGAAATGTTGGTGGTGTTCAAGAAGATGTTCTGGAAGACCAATTCACCCTGTTGGATGCTGATATGGGTAATCCTGGTGATAGAAGGTATGATGAGTTGGCTGAGAAGATCCAGGCTATAGAGTGCAAGAATTCTATGGGGATTGATGTTACTAGTTTGGGGATGGTACCAGGAGTAAGAATCCCTCCAAAGTTCAAGCCACCCACTTTTGACAAATATCATGGCAATACGTGTCCTCAGACACATATCCAAGCTTATTTTGGGAGGATCTCAGCCCATACTGATGATGAGAAGTTATGGATGCATTACTTTCAAGACAGTCTGGCTGGAGCTTCTTTGACCTGGTATATGAAATTGAACAGAGCTGCTGTGAGAAGTTGGAAGGATCTGGCAGAAGCATTCCTAAAGCAATATCAGTACAATATCGACATGGCACCCAACCGCACTCAACTGCAAGGGTTGTCACAGAATGCTAAGGAAAGTTTCAAGGAATACGCTCAAAGGTGGAGAGAAATGGTTGCCCAGGTTCAACCTCCTTTGCTGGATAGAGAAATGGCAGATATGTTTATGGGCACCCTGCAAGGGGCATTTCTTGAAAGATTGGCTGCGTGTCCATCAACCGAATTTGTTGATATAGTGATTGCTGGAGAAAGAATAGAGAGTTTGTTGAAGCTTGGGAAGATCCAAGATGTAAGTGGGGCTGGCTCTTCTGGAACGAAGAAACCATTTGCTAGTGGTCATAAAAGAAGAGAAGGTGATACAAACGCTGTATATAGAGGACGAGGAAGAGGACGTTCTCAAGCTTATCACCAGGTAGGTGCAGTGACAATCCCAGCACCATCTGTTCAGCAACAACAACCACAACAGCAAGCTCAGTAGCAACAGCAGCAACCTCCTTTCCAACAGAGGTCTAGGCAGAGGGACCGTAAGATTGACCCTCTCCGTATGACTTATTCAGCGTTGTTACCTCAGCTACTCAAATTGAAGTTGGTTGAACTTCGTACTATGAGACCTCTTGCCGCTGGCAACTTGCCACCTAATTTTGATGTTAACGCTCGCTGTGATTTCCACTCAGGTGCTCAGGGGCATACCACTGAGAAGTGTTGGGCATTTCAGAATAAAGTGCAAGACTTGATCGATGCCAAAGCAATCAATTTCTCGTTACCTCCTAATGTTATCCAGAACCCCATACCTAATCATGGTGTGGCAGATGTGCACGCTGTTGAGGACGGAAAGAAATTAAACTTGGTGGCGGATATCAGTCAGGTGAAGACTTCATTGCTAGTGGTGAAGGATCGTTTGTTGAAGGGACAGGTGTTCCCGGGTTATGATCAAGATTATTCTGAATGTATGGGTCAAAAGAATGGCTGCGATAAGTTGAGAATTGGTTTGCAAAGTCTGATTGACGAGGGCCGTCTACAGTTTGACCGGGTTGTGAAAGATACTGATGAGGTGTCAACTGTGACCATTTATTATACTCCCACTGAAATTCAGGTGCTTGCAAGTATAGCTCCTGTAGCAAGTGTTGTGCAAGAAAGATCCAGTCCTGTTACCATCACGGTGCCAGGACCAGTTCCGTTTACATCTACAAAAGCAATCCCATGGCACTATGGGGCAGACGTGTATTATGAAGGGAAAAAGCAGGAAGTCGGGACATCAGCCAGTTCAAATATTGATAATGTGGGCGGTGTAGGTGGTTTTACTAGAAGCGGAAGGTTGTTTGCTCCCCAAACTTTGCGCAGTGATCAAGAAGTTGAGGTCGCGGCAAAAGCTAAAGGAAAACAGGTGGTTGAGAGTGTGCTTGTGCCTGAAACAGAGACAAAGATTACCTTTGACAACGAGGTAGAAGAGTTCATGAGGATAATAAAGAAAAGTGATTACAAGATTGTCGATCAACTGAACTAGACGCCCTCGAAGATTTCAATTTTGTCATTGTTGATGTGTTCTGATGCGCACCGAGAGGCTTTGCTGAAAGTGTTGAAGAGAGCCTATGTTCCACAAGAAATTACCGTCAATCAGCTTGAAGGTGTGATTTCTAATGTCAATGTCAGCCACTGATTGGGTTTTACAAGTAGGGATTTGACTTCTGAAGGAAGAGACCACAACAAAGCTTTGCACATTACAATGGAATGTAGGGGTGCAGTGTTGTCTCACGTGCTGGTAGACACTGGTTTCTCGCTCAATGTCTTACCTAAGAAGGCACTGATGAAGCTAGAAGTTGATGGTTTGATTTTAAGGCCAAGTGATTTGGTTGTCCGAGCGTTCGATGGAACAAAAAGATCTGTGTTTGGTGAAGTGGAATTACCCGTGCAAATTGGACCGCAAGTGTTCAAATCTACATTCCACGTGATGGATATACAGCCTGCTTATAGCTGCTTATTAGGCCACCCATGGATTCATGCGGTCGGGGCTGTTACATCCACCTTACACCAGAAGCTGAAATACGAGTTCGAGGGAGAAGTTGTGACAGTGTGTGGTGAAGAAGACATTTTTGTTAGCCATTTGTCCACGTTCAAGTATATTGAGATGGATGGGGAAATCCACGAAATGCTTTGCCAGTCGTTTGAAGCGGTGAATATTGACAACGTGCCTGAATCTACCCTTGCACCAGAACGAGCCGGTACATCCATTTCGTCCTATAAGCAAGTTGTCGAGGTTGTCAGAGCAGGCAATGCCCAAGGCTGGGGCAAGCTGATAGAGACACCAATGAAGGATGACAAGTTTGGTATTGGTTATCATCCCTCTATGACTTCAGTTGCAGAGAACAGTGGACCCATCACTTTTAGCAGTGGGGGAATCATTTACCCAGATCAGTCTTGTGCAGCTACAGAAGATGGCGTTGACAGTGACTGTGACATGGACAACTGGGTACGCCCACGCGCTCTGGGACAACAATTGCAGAATTGGTCCATTGAAGAAGTCATCCGAGTTACTCTTCAAACAGAGTAATTTCTTTATTTTTCTAACCATAATGCATGTCAAAATCTTGCGCTCTGCCCAAGGCGTATAGATTCATTTGTAGGGCCACCCTGTTTGCATTTGCAATTTTAATCATCAATAAAGGACGTTTTGCACTCGAATTTTGTTCTCTGTCTTTCCTTTTTATTTTTGCACAAAAGTAATAAAATGGCAATGTTTTGTTTCTTTTTGTTTTAAAAATAAATTCTAAAATAAAGCATGAACCCGTTCGTGCAGACTTGATCCTCCGGATTCCATTGATAACAGTTCTGCTATGGCTATGTATGACTTTGACAAACCGATTTATCAAGCCGAGGAAGGGGATGAGAAGGGCTATGAACTCCGTGAGGAGCTGGCCAGATTGTTAAAACAAGAGGAAAGGGTCATCCAGCCTCATCAAGAGACCATAGAGATCATCAATATTGGTACCGAGGATGCTAAGAAAGAGATCAAGATTGGCGCCAGCCTGCGAACAGATGTGAAGAAAGCTTTGACTGAGATGTTGTGTGAATATGTTGATATCTTCGCCTGGTCGTATCAAGACATGCCAGGGTTGGATACTGATATGGTTGTGCACAGGCTGCCATTGAGAGAAGAATTCCCGCCAGTCAAGCAGAAACTTCGGCGGACTCATCCCGATATGGCCATAAAGATCAAAGAGGAAGTTCAGAAGCAATGGGACGCAGGGTTTCTTGCTGTGACTAATTATCCTCCATGGGTTGCCAACATTGTTCCGGTACCGAAGAAAGACGGAAAGGTGAGAATGTGTGTGTATTATCGAGATCTTAACAAAGCTAGTCCGAAAGATGATTTTCCACTACCCCACATTGATGTACTAGTTGACAATACAGCTCAGTTTTCAGTATTCTCGTTTATGGATGGTTTCTCCGGGTACAACCAGATTAAGATGGCACTTGAGGATATGGAAAAGACCACGTTCATTACTCCATGGGGTACATATTGTTATAAAGTGATGCCTTTTGGGTTGAAAAACGCAGGGGCAACGTACCAGCGAGCAATGGTAACATTATTCCATGACTTGATTCACAAAAAGATTGAATGTTATGTGGATGACATGATCGCCAAGTCGCGAACGGAAGAAGAGCATCTGATAAACTTGAAAAAGTTGTTTGAAAGGTTGAGAAAGTTCCGTTTAAGGTTGAATCCAAATAAGTGCACTTTTGGGGTGCGTTCTGGAAAGCTGCTGGGTTTCATTGTGAGCGAAAAAGGGACTGAGGTTGACCCTGCCAAAGTGAAAGCAATACAAGATATGCCTGATCCGAGAATAGAAAAAGAGGTTCGTGGTTTTCTGGGTAGATTGAACTACATTGTAAGGTTCATATCTCACCTAACAGCCACGTGCGAACTAATATTCAAACTGCTAAGAAAAGATCAAACGGTCAGGTGGAATGAAGATTGCCAATTGGCATTTGATAAAATAAAAGAATACTTGCAGGAACCTCCAATTCTCATACCTCCAGTTTCAGGAAGGCCTTTGATAATGTATTTGACAGTGCTTGAATGTTCTATGGGTTGTGTTCTCGGTCAACATGACGAGACAGGTAGGAAGGATCATGCTATCTACTACCTGAGCAAAAAGTTTAATGACTGCAAGTCCTGATACTCAATACTTGAGAAGACATGTTGTGCACTTGCATGGGCTGTTAAGCGATTAAGGCAGTATATGATCAGGCACACAACTTTGTTGATTTCAAAAATGGACCCTATCAAATACATTTTTGAAAAACCAGCGCTAACAGGCAGAGTTGCACGGTGGCAAATGGTTTTGACAGAATATGATATCCAGTATACTTCTCAAAAGGCCATCAAAGGAAGTATCTTGTCAGACTATCTTGTCAGACTATCTTGCGCAACAACCTATTGATGATTACCAACCCATGAAATTTGATTTCCCTGATGAGGACATCATGTTTCTCAAAGCTAAAGACTGCGAGGAACCACTCCCGGAGGAGGGGTCGGACCCTGAATCCAAATGGAGTTTGATGTTTGATGGGGCTGTCAACATGAATGGGTGCGGAGTTGGAGCAGTTCTTATCACGCCGGAGGGTGTTCATGTCCCTTTCACTGCCCGAATAACTTTCGGATGCACCAACAATGAAGCAGAATATGAGGCTTGTATAATGGGGATTGAGGAGGCGATTAATTTGCGAATTAAGACCCTAGATATCTTCGGTGATTTAGCTTTGGTAATCAATCAAGTGAAAGGGAGTTGGTACACGCACCAAGCAAATCTGGTTCCGTATAGAGATTATACAAGGAGATTGCTGACGTTTTTCACAACAGTGAAGCTGTACCATGTTCCTCGAGATGAGAATAAGTTTGCTGATGCCTTGGCCACTTTGTCCTCCATGATCAAAGTGCAAAGATGGAATCATGTACCTAAGATTGAAGTGTCTCGTCTTGACAGACCTGCATTTGTGTTTGCTGTTGATGCAACGTCTGATGACAAGCCATGGTTTCATGACATCAAGTACTTCTTGAAAAGTCAAGAGTACCCGCCTGGGGCATCCACCAAAGATAAGAAGACGTTGAGAAGGTTGTCTGGTAGCTTCTTCTTGAATCAGGATGACGGGCTGTACAAACAGAATTTTGACATGGTTCTGCTTAGATGTGTGGATAGACACGAAGCAGACCTGTTAATGGAGGAAGTACATGAAGGCTCTTTCGGTACTCATGCCGGAGGACATGCAATGGCTAAGAAATTATTGAGGTCGAGGTATTACTGGTTGACCATGGAGGCAGATTGTTACAAGTACGCCCGCAAGTGTCACAAATGCCAGATTTATGCAGACAAAGTACATGTTCCTCCAAATCCGTTGAGTGTCATGTCCTCTCCTTGGCCCTTTGCCATGTGGGGCATTGACATGATTGGAAAGATTAAGCCTACTGCTTCAAACGGCCATCGTTTTATATTGGTCGCCATTGATTACTTCACTAAATGGGTTGAAGCAGCATCTTATGCCAATGTCACTAAGCAGGTGGTAGCTCGTTTCCTGAAACGGGATATCATTTGTCGCTATGGAGTGCCCGAGAGAATCATCACTGATAATGGTTCTAATCTGAACAACAAAATGATGGCTGAGTTGTGCCGGGACTTCAAAATTGAGCATCACAATTCTTCTCCGTATCGCCCGAAGATGAATGGCGCTGTGGAGGCCGCCAATAAGAATATTAAGAAGATTGTGTAGAAAATGGTTGTCACATATAAAGATTGGCATGAGATGTTACTGTTCGCCTTGCATAGGTACCGAACGTCAGTACGCACGTCCACTGGGGCAACACCATTCTCACTTGTATGCGGTATGGAGGCGGTACTACCGGTTGAAGTTGAGATTCCATCCCTCAGAGTCATGATGGATGTCAAATTAGACGAAGCTGAATGGGTTCGTGCCAGATTTAATCAGTTGAGTCTTATTGAGGAGAAACGACTGGCAGCTGTGTGTCATGGGTAGTTATACCAACGGAGGATGAAGCAGGCATTCGACCAAAAGGTGCGTCCTCGGGTTTACAAAGTGGGAGATGTGGTACTCAAAAGGATCCTTCCTCCTAGTATAGATCACAGGGGCAAATGGACTCCCAACTATGAAGGTCCATTCGTGGTTAAGAAGGTCTTCTCGGGCGGAGCCTTATTACTTACAACCATGGACGGCGAGGACTTTTCATCCCCTGTCAACTCAGACGTAGTCAAAAAATACTTCGCATAAATAGACCCGCTGGACAAAAAAAGAAAAGTCCAGGCAAAAAAGGGCATCCCGGCGAACCACAAAAATAGAATAAAGAGGTTCGGGCAAAAATTAGGGATATAAAAAAAAAATTGTACACCCAGTGAGTTGAAAATCCGCAAGGACAACTCAGGCAAAAAAGGGTATCCCGATGGATTGAAAACCTGAAAGGGCGGTCCATGCAAAAGAGGGATTTAAGCAAATGGCTACGGTCTGAGTTATCTGTAATCCATCACCGTTTCAGCAACTGACTTTCCAAAGGGTAGGAATCGGTCTGATCACTCCTCAGAAGGTAAGGTCGGGGAGTCTTGAAGACATATTGGCCATAGCAGAATTGAAGCTCAGTGGAATGTTGTTTTCACATTGCCATTAGGATAGTTTCTTTTCTCAATTTACAGCACTCTCCTATTTCCAGGGTTTGCTTCCCAATTGTACTTGCCTATTCTAGGCTTTTTGATCAATAAATTGAATTTCATTCAAAAGCTTCTTATTTTGTTTTTACTGCTTTGTTTGCAAAAACGTCCGAATTTTTGATAAAACATTGCATTTGAAAACACTGTGGCCTTACAAATAACATGCGCAGAAAAACATTTAAAATCACTTTGAATGTTGAGCAATCCAGGATGGTGGATTCAAACCACGCAATATCCTGGGGCACGTGTGCATATCCTTTTGTTGCAGGTAACAGGTACAAGTATTCCAAGAGCATGGATCATGTCTTCTAGATGAGGAATCACTTATTCCCATACAAAATACCGGGGAAGTCAAGTTCAAGAAGGGTCCCCACGTCACTTTGATTGAGTCCATCTTCGGTCACCGGTCGTTCACGACGATTCGATATCGACGAGTTAATTTCAACTGGGTAGTGTTGTATCTTATTAAGTCGATTCTCCTATTCATAACTTCCAACAACTACAAGCTTTTCTGTGTCGATAACGGTTGTGAATTCCCCAGTAGAGTTGCCTCCCTGTTAATGGTCAAGCCTCAACGAGCGTCCCAGAGTTTGAAGATGTCAAGTCTTTTGCAAAATCCTCTTGGGACGATTTCTTCAGATCTGTCGCAAAAGTGAGTTGGTGATTATTCCCACGCATGGGACATCATAAAATTCCCCAGCGGGATGCGTTCCAGATCTATTATCCCCAGTAGAGTGACCTCTCAAGTCTCGGCATTTGCTTAAGAGTTTGAAGATGCTTGGTATTCTGTAAAATCCTCTTAAGGGACATTCCCCAGCGAGAGACGCTTTGAAGTAATTCTCCCCGGCAGAGTTTGTTGTCAACTCATTATCCCTAGTGGAGTCGTCAAATGGAAAGTTCGCCTAGCCTAGGGCAGTGTGGCACTTATCCTAAGCTCAACAGTTTTATCCCTCAGCAGATTACCGTACATTTGCTTGGTGTTTCCCAGCAGATCTCTAGGGACTTTTTCCCAGCAAGTCATGACAGAAGGTCTTCTAACTAGGATTTGTGTATCCCTGACGGAGTAGTTCCAGTCTTCCAGCAAGATCGTATCTCCGGTAGTTGTATCCCCATAAAGTTCAGCATTGAATCTCGTCAATAATACTCCCCAGCTGAGTTGTTTTTCTTCCTCGCAGAAGTTTAGCAGGTCAACAGAATCTCTTCCGCAGGAGAGTGTTAGCAGATTATCCTGGGATTTGATAGATCCCCAAGCAGAGTTTTAATGACTTGTCTTCTTCAGCAGAGTGTTATCACATTCTTTCCCCAGCCGAGTCAGAAAATCCTCATCCCCAGCGGGGTTGCTATGACCAAAATTCGTCCCCAGTCAGATGAAGTAATTTCTGGCAGAGTCATCACTCTCTCATATTTCACAGTCCAATTTATTTTTGGCAAACGTGACAAATCAAAGCAAACAGACTATTCATTCATCCTCCAGCAGAGATATCATCCTTTCAGGAGTCTCTAAAGTTAAATTATTGATCACTCTTCCTCAGCAGAGTCAGCAAGGACGTCTGACATACATGCAGAGCATAATCCAGTATTGGAATTTTGCAGAAGTCCACCCGAAGTGTGGCAAGCCAGTAGTCGTCTGGCATTATTTAAAAGACGTTATCAAAGTCCAACCGTAGATTGGAAAAAGTCCATCTAAGGGTGGCAAAGCAAGGCAAAGTCCAACCGTAGATTGGCACAAGTCCACCCGCAGTGTGGCAAGTCAATAGTCGTCTGACTCCCTTTAAAAGACCGCAGCTAAGTCCAACCGTAGATTCGCAAAAGTCCATCCAAGGGTGGCAAATCATCAGCAAGTCCAACCGTAGATTGGCAAAAGTCCACCCGTAGTGTGGCATTTCAGCTGCAAATTCCAATCATAGATTGGCGAAAGTCCACCCGCAGTGTGGCAAGTCAGTAGTCGTCTGACTCCATTCAAAAAGACAGTTTCAAGACCAACCGTAGATTGGCACAAGTCCACCCGCAGTATGGCAAGCCAGTAGTCATCTAGCGTCATGCTAAAAGATATTGTTACAGTCCACCCGCAGTGTGGCAAACCAGTAGTCATCTGGCGTCGTGCTAAAAGACATTGTTAAAGTCCACCCGCAGTGTGGCAAGCCAGTAGTCGTCTGGCATTATTCCAAAAGACATTGCTAAAGTCCACCCGCAGTGTGGCAAACCAGTAGGCGTCTGGCGTCGTTCAAAAGACATCTCTCCAGTGCTATTCTTCTCATCAGAGTTTTATTCAAGCAGAGTTCATTTGAGTGGGTTTACATCCCTTTTCTTCTTCTCCACAGAGTGCAAATTTTCATGTTATTTTTGGTATTCAATCCCTCCATACCTTGAAAGTCTGACAGCAATCGCTATCATCCATTCAGGTCTACAGTGATTGAATAAGGGTAGCTGTAATACCCCAAAATTGACCCTCTCTTTTCTTCATATCATTTAGCATGAGCTTTCATTTCATTGTATTGCATTCAAGAATAGAAAAACAAAAACATTAAGCATTTAGCATTGCATCTGGCATAAGGGCATGCGATCAGTTGTTCCTCAAAGGTGTGGATCATCCAAAGCAAGAGAATAAAAGCCAAGGGTCTCTCATAAGCCTCAAAGGTCTCTTACATCATATATCATCCCCATTTGATCTCACAAGTCATTGGAAGATGCTAACTCATCAAGAAGTTTGGACAGTGCATCACCTCATATCACACAAAGCAGTCAATATTAGGGTTTTGGATTCAAGTGGTCTCCTGATGAAATTTTGATTCAAACTTGGTCTCAATGTTTTTTACATGATATCAAGTGTCTAAGTATGGAAGATTGGCCATTGATTCATTTCAGAAGAGGTTCAATTGATCAGTTGCTTGATAATCAAGAAATTGGGAAAAAGTCAACAGTTCAAAAGGAAAGTCCACCATGGGTTTTCAAAGGTTCAAATCATGACTCCCAAGTCCATAGACCTTCATATGGTCCTCAAATGTTAAGATTCATGTCATTCATCAAGAATCAAGAAGTAGGGCAAAAGTTACTATTTTTGGAAAATGACCTATAATGTGAAATTTCCATTTTTGGCAACTTTTCAAACCATCTTCAACTTGACATTTCATTATCAAAAAAGCTACAAATGAATTTCACTCAAACATGAAAGTTTAAGATCTCTCTCTCCCCTTTCCAAAAAGTACTAGATCATTTCCATACCATTTGTGGTTCTCAAGTTATGATCAAAAGACTCAAGGGTGGTTTTTAGGATTTTCACATGGTTCAATTTTTCCACTTTGTGCAAAAAGCTTCCAAATGACTTGTATTGGTTTAAGTTGACAAATTCAGTTCATAAACACAAAGTACACTTCATTTAGTGCAGAATTAGTCTTGGAATCATGTCATTACATGAAGTATTTCTCACATATTTCACAAAATGCAAATGTGCTAGATGATCCAAAACTCACAAACCAATCAACCACAAGGCCCATTTTCAATTCATTGGTGATCAGTACATGAAATGAAAGTGATCCATCATCATAAGCATGACCATGCACGTGTGGATGAGGGTGTACACACCAACTTGTCAATTTGCAAAACACTTCCAAGAGCTTTAACCAAGGGTTTAACAAAACCCTAACCATGATCAGAATGATAACCAAGGATATATAAAGAGACTCACACGTTCATTTCAGACTCATGCACTCTCATTTGCTCAGATTTAAAATTTTGCTCTCAACTTTCTTCTCTTTGAAACTCCACTCTCCTAGGGTTTCATTGATTTCTCTTCACATTTCCTTGATCAGTGAACTTCATAGAACATGAATCATCCATTGATTGAGGCTCATACAGAGGTTTTCAATAGGTTCAGTTTTGGAAGATTCATCTTCAAATCTCAAGATCTAGCCTGATTCAAGCTTTTATTTGCATATATTTTGCAAATAGAACTCAAAAGAGGAAGATCTGCACTCTTACACTGGATTTCTAGGAGTATTTTGGCTTGCTTCAAGTTTCAGGTGAGTTGAATTTCATCATCTTATAACTTGATTTTCTTGTGCGCATTGTGTTCTCTGTGTGCTTGTGATCATGCTGATATGTTTAGATTTAAATTTGGACGTATAACATGAGAGTATTGTGGATCTGAATTTTTTAGACCCAAACTTTTTCTCTTCGATTTGCACAAATTACACATGTTATGATGAAATTGATGTGATATTTAAGATCAGCATGAAATTTGGAGTGAGACTGTGGTGGAGTTCTTGATTTCTGGAAAATTTTGTGTTTGGTGTTGCCGGAGAAGACGACCGGAGCTAGGGCTCCGGCGTCTGGTTCATTTTCAGGTGATCTGAGCTTCTTCAGGAAGATGAAATCATGACCGTTCGTGGCTGTGATCTGATGGCTGATATTGTGCCAACACATTAAAAGGAGAGGGTGCCTCTCACGTGCCTTGTTTTTCCATTTTAATCCGTTTGTGTGCCTCCCTATGTGTGTTGTGGTGTGCGTGTGATCCTAACCATTGAGATTGTTTACTTTGTGTTGTGATTGACTGATCTTGGCACGTTGGATTGATCCAAGGGCAATGATTGAGTCAATCTTGTTGACTCTGAGCCTTCATAAGAAGCGCTTTGGGCTTATTTCCTTTTTACACCCTTGTTTTGGCCTGGTCCAATATTTGAACTGATTTCGCTTGCTTAATGCACCCCAGGCTTGTATTATTTCATTTTTATTTTCACATATTAGCCTTGTTTCATTTTTAATTTTAAAATTAGTTAGATGCATCCAAAAATTTTCAAAAAATTCATGAACCATCTTCATAGTTTTATAAAATTTTTACAAATTTTATTTTCCATTTTTCTATTATTTTTTGCATCTGAATTAATTTTTGTTTGAATTTCTTTTTGAAATGTTTCATTTGTGAACACCTTGCATTGCTGATTTTATTTCTCATCATTGGTACATAGTTTGATCCTCATTATTTTTTCACATTTTAGAGGACACTTTGAAGCATTGAAAAACATTTTTTCATATTTTTAAGATCATCTTTGCATCCTCTTTGAGCCATTTCTTTGTTCATGATCATGTGAAACCCTAATTACTTTACCATGTTTGTTTGATTGAGTTTCTTTGCGATCCTTTGCATGAGATTTTGGTATGATATTTGCCTCTAGTTGAGGTCTCTTGAGACCCATTTTGTTGATTTTTCAATCATGTTTGGTATTTGTTTAATGAATCTTGTTTGAGGTCCCTTTTTGTGAACTTTTTTGATCATGTTTTGTTTACTTGCTTGAGAAGGCACTTGTGCCATTGTATGAGATCATTATTTTTGACTTCTTGAGCCATGTTTAGATCATTATAGGTCTTTTGAATGAATTTATAGGTCATTGGTTTGAAGTTGATGCTTTCTTTGTGTACATGTTCAATACTTGTTTCACATGTTTCCTTTGACCTAATTCCTCATCCTTTTCCATCTAAGTGCCAACTTGACTTGTAATTGTTTTGTTTATGCCATGCCATTTTGTCCATTTGCATTTCATATGATGTATGCTTCTGACTTTAAAGCATTGCATTCATCCCATATGCCATTCATGTCTTACTTTGCATACTTGAACATGTTTCATCCAAATGCATGTTTCTATTTCTTCTAGCTTCTAAATGACTTGTAATTGCTTGAATGTGATTGGTTTGTACATCTTAACTTCATTCTAACATGTCATATCACTTCTGACTTTGATACTTGAGTTTCATCTTGAACTTTTGTAGGTTTGACTTATGCTTTGAGTATTTTCTTTCCATGTTAAATTCATGTCCATATCTTCTCACTTCTTCTCCTAATCACTCTTAATGGTTGGATGCTTGATTGTATGCCTCATTTGACATTTGCACATCATGTTTAGGCACATGTTTAGGTCATCCACATTCTAACTTTGACATTACTTGAAGCATTATTGCATGTTCACTTTGCATATCCACTCATTCTTCATCTATTTCTTTCATAATGCATTTCTTTGTGGTTTAAGGATTTGTTTGTGTGCATTTGATTTGTGTTTGATCTCATATCATTAGAGGACATTCTTATGATGTGCATTTTGACCTTATGCCTTCCTTAACCTTTAAGATGCTTTTACTTGGGTTATTGAATTTGTGTAAGCCATATTTGTTCATCTTAATTGGTTTCTTCATTTGTAAATGTTTGCATTAACCATTTCAGGGGCCAATGGTAAGTCACCTGAGTGTGGATATGCATCCATATTCTAATTTCTTCCCTCATATTTTAATCATTCAATTGGTGTTGTTTAAGCATTTTATAATGCTTTGCTTTCATAATCTTCTTTCTTCCCTCTTAGAAACAACTTAACTTCCATATTGGAAGTAAGTTGTTTTCTTTCTTTCTCTTCTCTTTTCTCTTAGGATTAGGTTTCTTAAACCTCATTAACCTTAGGATTACCATGCATGATAACATTAGGATTGAGTCTTAGTCTCCCTCTTTAGTTTTTATCTTTACTCCTCCTTCTTGAGTCTTCTCCTCTCATCTCAAAACAAAAGTAAAACACTTAATAAAGGTTAAACGTGTATTGCGCATGAGCCTTAAATGTGGGAAGTGAATAATGGGGGGGGGGGGGTTTCCCTTCATTCTTCTAGGGTACCTAGTGTACGTCCTGTTAGGGACGATACGCGATGTATTCGTTCCTATGTTGTAGACTTGGGTGCAATGCAAGTTACAAATAACTGCAAAAAACAATTCTTTCTAAAAACTTCAAACAAACAATAACGTCTTTCCTTCGAGAATTCTCTTCTCATCTCATTCACTCCTTCCTTAAGGATGCGTCATTTCCGTTCTACCGCAAACAGGTAACGCCTAAGTCTCCCTACAGCGAGCTGCAACACCTAACTGCTGGAACGCGAACGTCGACGTTTCCACTAAAAAACACAAACAAAGCGACCCTCGTTGAGGGGAACTACGTCGCTCTGATTCTCATGTTCCCGATGAGATACGTAGGCAGTGGGGTAGGGCCCATTCGAGCACTTCTTTTATTTTCCCTACATTTGTTTCTCTTTCTCTCTCTTTTCCTTTTCCAGTTCTCCGGCTAGCAGTTCCTTTTCCAGTATTCCTTTCCTTACACCCTTTGATTGAAGCAGCAAGCGTGGATCCCATCGGGTACGATGGACACATGGGGGTGCTAATACCTTCCTCTCGCGTAACCGACTCCCGAACCCAGTTCTCTTGGTCGCAAGACCATGCTCTTTTCCTTCCCCTAAGGTTTATGCAGTGTTTCCTTTCCCTCTCTTGGGATAAATACACATTGTTGGCGACTCTGTTTCGGTGCCACTTTCGCGTTTGTACTAGGATGAAAATCCCGGGAGCGACAGCAGGGTTTTAGCCCAAAAGTATATGACCAAAGATTTTACGTTTTTACTTCATCATCCCCCCTCCAAGAGTTTATGGAAGAAAGTTGGTATTGCAGTACGCACAAACATTTAAATGAACGAACACGAATATAACACTTCAAGAAAAACATATTCATTATGTAACGCCCCGGTTTTGTTAGATTTATTTAATCAAGTCGATTTAATTATTTTGGTCTTTATATTATTTTATTCTTGGTTTTTATTTGGTAAATGTGTTATGTTTATCGTTATTATGTTTTTTCGCGTTTTGGGAACGTTTGCGAGAAAATTGAGTGTAGGGATATTTTGGTCTTTTTGGCTTGGTTAGATATTGTTTTTCATTAAAATAGAAACATAGAAAGAAAAAGAGAGAAAAAGAAGTTAAGACAAATAGAGAAGGAGAAGAAGAAAAGAGGAAAACTTGGAGTGTAAGAAACCGATTCAACCGACACTTCGAAGCGCGATTAATCGGGTAAGATGTCGCTCCCGGGATTTTCATCCTGGTACAAACGCGAAAGTGACACCGAAATAGAGTCGCCAGCAATGTGTATTTATCCCAAGAGAGGGAAAGGAAACAATGCATAAACTTGAGGGAAAGGAAAGAGCATGGTCTTGCGACCAAGAGAACTGGGTTCGGGAGTCGGTTACGCGCAGGGAAGGTATTAGCACCCCCACGCGTCCATCGTACCCGATAGGATCCACACTTGCTGCTTCAATTAAAGGGTGTAAGGAAAGGATACTGGAAAAAGAACTGGAAAAGGAATGGAAAGAGAAAGAGGAACAAATGTAGGGAAAATAAAAGAAGTGCTCGAATGGGCCCTACCCCATTGCCTACGTATTCATCGGGAGCATGAGAATCAGAGCGACGTAGTTCCCCTCACCTAGGGAAAATTGCTTGTGTTTTTTAGTGGAATACGTCAAAGTGCGCGTCCCAGCAGTTAGGTGTTGCAGCTCGCTGTATGGAGACTTAGGCGTTACCTGTTTACGGTAGAACGGACATGACGAGTCCTTAAGGAATGAGTGAATGAGATGAGAAGAGAATTGTTTATTTGTTTTTGTCTTTTAAGAAAGAAGTGTTTTGATTATCGATGTGTATATAACACATATTGTGTTTAAGTCTATGATATAGGATCGAATGCATCGCATGGTCGTCCTAACAGGACGTATGCTAAACATTCTAGGAAGGTGGAGAGAAACCCTCCTCCTTCCATTTCCTATGTTCTAGGCTCACATGCAATATGCGTTAACCTTTAATAAGTGTTTTTTGCTTTTTATTTTGAGATGAGAGGAAGAGCGACTCAAAGGTTAAAAAAGGTAAAATCTAATAAGGGAACTAAGACTCAAACCCTAATATTATCATGCTTTGGTTGGTCCTATGGTTAATTGTGGTATGAAAACTAAGTCTAAAAGGAAAAGAGGGATAACACTACTTAATACTTATCCTACCACACTTTAATCAAAGATTAAAGTTGAGCTAGGATCCCAAAGGGATATGAGAAAATTCTACACATAGCATTATATCATGTTATTCATAAAAGAGAAATCAGAAATTAATCAACAATGAGCAATTGAAATTATGGTCAAAAAATATTCAACAATAACCATGTTAGAATTAAAATGCTAAGTAAAAATCAAGATTAAATTCTAACAAGAAGAGTTAATTTGTCTAACTCTAAAATTAATCCTAAAATTAGTTCAAGGCAATTCTAAACTAAATATAAAAACATTAATCCTAAAGTTAAATCTAGAATTAAAACTAATATTAATCCTAAAATTAATTCCAATTAATTTCTAATTAAAACTAATCAAATTCCAAAGTTAAGACTATAAACTAATTCTAAAGAAAATTAGTTCTAAAGAAAAACTAACATTTAAATCTAAATGAAAATTCTAATTAAAATCTAATTATAAACTACTCTTGAAAATTATTATCTAGTTATTATCTAATTAGAAAAAGTTAGAATTTAATTGAGAATAAACTAAAACTAGAAGAAAATAAAAGGAGGGTGCAGAACTGATTTTAGGAGGTGTGAAAAACAGCCCAGGCGTGTGGGTTTTACAAAGCAGGCCCACTGCTTTTGAGAAGCAGCAAAGGGGGTGCGGAAGTATTCTGGGTGTGCAGGGATCAATTATGCGCATGGGCTTAAGCAACAGGCCCAATGTCTTGAATCTGAATGCTAGGGGGTGTAAGAAACATGTTAGGATGTGTGTGAAGTGAGGCGAATGGGCCTTGTTTTCTAAGAAAGCAAAAGGGGGTGTGTTAGAAGTAGGGAGGTGCAGAATGATTTCAATGGCACCAGTCCTAAGGCCCGGCCCGGTTCAATACTGAAGACTAACCTAATGTCTTAAGGGTTCTCACACTTTGACTCTCAAACTTCACTCTCTCCTTTCGCCGTCATGTTCTTCACTCCACTAGAAATCCTCTCCTTCTTCAACACGCCGTCACCATCTCCGTCGCCTTCGCCAAAGACTCCGTTCTCCTTCTACATTCCTCTTCATCCTTTCCTTTTCTACTTCATCTTGTTCGCTACTTTCTTTCAACTTCTTCTCCTCTACGAAACACCGTCGTGGAGCGCTTGTCTCCGTTCAACCATTCCAAACCTTACTCCCCTCACGTCTCCACTGCGTCCACGATTTCAATTTCCAACGAAGCTCCTCCCCGGAAACCTAACAGCTTCCGCCGTGCCGTGGCACGTTGCCGGCGACGGCGGAGTGTGAACATTCGTCAACTCACCACTCAACGATCACAACGCCATCCGATGATCATCTTCAAATTACCTCAACGTTTATTCTACAACTATCGCACTCAAGAATTCAAGAATTCACAGGACCAGAGAGAACAAACTAAACACTATTCGAACTACGCTAAATTATCAAAGCATTCTTACAAGAGTGATGAAAGAAGAAAAGCTTACGAATCAGAGTCGCTCCGATGGCTCTTCACTCCGCGAATCTGCTTCAGGTATGCATCGCTTCCTCGTTCTTGCTTTTGATTTCTCCGTTTTCCTCTTCTACTCCTCTGCTTCTGAGACTTGCTGCGAACCGTGATCTTCTGACTCTGTTGTTGTTGTTGAAATTGGTGAGGACGTGAATCAATCACGATTCAAGAAGTGTTACGTTCGCGGCTTCAAAACATGATTCTGATTGATGGTGTGGCCGCGCGATGTAACTGCAGGTTGTTAGATTCATTTGGAAAATGATGAAGCTGAGATGTTGAATTGAATTGCAGAGATTCTTTGAAGTTTTTGTGGCCGGTTTTGATTTGGAGTTGATGAAGAGATTCAGTTTGCAAGTTGTTCTGATGATGGAGATGGAGGAATGGTTGAAGAGTGAAAATGAAGAGAAAATGGAGAGATTATGCAGAATGATCGTTGAAAAAAGATAAAGATTGGTGCGGATCTTCTTATATACACGAAATTAGGGAGGAGTAGTTTGGTATTTGCAGGTGAAATTCTGTTAGAGTTTGTTGGAGTTCTGTTACGAGAATTTGGTTGGAATTGTGAAACGATATTTTGTATGTGTTTTGAAATGAAAAATCCGATATGTACAATGTATCTTTTTTTTTTCTACTGCAGTGCTTTTCTTTTCCACCATTATTATTTTTCCTTTTCTGTCACAACCATACTACACTTCCCTTTACTTTGAATTGGTTAATCAAAAATAGATTTGAAACAAAGTTTTGGATTAAAAACAGATTAAAAAGGTTAAAATGGTGACTGGAATGGGCTAGGATTAAAAGTGGTTTGTATAATTGGAATTTATTAATCAAAAGCGGATATTTACTAAGAATGGATTCAAAAACGGATATTTTGGATTTTTTGATAAAAGGAATAAAAATGGATTTGAAATGGATTATTGAATTAAACTTGAATACGGATTTGGGTGATTTAACAATGAATAGGTTTGGATATGGATTTAAGAGTTAGACAAAATGGATATGGATGGATTTGAGAAATTGAAAATGGTTTAGAAAGAAAATGGTTATCCAAATGGATATTTGATATTGACTTTGGAATTAATGAAAAATGGTATTAAATGAATATGGGTTAGAAAGTGATTTAAAACGAATATCCAAATGGTTACGGGTTAGAAAAAAGGAGTTGTGTCTCGAATTCCAAACAAGTCACATGATCACATTTAATCCACATCCAACTTCAGATCCAAAGTGACTAGGAAAACCTCAGATCAGGAAGATTACAACGAGGAGAATTCAACCTCTTGCTCCAACTTAACCGGGAATAGAAACCGACTGAATCCCTTATGAATAAGGCCAAGAAAATCCTTTGATCCCATGTCTTAGAAGACCAATGCAATGATATGATTATGAGTTATGGCCTAATGAGATGCAAAATGAAAAGAAACATAAGCCAGAAAAAGGTAGGGCAAATTTTGGGGTGCTACAGCTGCCCCTATTCAATCAACTTGGACCTGAAAGGATGATAGCAACGGCTTTCAAACATTCAAGGTAGAAGGTGATTGAATACAAAAAGAACCGCAAAATTTGCTAACTGCGAGGAGAGAAAATGTAAACTGGAGCCCAATCACACTTCGTCAAAGGAGTTTGACGGAAAGACAACATACCCAGAGAACCACATCGTCAAAGGGATTTGACGGGAAGAAAAATGGAACCCGGCTGAAAGGACACATCGTCATAGGGATGACGGCAAGAAGACTCAACTGAAGGAACACATTGTCATAGGGATGACAGGAAGAAGACTCGACCAAGGGAAACACATTGTCATAGGGATGACAGAAAGAAGATGAAACCTAAGAAACACCTCGTCAAAGGGTTGATGGAGAGAAAAGACAACCAACGGACCACATCGTCAAAGAATTGACGGAAAGGCAGCTCGAACACCCGACCGAAGGGACACATTGTCATGGGGATGACAGAAAGAAAGCCTGACTAAAAATAACACACTGTCATAGGGATGACAGGGAGAAAATGAACCCCAAGAAACACCTCGTCAAAGGGTTGACGGGAAGAAAATATAACTAACGGACCACATCATCAAAGAATTGACGGAAAGACAGCCCGAACACCCAACCGAAGGGACACATTGTCATAGGGATGACAGAAAGAAGATGAACCCCAAGAAACACATTGTCATAGGGATGACAAAAAGGAAACCTGACCGAAGGAAACACATTGTCATAGGGATGACAGAAAGAAGATGAACCCCAAGAAACACATTGTCATATGGATGACAGAAAGGAAACCTGACCGAAGGAAACACATTGTCATAGAGATGACAGAAAGAAAATTTCATCGTAGGAGACACGTCGTGATGGGGATGACGGAAAGGAAACTTGTTTTTGGAATGTCGTCATCAAAGGATTGATGGACAAGGAATGATCGAGGGTAAGATTGACGTATGATCTACGTCCTAAAAGAAAGGTAAGCAAAGGGGTTGATTGTAATGTCTGCTGGGGATATGTCGCTATCTTGATTGGGAGTTGATTTGGGCTTTCGCGCAAGATACCAAATCTGGCTCATGCTTCGCATGCATATGTTGGAATTCTTTCTACGGCGTAATGCTCCATATCAAATGGAAATGCTACGCAATTTGAGGATGCAATGATCACTATATGCAAAATGTCGATGCATGCTCGGGCTACCGGGGAAGAAGGACGTGCCAAGTATAATTGGACTTTGCTGGCCAGGACAGGTGAAACCTGATGGTGATTATTTTTTTCAAAAGCGAAATCTTTTGGGGTACCAATAGGGATTGGATTTTGAAATGAAGTGCCAATAGGGATTGGACTTTTGGTTTTAAAGGGGACGCCAATAGGGATAGGGCTTCAGGTTTTTGAAAGATGCCAGCAAAGTGGGTTGTGGAAGGATGCCGAGCAAGGTTGGGCTATGGATTTTCTGTTCGGTTTTACAAGGCTTCATGCAATGCTATGCAAATGATATGCGATGATGATTATGCAATGATGTTTATGATATGCAACAAGAGCACTCCAGCAAAATAAATGCTAAAGAGACGAGGCCAACTCCGCTGGGGATAACAAACTGAATCGCCTTCAGGGTCATAACTGCTCGAGATCCCAACTAAACCTTCATTCGGCAGGAAAGCATGAATAACAACCGTCTTCTGGAGAAACATCCCAGGAATCTGCTGAAGAAAAAGTGCCAATGACATGTCTTTGAATTGCTGGGGAACATCCACCACCACTAAACGATCTGCCTGGGGAACAATGGTTGACGATATCATCTCTGCTAGAGGACAAGACCAGACTTGCTCCTTTGTTGGAAATTTACCTTCTACCCTTATTCTGTTGGGGAGACAAAAAAACTTTACAGCAAACTGAGGAAGCACAAATCCAACACTCTTATCCTATACGGGGATATGAACTCTTTATGAAAAAGCAATAACTTCGTCACACTGGCTAGGGGAGAGCGAACTCCTGAACTCTTGTTGGGGAGAACAATCACAGTCTTCATAATGCTCTGCTGAATGATAAAACTTCAGCCATCTCTGCCGAGGCGAGAAACTCTACTGGGGACGTCATGTGTTAACTATCAACATGAGCCTTGCAGATGTGATATGGCAAAAAAAAGGTGTCCAGAAGAAGCAGAAACCCATCAATGAACATGTCTTCAGGATGTCTCGTGAAGATCCGACATATCTTGCCCTAGTACGTTGTACCCTAGTGACGTGACTTTGGTTAACCGTCCTTCGGAGAGAATAACCTCTTGTGCTCTTGGGGTGGTCTGCCTCAGCTTTGAAGTGATTTATTGCCCTGACTGACTGATATGTGAAGGAGTTCCTCTAACTGGCTAACTTTCGAGAGATTTGTTAAATCTCGACTTGATTGCCCCAGATTCTAAACATAATTGCCCCAGGTTAACCGAACTGTAGAGGTATTTCACAATGTAACTGCCCCGGGTTGGCAACTTCTTAGCACGAATTACCGTGAAAGCCCATACTCGACAGAATCTCTTGGCAACATGTCCCTTGTCACTCTCATCCCTCGGAGTTTTCAAGCATCTCACTTTGGCGGGATCATAATTCTCGACTGATGTTCACTTTGTAAGCCTTACTGGTGTCAAGTACATGTAAGTGAGCAGATAATATTTATTCCAAGAATGAAAATTATAATGCAACACGTATATTAATCTCGATGTTTTTATCGAAAAGATATCGCCAACCCCTGTGAACGAGTCACTAGATAAGGTGCGACACATAATTTTTAAATGGAAAATAGCATGCACATGCAATACCAACAAAAATCTTTTAGCACAACTCATGGGAGTCAGGAACGCTATCTTATTGAAATACGCCTTCAGAATAAACCCTGTTTCAATTAGGACTTTTGAGGGTTGTAACGCGGCCTGGTTCGCGGTTTAAGAAAAAAAGATATAAGGCTCAAAATTTTGTTTGTACCCACCCATTCTCCTTGATGTTCTCCAGTCCTACGTTCAGCTAACTCGACACAAGCACTCACCTTTCAAAGAGGTTAATGAATGGTATGAGGATGGTTAAGGAACCAACACGGTTTACAGAGTGACATTCACCCCTTTTTGCCTTTGGTGTCTGTGGTCACACGACTTGTTCTTTATTCGAGGGTTTTTCTTTTTTAATCCTTTTCGCTTTTCGTTCATTTGTTTTTGATATCCCTGATTTTTCCTGGACTTATTCTTTTTGAATTTTTCGATTTTGAAGTCCAGCGGGATGCCCTGACTTTTGCCTAAGTCGCTTGTATTCAAGTTTTGACTTAGCGGGCTTTTTTTTTTCTTTTTTTTTTCTGAACTACTATTTTTTTTGAACAAATCGTGTGACACTGGTTGTCCGGCTCGTTTGAAAAGGGTGGTGACTGCCTCATTCCTTAGTTGATGAGGGATAACCATTATGGTTTCACATCTCTTGGCCTTCTGACGGTGGAATAGAAGGTAATGGATCCTCAGATGCACACTCCCTTTGAAATTTGAAGCTGGGTCAAATTAACTGATGCCTACCCTGCCCCTGGGTTAAGTGTGAGGGTTTTTTCATACGAAAAGAAACTCCTACTTCAAGGCTCAAAGGGGTTAACGAGGGTCTATCTCCTTTATATCTATGGTGTTTAGGGATTGAAACAATGCCTGTACATCCTCAACAGGGTTCTATCCAAAAGCACACAACCAAAGATTTTGCGTCTTTCACCTCATCATCCTCCCTCCAAGAGTTTAAACAAGAAGGCTAGCATTGCAGTGCATACAAACATTAAATGAGTGAATACAAATGAACTTTTTTTCGAGAAAAACATACTTATTGCATTAAAATCATCATTCAAGAACAAACAAGTTTGTTACATACTAACATTAACCAGTAATGCAAATTACAAATGAAAATGCAGTAAAGAAAATTGATATTCGCCATTGCTGAGGAGACTTGGCTCCGACTGGATTGATTTCTTCAAGAGATGTCTCTGCAGTCCCAAGTGCTCACTTGGGAAACATCAGTTAACGTACAGACCGTCTTTGGTGAAGTTGATAAACCCGACGTCAATGAGATCTTGCACCTTGTGCCTGAACACCTTGCAATCTTCAATGGTATACCCCTGTGTCCCCGAGTGGTACTCGCATCTAACACTCTTGTCATAATTTTGGGGAAGGGGATACGGAACAGGAGAAGCTTCCTTCAGCTCGATCAAAGAGTCTTGAAGTAAACGAGCAAGCAGATAACTGTAAGGAACACTAATGGGATCAAACTTTCTCTCCTGCTTTCTGGACTTTTGTTGACTCTTTATATGATAGCTCTGTTGCCGATACCTACTTGTTCCTTCCTCTCGTTCGGGCTCTTTCCTCCTTAGACTTGGCTTAGGAACAGGCAACAGTTGAGGACGAGAAGATTCCAAGACCACAGGTTGCGAGAAATGCCCTTGACTTGGTGCAACTTCAAGAGGGGAAACCGGGATATTCACTTCTTTCACAGCAACAGGAGTAAGACGACCTTGTACGCTTACGCCACCCGACGTAAATTCAATTGCTTTCAAATCAATCAGATCCTGGACCACATGATGAAAAGCTTTACATCTTTCCACATCATGCCCCGACGCACCAGAGTGAAAATCGCAATGGGCATTTGCATCATAATCGAATGGGAGCTTTCCACGAGGAGGATTTACTGTCCGAAGTTCAACCAATTGGAGCTGAAGTAGATACCTCAACAGCTGAGCATAAGACATAGGAATTGGATCAAAGATTCTGTCAGCTTTCTTCGACTTTGGTTGGTACTTCTTAGCCTTGGGGTTGTCTTGGGAAACGAGAGGTAACTGCTGATGAGGAAATTCCGGAACCCTAAGTTGTGCAGAAAATCTGTGAGGCACACCACTCTTTGGGAGGGATCCCTCAAACAATGGAGGAGAGACAATTCCAGCCATGACCTCAGGCATGGGAGTATTATCTTTGCTTAACACACCTCTCACAACTTCCATAACCAGACTCATCTGAGTCTTCAGTTGGTGGACCTCCTCCTTCAACATTTTATGGTCTTGAATCAAAGCTTCCATGTCCCATATAAACTGCCCCATTTGGCTTCGCATTTCCCTCAACTCTGCTAGAACCAGATCCATGGTCAACTTCCGAATGACTTGAGCAGTTAAATCTGAAACTCCGAAGAAAACCAGACAAAGGTAAGAATAACCAAGCCTCGAACACCTGTTATGCAAATGATTATGCAAATGCAATGTTATGAATGCAATAAGACATGGGATCAAAGCTTCCATATAATCTGAATAATCCTGTGTTACTGACTGAATAAGTTTATGAGTCTGTTCTGAAGAGAATACCGGAATAACCAGAATATCCGACTAATCAGAATACCAGGATAGTCAGAATGTCAGAATACCACAATACCAGGTTGATAAGTCCACACTGATAGGAAATCCAGAATACCGGGTCGGTTGAAGGTTATGGTTACCTGCAAACCTGTAAACAACCCGCCCCTCTCACATGTGGGTACTAAGATCCTCAGTATCCCGGGCTCTTAGGTCGAGAAATGATGATACATTCACCATTTCTGGTTTGGCATCATCATCAATCGAGGAGGCCTCAACTGATTCACTAAAATGAAAGGTCATCAGCTTCTGGCGCTGAGGTCAAGAAGCAATAGTACATTCATCCCTCGGGGTACAGTACTATCGCTAATCGAGGAGTGCCTCCACTGATTCTCTTTCAAAAAGGATATCCTATAGCAAGTTCCCAGCATTGGGTCCTCGGATCAAGAATGTGTAATGAGTTTGCCATTTCTGGTCTGCCATTATCACATCTCGGGAGGAGTGCCGCAACTGAGTCCCCGGGAATGGTCACCAGAGTCGACAGTTCCTCAAGAGAATAACTATTGGCCTGTATAAACATACAGTAGCAGAAAGCTCCTGATAGATCCTCGTCTGGTTGTGGGTCTCATGAACAATAATACGTGGTCACCACCATGCAAGCGTCATGACTATCCACTCTAACACCTATGTGTATGCTCAAGCCTGGGTAGTGGGCTTATCTCTCAGAACACCCTGCCCACCAAACAGAAAAAAAAATCCAGCACAACACAGCATAATAATGATATGAAAATGAAATAAATGCAAAAAATACAGTAAATACATTAAAGCAGTAAAACAGTAAAATAGCAAAACACAGCACCACAGTAAACACCCAATGAAATAAAAACAGACAGGCGCTAGGATTGACTCGCTAAGGAAACCAGAGATTCTGGGTTCGATCCCCAGCAGAGTCGCCAGCTGTCGCTCCCGGGATTTTCGTCCTGGTACAAACGCGAAAGTGACACCGAAACAGAGTCGCCAGCAATGTGTATTTATCCCAAGAGAGGGAAAGGAAACACTGCATAAACCTGAGGGAAAGGAAAGAGCATTGTCTTGCGACCAAGAGAACTGGGTTCGGGAGTCGGTTACGCGCAGGGAAGGTATTAGCACCCCCGTAAGTCCATCGTACCCGATAGGATCCATGCTTGCTGCTTCAATCAAAGGGTGTAAGGAAAGGATACTGGAAAAAGAACTGGAAAAGGAATGGAAAGAGAAAGAGGAAAAAATGTAGGGAAAATAAAAGAAGTGCTCGAATGGGCCCTACTCCACTGCCTACATATCTCATCGGGAGCATGAGAATCAGAGCGACGTAGTTCCCCTCACCTATGGAAACTTGCTTATGTTTTTTAGTGGAATACGTCAAAGTGCGCGTCCCAGCAGTTAGGTGTTGCAGCTCGCTGTATGGAGACTTAGGCGTTACCTGTTTGCGGTAGAACGGACATGACGAGTCCTTAAGGAATGAGTGAATGAGATGAGAAGAGAATTGTTTATTTGTTTTTGTCTTTTAAGAAAAAAGTGTTTTGATTATCAGTGTGTATATAAAACGTATTGTATTTAAGTCTATGATATAGGATCGAATGCATCGCATGGTCGTCCTAACAGGACGTATGCTAAACATTCTAGGAAGGTGGAGAGAAACCCTCCTCCTTCCATTTCCTATGTTCTAGGCTCACATGCAATATGCGTTAACCTTTATTAAGTATTTTTTGCTTTTTATTTTGAGATGAGAGGAAGAGCGACTCAAAGGTTAAAAAAGGTAAAATCTAATAAGGTAACTAAGACTCAATCCCTAATATTATCATGCTTTGGTTGGTCCTATGGTTAAGTGTGGTATGAAAACTAAGTCTAAAAGGAAAAGAGGGATATCACTACTTAATACTTATCCTACCTCACTTTAATCAAAGATTAAAGTTGAGCTAGGATCCCAAAGGGATGTGAGAAAATTCTACACATAGCATTATATCATGCTATTCATAAAAGAGAAATCATAAATTAATCAACAATTAGCAATTGAAATTATGGTCAACAAATAATCAACAATAACCAAGTTAGAATTAAAATGCTAAGTAAAAATCAAGATTAAATTCTAACAAGAAGAGTTAATTTGTCTAACTCTAAAATTAATCCTAAAATTAGTTCAAGGCAATTCTAAACTAAATCTAAAAACATTAATCCTAAAGTTAAATCTAGAATTAAAACTAATATTAATCCTAAAATTAATTCCAATTAATTTCTAATTAAAACTAATCAAATTCCAAAGTTAAGACTATAAACTAATTCTAAAGAAAATTAGTTCTAAAGAAAAACTAACATTTAAATCTAAATGAAAATTCTAATTAAAATCTAATTATAAACTACTCTTGAAAATTATTATCTAGTTATTATCTAATTAGAAAAAGTTAGAATTTAATTGAGAATAAACTAAAACTAGAAGAAAATAAAAGAAGGGTGCAGAACTGATTTTAGGAGGTGTGAAAAACAGCCCAGGCGTGTGGGTTTTACAAAGCAGGCCCACTGCTTTTGAGAAGTAGCCAAAGGGGTACGGAAGTATTCTGGGTGTGCAGGGATCAATTATGCGCATGGGCTTAAGCAACAGGCCCAATGTCTTGAATCTGAATGCTAGGGGGTGTAAGAAACATGTTAGGGTGTGTGTGAAGTGAGGCGAGTGGGCCTTGTTTTCTAAGAAAGCAAAAGGGGGTGTGTTAGAAGTAGGGAGGTGCGGAACGATTTCAATGGCACCAGGCCTAAGGTCCGACCCGGTTCAATACTAAAGACTAACCTAATGTCTTAAGGGTTCTCACGCTTTGACTCTCAAACTTCACTCTCTCCTTCCGCCGTCATGTTCTTCACTCCACCAGAAATCCTCTCCTTCTTCAACACGCCGTCACCATCTCCGTCGCCTTCGCCAAAGACTCCGTTCTCCTTCTACCTTCCTCTTCATCCTTTCCCTTTCTACTTCATCTTGTTCGCTACCTTCTTTCAACTTCTTCTCCTCTGCGAAACGCCGTCGCGGAGTGCTTGTCTCCGTTCAACCATTCCAAACCTTACTCCCCTCACGTCTCCGCTGCGTCCATGATTTCAATTTCCAACGAAGCTCCTTGCCAGAAACCTAACAACTTCTGCCGCGCTGTGGCACCTTGCCGGCGACGGCGGAGTGTGAACTTCCATCAACTCACCACTCAACGATCACAACGCCGTCCGATCATCATCTTCAAATTACCTCAACGTTTCTTCTACGACTATCGCACTCAAGAATTCAAGAATTCACAGGACCAGAGAGAACAAACTAAACACTATTCGAACTACGCTAAATTATCAAAGCATTCTTGCAAGAGTGATGAAAGAAGAAAAGCTTACGAATCGGAGTCGCTCCGATGGCTCTTCACTCCGCGAATCCGCTTCAGGTATGCATTGCTTCCTCGTTCTTGCTTTCGATTTCTCCGTTTTCCTCTTCTACTCCTCTGCTTCTGAGACTTGCTGTGAACCGTGATCTTCTGACTCTGTTGTTGTTGTTGAAATTGGTGAGGACGTGAATCAATCACGATTCAAGAAGTGTTGCGTTCGCGGCTTCAAAACATGATTCTGATTGATGGTGTGGCCGCGCGATGTAACTGCAGGTTGTTAGATTCATTTGGAAAATGATGAAGCTGAGATGTTGAATTGAATTGCAGAGATTCTTTGAAGTTTTTGTGGCCGGTTTTGATTTGGAGATGATGAAGAGATTCAGTTTGCAAGTTGTTCTGAAGATGGAGATTGAGGAATGGTTGAAGAGTGAAGATGAAGAGAAAATGGAGAGATTATGCAGAATGATCGTTGAAAAAAGATGAAGATTGGTGCGGATCTTCTTATATACACGAAATCAGGGAGGGGTAGTTTGGTATTTGCAGGTTCTGTTACGAGAACTTTGGTTGGAATTGTGAAACGATATTTTGTACGTGTTTTGAAATGAAAAATCCGATATGTGCAATGTATCTTTTCTTTTTCTACTGCAGTGCTTTTCTTTTCCACCATTATTATTTTTCCTTTTCTGTCACAACCATACTACACTTCCCTTTACTTTGAATTGGTTAATAAAAAATAGATTTGAAACAAAGTTTTGGATTAAAAACAAATTAAAAAGGTTAAAATGGTGACTGGAATGGGCTAGGATTAAAAGTGGTTTGTATAATTGGAATTTATTAATCAAAAGTGGATATTTACTAAGAATGGATTCAAAAACGAATATTTTGGATTTTTGGATAAAAGGAATAAAAATGGATTTGAAATGGATTATTGAATTAAACTTGAATACGGATTTGGGTGATTTAACAATGAATAGGTTTGGATATGGATTTAAGAGTTAGACAAAATGGATATGGATGGATTTGAGAAATTGAAAATGGTTTAGAAAGAAAATGGTTATCCAAATGGATATTGGATATTGACTTTGGAATTAATGAAAAATGGTATTAAATGAATATGGGTTAGAAAGTGATTTAAAACGAATATCCAAATGGTTACGGGTTAGAAAAAAGGAGTTGTGTCTTGAATTCCAAACAAGTCACATGATCACATTCAATCCACATCCAACTTCAGATCCAAAGTGACTAGGAAAACCTAAGATCAGGAAGATTACAACGAGGAGAATTCAACCTCTTGCTCCAACTTAACCGGGAATAGAAACCGACTGAATCCCTTATGAATAAGGCCAAGAAAATCCTTTGATCCCATGTCTTAGAAGACCAATGCAATGATATGATTATGAGTTATGGCCTAATGAGATGCAAAATGAAAAGAAACATAAGCCAGAAAAAGGTAGGGCAAATTTTGGGGTGCTACATAAGGGTGCGAAACTCGGTTATGCTATGCTTGTGTATGATTATGTATGTGTGTGTTGGAATGTTTGCTGGTTTTTCCTAGCTTTTCAATTCTAGGTCGAATGAGAGAAAACGATAGAAATCGATGTTTTTGCGGTTGAAATGCGATATAAATGTTGTAGAATACATGTTACTATGATTGGGATATGTTCTGGTTGTTATGTTATGGTTTGGAAGTGTTTTGGTGGATAAAATGTTGGGTTGGAGTGAACAACTGCGCTGCTGAGATTTTCTGGGTTCGCAGGTTCGCACTGCGAATAGGGCAGCGAAGGGAAAACGAAGGTTCGCGGGAGGTTCGCATTGCGAACTTTCTGCTATTTTTTCTCTACCACGGTTCGCATGGAATTCGCATTGTGAAGGGGAAAGCGAAGGTTCGCTGGAGGTTCGCCTTGCGAACTTTATGCTATTTTTTCTCTGCCATGGTTCGCTGGGGGTTCGCATTGCGAATGGGAAAGCGAACATGACAGATTTTCCATTTTGTTCTTGTCATAACTTTTGGGTCGTAAGTCGGATTGAGGCGCGGTTGGATGTGTTGGAAAGCTAATGAGATGTTCTTTCTTATAAAAATGGTTTTGAGACTAGTGGCCGATTTAATTGTGTCGGGAATTGGAATAGTGTCATTTTGTCGACTTTTACCGCCGTAATTGTGTGCGATTGATGTGTTATCATGTGGTATGCTTTTAATATATATCGTATAGCTTGTGTGCTGTTGTATGATGTGAATGCATGTGATGAAATGTTGTGATGATGGTTTGTGGCCTTATGGCAAATAAATGCATTGTGTTATGTTTGATTGTATATGCATGATTATGAATGTTCAAATGGTTCACATGGTTGTATATGTGTATGCATTTGATTGTCATGAGTCATTGTATGCCAAGCATCATGATATGCATTCTTGTGATGTCGTGTGCCCTATTGGGTGTGAGCGACGAAATAGTTCCAGAGGGAATCTGCTATAACGGTCGTGAGCCTTATACAAAGAGGACCTAAAGCGACGTTATAGACGATCGTGAGACTTATACAAAGAGGACCTAAAGCGATCGGATCGTGAGCCTTATACAAAGAGGACCTAAAGTGATCGGATCGTGAGCCTTATACAAAGAGGACCTAAAGCGATCCATAAACGTCGTGAGCCTTATACCAAGAGGACCTAAAGCGACGGGGAAAATTGTTTGCCCGACGGGGAGTTACACTAAGTAACAAGCGATGATTCCAATAATTCCTGAGTGAATTAATGATGATAATGATGGATGGAATGGTACCGCATTGCATTGCATAGAGTCATTGTGTCGGTCTCTGTGCATTTGCATAAGTCATGAATGGATTGATTATGTGTGGGATTTGTGAATGGAATTGATGAGTTGATATATATATATATGTATATATATATATATATATATATATATATATATATATATATATATATATATATATATATATATATATATATATATATTGGTGATAAATGTATTGAGCATGATTGACATACCTTTGTGATGGATGTATGAGATATGAATTGTGTTGTTTTGTATTTGAATTATGGCGTAAGTTGTGGTGAGAATGTTTTACATGTGTATTTTGTGTTATTGCATAATTGTATGCAACTATATTATAATTGTGTTTCTAACCCTTCTGCTGTTTTGAATGCTCTATGAGGCATTGCAGATTAGATGCTGGAGGTCTTTTTGTGAAGATTATGTCTTCATTCTTTTGTCGGTCGACTCTGATATGTAGCACCGGGTAGTCGGGGAGATCGTTATGTGACATTATGTATATCTATTTTTGTTGGATTTTACATGTATGACTCTGTGTATGACAGACAAACTTCTATGTTTATATATATGAGATTTCAGTTGCAGATTTTCCGCTTTTATTCTGTATCTGAATTATGGGTGTTAGGAACTGAGTTCCTCTGTTTTTGTTGCTACCTGATTGTTGCATATCTTTATGAGCAGGTTATTATATTTCATCATCGTGATGTGACGCTCCGTCTATTCCATGAATGTGTTAATTCTACTCTGATTATTTGTTATCGCTTTAATTACTCGGGTTATAGATTAGGGGTGTTACACGTTGCATTAAAATCATCATTCAAAACACAAACAGGTTTTTTTTACATGCAAACACTGTATTAACAAACAAAGAACAATTACACATGAAAATGTAGTGAAGAAATTGGAAACTGCCATTGTTGAGGAGACTTGACTCCGTCTGGACTTACTGCTTCTGATGACGTATTTAAAGTCTGAGTACCCCTTCAGAAGGCTTCAATTGAAGTGCATACCATCTGTAGTGAAAGTAATGGCCCCTGCATCAATCAGATCTTGCACCTTGTGCGGGAGCGCCTTACAATCCTCAATTGAATACCCCCGTGCCCCAACATGGTAGCCACATCGAGCATTGGCATTAAACCCTGGTGGATATAGAGGAATGATCGGATCTGGTTTCTTTGGCACGATCAACCCTCTATTGATTAAATATGGAAATATATGACCATACAACATTGGTAGCACATCAAACTGTCTCTTTCCTACCTTCCGTCAGCCCCATTGGGAACTATTCTGCTGCTGATTCCGATTTAGGTGCTCCTCTGGCTCAGGCACTTTCCTCCTTAGACCTAAACAAGGAGTAGGCAACAGTTGTGGACGTGGAGATTCTAAGATCAAAGACTGCAAAATGTGCCCCTGACTGGGTGTAGCCTCGGGAAAGAAAACAAGGATATTCACTTATTTCTCAGCAGCTGGAATGAGACCACCTTGTATGCTTACGTCGCCCGGCGTGAACTCAATTGCCTTTGAATCGATCAAATCCTGGACCTGGTGCTGGAAGGCCCTACATTTCTCCACAGTATGTCCCGGCGCACCAGAGTGGAAATCACAATGGGCTCTTGCACCATAACCTGGTGGAGGAGTACCAATAAGAGGAGCCACAATCATTTTCTATACCAGTTGCAACTGAAGGAGATACTGAAATAGTTGAGAATACAACATAAGAAGCGAATCAAATATTCTGTCAGGCTTCTTCAGCCTCTGTGCATACTTCTTAATCTTGGGCTTCTCTTGGGAGACAAAACCTGGCTGCTGTCGGGAAAGTTCTGGAACCTCGGGTTGTGCCGGAGATCCGCGAGCCAACTCACGACTTGGGACAGATCCCACAGGCAAGGGTATCACGACAATTAATTCTGCTGCAGCCTCAGGCATGGGACTGTCGTCTTTTCTGAGCGCACTTCTCACAACTTCCATAACCAGGTTCATCTGAGTCTTCAGTTGCTTAACCTCCTCCTTCAGCACTTTCTAGTCTTGAATCAAAGCTTGCATGTCGCCCATAAACTGCCCCATATGAATTTTCATTTCAGTCACTTCTACACGGAGATGTTCCATGGCTATCCTCCGATTATCTCAGGTTGAGTAGTGGTGAAAAGTCAAGCTGGCAGTTCTGAAGATAGTACCAAGTCAGAATGAGAAATCCGCTCCTGAACACCTGTTATGCATATGAGTATGAGAATGCAAATGCAAAATGCCATGTTCGAATATTTCCAAGGAAACATTCTGCTTTGATTCAAGTTTTTCATGGACAAACCACAAGAAATAGATGGAAATGCTCAACAACTAGTTTCAAAGTTAAGATCCTTGGAAATACAAGAACATGTATGTCAGAATGCAAAATGATGATGCAGATGCACACATGGGATCAAAGCTTCCACAAACTCTAAATAACTGTTGTGCTGCTGACTGAATAAGTTCACAATTCTAATCTGAGGAGAAAACTAGAATACCAGAATACCAGAATACCAGGTTCAGAATACCAGAATACCAGACTGATAAGAAAACCAGAATACGGGGTAGGTTAAAAGTTACAGTTTCCTGCAAACCTGCAAACACCCAGCCCCTCTCACATGTGGATTCTAAAAAAAAACTGAGGATCCCCAGCATCACGGACTCTCAAGTCGAGAAATGATGATACGGTCGCCATTTCTGGATTGGCATCATCATCAATCAAGGAGGCCTCAACTGATTTCCCTCAAAAAGGTCGCCTTATGATAAGTTCCCAGCTTCGGGTCCTCGGATCAAGAAGCATAATGGGTTTACCATTTCTGGTCTGCCATTATTACCTCTTGGGAGGAGTGCCTCAACTGAGTCCTCGGGGAATGGCCGCCAGAGTCAACAGCTCCCAAGGTTAACACCCCAAAATGTACAAGACGCACAAATCAGAATATCTCCCAAGAAAACCTCATCTAGATGTGGATTTCGTGTAAACCAAATGTACCAAGACACTACGTAGGCCACACTAATTTCCACTCTAGTCCTAGGTGTATACTTAAGCCTAGGTACTGGGCTTATCTCTCATGAATCCAACCCACCCAACAGCACAACAGCAGCCGAGCAATATGATAACAGTAATAAAATGTGATAAATGCGGTAAAATACAGTAATATATAACATATAATGCACAACAGTAAACACCCAATGAAATGAAAACAAATAAGCGCTAGGATTGACTCGCATAGGGAATTAGAAGTCCCCATCTATCGCAACTGTGAAAAACAACCGGCAAAAAATAGGAACAGAAGAGTCACCACCGAACTTTATTTATCCCGATGCAGAGAAAGAAAACAAAAGAAGAAAACCTGAAGAGGGAGAAGACATGGTCATCGCAACCATAGTCCGGGTTCGGGAGTCGGTTACACGAGGGAAAGGTATTAGCACCCCCACGCATCCATCGTACTCGATGGGATCCACGCTTGTTGTCTAATCAAAGGGTGAGTTATCTAAAGTCTACTGCTAAACAGAAACAGGAAGGGAAAAAACAAAAACGAACTCGCAAAGATTATGGTAATCTTATGCCTACGTATCTTCGTGGACGAACGAAGAATCAGAGTCGACGTAGTTCGACAGACTACGCACTAAAGGGGGAGGTTGATCGCCAAGACATCATCGTCTTGTGCCTACGTATCCTCAATCGGACGAGAAAGAGGAAATCAGAACAGTCATAGTTCGACCTACAAGTCGGTAAGTGTTTTTTATGAGCAACGTTAAGTTCGCGTCCGGCAGTTAGGGTCGATGCCTGTTCGCGACAAAAGGGAAGTAACATGCTCTTTTCTGAAAATGATTTGAAACCCAACAATCCCGAAGGATAAAAAAGATTTGAACTTGGTTTGTTTTGTTAGACATAATTGGATTGAGTTAGTTTGAAACATGTATCGCACTAAAGTCTATGACATATGACCGAATGCATCGCAAATCGACCCAAGACGGGACGTCCGCTAAATAATCTAGAAAAATGAAGGGAAACCCCCTATTCTTCATTTCCCATGTACTTAAGGCTCATGACGAACAATACTCATTGTATTTATTTAGTGTTTTAGATTGGTTATGAGATGAGAAGAGAAGGCTCAAAGTTGAAAAGAAAAACACTAAGGGAATTATATCCAAATGTTATCATGCAAAGTGGCCCTAAGGTTGAGATGAAAGGGAAGTCTACCTAATGTTAGCATACATTGGTTAGCTCCAAATGTCTATCCTACTCCAAGCTTAATCAAAGATTAAGTTGGACTAGGGAATCCTAAGGGAACATGCAAAAGCAAATCTAAGACTTAAACAAGTCTTAAGACTTAGGGGAGGAGAAAGAAGTAAGAGACGAAGAAGAAGATGCACCAAAGTAAACCAACATGAAGTTCAACTCAAGAGGCAAAGCAACATGGAAAACATCATACTCATACAAATTAATCACCAATCATCATGTCCAAGCAAACAAGATCATGCAAGACAAAGTGTTCAAACAAAATCAAATGATTTAGCATTCCAAAAGAGATGTCACAAGACATGTAACAATGATGAATGCGACCAAATGAGGTGAGATACAAGTTATGCCAGAAAGCACATCATGTCATAATAAGCTCAAATCATCAAATAAGGAACATCATCCATCACACTCAAAACATGTGTCAAAACTAGGCAAAACATTCACTTATGTCATTCATGCAAACAACAAGAGATCATGCGAGGCAAGAAGTGACGAAATGTCACTCAATGGACACCATATCAAGAGGATCAGAACCTCACACATGTTATTCAAAGAAAACAAGAGTCACCAAGCATTTATGAGATCATATGAGAAGACATCACAAAGAAACTAGTTCAAAACATCTAAAGAGTAGTGCCAAAACATTGTCAACTTGGAAAATCCACCATATGATTAAATGAAAATGATTCCAATTCCAAAAACAAGCCATGACACTACATGATAACATCATATAATAATTTCAAGCTTCACTTAAGTACAAGTGGTCAAAAAGATCCAAACTAGGTCAAGTACCTAAAACATTCCATTCAAAGTTTAAGTCACATATAAACATCAATCAAAAATAGAAGCATACCTTATAAAAAATCTAAATAAATTCCACAATCATTTTGAATCCATAAAGAATGCATTTGCAAAAAATCTCAACAAGAATCTCAAAATTTCATCATCAAATGGATCAAACATTACACATATCAAGCTAACCGAGCAATAATCGAGGAGCAATGAAAACCACATGGAAAATAATCAAAAATTAATCACCAAGGCAGAAACTTGACACTCAAACATTCCTCACCCAAGTATGAACACATGGTAAAAATTTCAGCTCAAGAAAGCATGGAAAAGTCACTAAACATAAGCATGAATCACATGAGTAGGTATGGAAGACACTTTGGAAAATAAAATCAGAATTAATTATCAAAATAAATGTAAAATATAAATAAAATTCATTTAAAATTAAATAAGACATCATAATACACACATAATTTTATTTGGAATTTTTTTATGAAAGGAAGTATTTTTAATAATTAAAAAAGAAACGAAAATAAAAAAGGTGAATAAAATAAGTGTTGAAAAGTAGGGGGTGTGTTAGCAACGAAAAAGAAGGCCATAACGGTTTGGGCCTGTGACGAAGGGGTGCAGACAGAAGTTTTCGCAGGCCCAGGAAGACAAGTTCAGAATTTTATTAAAAAAAAAGAAAATAATAGGATTTAATGTGTTACAAAAACATGTGAACTTGTAATTAATTGGTCACCTAAAGTTTAAGTTACTACAAGACAAAAACAAAACCAACCAAGCATATGATGCCACATCATCATCTTCAAGCTCATGAAAGCATGCAACCATGCAAGGTCTACGTGAATAGTGCCTGGCCGCGACGGAGCAGTACCCAGGTTGCCGGAAGCACGCTACAGTCCGGCCGGCCATCGCCGGCGGCGGCTGGCTCAGCCGGAATCGCTAAAATGGCCACCCCCTATTTTTTTGCGTAGATTCCAAAAATGGCCTTGGTTTCTCTTAAAACTCCCTCTAAACCCATGAAAATCAAGCTTCAAGAATGGACACACATGGAACTTCAATCATAAATCAAAACAACATACATACTATAATGTAGTACACTCCATGGTGAGTTCAAATATGCAAAAATAATTGAAAAGCAACCACTAAAACTCAAGAAAAAAGGATTAAAGTTTGTACACCTTACATGAAACTCCATTAAAACACACAAATAATTATGCAAACATTGCCTACCCTAAGGTAGGACTTCAGATGCACCCAACATGAACCTAAAACAGATCTAAAATGCAAGCTTAGAGTTGAAGAAAATTACTCAACGAAGTGGCTCCGTTGGCCCTTGAAACTATGTAGCAACTTCAAACAAATGCTTCCAATGGTCTCCTTGTGTCTCAGTGATGAAGAACCAAACGAAAAAATACAGAGAAACTTGAAGAAAATGAGAGTTTTAAAGAGAGAGGTTTTGAGAGTGAGAGAGAGTTCTTGAGTTTGTGGTTGCTGAGAATGAGTGTATGATGCTAGGGTTTGCACATTTAGCTTATATATGAAGCTTTGGTGTGGTAAAAATAAACTTATTATGGTTAAAACTTAAGGTTAAAGTTTGGAGGAAAATTTGAAAAAAAGAAGTGAAAATGGTGGTGGTACAACCTCATATGGCATGGTGTGGTTTTTTATGTCATCTTGTGTGGACAATGGCTGAGGAAAATGCTCAGAGTGGATTAGTGGAACATGAACCCTTGTTGAGCAAGTTTTGAAGATTTTCATTTTTGGTAAGAAAGTTCAAAAGTGTGCATGAATGGTACATGGCTTGTTGGCACTTTTATGGCAATGTTTTGGTGTCACCAAATGAAGTCTTCATGCGCATGGATTAGTAGCAAGGCCATGATCCAAGAATTGGTTCATAACATGCCAAGAATTCCATGTTATGGCAACTTTCACATCATTGATACCTCAACTTTGAAGCAATATAACTTGGTGAGTTTTGATCCAATGAACATGTTCTGGTAATGGTTGGAAAGCTTAGAACAAGGCCTACAACTTTGATGTTTGAGAAAGATTGAAATGAAGTTGGGATCATGATGAAAAAGGCCATGGAAAGTAGCCAAAAATTCTGTCCAAAACTTACTGAAAATTTCACTAAGTTACCAACTTCAAAACCCTAACTTTTGAGAATCATAACTTGAGCTTCACACATCCAATGAAGGCACTCTAGTACTCAAAAGAAAGCTAAGAGAATACTCTACAACTTTGGTGTTTGAGAAAGATTGAAATGAAGTCTAGAGCATGCAGAAAATTGGCCATGAAGTGGACTAATTTTGGGCTAGAACTTTCCAAAAATGGAAACTCTCTAAAACCCTAACTTTCCATAAATTGCAAATTTCCCAAATTCTTGATTTTTGATGAATATATTGACATTTCTTGACCAAAATCTATCCATTGATCACATTTGACATAATGAACCATATTTGACCTCAAAAGTCAGGAGTTGACTTTTTCACTGCACAGTTGACTTTATCCCCAATTCTCCTGATTTTCAATCCTCTGATCAATTGAAATCCTTCTAAATCAAATTGATGGCCTGTCTTCCATCTCCAGACACCTTGGGATATATAGAATACCATGGAATCAAGTCTTGCTCAAAAAATCAGAAATAAACTAATTTTACCAAAAACCCTAGTTTTGGCACCCACAATCTAGGAGAAATCGACCCAAGCTCAAAACTCAAATTCCTCTGATTATGATGTGAATCCTCTTAAATAAAGATGAAATGTGCCGCATGATGATGATAAAGCTTCAAAGATCCTGTCCATTGGAGCAATACACTCCCAGATATCCACAACCCTAATTTGGTAACTACCAGATAGAAGGAAGTAATCCACTTCAAAACTCTTGCCAAATCTAATCACCTGATGAGGCAATGGACATATAGGGATGCCTTGAGGCCTAGGAATCCATTGTAGCTTGAGTGATGGTGATATTAAGAACAACTCTTCCCTTGGTATCTTGAACAATATTCCTCTATGCACACATGATCTCTTGCTTGAGCCTCTGAAGAAAACATCTTCTTCTCTTGAGCTGACCAAGATACCATGATCCCATGCAAAGAACCAATGATACGCACCGATGACAATGCAAAATGAAATGAAACATAAGCCAGTTAGAGTAAGAAAATGGAGGGCAAATTTTGGGGTGCTACACCATCCAAAATTTCCAGCTCGCACTGTGACATAAATGGAGGGCATTCAACAAATTCTCCCCAACTAGATTTTTGCTTACCCTTAAGCAAAGCATGCCCCTCATGAAAACAAGAGGATTTGCTAAAGCATATATTCAACCAAGAAAAGATTTATAGCTCAAATCAACATAAGAATGCACACAAGCAATGATCACAACTTCCTAGAATCAAACAATGATAAAGAATTTAGTTCTTAAACAAATTTCATGCAATGTTTCACAAAACAACTAAATTCTCATACTTGAATCACTAACATCCCTCTTCAATTAATGGATGAAGGAAATTGTGCATTTGCAACCGCGAGACAATTACACTCAATTGAAAAACAATGCTAACACAATTCAATTCGTACATTCACCAATCAATCAAATCAGAAATTATGGAATAAAAAGATCACTAAGGGCTTTTAAGGTTGTAGTTTGGCCAGATTCACAACAAAGGGTCATTTATAAAGGCCATTGAATCAAAGTTGCCAATCAAAAGAGACATTCACTATACAAGGTATTTACATATTACAACTTTATTCACCAATCCCTTTTCTCTGTTGCTCAACCTTTTCAAACTTCCTTTTGCACAATTATTTGCATTCTCTATTCTTTTTTTCTTTCAAACAAGCATGTTTTTTCTTTTCTTTTTCACATTCATATTCACAATTTTTCTTTGCTTGTTTGGAATTTTTCAAAATTTTTAGCAACCTACCATTTTTCTTTCATTCTCCCCAACTTGAATACAATCAAACCTCAAGTGAATGCTCCTTGCTTTTTATGGCAAGGAAATCAATTTAGAAAAAAGTTCAAAGGTTTCAAGAATTTTTTTAGAACCCCACAAAATTCAATGATGAACTAAACATTCAAGATATGTACATAAACCAAGTTCATCACTAAAATAGGATCTAATCTATTAGGCTAGAAGGGGTTAACGAATTCTCACTACTCACGGGTAAGTTACTTTTGGATATGGTTGTGCTCAATATAAACAAATGCCTTGATCCTTTCTAATGCTTCAACAAAATCACAATAATCAAAAGATTAAGCATGAATCGAACGAATTAAACAAAGTTATCAGTTATCCAAGCATTTAGTAAATAATGGAGGTTTCTCACAATTTGTGGCTTTTGGACCTAAGTGACTCAAGCATTCAAATAAGTTATAAAATGAAACAAGAATATACATTTCTACAAAGCACGAAATTCTTAATCATTCTACAATTATAGAAAACGGTAACCATGTACCTTGCATGCATTCATCACATTAAAAATCCTATCATTACTATCCAATCTTGGTAGAATCTTCATTGGATACTTTTTTTTGCAAAAGAGCAACCAATCTAGAAGTTCTCCTCATTCATCATCAAGGAAGAAGCCAAAAATCAAAACAAATAACAACCATAAAATAAACTAAAATTGAACATTCATAAACTGAAGAATTCAACTCATAAGACAACTGTCATGGTGTAAAACACCAATAAAAGACCCAAAAGTGGTACATAGTACATCATAAAAATAATCCAACTAACATGGATAGTGTACAACAACAAAATAAAATACAATCATATCAAAATAAAGCAATGACCAAAAGCTTAACAGAAAACTTCACTTTGTCGAACACAAGGAACTAAGCTTAAGATCATGCTAAAAAAATCATTAGACTAATCCGCATCAGTATCGGACTTCGTCTCCTCAACATCACAATCACCATCCTTATCTTCATCCTCATTAATCTCAGCGTCTTCAGCGTCAGCTACACCACCCGCCTCCTCTCTAGAAAATGGTCTGGCCTCAGGCCAACCAACATGTGCTAGGAACTGCTCCGCTCCCTATACATGATAGAGTGATCAACTGTGGGCTCGTGGTACTGTAACTGCATAAGCTGCATAGAATCATGAATAGAAATCATAGCTCGCTGGGTAGCCTGCATCTAGTCCCAGTTATAGTTGCAAACTTCCCATTGATTCGGGTTGAAGCCCTAGAAGTTCGCATCCCCGGAACTAGAACACGTACCCGCACCTGCAACCTGTGTAGTTCTACCTCTTTGTCCCTTTGGCTTGCAGTTCTTAGAGACATAAGCATCATCAATAGGAGAATTCAATGTAATGTGATAGCAGGATGGTAATCGTGCATGCCCGTGCACGCATAAAGCCATGATAAGGCAAGGGAAAACCAAGGGACAATTAGTTCTTGCCCCTGGTTTTGTGCCGCTCTTAATCACCGCTCACATCTCATCCGCGATGATGCGTGCTACATCTATATGTGTGTCAATCAAGATGCTATGCACCAAATGTGCTATATTAATTGGAACAGTGGAGGAATGCGTCCTTGGCTTTATATTATGTAAAACCAAAAGTAGCACCAATTGTGCCAAAGGACGCATGTCCTCTCAGTTGTAAGGAATTGGAACCTCATATGGGTTCATCTGAATAGATTTTCCTTCCCTCAACAAAGTTCTTATCATCTCACCCACATTCCTATGTAATCTTAAATCTCTATGGTACTCATCAATCTCTTCAGCCCCGAGAGTAAGAGGTTTACCCAACACCTCATGAATCGTGTCCTTGTCAAATTTAATCTCCCTTCCGTTCACCTATGTGGTCCAAGTGAAAACCTCATCGTCATCAAGGAGGGAGTTCGCATAACTCCCTCACCACATTTGCATTGAAGCTATCAATAGGCTGAATCAACTTGTCCCACTTCTTATTGTGCCACACTAAAACTGCTGCACGGAAAGGACCCTCGGGGTTAATGCTAAAGCTTTTCTCTGCATGGATCTTTCTCTTTTCAAGGTTGAGATACTTTGTTGCCTGCTTCTGACCCCTAAAGCGATCGGTGTCGTAAGCACGTTGTTATGGTTGACGGGAGCTGGAGCCTCCGGCGGTCTTTTGTCTTTTAGAAGCGGTTGCATTTGTCTTAGGAGCAATCTGAACTACATAAAACCAAACCAACACGACATGATAAAATATTAGCAAGTAAGGCAAAGTGAAAAGAGAACATGTATAATTAAGCATGAAACAAGAAAACATAAAAAAACAGTTGATGTCTTGTTCTCCTTGAGTTCGCACTGCGAGCTCTAGGAGAACCCTGCGAAATATTGAAATTTTTTTAGGTTTCATGCTACAACAACATTGCAATTAAATCAAGCACTTAGTTCATGTGTTCAAGGATTCTACAGCATCCCAAGAATCAACAACAAACAATTTATACAGAACAAGTTGCATGCAATCCAAAGCTTCTTTTTTTTAAAGTAAATCAAAAATTGCTAAACTTCAACTACACAACATCTACTTGGTCTATCAATCATGGAGATTTCAATTTTCAGTACAAATACAAGTATTCCAACACAACCAATCATATTTACTCATTCAAAACAACATTGCATGCCTAGAAGTTATTTTCCAAAGTATTTCTCATAAACCCTAACCACAATGTTTCTAAAACACAAAGAAATTGCAATGAAAATTCAAACCTGGAAGAAAGTAGTGAGAGAGAATGGATTTGAAAGTTATGAACTTGAAAATATGACTTCTAAGCTTGGTACGATTGGTAGAGAAAGAGAATGAGAAGTGTGTTTGTTTGAATGTGAGAGTGAGACAAAGAGTTTGGAAATGTAAAGTGTGAGAGAGAAAGGTGGGAATACCCCACTAAATCTGAACAAAAGTTATCGGGCCCAAACAGAAATAGCCCACCACACAAAAACAAAACTAAAAACAAAAGTGATGTGGCCAAAAAGTGAAATTCTGTCCAGATTCGCACAGTTCACATTGCGAACTCCAAATGAACACTCGCCCCAGGTTCGCTTTGCGAACTCAAGGAGAATGTGACAAAATTGCTAAAATTTTGGTTTTCTTGGCAAGCTCCACCAAAAAACTTTTTTTGTACTACAATAACAACAAAAATTGCAAGAAAGATGAAAGAATACTTACAATTTTGGGGTGCCTCCCAAATAGCATTTTGTTTAACGTCGTTTGAGTTCGACGGTCCGAAGATGAAACTACAGGATGTGCAAAGAAGCTTTTTGCAACCAGATCAAACTCTCCACATACAAAGGTCTTCAACCATTATTATGACTAGTTTTTATGCCACTTTTTCTCATAAATGAAAAATCCCAACAAGATCTCATCATTGCCTCCTTAGCCTCTTCGTCTTTCTTTTTCATTGTTGCAACCCTTGCATCTTCATCTTTCTTATTCATATGATAACCATCTTCCACTTGATTGGAATATAGCACACCTTTAAAAAGTGTGAAACACACCTCATCATCTTGAGTCCTCACCTACATAATGTCTTCATCAACATCAATCAACATTTTTGCGGTTTTCATAAAGGGTCGACCAAGAATTATAGGCATATCCTCGTCCTCCTCCATATCCATCACAACAACATCAACCGGAAACAAGAACTTATCAACTTTTAATAACACACCCTCCACAACACCATGAGGACGAGTCCTTGACTTATCCACCAATTTTAAAGTCATGTTCGTAGATTTTATTTCCATGTTTTCATGTCTTTTTACCACGGACAACAGAATCAAGTTTATGCTAGCACCCATGTCAACCAAAGCGTTACAATTGAAATAATGACCTATAGTTATAGGTAAATCCACCCTTCTTGGATCACCTTCTTTCCGCAGAAGAACACTTTGGATGATAGCGTTACAATTAGCATTAAGCGGAATGGTTTCTTTGTCTGTAAATCTCTTTTTTTGTGAGTATGTCTTTTATGAATTTGGCATACTAGGGCATTTGTTCAAGAGTTTCCGAAAATGGAATGTTTATTTGAAAACGACTAAAAATATCCAAGAACCTTGTGTGACGCCTCTCATTATCTTTTTTATTGGAGCATGCAGATATGGTAAATTTTTAATTGGAAGGTCACTTACAAGCTCCTTCACTTTTCTACTCTTCTTTATCTCTTCTCTAATTTTCTTTTCAACTTCTTCAACTAAAACATCCTCCACATTTTTTTCTACTTCTTCTTCAACAACTTCATTTTCTTTTTCAACTACAACCTTCTCTTCCACAACTTTCTCACCAATGCCCATATCAATCTCCCTACCACTTCAAGTAAAGATAGCTTTGCAATGCTCTTTAAGATTCACTTGAGTGTTAGCTAGAAAAGTCCCATTGGGTTGGTCGGCTAATTGCTTAGACAATTGCCCAATTTGTGTCTTAAGATTCCTAATAGAAGCATCGGTGTTCTTTTGGTTGGAAATCAACATTTGCATAAATTGAGTGAATGTGTCTTCCAATTTTGAATTTCCACCTTGAGGTTATAGAGGTTAAGTGTAGTTTTGATATTGGTTTTGACGATTTGAAGTGCCAACATCTTGCCTTCATCCTTATTGATAACTTTAATTATTACCTCTTGGTTGGTAACCTTGGTTGCCTTTTTGATACGGAGGTTATCTTAGTTAATAGCCTTGATTTTGATTTTGGTTTCCCATGTAACTTGCTTCCTCTAAAACTGGAGGACAATACCCGGTAGGATGGTCTCCCTTGCATAATTCACAACTTGCAACTTGTTGATTCTTGTTGGGAACTTCACGCATCTCCTTGATTTGTTGTGAAAGTTTTGAAATTTGTTGTGTCAACAACTCCACTTGTTGTGAAAGCAACTTGTTTTGCGTAAGAATAACGTCATTAGTACTCAATTCAAGCAGTCCCGACTTTCTTTGAGGTGTACCACGGTTATGTTGACCTTGATGGTCATTGAGTGCCATCCTATCAATGATAGCAACTGCGTCCTTCTCACTTTTTGACATTAAAGATCCACCAGAGGTAGCATCTAAGAGTGTTTTGTGAACTGGTTGGAGTCTATTCCACAATATATGTACTTGTGTAAGATCATCAAACTCGTGGCGTTTACATTTCCGCAACATAGATTTAAACCTCTTCCAAGCTTCATTGAGAGATTCATTACCACCATGATCAAATACAGGAATTGCCGTCTTAGCCTCCATGAATCTATTATGAGGAAAGAATCTTTCAAGAAACTTTTCCTCCAACAAATTCCAATCTGTCATAACAAGAGTACATTGATCAAGATACCATTCTTTAGCTTTCCTTATCAATGAGTGTGAGAGTAGTCTCTCGAACAATGATTCTTCTTCCGCTTCCGGTGCTCCCGTTGCTCCCAAAATTTCAGAGAATTTAGTAAGATGAGTGAACGGGTCTTCATGATCTATCCCTGAAAAAGGGATTTGAATATAAGAGTTTAAGAATTCCCGTCTTCATCTCTGCGTGCCTTCCATTGTTTGCATTGCGAGCAAACTGAGCGTTGTGTCACAGATTATTAGTGCATGGACCTCTAGGAGGTGGTGGTACTTCTGCCATGATTGGCGTAACAATGGGTGTAGTTGGTGGATTACTTGAAGAAGTTCCTTTGCGCTCCCTTCTTTCTTTAGCTAGCTGCCTTCGTCTTCTGGTTTTGCTATTAAGTTTCTGCGCAGTTCTACCAATCTCACGATCAAATAGAAGTTGGTATGCGGGCACACTTCTTCCTATAAACAGATATCTGAAACACTAACTAAACACATTAACAAGCGCAAGGAATATATACAGAGGTGAGAGATAACAATACAAAGCTTAAAACAAGATAAACTATTGCAATGCTTGCAATATCAATCAATAATCCCCATCAACGGCGCCATTTTGTTTGAACTGCAAGTAAATGGGTGGTTTTGAAAATCGTCTCCACAGGGATTGTAGTGATATCGCTTGCCGTTCTGCAGTTTATGATGTTTTAAGTAGGGTTTTCAAAGTTTGTTTATTTTGGATCATAAGTTTGTCACTGTCATACCCCAAATTTTGACCATAAGATTTCCCATCATTGTGAGGATCATTACCACAATATGGATGTACTATCATGCCTCATCAATCTCCTCAAGGATTGTTGAGCCTTCACTACAATCAAGAATTAGGGTTTCAAGCATTCTCAGAGCATTTAGACAAAAAATCAATCAAGAAATGACATGATCCTCAACTTGTCTAACCTCTCAAACATCCATAAAGGATCAAGAGGTCTCCCAAATCAAGAATCAGGCACAAATTTGTAACATTCCAAGTTGATTGAGCCTCGAAAACCCCAGTGTCACCAAATTAGGGTTTTGGTCGACTGAGACCTCTAGCGTGAAGTTTTCATAGAGGAATGAGTCAAGGCTTCAAAATGTGACTAAATATTCTCAAGATAACCCTAGGGGTTCATTTTAAAAGTTAAGACACCCTCAGAGAATGCATTCCTCAAAATTTGGGAATTAGGGTTTCTCCGCACCGAACCGCTCTGGGGCCAAAAGTCAAAACATGACTTTTTTGGAAAAAATGATCCTTATGACTCATATTCTCATAAAATATGATCTATAATGTCATTTGACCAAAGATTGATCAAGAAATCATGATAACTTGTAAAAGCGGTAACCTTATAAATTTGAATTTTTTTCTAAGTTACTAAATTTGGATGGTTTTGGTGCCAACTTCCAAGGACCATAACTTTTGATCCAAGCAGCCATTTTGAGTGATCTAAAGCTTGATTTGTAGGTCTTCCTACATTCTACAAAAGCTTAAACTACATGAAACTCCAATTATTCATGGATTTTTGGTTATGGATGGATCAAAGTGGTGAAAAACCAAAGATTTAACACTTAGTAAAAAAACTATCTAACTTTCAGCATTGAACATCAATATTCATGAGGATTTTTCAATTGAATCCATATAGTTTCAAAACAAACTATGACCACACATGAATTGTACAATATGAGGGCTTTCTAAAAAGTACATGAGCTTTCCATAACTCAATTTGAGCAAGGAGATATGATCCTCCCAAAATGGCACTTTCCAACTGTCTTGTACAAGACAGATTTGTGCATTTTTGCTCGAATTAGCTAGATTAGACAATTACAAGCCTTGTCATCCATTTGGACACCTCAGGGGATAACATCAAAGGAAAAATATCTGATCCACAAGCCTTCCAAGTCCAAGGATCTACATGTAGCTATGTGTCCCCTAAAAAGGCTTAGAATCTCAAAGACTCCAATTTTGTTCCAATGCATTCAATGGATTCATAAGGTAGCAAGCATCAAGACATTGTCGACTGAATTGAGTCAAGCCTTATCTCTGAGCCAAAGGACTCATAACCTGCTGCACTGACCCAAGTCAATGGCTAGAGAAGACCAAAGATTCCTTTTGATCAACATTGGCCAAGGGGCTGTCCAAGACTCCATTCACTATTGATTCCAAAACAAACTTGTTACACTATACAAAGACATCAATTATGATCAGTTTGAGTACACTAAAGCTTGATAATAATTGATTTCCTCAAAATCTCTCTCTCACCCCAGAATTTCCTTCATTTGCAAGTCACTGTCGAATTTTTCATTAGAGAGCCATTCCATCACAACCAATTGTTCTAACATATTCCATACATCATATATAAGCTGATTAAACACTCCTCACACTTCTGAAACATCAGGATCACTATCTCTATTTCTCACTTGGTCCAACTACAGTCAGAGTCGAGCCAGCTTATCCATAGAGTTTCAAAACACCCTGAAGGTCGCAACACAATCCTTGAGACCTAAGGAAGCTATCCAGATCATTGTTTCACTTCTGTAACTCCTCTACAACTGAAATCGATTCCTTCTTGCAGAGGTAAGCCTTGAACTTTCAAACTAAATGAATCATGCATCATAAATGTTGTTTTAAGTTACCATCATGATTTTAATTGCTTATAGATCATTAACCCTTAATCAATTGCTATTTATCTCGTGTGTATGAGATTTCATTTAGTTCTTGCATTTTTAGGGTTCATTTGGTTACAACATGATATCTCTTGCTACACTTAATTTAAATAAAATTAAAAAGAAGCATCATGTTCCTTGTTAAAAAATACACGATTTTCGTTTTTATATCTTTCAAAATGATCAAGAAACGAGTGAGATATCATAGGTTTTGCAAGGTTGCCAAAGTTGGTATGGCACGAGGTTGAAGAAGATGGCCATGGCGCCATTTTCAGGTTTTTAGAACCAAACATAGTATATATTATTTCATTGCCATTATATATTTGAATTGGCATTGCGCCCCAGTAGTTGATCAGCTGGTTTTGTGTGTGTAGCAAGCGAAAGGTCTGGGGTTCGAATCCCCCTTGCCCCAGACCTTTTGGTTTTATTTTTTGAACCATTTTCAAAGGTTGTTTTCACATATTATTCACCCTTTCCATTCTCTATCAGCCAACGCACTTGGCTCAGTTGGTAAGATTTTAAACCCTCCACCCCAAGGGCGTGGGTTTAAACCTTGGGAGGGCCATCCCATTCTTTTTACCACTATTTTCTTTCACATTTTTTCACAATCTCTTAATAACTTCAAAAATTAATTTCTCTCTCATTTTTTAATGGTTATTTTTTAAAAACTCATAAAAATGTTAAAGTATTTTATTGCACAAAAAAAAAATAAAAAAAAAGATATTATTTATTTAATATATTTTTGATTTTTTGAAAAGAATTCCTTTTAATTATTTTTTAACATTTTAAAAATTCTTTCTCTTGATCTTTCAAATTCAATTGATTTTTCAAAACACTTTTGGGCCTCTAATAGAGTGTAAAACCCAAACCCCTTTGTACAAAAATAATTTGGGCCTCAGTCATTGTATAAGTCCCGATACGATTTAAAAAAATCTCGACGCGATCTCCGTTTTCAAACATTTTTCATATCTGGGCCTCTCCTTGAGCTATAAGTTCCATCTCATGTATAAAAATAAACTTTTTGGGCCTCTAATAGAGTGTAAGACCCATCCCTAATTGTACAAACTTTTTTGGGCCTCAGTCATTGTTTAAGACCCGATACAATTGTCAAAATAACGGTGCGATCGTTGTTTTTCATCTAGGCCTCTCCCTGAGTTGTAAGCCTCATTATATTTTCTTTTCAAACTCTTTTGGGCTCTAATAGAGTGTAATACCCACCTCTTTGTAAAAATACAATAATTTGGGTCTCAGCTATTGTATAAGTCCCTCTGAGATTTTCAAACCTACGACGTTATCGTCGCCTTTTCAAAAGAATTCATCTGGGCCCCTCCTTGAGTATAATCCCCAAATTTCCTTTTAAAATAATTTTCCTTTTGATTTAGATTCAAGTTTATAGTTGTATCAAAACTTTCTTCAATTTCTTGAATAACTAACCATACAGCTGTAGTTACGACGCTAGAGCTTGCACACCTGTAAGTTCTACTATTTTCAACATACTTGTTTATATATTTCATTTGTATATACTTGTATATATACTTGCTTAGAGTTTTCCCCAGCAATTAGGTCTAGGTTTAGATCAAACCAATGGTTACTCTTTCAACAGAGTCAAAACTAGTTCCCCCATAGGAAATTCCAGACACAGTCTTGCCTCCTCTTGGGCTTATACAATATGGAACAGAGATAGGTATTATTCCCGATGAAACTTTTCTCAAGACTGTCACAACTTAGAAATATCTGTACAAGAAATTCATTTCCCCATAGAGGATAATTCTCGGTGAAACCTCTCTTGAATTTCTTCAAACCCTAGAACTGTACACTAAAGAAAGGATTATTCCCGGTGAAACCTCTTCTTGAACTTTTCTCAGGTTTAGACGCACAGGCTTCCTAAAAGCATCCCCAGCCTCCTCTTGGGCTTGGTACAATGACCCTCAGGCTTCTTAGAAGTTATCATCCACCTATTGGGCTTAGTACAAGGACCTGAAGACCTCCTACAGGTATAGGACAAAACCTAGTCATCTTTTGCTAGTTTAATCTTCCAGAGAGTCAAAAACATCAGACCAGTTTAGGGTTTGATGCAGTGAGAATCAGATATCAAGCTATTAATTAACTTGAATCCCAAAACATGAAATTCACCACCGAGCTTTGATATATCCAAAGGAAAGGGTAAAGAACGAAAACCCTAATAAGAGAATCTAGGTTTGGGGGTTGATTATACTAAGGGAAGGTATTAGCACCCTAAGTATCTGTAGTACTCTACAGGAACCTCTTGTTTATGTTTGTGTTATGTTATGTTTGCTTGCTAAGAATCTGCTAAGGGTAAAGGTAAAGACCTATGGGTATGTACACTAAGTTTTCTCGCCAAGATGTCGCATCTTGTGCCTACGTATCAGACTAAAGAATTAGAGCAACCGTAGTTCACCTAACTAAGGGTGAGGAACCATTGACTGTGGTCAAAGTTCCAAGGGGAATGAGTATGAGCTCATATAGAGTTTAAGAAACTCTCTAAGTCTAAATTATAGGGGGAAGAAAATACTCAAGGTGATGAGTCTCACATAGAGTTCAAGAACTCTAACTTGTTGTAAGTTGTGATATTGAATGGCTTTGAGGCCAAGGGAGAATGGCTATGACTATGAGGTCAAAGCCTACCTATGACTATGAAGTCAAGAGGTAATCCTATGACTATGAGGTCAAGGAGGGAGATAATGAGTTTTCTATGACTTTGAGGTCAATAGAGAGGCTTTCCTTTGGAAGGAATGGGAGAATAACAATTTCCTATGGGCAAGAATGTTATAAAGGGAACAACCAAGAGAGAATAGTATCAATCAAGTATAATTAAACTCAAAAGCATAATTCAAACATTCATATATGGCAAGAGGTAGTTATATGATTCACAACAGTTAAGCACATACATATTATTTTCAAGCTTGAAATCAGAGGCAAAACAATCAAGGTAAAGGACTTAGTAACAAAGCCACACAAAATCCTAGTATGAACTCTCAAAAACATCTCCCTCATGTGTAAAAAATTATCACAAGAACTCTCAAGGAAAAGGTGATTTTTAATTGGAGTACAACATTTAATAGAAAAAGTTTTATACTTCTTTTTGTGGATTTTTCAATTAAATGTAAAATAAAATAAAATAAAAATAAAAATATGAAAAAAAAAAATTAAGCATTGGAGAATAAATATGATTTTTTTTTGGAGTTTTTGGTTTAAGAGAAATAATTTTATTTTAATTACAATTGAAATGAGAAATTAGAAAAGAAATAAAATAATTCTAAACAAAAGTAGAGAGGAGGGGTATATAATGAATTCTAGTCAGACCAAAAACAATGCTTGGTGCGCATGGGCCTTCAACATTGGGGATGCAAGAAGCAATTTTATCCGACCCAAATCAACATTAAAACAGAAAAGAAGAAGGAAATAAAAAACAAAAGGGGACTGGGGCGAGGGGGATTCGAACCCCAGCCCATTTGGTTTCACGCACACAGGTTATACCACTGGGGTGGCTATACATCCGTTGTATAAGCCACCCAGTGCAATATTTATATTAAAACGCATGAAAAAAAGTGCCAAAAATGGAAAGCAGGCAAGGAGAAAAAGAAAGGCTAAGTGCAAGCTAAACTATCAATGCAAGTTGGTCAATCCCTATTCATAACACTATCTGACAAAAGGAACCTCACACATTGACCAATCATCTCACCATGCTCTCATTCTCTCCATGCAAATATGCAGAAAACAAACACCCTCGTGAAAACAAACACAAAGGCCATGGTAACCAACTCACTAGTTCCAACATTTATCAATCCACTGCCAACCAAGAATCATGAGACGAAATCCCACAGTGCAATACACAAACTACTGCTAACATGAGAGGGTGAAAAAGAAAATATCATGAAACAATGGCAACCAAATAGCCATAGAACTTGATAACCGTCTTGTATGCATTCAAACCAATAACTAATGGAGACATATGTAGTATGTGGTCAGGGCAAGGTCTTCAAAATCATCAAACAAAATGAGATAAAAGTGAATCACACACAGGGGGTCTACATAGTGGCACGAATTCAAAATGGATCTCTTAGTTTGCTGACAGGCAAGGCATTGGCAGAAAAAATAAGCAACTTAACACAAAAATAATTAAGAATGAGAACTTTCTACCATCATGCTAACTCCTCTATGCTGACTTAAGTAAACTCCCAAGAGTGATTTCAATGCACTATCCTTGTGTTCTTAACAAATCTTGTAAACTAAAGAAAATGGCCATGGACACTAACACTTATCAAGCATCTATCATCCAAGTCCATGAAGCCAGGCCAAAGTGTAGAGGGTAGAGTATTACTAGATGATACATGGTTCAGGTTAAAACTTTAAATGGTAGTAAGATAAAGATGAAAGTATGCACTTGGGAGTTTCAAGGAAAATGTGAACCAAGACAAACTATGTGTTAATAAAAAACATGTGCTCTGAATGGAGTCATCAGCATGCTGTCCTCAGTATGAAGACACACCCACCATTGAATTCTCAGACCAAAACAAGAAATACAAACAGGACGCAACGAAATAAAACGAATGTGTCAAGATATGAACCCATGGTTTCCACTACTAACAGTATGAAAGCAAGAGATCTTGTAATACAAGTAATGCAAGAGAACATTCAAAAAGCTCACATGTCAATATCCATACACCAAATGAGTTAGATATATGACAAAAGCATGATAACAACAAGTTCCTGGTATCTCAGAACATGGGATTATGAATGAAAGTACCTACTTATTATTGCCAACAAAAAAACTCCACATAAACCTCATATTGCTTTAACTCATATTAACAAGACATGGATAGACAATTCAAAAGCAGTTTCACACATAGGCATAAGCACAATATGTTCCAAATCCTTAGCAGGTGATGGTGCTGGAACATGTCATGCAAACATTTAGCACAACAATATGGTGATAGTAAAGCAAAAGCAAAAGCTCTAAATGTTCAGACTATACCATGAAGACCTGAACATCCCACACTCAAAGCTGACAGAGCAAAAGCTCTCAAACAAATACAATCTTCTATTCATATTATCAGGCTTCCATACTGCACTAATATTAAGACAAACCTGTACTGAAACTCAGAACCTCAAACCAAAACCATATGATCATACATCCTAAAACATTCGTGTTTCCAACCAACAAAACTTTGAACATCTTGAGTATATAAAAAGAACTGGACATGGTAATGGCATGCACACATGGTCAGGGACATAAAGTAAAGGTGATACCAAACAACTTATCGTGCCAACACATAGTCAAGTAGGTTATTAACATTTTGGGGAGACAAGTATCATGTTGACAGAAAACTACCAATGTAAGCAGACATACTATCAAATATTCAAACAAACTCCCACATGAATCTCAATATCATATCTTGGTCATTCAACTAACATATAAAATAAAACATGGAAGCATGGTTATGATATATGGAACATGATATGAAAAAGAAAGGAAGATACCTAGTGGAATAAGTCCACTGCACCCTCAAATATGAACTGAATCTTCTTTTCTCTCCTAACCAATAACAGCTTGAAAGGTGCTCATATTCTCCCTCTCACTTGCCAAACTGGAACACACAGATTTTCTTAGAGTTTTTAAGCGAATTGTTGGTATTTGGAGTGAAAACTAAACTCCTATTTATAGGAAAATGTTGAGGAGTTGCAGTATGGGCAGAATGGCACAATTTGTCAACTTTGCCCTTCTTACAAGATTTGCGTGTGAGCTGACTTTTCCAACAGTCTTCAAGAGCTCTGATGGATGATAGAATAGGGGTTGAAGTTGATTTGGTGGACTGATGGGATTGGTGTAGAGTCCAACTTTCAAGGAAAATAGGAGCAACTATGCTTTTGTGTAAAGCTTCTCTCACCTCATGTCAAGTTGCACCAAGTTGAATAAAACTATGTTATTTTAATGTTACTACTTGCAAGGGATTATGGCAGAGGTTCTAACCACACTAGCCTTGCCTTTAGTATTCAAATTTGTGAGGGATTTGGTGATTTTCTGATTTTATAAGTGTAAAACAAAGTGCCAACATATCAACTTTAGTGCACCATAACTTAATAACCATTGATCCAAATTGTGAGATTTTTTATCCTTTGCAAAATAGGCATTTGATAGAACAAGTTTCATGTGGAAGAATTCTTGAAATGAGGTTTGGAATCATTAGAAAATCATCCATGAAGTTAGGTACAAAGGGATGTCCAAGAAACTTAGAAAAAATTATAAGTTATGAAATTTTCACAACTTGAAACAACCATCTTTACGACATCATAACTTGAGATTGGTTTATCCAAATGAGGAGTTCTACACATGCTTGGAAAGCTTAAAAAACAAGGAACAACTTTCATGTCCAAATATTTTTTATTTGAAGCTTGGAACTAGGTGAAAAATTGAGTTAAAGTTGGATGAAAATTAAGGTGAAAATGTTGAAAATTTCACTAAGTTCCAAAGGCAACTTATCTTCCAAGTCTCATAACTTAAAAACCATGCATTTGTTAAAGAGGGGTCTTCTAATACACTTTGAATATCATGGAAAGAGCTTCCATTTGAGCATTGAGTCACTCAATTTGGATGTGTGGTTTGAAAGTTATGACCTTTCCAATTTTGCACAAGAAGTGAATTTTCCACATTTGAAAAGTTACAAAGACCAAACCTTGCTTCCTTTGCAAGAAACCCTTCAAAACTTGATCTCTCATGCCTTAACTCATCAATGAGACATGTCATGATGGATTGATGATTTGGATACTTCATCCTGGATCAAAATTTCAAAGATTAAAGCCTCAGTCAAAACTCTAATTATCCTTAGGAGTGCACTTGAATGACCTCTGATGATCTTGCTTCTTCAATCACATATAAGGCTCATAGATGGCCTCTGAGAATGTCTATTATCACATGGAGTAATGTCCCAGGGCTTAGGAACATATCTTGATCAATGTCAAAGGCAATGGCTAACTTGTCTTGACAAAACCCTAATTTGAGGTATGATGAATTGTGGCTCAAGGCACATGGTGATGAGAGCCAAACACACTTGACTTCTTGTCAAATTGGACCTCTAAGATGTATGTGAACTCAAACAGTTGCATTTGGAGCTTCAGTTTTCCTTCTTGAATAGATGACTTCTTTGATTCATGTGGCGAGCTTGGCTTAGGAGACTTTGCCTTCTTCTTTGTATAAATCCTGGCTTTTCACAAAAGAAACAAACTAGAAAGATGAAGTGGTTAGTTAACAATGCATAGATGATTGAACCTAAATGTCAATGCAAGATGTTATGACATCTAAGGGGTAAAATTTGGGGTACAACAGTTGCCCCTATTTAAATAGCTATACCAGATGGCACGAGGAATGGAAATCCTCGGGACATCAAGGTGAAAGGTATTTAAATATAGTAAACTGAAAATTTTGCCCTTAGATGAAAGGCAGATGCTAAGGACAAGCGACGGACATGCAAATGCTGACATGCCATGAACTTCTAGTATGATGATATGATGATATGATGTCATGATAGATGCAAAGGTGCAGACAAACAAAACACCAATAGATAAGGAGAAAACCACCACAAATGAGCTTACTGGGGAAGGATAAAGGTTAGTATCCACGAGGAAGACTCCCTGGGGATACAGACTGACCAACAAAAGGGACTCACTGGGGAGACTCTGAGGAAACACTGGGGGAAATAAAAGCACACTCTTTACTGGGCATGAAACCAGAAAGAAGGCATGATCTCTACTGGGGACCGGTTTGAAATAAAAGGATAGACATCAACAAAAGATTTTCTGGGATTTTCTTATACTGAAGAGTTCAAACGGGATCTTCAGGAAATGCCAGAAAAGACAAAGAAAGGCACATCCAGAAAAACATCAGATGGCAAAAGAAACCAGATATCCAATGATGGCTTTGAATGAAAGGTACAAATCACAATATCTAATAATAGCTTTAGATAAAAGTGAACAAAGAAGGGATCCAAGAAGGCATTGGATACAAAGAAAACAATCAACCAATAATGGCTTTGAATGAAAGGTACAATCACAATATCTGAGAATAGCATCAGATGAAAGTGAACAAAGCAGGGATCCAAGAAGGCATTGGATACAAAGAAAACAATCAACCAATAATGGCTTTGAATGAAAGGTAAACTCATAATATCTGAAAAGGCATCAGATGCAAATGAGACAAAAGGTGAAATCCAAGAAGGCATTGGATAAAAAGAAACCACAATGTCCAAGAAAGTATTGAACGAATATAAACAAGGGGATACCCAAGAAAGCATTGGATAAAAGGAATCACAATATCCAAGAAAGCATTGGATGAATGTGAACAAAGGTGAAATCCAAGAAAACATTGGATAAAAGGAATCACAGTATCCAAGACAGCATTGAATGACTGTGAACTTTTAGGAATGGTACTGAAAGTAAAGGCAAATCACTATATTCAGAAATAATATCGAATGATAGTGAGAAAGACATCCAGGAATGGCACTGAATGCAAAGGAGAACACTCCTCCAGGAATGGCACTGAATGAACAGATTAGACTTTTAGAAATGACACTGAAAGATATCCAAACAAATTTGATGAGGATTACAGAAGAGAGGCTAAACTTCCAGGAATAGCACTGGGAGAAATAAGAGGAACAAGATATCCAGGAATGGCACTGGAGATCACAAGAGATGGACATCCAGGAATGGTACTAGAGTGAGAGAATATAAGGATCCAGGAATAGCATTGGAACGAGAGAAGACAAACATCTATCAATAAGATTAGATGCGCAAAAGAATGTCAACATTCAGGAATGACACTAAATGAAAAGGACAGGTAACATTTTGGTAAGGTAAGACGTGGATAACGACACGACCTCGGGAGAAATGCAAATGAGGATGAAACACTCATGATATGCATATGTATATGAATTATGCAGATGATATATGATCAAATGCAAATGCAAATGCTGACGACACCACTTGACTCTTTTGGGGAGAAGACAAGATTGGAAGACTGATTTCTCAACACGGGGATCACTGTCATTCTGCTTGGGGAATAGAGATGCTATTGCTGGACACATCTCTGCCATACTGGTAAACTGTATCAAGTGATGCTCTTTGTAGGAAGGATGAAAAGTTGCATGGGGATTCTTCAAATTAATTGTCCTAGATTAGCTGACTGTTGTAGATAAACTGATCATTGCTTCAATTTGTCTGAGTCTTAACATGACTGCTTTGCTTTGCTGTGCTCTTTGGAAAGCTTGCCTCAGTCCGTGTCTTGAAAAATCTTTTGGATAAACCAATTCTGAGAAGGACTTGACCCTGAACAACAACCCTTGAACTGATTCTTCAACAGGATTTGGAAAGAACTTCCCCCTGATAGGATCACCGACCAAGTTTCTTAATTGTTTGAAAATTTCTTGAGAGGAAAGCCAGTTTGCAAGCAAAAGTATTTGTACGAACATGGTAATTTTAGAGTTCATGCAACTTTTAAAATCAAATCATTTTTTTGAAAGATGCAAAACAAAATGAGTCATTGGTCTGAACACGGCGATTCAAGACATTTAAAAGTGAAAGGTGAAACACAAGTGTAGTGAACTGCAAAGATCTTTGGGAGTCAGTTTACGCAACCTTGCTGTAGTATGCTTTCAAAATAACCTTGCTTCAGTTAGGTCTTTTAAGGGTTGTAACGTGGCCTGGTTCATGGTTTAAGAAACAAAGGATAAAGGCTCAAAGTTTATTTGTGCCCACCCAATCTACGTGATGAACTTCCGATCCTACGCTCAGTTAACTCAAACTATGCACTCAAATTCCCATAGGTTAGGAATTGCACTGATGATGATAATGATGATGGTTCAAAATTCAATGGACTTGAGATGGCGATCACTGCTTCTTTACAACTTTTGGTTGTCATACAAGCTTGTTCTTACTTCTCTTTGTATAAGGTAAGGTCTTGAGCTTCCTATCTTTCTTAGCTTTTGCCTCGAAATGGACTCAGCTCATTCTTTGGGTAAGGATTTCTTGATGATCCTTCTTCATTTATCACTTTGGGAACAACTTGTACTACATTTATTCATTTAATTTGGAAGAGTTGAAAGGTTGTGACTGTTTGACTTAATGATTACAGTGAACCATCATTGGCGTATGACTTGAAAGACATCTTCGACACTTGCTTGCTGTGTGCGAAGGAAAACTTATGAGTGCAACTTTTATGTGACAGGTGTCTTGCATGAAACTCTTGTATTTGAATGCACAATCAAGTTACTGAGAACTACCCTGCCCCAGGTTAAGATTGCAGGTTTTTTATTTGTAAAGAAAAGAAAAATCCTACTTCAAGGCTCAAAGGGGTTAACAAGGGATTATCTTCCTTATTTCTCCAGTGTTTAGGGGAATGTGAAACAATGCCTTACATCGTCAGCAAAGTTTATTTGAAAGCATACCACGACAATTATGGGTATAATGTTTTCATCATCCTCCCTCCAATCTTTGCATAATCAAAAAAATATTTTGCAAAAGAAAGAATAAAGATGTAAATAGTGGACAAAATGAATTGAATCAAAAGTTGCAATGCTCATTTCATTAATCACGAAAGTACAAACATAATTTGAAGGCAAACAGCCAGTACAAAATAAGGAAAATGCAAACAACAAGAAACAAGGCCCAGTGACTAGTTAAACACAAGGATGAGATGTCCTGTCTTTAAGAAGTAGCTGAGCTGAAGTCGACTGAAGCTTCATTTGGCGTGCCCTGGCAGAGGATTGCTCTGAACATTGGGATTATCCTTAAAGGAGAGGACTTTGTTTCTCATCAGCTCTTGTACTTTTAGCCTTCAATGCAAAGCAACCTTCCAAGTTATAGCCCACACCACCATAATGGTATTCACAATGAAGGTCAGCCCTATAGCCGACTGGAAGAGGATTTGGAGGAGGAGGCAAAGGCCTTGTGGTAATTAAACCTTGTTGAACCATACCAGGATAAAGCTCGGTGTATGTCATGGGAATAGGATCAAATTTATTCCTATTACGGTACTAGTTATGTCCTATAGTTGGACGTTGGGAAGCTTGAGCTGGTCGTGGAGCAGTAACCACAGGAGTGACAACAACAACAGTAGGGTGAATAGTATACTGGGGTTGGGGACGAGGCCTTCTCACTTCAACCATTACAACGTTAGTCTGATCTTCCCTTTTCCTCTGAAAGTTCCCATAGGATTTCTTCACAGCATTGGAAGATTCAGTAGCTTTTGATACTTTTCCTTTCTTAAGACCTTCCTCGAGTCTTTGGCCGATAGTAACCAAATCAGTGAAGTTGGAGGAAACACTTCCAATCATCTTTTCCCAATAGAATGGGGACAGGGTATCCATGAAAATTCCAGTAAACTCTTTCTCAGCCAAAGGAGGTTCAACTTGGGAAGCTAACTCTCTCCAGCGCTGAGCTTACTCCTTAAAAGATTCCTTCTCATGCTGAGTCATATTTTGCAACTGACGGCGATCAGGGGTCATGTCAAGATTATACTTATACTGCTTCATGAAGGCATTTACAAGATCTTGGAAGTAGTGGATGGAGTTTTGGTCGAGACCCATATACCATTTGAGTTTAGCTCCACTCAAGCTATCCTGAAAACAGTGGATAAGCAGCTTCTGATTTTTGGTATAAGCAGCCATCTTGCGACATACATGACCAAATGAGCCCTTGGACAAGAATGACCCTTGTACTTCACAAATTCTGGAGTTTTGAACTTAGTAGGCATAACAAGGTCAGACACCAAGCACATGTTGTCTGCATCCACATTGAAGAAGTCAGTACCCTCCACAGCTTTAAGTCTCTTATCTATGATCTGAAACTGCTCACAGACAACTTCAGGTTCAACAAAGTCTTCACAGTCTTCACCATGAGCACTGGCAGCATTGTACTCAAAGAGGGGATTCTCAAAGGGAGCTCTAATAGTCTGTGGAACGGGATGGACTGTAGGTATGGGCTCGGCGAAAACAGGAGCTTGAAATACAGGCATAGCAGTCTGACCAACCATAGCAGTAAATACAATCGGTGGAGAATAGTTGTGTGGAAAACCAAACTCGGGCCAAGTTGACGGTGGCATTTGAACCAGTGGAGGTTCAACACTTGAAACTTCCTGGATGACAGTTCTTTGGAGAGGCTCTCCTCTAGCAATCAAAACTTGAAGCATCTCAGTGAGTTTGGTCATGCTCGACTTAAGGTCATCGATTTCCATTCGGACCTCAGTATTGTGTGCCTCTTGCTCTGACATTCTTCGTCTGTAGTTAGCTCTAGTCCGGTATTTGTGTCGAGGAACCAGGTTGATGACTCACAGGTGACACTGGAAGATAGAGACAATTGGAAATGAGCCACTGGACAAATAGACATATGCAATGAAATATGCAAAGATGCAAATGATATGCAATAATGCTAATAGGATGCAAAACACATACAACAGGATCGAGGGTTCGAGATCACAACATGGAATCTGGGTAAAGAACCAACCACAGGGTGTGTACTAGGGTTCTTGTATCCGTAGCACAGGGTTCTAAAAAGTTCTCAGAATCAACGTAAATCTTTCGGATATTATCGGCCTACGTGACTACTCACGCAGGTTAATAATATTCTCAAGATAAACTCGTCTGAGTGTAGTATCGCGTAACAACCATTTGGGACTACTTCCTCATAGCCATCACACTACGTCCTAAAAAGGCCAAGTGGGGTGAAGGTAACTACAGTCCTTAGAATCACGAGCTCTCAAATTGAGGAGAGTGACATGAATGCGACTACTCACATTAGACATCAACAATCCCAAAGGGCCTCAACTGAGCGTGGTCATCATATGCCAAAAATGGTTAGGACTACTCCTAACAACCGACTATTGATTACACCACAATCATATCATAAGTGTATGCACAAGTCCGGGTTAGGACTCATCTCACCACTCAAAGTAACAACCCTGCACACAGAAAAACCCAAGCACAATAGGAAAATATACAGATATGAATATACAGATATATAAGCAAGCAAACATATAAATAACACAAATACAAACAAGGTGGGCTTAACCCTCTTAGGGAGTCATTCCCCAGTGAAGTCGCCATTTCTGTTGCGGTGAGAATCAGATATCAAGCTATTAATTAACTTGAATCCCAAAACATGAAATTCACCACCGAGCATTGATTTATCCAAAGGAAAGGGTAAAGAACAAAAACCCTAATAAGAGAATCTAGGTTCGGGGGTTGGTTATACTAAGGGAAGGTGTTAGCACCCTAAGTATCTGTAGTACTCTACAGGAACCTCTTGTTTATGTTTGTCTTATGTTATGTTTGCTTGTTAAGAATCTGCTAAGGGTAAATGTAAAGACCTATGGGTATGTACACTAAGTTTGCTCGCCAAGACGTCGCATCTTGTGCCTACGTATCTGACTAAAGAATCAGAGCAACCGTAGTTCACCTAACTAAGGGTGAGGAACCATTGACTGTGGTCAAAGTTCCAAGTGGAATGAGTATGAGCTCATATAGAGTTTAAGAAACGCTCTAAGTCTAAATTATAGGGGGGAGTGAATACTCGAGGTGATGAGTCTCACATAGAGTTCAAGAACTCTAACTTGTAGTAAGTTGTGATATTGAATGGCTATGAGGCCAAGGGAGAATGGCTATGACTATGTGGTCAAATCCTACCTATGACTATGAGGTCAAGAGGTAATCCTATGACTATGAGGTCAAGGAGGGAGATAATGAGTTTTCTATGACTTTGAGGTCAATAGAGAGGCTTTCCTTTGGAAGGAAGGGGAGAATAACAATTTCCTATGGGTAAGAATGTTATAAAGGGAACAACCAAGAGAGAATAATATCAATCAAGTGTAATTAAACTCAAAAACATAATTCAAACATTCATATATGGCAAGAGGTAGTTATATGATTCACAACAGTTAAGCACATACATATTATTTTCAAGCTTGAAATCAAAGGCAAAACAATCAAGGTAAATGACTTAGTAACAAAGCCACACAAAATCCTAGTATGAACTCTCAAAAACATCTCCCTCATGTCTCAAAAATTATCACAAAAACTCTCAAGGAAAAGGTGATTTTTAATTGGAGTACAACATTTAATAGAAAAAGTTTTATACTTGTTTTTGTGGATTTTTCAATTAAATCTAAAATAAAATAAAATAAAAATAAAAATATGAAAAAAATAAATTAGGCATTGGAAAATAAATATGAATTTTTTTGGAGTTTTTGGTTTAAGAGAAATAATTTTATTTTAATTACAATTGAAATGAGAAATTAGAAAATAAATAAAATAATTCTAAACTAAAGTAGAGAGGAGGGGTATATAATGAATTCCAGTCAGACCAAAAACAATGCTTGGTGCGCATGGGCCTTCAACATTGGGGGTGCAAGAAGCAATTTGATCTGACCCAATCAACATTAAAACGGAAAAGAAGAAGGAAATAAAAAACAAAAGGGGACTGGGGCGAGGGGGATTTGAACCCCATCCCCTTTGGTTACACGCGCACAGGGTATACCACTGAGGTGGCTATACATCCGTTGTATAAGACACCCAGTGTAATATTTATATTAAAAAGCATGAAAAAAAGTGCCAAAAGTGGAAAGCAGGCAAGGAGAAAAAGAAAGGTTGAGTGCATGCTAAACTATCAATGCAAGTTGGTCAATCCCTATTCACAACACTATCTAACAAAAGGAACCTCACACATTGACCAATCATCTCACCATGCTCTCATCCTCTCCATGCAAATATGTAGAAAATAAACACCCTCGTGAAAACAAACACAAAGGCCATGGCAACCAACTCACTAGTTCCAACATTTATCAATCAACTACCAACCAAGAATCATGAGACGAAATCCCACAGTGCAGTACACAAACTACTGCTAACATGAGAAGGTGAAAAAGGAAATATCATGAAACAATGGCAACCAAATAGCCATAGAACTTGATAACCATCTTGTATGCATTCAAACCAACAACTAATGGAGACATATGTAGTATGTGGTCAAGGCAAGGTCTTAAAAATCATCAAACAAAATGAGATAACAGTGAATCACACACAGGGGGTCGACATATTGGCACGAATTCAAAATGGATCACTGAGTTTGCTGACAGGCAAGGCATTGGCAGGAAAAATAAGCAACTTAACACAAAATTAATTAAGAATGAGAACTTGCTACCATCATGCTAACTCCTCTATGCTGACTTAAGCAAACTCCCAAGAGTGATTTCAATGCACTATCCTTGTGTTCTTAACAAATCTTGTGAACTAAAGAAAATGGCCATGGACACTAACACTTATCAAGCATCTATCATCCAAGTCCATGAAGCCAGGCCAAAGTGTAGAGGGTAGAGTATTACTAGATGATACATGGTTCAGGTTAAAACTTTAAATGGTAGTCAGATAAACATGAAAGTATGCACTTGCGAGTTTCAAGGAAAATGTGAACCAAAACAAACTCTGTCTCAATACAAAGCATGTGCTCTGAATGGAGTCACCAGCATACAGTCCTTAGTATGAAAACATACCCACCATTGAATTCTCAGACCAAAACAAGAAATACAAATAGGAAGCAACGAAATAAAACGAATGTGTCAAGATATGAAACCATGTTTTCCACTACTAACAGTATTAAAGCAAGAGATCTTGTAATACAAGTAATGCAAGAGAACATTCAAAAAGCTCACATGTCAATATCCATGGCACCAAATGAGTTAGATATATGACAAAAGCATGATAACAACAAGTTCCTGGTATCTCAGAACATGGGATTATGAATGAATGTACCTACTTATTATTGCCAACAAAAAAACTCCACATAAACCTCATATTAACAAGACATGGATAGATAATTCAAAAAGCAGGTTCACACATAGGCATAAACACAATATGTTCCAAATCCTTAGCAGGTGATGTTGCTGGAACATGTCATGCAAACATTTAGCACAACAATATGGTGATAGTAAAGCAAAAGTAAAAGCTCTAGATGTTCAGACTATACCATGAAAACCTGAACATCCCACACTCAAAGCTGACAGAGCAAAAGCTCTCAAACAAATACAATCTTCTATTCATATTATCAGGCTTCCATACTGCACTAATATTAAGACAAACCTGTACTGAAACTCAGAACTTCAAACCAAAACCATATGATCATACATCCTAAAACAGTCGTGTTTCCAACCAACAAAACTTTGAACATCTTGAGTATATAAAAAGAACTGGACATGGTAATGGTATGCACACATGGTCAAGGACATAAAGCAAAGGTGATACCAAGCAACTTATCGTGCCAACACATAGTCAAGTAGGTTCTCAACATTTTGGGGAGACAAGTATCATGTTGACAGAAAACTGCCAATGTAAGCAGACATGCTGTAACACCTCAAAATTTGCCTTCTTGTTTTTGGCTAGCTGGCTTATGTTTCTTTGCATTTCTTGCATTAGCATTTGTGCATGGCATTGGTTCTTAGCATGGGATTAAGATACTTGGTTCATCTCAAAGGAGTCTCAAGCCTCAAGATGGTTTGAGGGGTTCATCATATCATCATAAGATCAAGATTGGCAAGAGATTTCAAGTGAACCACACTCTCCTAATCAGATGGTCCATATTAGGGTTTTAGTTCCAAAAGGCTTCTTGATGGGTTTTGCCTGCTCAAATGCATTCTCATGAGGTTCTATATGCTTAGAAGTACTCATGGAGGAAAGACTTGGCTAGTGTTTCATTGTGAAAGATGTTCAGTGGATCAATTGCTTGTAGACCAAGAAAAGTCAATAGTGAGAGGGGAACTCAACTGTGGAATTTTGAGGTTCTCTTCAGGGTTTTCAAGGTCTCACATCCTCATATGGTCTTCAAGGGTCAAGTTTCATACCATTTATCAAGAATCAAGGGTTTGTACAAAAGTTACTAAATTTGGAAAATGACCTATAATGAGAAGTTTCCATTTTTGGCAAGTTTTACACTACATTCAACTTGACTTTTCATCATCAAGGAAGCTTCAAATGAATTTTACTCAAACATGAAAGTTGAAGATCATTCTCTCCCCTTTCCAAAAAGTACTAGATTGTCTCCATATCATTTGTGGTTCTCAAGTTTTGGCTAAGGCAAGGCAAGGTGCATTTTAAGGTTTTCCACATGTACCAATTTTCCACCATTTGCATTTTCATCCAAAAGGACTTGTAATATTTCCAATTGCTTCAAGTCATGTTATATCATCAAAGTACAAGTCAAGAGGAGCATTTTTGACCCTTACTTCATGCCTACCCGTGCCTTATTCATGGTGTATTTAACAAATAAACAATTTGCAAATTGATCCAAATCTCATTATCCAAGCAAATGCAAGGCCCAATTGTTTTTGAAAAGTGATCAGCAAGTCAAGTGTGAGGTATCCATCATGAAAAGCATGAAGGTGCACGAGTAAATTAAGGGATTGAACACAAATTGCAAAATTGCAAAACCACTCAAAACTCACTAATCAGGGGTTTAATCTATTGCTAATCATGATGAGAGGTCTAATGGAGAGTATATAAGCTTACTCATACGCACAAAGCTAGGTCATGCACCCTCATTTGCTCAGAACCCATTTTCACCTCCAAACTTTTCTCTCTTCGAATCTCTCTTCTCTTGAGAGTTTTTGAAGTTTTCTTTGCACATTATTGATCAGTGTGGTGAGAGGAACAAGAATCTACCATTGGTTTGAGCTTAGAGTGAGGATTTCATCAAGTTCGTGTTCAAGTTGCTCAAGTTCAAAACCTTAGATCCAGCCAATTTCAAGCCTCTATTTGCATTTATTTTGCAAATAGAGCTCAAAAGAGGAAGATCTGCAGCTTTTGGAAGGAGTTCTTAGTGTATTTTGAGCTCTACAGTTCTCAGGTTAGCATACTTTTCATGATCATGTAACTTGTTTTTCTTGCTTGCAAAATGATCTATGATGTTCACTGATGATGCTGATCTATTTAGTTTTGAGTTTGGACGTGTGGATTGTTTGAATTTTGAGATTTAAGTTTTTAGATCCAAACTTATTCTGCTCGATTTGGCTTGTGTGTTGGTTGTTTGTGAAAAATAATTGCATATTTATGATCCTTGTTGAATTCTAATTGGAATGGTGTACTTGTTTGTGATTTCTGGAAATTTTTTATGTTGAGGTCGCCGGAGAAGAAGACCGGAGCTAGGGCTCCGGCGTCTGGTTTGTTTTGCAGGTCACCGGAAGCTGGAGGTTGGAGATGAAATCTGGACCGTTGGTGGTCCAGATCTGACGGTTTACGTGTAGCCAAGTCATTTAAAATCTTTTCATATTTTACTGATTGCGTGTTTACATTCCATGCTCACTATCATGTACCTTTAATCTGGACCTCTCATCATGTATGATTTTGTGATTGTTTGACTTGATCTGATGCATTGATTTAATCTGATGGTTGTTGTTGCGCCAGCGCATTAAAAATTTCATGTGCCCTTCACGTGTTTTTATTTTAATTGCTGATGATTTGGTGTGCACGTGTGTACATTAATTATTGTGTGCCTTGTGATCTGATGCGTTAATCTTGATTACTTTGGTTTTGGTTGACTGAATGTGGTGCGTGAGATTGATCCAAGGGTGTGTAGGAGTCATTTAAGTTGACTGAGGCTTTTGTTTTTTTGTTTGATTTCGCTGGTGGACTTTTTTTTATTTGGGCTTACTACTTGCACCCCCCTTATTTGATCCAATTCATTTTATAATGTGCTTGGATTGCTGTCTGAACCCCCCTGAGTTATTTCTTTCTTTTTATTTTCTTAATTGTTGCATTTCCATTTTTAATTTTTAAACTTAATTAAATGCATCCAAAAATCCTAAAAAAATTCATGAAGCATATTTATGGTTTTATAAAATTTTGGTAAATTTTATTTTATTTTGTGCCTCTGATTTAATTGTTTAATTAATTTCTTTTTGGATTGTTTCATATACGCACACCCTGCCTTGTTGATTTTTGTTCTCATCATCTATACATGATTTGCATCTCATTCTTTTTTCATTTGTTAGAGGACATGTTGAGGTTCCTAAAAATATTTTTCTCATATTTTTAAAAATCATTTCATATTGCATTTTTGTGCCTCTCTTTTGCATATTGAGTCATGTTTCTTATGTGATCTTTGCTCATTTGTTTGAGGTGCTTAACTTGTAAATTTTTGTGAGATCTTTTGACATGTGATTGGCTTCTGACTTAGGTCATTTGAGTTTTAATCTCACAATTTTTTATTGTCATTTGATGTATGTTTCATTATTTGTGCTTAAATGACTTATGCATGATTATATCTTGACACCTCTTTACACAAGTTGACTTGCCATGCCTATTTGCTTGAGTTTCTTCTTGATTCTTTGTATGTGCATTTGATATGATGTTTACCCCTGGTTTAGGTCCCTTGTGACCAAGTTTTTCCATTTATGGATCATGTTTGAATCATGTTTGAGTATGCTTAAGTGTTGGAACTTTGTCCTCTTTTTGTAACTTTCTTTAGTGCATAATGTTTCATGCTTTGATTTCCTTTTGCACATGAGAATTATTATTGATAATATGATTTTGGTTCTGACTTGCACTCATCTTCATATATCTTTCTCATTTCATTTTGATATGAAGTCCATGTATGCTTAATTGTGCATTCCATACAAGTATGCTTGTCTTTTTTTCATGTTTATCTTTGCATGCTTACTTGAATTGTTTTGCATTGATCTTTGAAGCATTTTGATGATTTGAGTTAGACATTTATGATGTGATGTCCTTGCTGCCATTTATTGTATCTCATCTTCTCCTTCTCTTTCTCTTTCTTCTCTTTCACTCTCTTCCTCCCATGGATCTCAAGACTTGTTTAAGTCTTGGATTCTCTCCCTTTAGAGCTACCTAGTCCAACTTAATATTTTATTAAGCTTGGAGTAGGATTAGAATTAGGTTTTAGGTAGTCATCTCTCCTAAGCCTCACTAACCATAGGTCATCCATGCATGATAACATTAGGACTCTCAGTTTCCCTTTAGAGTTTCCTTTGGGTCTTCTCTCTTCTCATCTCAAAACTTCTTGAAAACACTTAATAAAGATAAAGTGTATTACGCACGAGCCTTAAGTGTGGGGAATGAGAAATGAGGGGCTTCCTCTCATCTTTCTAGAGTGCTTAGCGGGCGTCCTGTCTTGGGACGATTCGTTAAGTATTCGTCCCTGTGCCCTAGACTTTGGTACAATGCAAGTTATGAGCCAACTTAAAAAGAAAACACTTTTGTCTAAAAAACACAAAACAAATTCACATTTTTTTTATCCTTCGGGATTGTTGGGTTTCAAATTTCTTTTTTCAGAAAAGAGCTCGTCGCTCACGTAAAAAACTCTTACCCATTCGTGGTCGTACCCACGAACTACATTAGCTCTGATTCCTCTCTCTCGTCCGATTGAGGATATGTAGGCACAAGACAGCGATTTTCTTGGCGAGCAATCTTCCCCCACAGTTCCCATCTGAACTACATTGACTCTGACTTTCCCATTGCACTGAGGGAGTACGTAGGCCTAGGGCATCGAATATGTCCTACCGAGTCCGTCTTAGTCACCCCCATCCCCGTTTTCTTTTGTTCAGCCATAGATAGTAGGACAACTCACCCTCCGTTTAGACAACAAGCGTGGATCCCATCGAGTACGATGGATGCGTGGGGTGCTAACACCTTCCCCTCGCATAACCGACTCCCGAACCCGGACTATGGTTGCGATGACCATGTCTTTCCCCCTTTCTCTTCAGGTTTATGCAGTGTTTCCTTTCCCTCTCTCGGGATAAATACATATTGCTGGCGACTCTGTGTCTTCTGCGCCACTCTCGTGTTTGTACCGTTGGATGTGAATCTTTCGGGAGCGACAGCTGGCGACTCTGCTGGGGATGCTGGTTGACCTCTTGCTGGTCCATCCCCTTTAGCGAGTCGATCCTAGCGCTTGTTTGTTTTTTCGTTGGGTGTTTATTTGTTGTGCTTTATTATGTTGTATATTACTGTTTTACAGCTTTTATTGCATTGCATTTCATTTTATTACTGTCATACTGGATATTGCTGTGTTGTGCTGGCTGGTTTCTATTTGGCAGGTTGGGTTGTTCTGAGAGATAAGCCCAATACCCAGGCTTGAGTACACCCTAGGACTAGAGTGGAGTGTAGTGGGACCTACGTGCCATCTTGGTGCGTTTGTGTGTTCACGAAATTCACAACCAGACGAGGCTATCTTAGGACGCATTCTGACGTGTGTGTCTTGCACATGTTAAGGTGTTGATCTAGAGAGCTGTCGACTCTGGTGACCGTTTCTCCGATACCTCAGTTGCGCCTCTCCTCCTAACCTGTGATAATGGCAGACCAGAAATGGCAAACCCATTACGCTTGTCGATCCGAGGACCCAATGCTGAGGGACTCGCATAGGATGGCCTTATTTTTTAGGGGAATCAATTGAGGCCTCCTCGATTGATGATGATGCCAAACCAGAAATGGTGAACGTATCATCATTTCTCGACCTGAGAGCCCGTGATACTGAGGATCCTCGCCTTTCTAGAACCCTCATGTGAGATGGGATGGGTGTTTGCAGGTCTGCAGGAAACCTTCAACCTTCAACCTACCTGGTTTTCTAGATTTCTCATCAGTATTTGATTATCTGGGTTTCTGGTTATCTCAGTGGTTCGGTATTCTAGAATTCTAGTTTTCTGGGTTGTGGTTCTCGTTCAGTTAATAGCACAGCACATCCAGCAGTGATGCCTTGATCCCATGCTTGGATGTGCATATCATTTTTCTTGCATTCTAACATGTTTGACATTTTTCAGGGCTTGCATCTTACTCTTGATTCCGGTTTTCTGAGGTTGCCTTAGCATGGATGTCCAGAGAAAGAAGACTGTTGCTTATTCGTTCCCAGACCCGACCTTGACGTTGATTCACAAGCTAATTAGTATGGCTGGTCCCGGAGTTCGTACAGAGTTCGGTGGAGAGTATGGGAGACTTCTGAAGTTTGTCTACAGTATCTCCAAATATGAGAAGGATGCCATTCATACACTTCTTCAGTTCTATGATCCGTCTTTGCGTTGCTGCACTTTCCCAGACTATATCTTGGCTCCAACGTTGGAGGAGTTCTCATTTATTTTGGGAATCCCCATCAGGCATGACATAGTATTCTTTTCTGAAGAACGCCCTGGGATAAAAGAAATGGCCATTGCTCTTCATATTGGTGAGTCCGTTCTGAGCAGTAATATTGTGGAGAAACAAGGAGCTAAGGGTTTCTTATTGAAGTTCTTGTTTGATCAAGCTTGCATACATGTTAAGGAGAGGAATTGGACTGCTTTCCAAGCTATTATGGCTATGTGCATCTATGGGATTGTCTTGTTTCCCAATGTTCTTGATCTGGTGGATATGCATGCTCTCAGAATCTTTATTTCAAAGAATCCTGTACCTACCTTGCTAGGTGTTGTGTATCACTCAGTCCACTACAAGAATGAAAATAGGCGTGGAAGAACTGTGAGTTGCTGTGCACCACTCTTATCTACTTGGTTTCTGAGTCATCTCCCCGAAGCTGGCGCTTTCGTTGATATGAAAGATTCTCTGAAGTGGTCAAAGAGGTTAATGGGCTTGACTGCTGACAACATTGTTTGGTTCAACCATGACTTGCTAGGGATGGAGATTATTTGCAAGTGCGGAGAATTCCCTAATGTACCCTTGATAGGGAGAAAAGGTGGAATTAACTATAATCCTTCCCTTCTTATCAGGCAGTTTGGTTATCCTTTGAGAGGTCCACCTGAAGAGCGACATATCAGAGAGTCTTTATTCTTCAATGGTACTGGGGATCATGAGATGATAAGGAAGATTGTGAATGCTTGGAAGCAGGTGACCAAGAAGGGAAAAACTTCATTCGAGAAATGTAATAACCGGGCTTTTCCTTCCTATAAGGAGTGGATTAAGAAAAGAGCAGAAGAGGAACGTCTTCCCTTCCCGGTGGAACCACCTTTGTATCCTTTGATGATCGAGGCTCCCACGACTGTTGATATAGAGAAGTATGATAAGTTATGGGCTGAGAAGGAGAAACTCCAAGAGGAGAATCATGAGCTGGGCAGAGAGGGTGGTCAGTTGAAGCACGAAAGTGGCGAAGCTACCCATGTTGCCAGGTTGAAATCAGAACTTTTGGCTTTAAAGGAGAAAGAATTGTCTAAAGAAGCCACAACCAGAGAGAAAGTGGCTCAAGCGTTGAAAAGTGTTAGCAAGGTCCTTTCGTTTAAAAAGAAAGAGTTGGCTTATGCTATGTCAAGAATTCACAGGTTCCATGACCATCGGAATACAACAATTACTGCCAACAAGTTGAAAGAGGACAAGTATCTGGAGTAGATTGAAGGTTTGAAGACAAAGCTTCGGAAAAAGGATAAGGAGATTTTATCAGGGATCTTTGAGAGGAGAGCAATTGAGGAAAAGCTCAAGGAAACCATGGCAGATATGGAACAGCTGAAGATCCAAGCCGAAGTGAAAAGAGCCAGAAGCGAAGGTCCAAGTTCAGGTGGAGCTTCTGGAGAAGATGATTGGGAATTGCATAGTCGTTATTTAACAGGGATCTTGCACAGGAGGGATCTTTTGATTCAGGAGTTGATTCAGAGACCAGAGCATCCTAATACCAAGAAGCTTCTCAAGGAAGTGCATAATTGGTGCAAAAAGAATGATGAATGGGGAATTCTAACACGGCTGAGTCTTGATGATATGCCTTAGTTTCCTTGCTGCTGTTTTCTTTGTATTTCCGGGATCACCGCCAGGCTTGTTGGTTGGGGTCTTTGTTTATGCTTATTCAGACTTGTGTTGTAACAGATGCTTGTTCTCAGGAATTCAATTCTCTTCTATTGTTAAAACTGGAATCAAGGGATAGATCGCCTTGATAATGTTCATACATGTTTGCATTTGCATTTGCATAATCATCTCATTTTGCATTGCAGGTTATCTCAGATTCTCTGGTCTTCTTATGTTCTCCTTTCTTCAGGCAGGATTGCCGACCAACGTATTCATCGGTATTCTAATCAGCCTGTGATAACCAGAGGATAGCCATGGAACAACTCCGTGCAGAGGTGACTGAAATGAGGATTCAGATGAGGCAATTTGGGGAAGATATGCTGGTCATGTCCCAAGAACAGAAATTGCTAAGAGAGGAAGTCAATCAGATGAGGACTCAGATGGGCTTGGTCATGGAAATCTTGAATAGGAAAACAATCCTGTGCTCGCATCCGCAACAGAAATCCTTACTCCTCTCATCTCTTTGGGGCCTTTTCTAGATCATGGACTGTCTCATGAATCCCCTCCATAATCTAAAGTTTCTGAGCTTTCTCCTCGGCAATCACTCCCTGCTCCCCAAGAGGATCCTAGGCTAGAGAGGCCTAGGAAGAAGTTTCATCCCCCTCCGATGTCGTATGGGCAATTGCTTCCTTATCTGCTCGAGCTTAAACTAGTCGAGTGTGTCACTCTAGGACCAACTTCGACAGGGTTTTCTTTGGGTTCCAATATGAATGCTAGGTGTGACTTCCATTCTGGGGCACCTGGTCACAATGTTGAGAATTGTACAAGGTTCAAGCATAAGGTCCAAGAACTCATTGATTAAGGGGCAATCAAGTTCTCATCAAAAGTGGAGACTCCTCCCCTCTTTGCAGGATCCACCTCATGTCATGGACTTTCTCCACAACCTTTTGCTGCAGAAGCTCTACGTCAGCAACCCTTGTTTGTGCCTCAGCCGAATGCCGAAAGGAAAGTGCTGGGGCAGATTAGGTGCCCAAATCAGCAGCAGCAGCAGAATCATCAGCAGCAGAGGCAATTCAGACCAAAAAAGCCCAAGAGGATATTTGATCCTATTCCTATTCCTTATAGTCAGTTGTTTGCTCGCTTGCTCAAGAGCTCGCCGATCCAGCTAAGGAATGCCATGCCAGTGCCATACCCTATCCCTCCGGACTTTGACATGAACGCTAGCTGTGAGTTCCATTCGGGAACATTTGGGCACACAATTGACGACTGTAATGCATTCCAACACAAGGTGCAAGATTTGATCGACTTAAAGGTCATCACCCCAGATGGTACCCCCATAGGATGAAGCTTCTTTATCAGAGTGAGCACTCAAGGCTGCGAAGACATCATCAGAAGCAATAAGTCCAGACGGAGTCAAGTCTCCTCAACAATGGCAATTATCAGCTTTCGTTACTGTATTTTCATATGTAGCTTTCCTTTGTTTGTTTAAACATTGTCTGCATGTAAAAACTTGTTTGTGTTTGAATATGGATTTTAATGCAATGATGTGTTGTTCCTGAAGTATCTTACTTTTATGCACTCATGTCATGTTTATATGCACTGCAATACTATCTTTCTTGCCTAGACTCTTGGAGGGAGGATGACGAAATAAGAACGCAGATTTCTAATGGTACGCTTTTGGATAAAACCCTGTTAAGGATGTACAGGCATTGTTTCTAATTCACAAACACTGGAGAGATAAGGAGATATACCTTTGTCAACCCCTTTGAGCCTAGTAGTAGGAGTTATTTCTGAAAATGAAAAACCCTCAATTTTAACCCAGGGGCAGGGTAGGCGTCAGTTAGTTTGACCAAGTGTTCAACTTTCAGAAGGAGTGTACATCTGAGGATCCATTACCTTCCATTCCACTATCAAGAGGTTAAGAGGTGTAGAACCACAATGGTTACTCCTCACCAACCGAAGAGTGAAACAGTCACAGCCCTTTCAAACAAGTCAGGAAAAACGGTGTCACACGACTTGTTCAAAAAAAAAAGAGAAAAAAGAGAAAAAGAAAAAAGCCTGCTAAGTCGAAAAACTTGAAAGCAAGTGACTTAGGCAAAAGTTAAGGCATCCCGCTGGACTTCAAAATTGAAAACTCAAAAGAGTCAGTCCAGGCAAAAATTAGGGAACAAAAAGCAAAAGAATGAGAAAGCAAAAAGCCAAAAGGATTACAAAGAAAATCCTCGATAAGAACAAAGTCGGGTGACTATAGACACAAAAGACAAAAAGGGGCGACTGTTAGTCCAAAACCTCGTCAGGTGTCGAATCACCAGTTGCATGGATTCCCTAGAAATCGGGAAACCTTTTGAGAGACGAGCGCTTGTGTCAAATTAGCTGAACATAGGACTGGAGAATATCATGAAGAGTGGGTGGGTACCAATAAACTTTGAGCCATAAATCCTTTTTTCTCAAACCGCGAACCAGGCCACGCTACAACCCTTAAAAGTCCTAATTGAAACAGGTTTTAGTCTGAAGGTGTACTTAAACGAGATAGCGTTCCTGACTCCCATGAGTTGTGCTAATAAGATTTTTGTTGGTGTTGCATATGCGTATTGCTTTCCTTTCAAAAATAAGTGTCGTAACTCGGTTGTGTGACATATTTTCAATAAGGACTTTAAGATTAACATATGTGTTGCATTTGAATAATCATTCTCAGAATAAATATTTTCTGCTTGCATACATTTGTTTGACATCAAAGAAGCTTACACGATGAACATCAGTCGAGAAGCTTAAACTGGCCAAGTTGAGGTGCCTGAGACTCCAGAGGACATGTTGCTGAGAGATTATGTGGGAAAAAGGCGTTCCCAGCCATTTGTGTTGAGATGTAACCAATCTGGGACAATCACACCGGGAAATCTCTTCAAAATGTAGCCAAGCTGGGGCATTCAAGTTGAGAAGGTCTTTTCAGAGTACAATCAACCATGGGGCATTCATATTGAGAAAATTTCTTCGAACTGGGGCAATTATGTTGAGATCCGATAAATCTCTCCACAAGCGTGTAAACTGGGGAAATCACGTCGAGATTCGGTAAATCTCTCGAAGATTAGTCGGTCAGAGACAAATGTACTGCAAGGATTGTACTGGGGCAGGTCACTTCAAGGGCGCGAGAAGTTTTTCCCTTCAGAACACAGTCAATCAATAACACCTCTGCAAGGTTCAGAATACTGTGGCAGAACATTTCAGGTCATTACGAACCCTCTCGAGGTGGTTTACTTCATGAATCATGAAGTATGGGACAGTTATGTCCAGACCGAATACATCTCTAAGAGTTTGAAGACCCTGGGGCATTGTTGAACGCCAGGTTCTCTGTAAAATCCTCTTAAGATGATTGCTTCAAGTAGACCCTATGGTCTGGGGCAAGGTGGAGAGTTAAAGGAACTGTGTTTCGCTCTTGACAATCAATATGCAGAAACTTGAAGCACTGAGTTGTTCCCAGTGTGGGACTTTTGGAGTCTTTTCCCCTCCAGCAAAGAGTCAGAGGGTATCTTTTTCCAACAAGGTGTGGGAATTGTTATTCTTCCTCAAGCAGGGAATTGTCCTATCTTCGAAAAGGGCTTTTATGAAGGTTTCTTATCTCTAGCAGTGCAGATGGAATCCTCACTCTCAGCAAGGTAAGACGATAGAATATCATCAAGAAGACGATGAGGAGTCAGAATGTTCTCTTCCTCAATGGTCAGATCTAGTCATATCAAGTAATTCAAAGTCCAATCTTCATTGGTACCTCCCCAGTAGAGTTGCTCTCTTCAACTTTGAAGTCTGATCGTCCTCAGCAGTTTATTACTCTTCCCAGTCAGAGTATCGAGGATCGTCTTCCTCCACCGAGTATAAATAAGTAATTCCCTAAGCGGAGTCGTTGAGGATCGTCTTCCTCAACAGGGTATAAAGAAGTGATTCCCCAAGCGGAGTCGTTGAGGATCGTCCCCCTCAGCAGGATATAAGAGGTTTACCCCAGCCAGAGTTGTGATTTGGCTCATCTTTCCTCAGCAGGTAGCCAGAAGTTGCTATTTTTACAGCCTCTCCTGCAAGAGTCTGATGGAGTTTCCTCGTTGATCAAAGATGGTGTTTCCCCACCGAATATGGGGCAGTCGTTTTTTTTTCTCAGCTAGTCAGGAAACATTTGTTTATCCCCTAGCAGAGTGGATGTTGACAACTACTATTTTCCAAGCAGAAGTGCCGATGATGATCAGTGCTCTTCAGCAGGATAAAGGTGCTCATATCCCCAAGCAGAGTCTGGTAGTGATTGGTATCCCCAGCAGGTCTTAAGTCCAATCATTTTTGGCAAGCGTCAAATCCAAGTTCTAAAGTATTTGGTGATCCCCGGCGGAGGATTTTCCATCTTCAGTATTCATCTCCCTCCCCAGCTGAGTGGGTTTTCTCTCGGAGTTTCGTCCATCTCTAGCAGAGTTGTTGATCTTGATATTCCCCAACAGAGTGGGTATTCTCTCGGAGATTCGTCCATCTCCAGCAGAATTGGTGATAGTGATCTTCCCTAGTAGGGTGAAGTTTTCCTCAATAGGATTTCTTTGGTTTGATGACAATGTAGTTTGTCGTCCTCGGTGGAGCTGCTTCTGTTCTGAGTGTTTATTTTGCTGGGACGGTCTTTTGCATTGCATAAGCATCTTTTTTGCATGGCATCCTCCTAAATGCGTAGCATTTCCACTTCATGTGGAGCATTACGGCAAAATTCAAACATATGCATCTGAAGCATACGCCAGGTTTGAGTTTTCCTTCGTCAAGAAAAAGCAGGATTTCAGGAGATATCATTCGACTTTACTCCACAAGTGTTGGGTTTAGTCATTCAAAGCAATATTTGACATTCCCTTGCAGAGTTGTTCGCCGGGATCGTTAATCCATGATTTCATTTTTACCCTTTCGTCCAAGTGGTCCTTTGGTTTATCCCTTCCCGGTTTTTACCATCAGACACTCGTCCGTGTTTCCTTCGGCACCCATCCATGTTTGAACCTTTTTGTTTCAATACCCATCCGTATTGACCTTTTGATGACACTCGTCCGTGTTTCCTTCAGCACCCGTCCGTGTTTGAACCTTTTTGTTTCAATACTCGTCCGTATTGACTTTTTGATGACACTCGTCCGTGTTTCCTTCGGCACCCGTCCGTGTTTGAACCTTTTGTTTCAATACCCGTCCGTATTGACCTTTGGATGATACTCGTCCGTGTTTCCTTCGGCACCCGTCCGTGTTTGAACCTTTTTGTTTCAATACCCGTCAGTATTGACCTTTTGATGACACTCGTCCGTCTTGCCTTCCATTCCCCAGCGAGTTTAATCCTCAATAAAAGTTGCTTTACAACCTTTTCGATACCCGTCCGTATTGAAACTTTTTACACCCGTCCGTGTACCTTTTCGATACCCGTCCGTATTGAAACCTTTTTACACCCGTCTGTGTACCCTTTCGATACCCGTCCGTATTGAAACCCATTTGGCACCCGTCCGTGTTCTTTCAGCACCCGTCCGTGTTTGAACTTTTGTTTCAATACCCGTCCGTATTGACCTGTTGATAACGTCCGTTCGTGTTCAGTTCATCATTTTAATCCCCAATAAGGCCAATCCCCAGTAAATTTAACCTCTTTACACTCGTCCGTGTATCTTTTCAGTACCCGTCCGTATTGAACCTCTTTACACCCGTCCGTGTACCTTTTCGATACCCGTCCGTATTGAAACTTTTTACACCCGTCCGTGTATCTTTTCGATACCCGTCCGTATTGAACCTCTTTACACCCGTCCGTGTATTTTTTCAATACCCGTCCGTATTGAACCCTTTTACACCCGTCTGTGTACCTTTTCGTTACTCGTCCGTATTGAAACCTTTTTGCACCCGTCCATGTACCTTTTCAGTACTCATTCGTATTGAAACCCTTTTACACCCGTCTGTGTACGTTTTCGATACCCGTCCGTATTGAAACTTTTTACACCCGTCCGTGTATCTTTTTGAAGCCCGTCCGTATTGAACCTCTTTACACCCGTCCGTGTATTTTTTCGATACCCATCTGTATTGAAACCTTTTTGCACCCGTCCGTGTACCTTTTCAACCCGTCCGTATTGAAGCCCTTTTACACCCGTCCGTGTACCTTTTCGATACCCGTCTGTATTGAACCCTTTTACACCCGTCCGTGTACCTTTTCGATACCCGTCCGTATTGAACTTTTTACACCCGTCCGTGTACCTTTTCGATACTCGTCCGTATTGAACTTTTTACACCCGTCCGTGTACCTTTTTCGATACCCGTCCGTATTGATCCTTTTTACACCCGTCTGTGTACCTTTTCGATACCCGTCCGTATTGAACCCTTTTTACACCCGTCCGTGTACCTTTTCGATACCCGTCCATATTGAACCCTTTTTACACCCGTCCGTGTACCTTTTCGATACTCGTCCGTATTGAAATCCCTTTACACCTGTCCGTGTACCTTTTCGATACCCGTCCGTATTGAATCCTCTTTACACCCGTCCGTGTATTTTTCGATACCCGTCCGTGTTGAACCTCTTTACACCCGTCTGTGTATCTTTTCGATACCCGTCCGTATTGAACCCTTTAACACCCGTCCGTGTATCTTTTCGATACCCGTCTGTATCTGATATATTTGATTCCTTGACACCCGTCTGTGTTTATCCCCAGCATAGCTAACACTCATTTGTGTTTACTTTAAGACATCTCAATACATTATTTGTATTGATTTCCAACACTCGTCCGTGTTGTGACAGTGCATCATTTATTGCTTGTTCCCCAGTGGAGTCGTCCCTCATTTGAGGATTGCAAATTTCAGGTTTCTTTTGGTATTCAATCTCCGTGAATCCTTTGAACGCATGACATCCGTTGCTATCATACCTTCAGGACTAAGTTGATTGAATAGGGGCAGCTGTAACACCCCAAAATTTGCCTTCTTGTTTTTGGCTAGCTGACTTATGTTTCTTTGCATTTCTTGCATTAGCATTTGTACATGGCATTGGTTCTTAGCATGGGATTAAGGTACTTGGTTCATCTCAAAGGAGTCTCAAGCCTCAAGATGGTTTGAGGGGTTCATCATATCATCATAAGATCAAGATTGGTAAGAGATTTCAAGTGAACCACACTCTCCTAATCAGATGGTCCATATTAGGGTTTTGGTTCCAAAAGGCTTCTTGATGGGTTTTGCCTGCTCAAATGCATTCTCATGAGGTTCTATATGCTTACAAGTACTCATGGAGGAAAGACTTGGCTAGTGTTTCATTGTGAAAGATGTTCAGTGGATTAATTGCTTGTAGACCAAGAAAAGTCAACAGTGAGAGGGGAAGTCAACTATGGAATTTTGAGGTTCTCTTCAGGGTTTTCAAGGTCTCACATCCTCATATGGTCTTCAAGGGTCAAGTTTCATACCATTTATCAAGAATCAAGGGTTTGTACAAAAGTTACTAAATTTGGAAAATGACCTATAATGAGAAGTTTCCATTTTTGGCAAGTTTTACACTACATTCAACTTGACTTTTCATCATCAAGGAAGCTTCAAATGAATTTTACTCAAACATGAAAGTTGAAGATCATTCTCTCCCCTTTCCAAAAAGTATTAGATTGTCTCTATATCATTTGTGGTTCTCAAGTTATGGCTAAGGCAAGGCAAGGTGCATTTTGAGGTTTTCCACATGTACCAATTTTCCACCATTTGCATTTTCATCCAAAAGGACTTGTAATATTTCCAATTGCTTCAAGTCATGTTATATCATCAAAGTACAAGTAAAGAGGAGCATTTTTTACCCTTACTTCATGCCTACCCGTGCCTTATTCATGGTGTATTTAACAAATAAATAATTTGCAAATTGATCCAAATCTCATTATCCAAGCAAATGCAAGGCCCAATTGTTTTTGAAAAGTGATCAGCAAGTCAAGTGTGAGGTGTCCATCATGAAAAGCATGAAGGTGCACGAGTAAATTAAGGGATTAAACACAAATTGCAAAATTGCAAAACCACTCAAAACTCACTAATTAGGGGTTTAATCTATTGCTAATCATGATGAGAGGTCTAATGGAGAGTATATAAGCTTACTCATACGCACAAATCTAGGTCATGCACCCTCATTTGCTCAGAACCCATTTTCACCTCCAAACTTTTCTCTCTTCGAATCTCTCTTCTCTTGAGAGTTTTTGAAGTTTTCTTTGCACATTATTGATCAGTGTGGTGAGAGGAACAAGAATCTACCATTAGAGTGAGGATTTCATCAAGTTCTTGTTCAAGTTGCTCAAGTTCAAAACCTTAGATCCAGCCAATTTCAAGCCTCTATTTGCATTTATTTTGCAAATAGAGCTCAAAAGAGGAAGATCTGCAGCTTTTGGAAGGAGTTCTTAGTGTATTTTGAGCTCTACAGTTCTCAGGTTAGCATACTTTTCATGATCATGTAACTTGTTTTTCTTGCTTGCAAAATGATCTATGATGTTCACTGATGATGCTGATCTATTTAGTTTTGAGTTTGGACGTGTGGATTGTTTGAATTTTGAGATTTAAGTTTTTAGATCCAAACATATTTTGTTCGATTTGGCTTGTGTGTTGGTTGTTTGTGAAAAATAATTGCATATTTGTGATCCTTGTTGAATTCTAATTGGAATGGTGTACTTGTTTGTGATTTCTGGAAATTTTTTATGTTGAGGTCGCCGGAGAAGACGACCGGAGCTAGGGCTCCAGCGTCTGGTTTGTTTTGCAGGTCACCGGAAGCTGGAGGTTGGAGATGAAATCTGGACCGTTAGTGGTCCAGATCTGACGGTTTACGTGTAGCCAAGTCATTTAAAATCTTTTCATATTTTACTGATTGCGTGTTTACATTCCATGCTCACTATCATGTACCTTTAATCTGGACCTCTCATCATGTATGATTTTATGATTGTTTGACTTGATCTGATGCATTGATTTAATCTGATGGTTGTTGTTGCGCCAGCGCATTAAAAATTTCATGTGCCCTTCACGTGTTTTTATTTTAATTGCTGATGATTTGGTGTGCGCGTGTGTACATTAATTATTGTGTGCCTTGTGATCTGATGCGTTAATCTTGATTACTTTGGTTTTGGTTGACTGAATGTGGTGCGTGAGATTGATCCAAGGGTGTGTAGGAGTCATTTATGTTGATTAAGGCTTTTGTTTTTTTATTTGATTTAGCTGGTGGACTTTTTGACTTGGGCTTACTACTTGTACCCCCCTTATTTGATCCAATTCATTTTATAATGTGCTTGGGCTGCTATCTGAACCCCCCTGAGTTTATTTCTTTCTTTTTATTTTCTTAATTGTTGTATTTCCATTTTTAATTTTTAAAATTAATTAAATGCATCCAAAAATCCTAAAAAAATTCATGAAGCATATTTATGGTTTTATAAAATTTTGGAAAATTTTATTTTCCATTTTTATTTTATTTTGTGCCTCTGATTTAATTGTTTAATTAATTTCTTTTTGGAGTGTTTCATATACGCACACCCTTCCTTGTTGATTTTTGTTCTCATCATCTATACATGATTTGCATCTCATTCTTTTTGCATTTGTTAGAGGACATGTTGAGGTTCCTAAAAATATTTTTCTCATATTTTTAAAAATCATTTCATATTGTATTTTAGTCCCTCTCTTTTGCATATTGAGTCATGTTTCTTATGTGATCTTTGCTCATTTGTTTGAGGTGCATAACTTGTAAACTTTTGTGAGATCTTTTGACATGTGATTGGCTTCTGACTTAGGTCATTTGAGTTTTAATCTCACAATTTTTTATTGTCATTTGATGTATGTTTCATTATTTGTGCTTAAATGACTTATGCATGATTATATCTTGACACCTCTTTACACAAGTTGACTTGCCATGCCTATTTGCTTGAGTTTCTTCTTGATTCTTTGTATGTGCATTTAATATGATGTTTACCCCTGGTTTAGGTCCCTTGTGACCAAGTTTTTCCATTTATGGATCATGTTTGAATCATGTTTGAGTATGCTTAAGTGTTGGAGCTTTGTCCTCTTTTTGTAGCTTTCTTTGGTGCATAATGTTTCATGCTTTGATTTCCTTTTGCACATGAGAATTGTTGAAGATAATATGATTTTGGTTCTGACTTGCACTCATCTTCATATATCTTTCTCATTTCATTTTGATATGAAGTCCATGTATGCTTAATTGTGCATTCCATACAAGTATGCTTGTCTTTTTTTCATGTTTATCTTTGCATGCTTACTTGAATTGTTTTGCATTGATCTTTGAAGCATTTTGATGATTTGAGTTGGACATTTATGATGTGATGTGCTTGCTTCCATTTATTGTATCTCATCTTCTCCTTCTCTTTCTCTTTCTTCTCTTTCACTCTCTTCCTCCCATGGATCTCAAGACTTGTTTAAGTCTTGGATTCTCTCCCTTTAGAGCTACGTAGTCCAACTTAATTTTTGATTAAGCTTGGAGTAGGATTAGCATTAGGTTTTAGGTAGTCGTCTCTCCTAAGCCTCACTAACCATAGGTCATCCATGCATGATAACATTAGGACTCTCAGTTTCCCTTTAGAGTTTCCTTTGGGTCTTCTCTCTTCTCATCTCAAAACTTCTTGAAAACACTTAATAAAGATAAAGTGTATTGCGCACGAGTCTTAAGCGTGGGGAATGAGAAATGAGGGGCTTCCTCTCATCTTTCTAGAGTGCTTAGCGGGCGTCCTGTCTTGGGACGATTCGTTAAGTATTCGTCCCTGTGCCCTAGACTTTGGTACAATGCAAGTTATGAGCTAACTTAAAAAGAAAACACTTTTGTCTAAAAAACACAAAACAAATTCACATTTTTTTTATCCTTCGGGATTGTTGGGTTTCAAATTTCTTTTTTCAGAAAAGAGCTCGTCGTTCACGTAAAAAACTCTTACCCATTCGTGGTCGTACCCACGAACTACATTAGCTCTGATTCCTCTCTCTCGTCCGATTGAGGATATGTAGGCACAAGACAGCGATTTTCTTGGCGAGCAATCTTCCCCCACAGTTCCCATCTGAACTACATTGACTCTGACTTTCCCATTGCACTGAGGGAGTACGTAGGCCTAGGGCATCGAATATGTCCTACCGAGTCCGTCTTAGTCACCCCCATCCCCGTTTTCTTTTGTTCAGCCATAGATAGTAGGACAACTCACCCTCCGTTTAGACAACAAGCGTGGATCCCATCAAGTACGATGGATGCGTGGGGTGCTAACACCTTCCCCTCGCATAACCGACTCCCGAACCCGGACTATGGTTGCGATGACCATGTCTTTCCCCCTTTCTCTTCAGGTTTATGCAGTGTTTCCTTTCCCTCTCTCGGGATAAATACATATTGCTGGCGACTCTGTGTCTTCTGCGCCACTCTCGTGTTTGTACCGTTGGATGTGAATCTTTCGGGAGCGACAGCTGGCGACTCTGCTGGGGATGCTGGTTGACCTCTTGCTGGTCCATCCCCTTTAGCGAGTCGATCCTAGCGCTTGTTTGTTTTTTCGTTGGGTGTTTATTTGTTGTGCTTTATTATGTTGTATATTACTGTTTTACAGCTTTTATTGCATTGCATTTCATTTTATTACTGTCATACTGGATATTGCTGTGTTGTGCTGGCTGGTTTCTATTTGGCAGGTTGGGTTGTTCTGAGAGATAAGCCCAATACCCAGGCTTGAGTACACCCTAGGACTAGAGTGGAGTGTAGTGGGACCTACGTGCCATCTTGGTGCGTTTGTGTGTTCACGAAATTCACAACCAGACGAGGCTATCTTGGGACGCATTCTGACGTGTGTGTCTTGCACATGTTAGGGTGTTGATCTAGAGAGCTGTCGACTCTGGTGACCGTTTCTCCGATACCTCAGTTGCGCCTCTCCTCCTAACCTGTGATAATGGCAGACCAGAAATGGCAAACCCATTACGCTTGTCGATCCGAGGACCCAATGCTGAGGGACTCGCATAGGATGGCCTTATTTTTTAGGGGAATCAATTGAGGCCTCCTCGATTGATGATGATGCCAAACCAGAAATGGTGAACGTATCATCATTTCTCGACCTGAGAGCCTGTGATATTGAGGATCCTCGCCTTTCTAGAACCCTCATGTGAGATGGGATGGGTGTTTGCAGGTTTGCAGGAAACCTTCAACCTTCAACCTACCTGGTTTTCTAGATTTCTCATCAGTATTTGATTATCTGGGTTTCTGGTTATCTCAGTGGTTCGGTATTCTAGAATTCTAGTTTTCTGGGTTGTGGTTCTCGTTCAGTTAATAGCACAGCACATCCAGCAGTGATGCCTTGATCCCATGCTTGCATGTGCATATCATTTTTCTTGCATTCTAACATGTTTGACATTTTTTAGGGCTTGCATCTTACTCTTGATTCCGGTTTTCTGAGGTTGCCTTAGCATGGATGTCCAGAGAAAGAAGACTGTTGCTAATTCGTTCCCAGACCCGACCTTGACGTTGATTCACAAGCTAATTAGTATGGCTGGTCCCGGAGTTCGTACAGAGTTCGGTGGAGAGTATGGGAGACTTCTGAAGTTTGTCTACAGTATCTCCAAATATGAGAAGGATGCCATTCATACACTTCTTCAGTTCTATGATCCGTCTTTGCGTTGCTGCACTTTCCCAGACTATATCTTGGCTCCAACGTTGGAGGAGTTCTCATTTATTTTAGGAATCCCCATCAGGCATGACATAGTATTCTTTTCTGAAGAACGCCCTGGGATAAAAGAAATGGCCATTGCTCTTCATATTGGTGAGTCCGTTCTGAGCAGTAATATTGTGGAGAAACAAGGAGCTAAGGGTTTCTTATTGAAGTTCTTGTTTGATCAAGCTTGTATACATGTTAAGGAGAGGAATTGGACTGCTTTCCAAGCTATTATGGCTATGTGCATCTATGGGATTGTCTTTTTTCCCAATGTTCTTGATCTGGTGGATATGCATGCTCTCAGAATCTTTATTTCAAAGAATCCTGTACCTACCTTGCTAGGTGATGTGTATCACTCAGTCCACTACAAGAATGAAAATAGGCGTGGAAGAACTGTGAGTTGTTGTGCACCACTCTTATCTACTTGGTTTCTGAGTCATCTCCCCGAAGCTGGCGCTTTCGTTGATACGAAAGATTCTCTGAAGTGGTCAAAGAGTTTAATGGGCTTGACTGCTGACAACATTGTTTGGTTCAACCATGACTTGCTAGGGATGGAGATTATTTGCAAGTGCGGAGAATTCCCTAATGTACCCTTGATAGGGAGAAAAGGTGGAATTAACTATAATCCTTCCCTTCTTATCAGGCAGTTTGGTTATCCTTTGAGAGGTCCACCTGAAGAGCGAGATATCAGAGAGTCTTTATTCTTCAATGGTACTGGGGATCATGAGATGATAAGGAAGATTGTGAATGCTTGGAAGCAGGTGACCAAGAAGGGAAAAACTTCATTCGAGAAATGTAATAACCGGGCTTTTCCTTCCTATGAGGAGTGGATTAAGAAAAGAGCAGAAGAGGAACGTCTTCCCTTCCCGGTGGAACCACCTTTGTATCCTTTGATGATCGAGGCTCCCACGACTGTTGATATAGAGAAGTATGATAAGTTATGGGCTGAGAAGGAGAAACTCCAAGAAGAGAATCGTGAGCTGGGCAGAGAGGTTGGTCAGTTGAAGCACGAAAGTGGCGAAGCTACCCATGTTGCCAGGTTGAAATCAGAACTTTTGGCTTTAAAGGAGAAAGAATTGTCTAAAGAAGCCATAACCAGAGAGAAAGTGGCTCAAGCGTTGAAAAGTGTTAGCAAGGTCCTTTCGTCCAAAAAGAAAGAGTTGGCTTATGCTATGTCAAGAATTCACAGGTTCCATGACCGTCGGAATACAACAATTACTGCCAACAAGTTGAAAGAGGACAAGTATCTGGAGTAGATTGAAGGTTTGAAGACAAAGCTTCGGAAAAAGGATAAGGAGATTTTATCAGGGATCTTTGAGAGGAGAGCAATTGAGGAAAAGCTCAAGGAAACCATGGCAGATATGGAACAGCTGAAGATCCAAACCGAAGTGAAAAGAGCCAGAAGCGAAGGTCCAAGTTCAGGTGGAGCTTCTGGAGAAGATGATTGGGAATTGCATAGTCGTTATTTAACAGGGATCTTGCACAGGAGGGATCTTTTGATTCAGGAGTTGATTCAGAGACCAGAGCATCCTAATACCAAGAAGCTTCTCAAGGAAGTGCATAATTGGTGCAAAAAGAATGATGAATGGGAAATTCTAACACGGCTGAGTCTTGATGATATGCCTTAGTTTCCTTGCTGCTGTTTTCTTTGTATTTCCGGGATCACCGCCAGGCTTGTTGGTTGGGGTCTTTGTTTATGCTTATTCAGACTTGTGTTGTAACAGATGCTTGTTCTCAGGAATTCAATTCTCTTCTGTTGTTAAAATTGGAATCAAGGGATAGATCGCCTTGATAATGTTCATACATGTTTGCATTTGAATTTGCATAATCATCTCATTTTGCATTGCAGGTTATCTCAGATTCTCTGGTCTTCTTATGTTCTCCTTTCTTCAGGTAGGATTGCCGACCAACGTATTCATCGGTATTCTAATCAGCCTGTGATAACCAGAGGATAGCCATGGAACAACTCCGTGCAGAGGTGACTGAAATGAGGATTCAGATGAGGCAATTTGGGGAAGATATGCTGGTCATGTCCCAAGAACAGAAATTGCTAAGAGAGGAAGTCAATCAGATGAGGACTCAGATGGGCTTGGTCATGGAAATCTTGAATAGGAAAACAATCCTGTGCTCGCATCCGCAACAGAAATCCTTACTCCTCTCATCTCTTTGGGGCCTTTTCTAGATCATGGACTGTCTCGTGAATCCCCTCCATAATCTAAAGTTTCTGAGCTTTCTCCTCGGCAATCACTCCCTGCTCCCCAAGAGGATCCTAGGCTAGAGAGGCCTAGGAAGAAGTTTCATCCCCCTCCGATGTCGTATGGGCAATTGCTTCCTTATCTGCTCGAGCTTAAACTAGTCGAGTGTGTCACTCTAGGACCAACTTCAACAGGGTTTTCTTTGGGTTCCAATATGAATGCTAGGTGTGACTTCCATTCTGGGGCACCTGGTCACAATGTTGAGAATTGTACAAGGTTCAAGCATAAGGTCCAAGAACTCATTGATTAAGGGGCAATCAAGTTCTCATCAAAAGTGGAGACTCCTCCCCTCTTTGCAGGATCCACCTCATGTCATGGACTTTCTCCACAACCTTTTGCTGCAGAAGCTCTACGTCAGCAACCCTTGTTTGTGCCTCAGCCGAATGCCGAAAGGAAAGTGCTGAGGCGGATTAGGCGCCCAAATCAGCAGCAGCAGCAGAATCATCAGCAGTAGAGGCAATTCAGACCAAGAAAGCCCAAGAGGATATTTGATCCTATTCCTATTCCTTATAGTCAGTTGTTTGCTCGCTTGCTCAAGAGCTCGCCGATCCAGCTAAGGAATGCCATGCCAGCGCCATACCCTATCCCTCTGGACTTTGACATGAACGCTAGCTGTGAGTTCCATTCGGGAACGTTTGGGCACACAATTGACGACTGTAATGCATTCCAACACAAGGTGCAAGATTTGATCGACTCAAAGGTCATCACCCCAGATGGTACCCCCATAGGATGAAGCTTCTTTATCAGAGTGAGCACTCAAGGCTGCGAAGACATCATCAGAAGCAATAAGTCCAGACGGAGTCAAGTCTCCTCAACAATGGCAATCATCAGCTTCCTTTACTGTATTTTCATATGTAGCTTTCCTTTGTTTGTTTAAACATTGTCTGCATGTAAAAACTTGTTTGTGTTTGAATATGGATTTTAATGCAATGATGTGTTGTTCCTGAAGTATCTTACTTTTATGCACTCATGTCATGTTTATATGCACTGCAATACTATCTTTCTTGCCTAGACTCTTGGAGGGAGGATGACGAAATAAGAACGCAGATTTCTAATGGTACGCTTTTGGATAAAACCCTGTTAAGGATGTACAGGCATTGTTTCCAATTCACAAACACTGGAGAGATAAGGAGATATACCTTTGTCAACCCCTTTGAGCCTAGTAGTAGGAGTTATTTCTGAAAACGAAAAACCCTCAATTTTAACCCAGGGGCAGGGTAGGCGTCAGTTAGTTTGACCAAGTGTTCAACTTTCAGAAGGAGTGTACATCTGAGGATCCATTACCTTCCATTCCACTATCAAGAGGTTAAGAGGTGTAGAACCACAATGGTTACTCCTCACCAACCGAAGAGTGAAACAGTCACAGCCCTTTCAAACAAGTCAGGAAAAACGGTGTCACACGACTTGTTCAAAAAAAAAAGAGAAAAAAGAGAAAAAGAAAAAAGCCTGCTAAGTTGAAAAACTTGAAAGCAAGTGACTTAGGCAAAAGTTAAGGCATCCCGCTGGACTTCAAAATTGAAAACTCAAAAGAGTCAGTCCAGGCAAAAATTAGGGAACAAAAAGCAAAAGAATGAGAAAGCAAAAAGCCAAAAGGATTACAAAGAAAATCCTCGATAAGAACAAAGTCGGGTGACTATAGACACAAAAGACAAAAAGGAGCGACTGTTAGTCCAAAACCTCGTCAGGTGTCGAATCACCAGTTGCATGGATTCCCTAGAAATCGAGAAACCTTTTGAGAGACGAGCGCTTGTGTCAAATTAGCTGAACATAGGACTGGAGAATATCATGAAGAGTGGGTGGGTACCAATAAACTTTGAGCCATAAATCCTTTTTTCTCAAACCGCGAACCAGGCCACGCTACAACCCTTAAAAGTCCTAATTGAAACAGGTTTTAGTCTAAAGGTGTACTTAAACGAGATAGCGTTCCTGACTCCCATGAGTTGTGCTAATAAGATTTTTGTTGGTGTTGCATATGCGTATTGCTTTCCTTTCAAAAATAAGTGTCGTAACTCGGTTGTGTGACATATTTTCAATAAGGACTTTAAGATTAACATATGTGTTGCATTTGAATAATCATTCTCAGAATAAATATTTTCTGCTTGCATACATTTGTTTGACATCAAAGAAGCTTACACGATGAACATCAGTCGAGAAGCTTAAACTGGCCAAGTTGAGGTGCCTGAGACTCCAGAGGACATGTTGCTGAGAGATTATGTGGGAAAAAGGCGTTCCCAGCCATTTGTGTTGAGATGTAACCAATCTGGGACAATCACACCGGGAAATCTCTTCAAAATGTAGCCAAGCTGGGGCATTCAAGTTGAGAAGGTCTTTTCAGAGTACAATCAACCATGGGGCATTCATATTGAGAAAATTTCTTCGAATTGGGGCAATTATGTTGAGATCCGATAAATCTCTCCACAAGCGTGTAAACTGGGGAAATCACGTCGAGATTCGGTAAATCTCTCGAAGATTAGTCGGTCAGAGACAAATGTACTGCAAGGATTGTACTGGGGCAGGTCACTTCAAGGGCGCGAGAAGTTTTTCCCTTCAGAACACAGTCAATCAATAACACCTCTGCAAGGTTCAGAATACTGTGGCAGAACATTTCAGGTCATTACGAACCCTCTCGAGGTGGTTTACTTCATGAATCATGAAGTATGGGACAGTTATGTCCAGACCGAATACATCTCTAAGAGTTTGAAGACCCTGGGGCATTGTTGAACGCCAGGTTTTCTGTAAAATCCTCTTAAGATGATTGCTTCAAGTAGACCCTATGGTCTGGGGCAAGGTGGAGAGTTAAAGGAACTGTGTTTCGCTCTTGACAATCAATATGCAGAAACTTGAAGCACTGAGTTGTTCCCAGTGTGGGACTTTTGGAGTCTTTTCCCCTCCAGCAAAGAGTCAGAGGGTATCTTTTTCCAACAAGGTGTGGGAATTGTTATTCTTCCTCAAGCAGGGAATTGTCCTATCTTCGAAAAGGGCTTTTATGAAGGTTTCTTATCTCTAGCAGTGCAGATGGAATCCTCACTCTCAGCAAGGTAAGACGATAGAATATCATCAAGAAGACGATGAGGAGTCAGAATGTTCTCTTCCTCAATGGTCAGATCTAGTCATATCAAGTAATTCAAAGTCCAATCTTCATTGGTACCTCCCCAGTAGAGTTGCTCTCTTCAACTTTGAAGTCTGATCGTCCTCAGCAGTTTATTACTCTTCCCAGTCAGAGTATCGAGGATCGTCTTCCTCCACCGAGTATAAATAAGTAATTCCCTAAGCGGAGTCGTTGAGGATCGTCTTCCTCAACAGGGTATAAAGAAGTGATTCCCCAAGCGGAGTCGTTGAGGATCGTCCCCCTCAGCAGGATATAAGAGGTTTACCCCAGCCAGAGTTGTGATTTGGCTCATCTTTCCTCAGCAGGTAGCCAGAAGTTGCTATTTTTACAGCCTCTCCTGCAAGAGTCTGATGGAGTTTCCTCGTTGATCAAAGATGGTGTTTCCCCACCGAATATGGGGCAGTCGTTTTTTTTCTCAGCTAGTCAGGAAACATTTGTTTATCCCCTAGCAGAGTGGATGTTGACAACTACTATTTTCCAAGCAGAAGTGCCGATGATGATCAGTGCTCTTCAGCAGGATAAACGTGCTCATATCCCCAAGCAGAGTCTGGTGGTGATTGGTATCCCCAGCAGGTCTTAAGTCCAATCATTTTTGGCAAGCGTCAAATCCAAGTTCTAAAGTATTTGGTGATCCCCGGCGGAGGATTTTCCATCTTCAGTATTCATCTCCCTCCCCAGCTGAGTGGGTTTTCTCTCGGAGTTTCGTCCATCTCTAGCAGAGTTGTTGATCTTGATATTCCCCAACAGAGTGGGTATTCTCTCGGAGATTCGTCCATCTCCAGCAGAATTGGTGATTGTGATCTTCCCTAGTAGGGTGAAGTTTTCCTCAACAGGATTTCTTTGGTTTGATGACAATGTAGTTTGTCGTCCTCGGTGGAGCTGCTTCTGTTCTGAGTGTTTATTTTGCTGGGACGGTCTTTTGCATTGCATAAGCATCTTTTTTGCATGGCATCCTCCTAAATGCGTAGCATTTCCACTTCGTGTGGAGCATTACGGCAAAATTCAAACATATGCATCTGAAGCATACGCCAGGTTTGAGTTTTCCTTCGTCAAGAAAAAGCAGGATTTCAGGAGATATCATTCGACTTTACTCCACAAGTGTTGGGTTTAGTCATTCAAAGCAATATTTGACATTCCCTTGCAGAGTTGTTCGCCGGGATCGTTAATCCATGATTTCATTTTTACCCTTTCGTCCAAGTGGTCCTTTGGTTTATCCCTTCCCGGTTTTTACCATCAGACACTCGTCCGTGTTTCCTTCGGCACCCATCCATGTTTGAACCTTTTTGTTTCAATACCCATCCGTATTGACCTTTTGATGACACTCGTCCGTGTTTCCTTCAGCACCCGTCCGTGTTTGAACCTTTTTGTTTCAATACTCATCCGTATTGACTTTTTGATGACACTCGTCCGTGTTTCCTTCGGCACCCGTCCGTGTTTGAACCTTTTGTTTCAATACCCGTCCGTATTGACCTTTGGATGATACTCGTCCGTGTTTCCTTCGGCACCCGTCCGTGTTTGAACCTTTTTGTTTCAATACCCGTCAGTATTGACCTTTTGAAGATACTCGTCCGTGTACCTTTTCGATACCCGTCCGTATTGAAACCTTTTTACACCCGTCTGTGTACCCTTTCGATACCCGCCCGTATTGAAACCCATTTGGCACCCGTCCGTGTTCTTTCAGCACCCGTCCGTGTTTGAACTTTTGTTTCAATACCCGTCCGTATTGACCTGTTGATAACGTCCGTCCGTGTTCAGTTCATCATTTTAATCCCCAATAAGGCCAATCCCCAGTAAATTTAACCTCTTTACACCCGTCCGTGTATCTTTTCAGTACCCGTTCGTATTGAACCTCTTTACACCCGTCCGTGTACCTTTTCGATACCCGTCCGTATTGAAACTTTTTACACCCGTCCGTGTATCTTTTCGATACCCGTCCGTATTGAACCTCTTTACACCCGTCCGTGTATTTTTTCAATACCCGTCCGTATTGAACCCTTTTACACCCGTCTGTGTACCTTTTCGTTACTCGTCCGTATTGAAACCTTTTTGCACCCGTCCGTGTACCTTTTCAGTACTCATTCGTATTGAAACCCTTTTACACCCGTCTGTGTACCTTTTCGATACCCGTCCGTATTGAAACTTTTTACACCCGTCTGTGTATCTTTTTGAAGCCCGTCCGTATTGAACCTCTTTACACCCGTCCGTGTATTTTTTCGATACCCATCTGTATTGAAACCTTTTTGCACCCGTCCGTGTACCTTTTCAACCCGTCCGTATTGAAGCCCTTTTACACCCGTCCGTGTACCTTTTCGATACCCGTCTGTATTGAACCCTTTTACACCCGTCCGTGTACCTTTTCGATACCCGTCCGTATTGAACTTTTTACACCCGTCCGTGTACCTTTTCGATACTCGTCCGTATTGAACTTTTTACACCCGTCCGTGTACCTTTTTCGATACCCGTCCGTATTGAACCTTTTTACACCCGTCCGTGTACCTTTTCGATACCCGTCCGTATTGAACCCTTTTTACACCCGTCCGTGTACCTTTTCGATACCCGTCCGTATTGAACCCTTTTTACACCCGTATGTGTACCTTTTCGATACTCGTCCGTATTGAAATCCCTTTACACCTGTCGTGTACCTTTTCGATACCCGTCCGTATTGAATCCTCTTTACACCCGTTCGTGTATTTTTCGATACCCGTCCGTGTTGAACCTCTTTACACCCGTCTGTGTATCTTTTCGATACCCGTCCGTATTGAACCCTTTAACACCCGTCCGTGTATCTTTTCGATACCCGTCTGTATCTGATATCTTTGATTCCTTGACACCCGTCTGTGTTTATCCCCAACATAGCTAACACTCATTTGTGTTTACTTTAAGACATCTCAATACATTGTTTGTATTGATTTCCAACACTCGTCCGTGTTGTGACAGTGCAGCATTTATTGCTTGTTCCCCAGTGGAGTCGTCCCTCCTTTGAGGATTGCAAATTTCAGGTTTCTTTTGGTATTCAATCTCCGTGAATCCTTTGAACGCATGACATCCGTTGCTATCATACCTTCAGGACTAAGTTGATTGAATAGGGGCAGCTGTAACACCCCAAAATTTGCCTTCTTGTTTTTGGCTAGCTGGCTTATGTTTCTTTGCATTTCTTGCATTAGCATTTGTGCATGGCATTGGTTCTTAGCATGGGATTAAGGTACTTGGTTCATCTCAAAGGAGTCTCAAGCCTCAAGATGGTTTGAGGGGTTCATCATATCATCATAAGATCAAGATTGGTAAGAGATTTCAAGTGAACCACACTCTCCTAATCAGATGGTCCATATTAGGGTTTTGGTTCCAAAAGGCTTCTTGATGGGTTTTGCCTGCTCAAATGCATTCTCATGAGGTTCTATATGCTTACAAGTACTCATGGAGGAAAGACTTGGCTAGTGTTTCATTGTGAAAGATGTTCAGTGGATTAATTGCTTGTAGACCAAGAAAAGTCAACAGTGAGAGGGGAAGTCAACTATGGAATTTTGAGGTTCTCTTCAGGGTTTTCAAGGTCTCACATCCTCATATGGTCTTCAAGGGTCAAGTTTCATACCATTTATCAAGAATCAAGGGTTTGTACAAAAGTTACTAAATTTGGAAAATGACCTATAATGAGAAGTTTCCATTTTTGGCAAGTTTTACACTACATTCAACTTGACTTTTCATCATCAAGGAAGCTTCAAATGAATTTTACTCAAACATGAAAGTTGAAGATCATTATCTCCCCTTTCCAAAAAGTATTAGATTGTCTCTATATCATTTGTGGTTCTCAAGTTATGGCTAAGGCAAGGCAAGGTGCATTTTGAGGTTTTCCACATGTACCAATTTTCCATCATTTGCATTTTCATCCAAAAGGACTTGTAATATTTCCAATTGCTTCAAGTCATGTTATATCATCAAAGTACAAGTAAAGAGGAGCATTTTTTACCCTTACTTCATGCCTACCCGTGCCTTATTCATGGTGTATTTAACAAATAAATAATTTGCAAATTGATCCAAATCTCATTATCCAAGCAAATGCAAGGCCCAATTGTTTTTGAAAAGTGATCAGCAAGTCAAGTGTGAGGTATCCATCATGAAAAGCATGAAGGTGCACGAGTAAATTAAGGGATTGAACACAAATTGCAAAATTGCAAAACCACTCAAAACTCACTAATCAGGGGTTTAATCTATTGCTAATCATGATGAGAGGTCTAATGGAGAGTATATAAGCTTACTCATACGCACAAATCTAGGTCATGCACCCTCATTTGCTCAGAACCCATTTTCACCTCCAAACTTTTCTCTCTTCGAATCTCTCTTCTCTTGAGAGTTTTTGAAGTTTTCTTTGCACATTATTGATCAGTGTGGTGAGAGGAACAAGAATCTACCATTAGAGTGAGGATTTCATCAAGTTCTTGTTCAAGTTGCTCAAGTTCAAAACCTTAGATCCAGCCAATTTCAAGCCTCTATTTGCATTTATTTTGCAAATAGAGCTCAAAAGAGGAAGATCTGCAGCTTTTGGAAGGAGTTCTTAGTGTATTTTGAGCTCTACAGTTCTCAGGTTAGCATACTTTTCATGATCATGTAACTTGTTTTTCTTGCTTGCAAAATGATCTATGATGTTCACTGATGATGTTGATCTATTTAGTTTTGAGTTTGGACGTGTGGATTGTTTGAATTTTGAGATTTAAGTTTTTAGATCCAAACATATTTTGTTCGATTTGGCTTGTGTGTTGGTTGTTTGTGAAAAATAATTGCATATTTGTGATCCTTGTTGAATTCTAATTGGAATGGTGTACTTGTTTGTGATTTCTGGAAATTTTTTATGTTGAGGTCGCCGGAGAAGACGACCGGAGCTAGGGCTCCAGCGTCTGGTTTGTTTTGCAGGTCACCGGAAGCTGGAGGTTGGAGATGAAATCTGGACCGTTAGTGGTCCAGATCTGACGGTTTACGTGTAGCCAAGTCATTTAAAATCTTTTCATATTTTACTGATTGCGTGTTTACATTCCATGCTCACTATCATGTACCTTTAATCTGGACCTCTCATCATGTATGATTTTGTGATTGTTTGACTTGATCTGATGCATTGATTTAATCTGATGGTTGTTGTTGCGCCAGCGCATTAAAAATTTCATGTGCCCTTCACGTGTTTTTATTTTAATTGCTGATGATTTGGTGTGCGCGTGTGTACATTAATTATTGTGTGCCTTGTGATCTGATGCGTTAATCTTTATTACTTTGGTTTTGGTTGACTGAATGTGGTGCGTGAGATTGATCCAAGGGTGTGTAGGAGTCATTTATGTTGATTAAGGCTTTTGTTTTTTTGTTTGATTTAGCTGGTGGACTTTTTGACTTGGGCTTACTACTTGTACCCCCCTTATTTGATCCAATTCATTTTATAATGTGCTTGGGCTGCTATCTGAACCCCCCTGAGTTTATTTCTTTCTTTTTATTTTCTTAATTGTTGTATTTCCATTTTTAATTTTTAAAATTAATTAAATGCATCCAAAAATCCTAAAAAAATTCATGAAGCATATTTATGGTTTTATAAAATTTTGGAAAATTTTATTTTCCATTTTTATTTTATTTTGTGCCTCTGATTTAATTGTTTAATTAATTTCTTTTTGGAGTGTTTCATATACGCACACCCTTCCTTGTTGATTTTTGTTCTCATCATCTATACATGATTTGCATCTCATTCTTTTTGCATTTGTTAGAGGACATGTTGAGGTTCCTAAAAATATTTTTCTCATATTTTTAAAAATCATTTCATATTGTATTTTAGTCCCTCTCTTTTGCATATTGAGTCATGTTTCTTATGTGATCTTTGCTCATTTGTTTGAGGTGCATAACTTGTAAACTTTTGTGAGATCTTTTGACATGTGATTGGCTTCTGACTTAGGTCATTTGAGTTTTAATCTCACAATTTTTTATTGTCATTTGATGTATGTTTCATTATTTGTGCTTAAATGACTTATGCATGATTATATCTTGACACCTCTTTACACAAGTTGACTTGCCATGCCTATTTGCTTGAGTTTCTTCTTGATTCTTTGTATGTGCATTTAATATGATGTTTACCCCTGGTTTAGGTCCCTTGTGACCAAGTTTTTCCATTTATGGATCATGTTTGAATCATGTTTGAGTATGCTTAAGTGTTGGAGCTTTGTCCTCTTTTTGTAGCTTTCTTTGGTGCATAATGTTTCATGCTTTGATTTCCTTTTGCACATGAGAATTGTTGAAGATAATATGATTTTGGTTCTGACTTGCACTCATCTTCATATATCTTTCTCATTTCATTTTGATATGAAGTCCATGTATGCTTAATTGTGCATTCCATACAAGTATGCTTGTCTTTTTTTCATGTTTATCTTTGCATGCTTACTTGAATTGTTTTGCATTGATCTTTGAAGCATTTTGATGATTTGAGTTGGACATTTATGATGTGATGTGCTTGCTTCCATTTATTGTATCTCATCTTCTCCTTCTCTTTCTCTTTCTTCTCTTTCACTCTCTTCCTCCCATGGATCTCAAGACTTGTTTAAGTCTTGGATTCTCTCCCTTTAGAGCTACGTAGTCCAACTTAATTTTTGATTAAGCTTGGAGTAGGATTAGCATTAGGTTTTAGGTAGTCGTCTCTCCTAAGCCTCACTAACCATAGGTCATCCATGCATGATAACATTAGGACTCTCAGTTTCCCTTTAGAGTTTCCTTTGGGTCTTCTCTCTTCTCATCTCAAAACTTCTTGAAAACACTTAATAAAGATAAAGTGTATTGCGCACGAGTCTTAAGCGTGGGGAATGAGAAATGAGGGGCTTCCTCTCATCTTTCTAGAGTGCTTAGCGGGCGTCCTGTCTTGGGATGATTCGTTAAGTATTCGTCCCTGTGCCCTAGACTTTGGTGCAATGCAAGTTATGAGCTAACTTAAAAAGAAAACACTTCTGTCTAAAAAACACAAAACAAATTCAATTTTTTTTTATCCTTCGGGATTGTTGGGTTTCAAATTTATTTTTTCAGAAAAGAGCTCGTCGCTCACGTAAAAAACACTTACCCATTCGTGGTCGTACCCACGAACTACATTAGCTCTGATTCCTCTCTCTCGTCCGATTGAGGATATGTAGGCACAAGACAGCGATTGTCTTGGCGAGCAACCTTCCCCCACAGTTCCCGTCCGAACTACGTTGACTCTGACTTTCCCATTGCACTGAGGGAGTACGTAGGCCTAGGGCATCGAATATGTCCTACCGAGTCCGTCTTAGTCACCCCCATCCCCGTTTTCTTTTGTTCAGCCATAGATAGTAGGACAGCTCACCCTCCGTTTAGACAACAAGTGTGGATCCCATCAAGTACGATGGATGCGTGGGGTGCTAACACCTTCCCCTCGCATAACCGACTCACGAACCCAGACTATGGTTGAGATGACCATGTCTTTCCCCCTTTCTCTTCAGGTTTATGCAGTGTTTCCTTTCCCTCTCTCGGGATAAATACACATTGCTGGCGACTCTGTGTCTTCTGCGTCACTCTCGCGTTTGTACCGTTGGATGCGAATATTTTAGGAGCGACACATGCTGTCAAATATTCAAACAAACTCCCACATGAATCTTAATATCATATCCTTGGTCATTTAACTAACATATAAAACAAAACATGGCAGCATGGTTATGATATATGGAACATGATATGAAAAAGAAAGGAAGATACCTAATGGAATAAGTCCACTGCACCCTCAAATATGAACTGGATCTTCTTTTCTCTCCAAACCAACAACAGCTTGCAAGGTGCTCCTATTCTCCCTCTCACTGGTCTAACTGGAAGACACAAACTTTCTTAGAGTTTTTAAGTGAATTTTTGGTATTTGTAGTGAAAACTGAACTCCTATTTATAGGAGAATGTTAAGGAGTTGCAGTATGGGCAGAATGGTACAATTTGCCAACTTTGCCCTTCTTGCAAGATTTGCGTATGAGCTGGCTTTTCCAACAGTCTTCAAGAGCTCTGATGGATGATAGAATAGGGTTTGATTTTGATTTGTTGGACTGATGGGATTGGTGTAGAGTCTAACTTTCAAGGAAAATAGGATCAACCATGCTTTTGTGTAAAGCTTCTCTCACCTCATGTCAAGTTGCACCAAGTTGAATAAAACTATGTTATTTTAATGTTACCACTTGCAAGGGATCGTGACAGAGGTTCTAACCACACTAGCCTTGCCTTTAGTATTCAAATTTGTGAGGGATTTGGTGATTTTCTGATTTTCTAAGTGTAAGACAAAGTACCAACATATCAACTTTAGTGCACCATAACTTAATAACCATTGATCCAAATTGTGAGATTTTTTATCTTTTGCAAAATATGCATTTGATAGAAAAAATTTCATGTGGAAGAATTCTTGAAATGAGGTTTGGAATCATTAGAAAATCATCCATGAAGTTAGGTACAAAGGGCTGTCCAAGACACTTAGAAAAAATTCTAAGTTATGAAATTTTCACAACTTGAAACAACCATCTTTAGGACATCATAATTTGAGATTGGTTTATCCAAATGAGGAGTTCTACACATGCTTGGAAAGCTTAAAGAACAAGGAACAACTGTCATGTCCAAAGATTTTTTATTTTAAGCTTGGAACTAGGTGAAAAATTGAGTTAAAGTTGGATGAAAATTAAGGTGAAAATGCTGAAAATTTCACTGAGTCCCAAAGGCAACTTATCTTCCAAGTCTCATAACTTAAAAACCATGCATTTTTTGAAGAGGGGTCCTCTAATACACTTTGAAGATCATGGAAAGAGCTTCCATTTGAGCTTTGAGTCACTCAATTTGGATGTGTGGTTTGAAAGTTATGACCTTTCCAATTTTGCACAAGAATTGAATTTTCCACATTTGAAAAGTTACAAAGACCAAACCTTGCTTCCTTTGTAAGAAACCCTTCAAAACTTGATCTCTCATGCATTAACTCATCAATGAGACATGTCATGATGGATTGAGGATTTGGATACTTCATCCTGGATCAAAATCTCAAAGATTAAATCCCTAGTCAAAACTCTAATTATCCTTATGAGTGCACTTGAATGACCTCTGATGATCTTGCTTCTTCAATCACATATAAGGCTCATAGATGGTCTCTGAGAATGTCTATTATCACATGGAGTAATGTCCCAGGGCTTGGGAACATATCTTGATTAATGTCAAAGGCAATGGCTAACTTGTCTTGACAAAACCCTAATTTGAGGTATGATGAATTGTGGCTCAAGGCACATGGTGATGAGAGCCAAACACACTTGACTTCTTGTCGAATTGGCCCTCTAAGATGTATGTGAACTCAAACATTTGCATTTGGAGCTTCAGTTGTCCTTCTTGAATAGATGGCTTCTTTGATTCATGTGGCGAGCTTGGCTTAGGAGACTTTGCCTTCTTCTTTGTATAAGTCCTGGCTTTTCACAAAAGAAACAAACTAGCAAGATGAAGTGGTTAGTTAATAATGCATAGATGATTGAACCTAAATGTCAATGCAAGATGTTATGACATCTAAGGGGTAAAATTTGGGGTACAACAGGGTTGATTCTCATCCCTTAAAACATCAGCCTCCTCTTGGGCTTTATACAAAGATCATTCTCCAGTTAAGAGAAAATCCCTTCATACCAGTAGATTTGGAAAGTCTCATCTCCTCTTGGATCTCAAAGAAACCCTCAAGTTTCCTTAAAGCAAAGGAAAAAAATTTGATGACTTAATCAATCTCCAACAGAGTTAAAACCTCCATAGGTTTTTAAAACTCAATCTTTAAACTCTTCTAAATTCCCCAACTAGGGTCAACTTACTATCAATACAAACCCTAAAAAAAATCAGAACCTCAAGGCATCTGATATTTCAACTCTACTGTAATCCTCACCAAGAGTTTATTCCCCACTTTGGACCTATCTCTGGATCTCAATAATCCTCAGTAGAAGTTATCCTCCTCTTAGGCTTCATATAAGAAATTCCCCAACTAGCCTCCTCTTAGGCTTTGTATAATGATTTTCCCTCAGCAAAGTTAGCCTCAATCTTGGGCTTTGTACAAGACATGTCATATTCTCTAGCTGAGTCAATAAATCATTTTAGCCTCAATCTTTGGCTTTATACAAGACAGATAAAACCTCTCCCCAATGGAGTCAATTCATTTCTTTTAGCCTCAATCTTGGGCTTTGTACAAGACAGATAAAATATTCCCCGGAAGAGTCAATTCCTTCTAGCCTCCTATTAGGCTTTGTATAAATGATCTCCCTAAGCAGAGTCAACCTTTTAGCTTCAACCTTGGGCTTTGATCAAGGAACATAAAAACCATCATCCCCTCAGAGGAAATCAACATTTCTCTCTGCACGAAGACATTTCTCTGTACATCACACATCTAAACAGACAAATAAAAAAACCTAATCCCAGATAACTGGTGTAAGTGGCACACTTATTGATTCAAAAATCTAAGTTGTGATCCCTCTTTTACCCTGGTAAACTTCCTCTTTCATCTAATTGCTGTAAGCGGCAAGCCTCTGGATTATTTACATCGAAGCCCATGTCCCCCTCTTAGCAAGAAAGATTCCTATGGAAAAATGGCATTCCTCATTACTGAGTTAAAGTTTCCTCCTTCAGGACATCTCCCTCGTAAAGGAAATTATGGCATTGTTGGATTCTCATATCCCAGTTAAAGTAATTCTTCTTTATAACCAAATACCCCAACAACTGCGATGAACAGGTGAGATATCTCCCTTTAGAGATGACAAATTCTCTCTCAGTCAAACTTTTAGCTTCAATGTTGGGCTTTGAACAAGACACAAATAACCTTTAGCTTCAATCTTGGGCTTTAAACAAGACACCAAACATCTTTTTCCTCCCATAGAAATAGGAGGAACTACAATTGCTCTGATTTCCCTGTTTTCTTTAATGGGAATACGTAGGCATAAGATTGGGAAATCTTAGCGAGCACACAAATAAAAAACTTTAGGTCCAGTACCTTACCAAAAACATCGAAAAACCCGAAAACAATAAAAACACTCTCTCAACACTCCCAAAGGAGAAACTTTCCCAATTTACAAATAAACACCTATAAGCAGATAACAGTAGAACATGCTAAACAATCTATGGATAACCATATATACGCTGGGTAATTAAGAACTCCCCTTTGTATAACCTAAACCCAGACCCCCCAATCTCTTAGCATTTGTTAAAGAAAACATTTGCGTGCAAGGTTAGTTTTAGATATCTTCCCTTTCCTTTCCAGTTTCATAGGATAAATAAGAAATCAGAAAGTAGCACCCAATTCCAACCATTGCGGTAAGGTGGTCGCGTCACCGACAAAAATCGCACGCTATAGAAAAATGACGACTTTGCTAGGGAAACTTTAGGATCAAAGTTCCTAAGAGGTCTAGGTTGTTTAGAATTTTCTATATATATATATATATATATATATATATATATATATATATCATTTACTGTTATTTCTACTTGATATCCGTGTTTAATTTTCTGTCAACTGGGAATGCGATTGATACGCATGTGGAAATTTTGAGAACATTAAGATAGGGGTGGCATAGACAGGTAACACTTGTAGGGAGTGAATCTCAACCAAGCTAACTTTGTAGCCCACCGAATCAGTCGAGGTACCCGTACGGAAGTATCGATGTTGAACGACCGATTGTCGTGAAAGCATTGTCTTTCCTAGTGTGGTACTGTCATACCCTAAATTTTGACCATTAATATTCCCATCATTGTGTAAATCATCATCACAATATGGATGTACCTTTATGCCTCATCAATCTCCTCAAGGAATTGTTGAGCATCCACTGCAATCAGAACTTAGGGTTTCAAGCCCTCTCAGAGCTTTTAGACAAAGGATCAATCAAGGAATGACATGATTTTCAACTTGTCTACACCCTCAAATATACACAATGGATCAAAAGGACTCTCACTTCAAGTATTAAGCACAAGGATGCTCCCTTCTAGGTGGATCAAGCCTCAAGATCGCCAGTGTCACCAAATTAGGGTTTTGGTCGACCAGGGCCTCCAGGTGGAAATTTTCCTCTGGGGATGAGCCAAAGATCCAAAACATAACCTAATATGCTCCATGGAACCTCATAAACCCAATCATCCAGTCAATTTTGCCTCAGGGGATGCATTCATCAAAAATCAGGAATTGGGGTTTCTTGACCTAATGCACCCCTAAGTTGACTTTTGGGACCAAGTATGAACCAAGACCTCAAGAGAGGATTTGAGGATCTCCAATATGCTATATTGATCCATTTGGGATAATGGATTGATCCAAGAAGCTTGAGCAACAAGTTTCAACTTCATCTGAACCACAGTTAGGGTTTCGCGGGAAAAGTCAACTGTAACTTTGACTTTTGACCAGGACATGCTCCCAATCCCTAAGACATGATTCAATATCACCCTATAACACCCATAGAACATGTACATCAAGTTTGATTTAGGTCAAGGACATGATTTCCTGAAGAATTGCACAGTTTGGAATTCATCGGATAAAAGTCAACTGTGCACAAAAGTCAACTTTGACTTTTTGAGATTTTTCACAAAAATGGATTTCTAACCCTAAAATGATGTTTATGTATGATTTGAATCATCATTCATCAAGAAAAATCAAATAAAATGGGACAACTTGTAAAAGGGGTAACCATAAAAACTTAGAAAATTTTCTAAGTTATGGAAAAAAGTGACAAAGGTACCAACTTTGGAGGATCATAACTCCTAAACCACAAAGCCATTTTTTCCATCCAAAGCTTGATTTGTAGATCTCATTGCCATCTACAAAAACTTCATACTGACCTATGTCCAAATTCCTCATGGATTTTGAGTTATGGAGTGATCAAAATCAAGAAAAGTCACTTTGTTCCAACACTTAGTGAAAATTTCACTAAGTCAAATTTTGCCTTACTTTTTTCCAAATGTAGGGGCATTTTTCACTTGGATCCAAAAAGTATCAAAACCAAATAGGATCAAACAGTTGTTGTATCATGTAAGGGCTTTCCAAAATGGCCAAGAACATCACCAAATTCAATTTGAGCTATGAGATATGACATTGGCAAGTTGCCTTGCTGAAATCTGCCAAGGCAAGGCAGAATTTTGCACTTTTGGTCGATTTGCCAAAATCAGCCAATTCCAAGCCTTGTCATCACTTTGGACACATCTGAGGATTGAATCTAAAGGGGACAATCACTGAGCCAAGCCTCCAAAGTCCTTGGAACAAGAAATAGCATGTTGAACCTAGAATTGCCTAAAATAGGGACAAGACTCCAATTTTGGATTGGAGCATTCAATGGAAGCATCAAGGTGGCATGGACTGAGCCATTCTCAACTGAATTCAGTCAAGACTTATCCAAGACCAAGGGGACCAGTAGCCTGTGCCCTAACCTCTAGTCAATGGCTAGAGGAGACTTGGATTTTCATTTGCCAACATTGGCCAACCCTACTCAGCAGTTGCCATTCACTATTCCTTGCAAAACAAACTTGCTCTACTATAAATAGAGCTCAATTGTGATCAGTTTAAGTACAACAAAGGCCTACAACACTTGCCTTTCTCAAAATCCACTTCTCACTCTCAAAAATGCCTTTCTTAGCAAGTCACTATCGGGTCTTTCATTAGAGAGCAATTCCACTCAAACCAATCACACACACACCTCATATACATCATATGTGAGCTGATCAAACACTTAAACAACATCTGGAACACTGATTTCTCAGAATCACCAGTCAATTGCTCAAGGTTTTAACCAAAGTACAGTTGAGATGCCATGAAGTGATCCAGCCAATTTCCATCAAGTCCAAGCATTCAAACACACTCCATAGGGTGTAGGGAAGCTGTTCAGATCATCACAACTCATCTGTAACACCTCCAACTCAGAAATCAATTTGCTCTTGCTTTCACGACCTAGAGGTAAGCCTAAACTTGGTCATCTCTCAATCTATGCATATTTCCTCGCACAATACTTTTGCCAAATGTTCATAATCATGCATGGAATGTTTCCCCTCAAGTAATTGCTTTGTTTGAATCGTGTATCAAAAATCCCAGCCTTCATGCAGAATTTAGGGTTCTTGAGGATTTTTCGTGATTTCTTGTTTTATGCTTAATTTAAATGAAATTAGTTGCCATAGACATGATCGTGAGGTTGAAACGAGTTGATTGGTATGTGGATTGCATGATATAACCAAGTATTCAGTGAGATTGGATAGAAAATGCAAATCTGGGCAAGGCAGAAAACGCGCGTGTTCTTGGTCCATGTTCTTGGCGCCATTTCTCTCAAATTCAAATATTTGAATTTTGTGATTTTATTTAATTGATTCAAAAATTAATTTCTCTCTGAGTTTTAATGATTTTGAGTTGATTCTTTTTTTAATAATTCACAAAAATGTTAAAATATTTTATTTTCCCAAAAAATCCCAAAAATATTATTTATTTCATATAATTGATATTTTTGCAAAGAATTACTATTTTAATTGTTTTTGACATTTTGAATATTTTTTCCACCTTGATTTTGCAACTTTTAATGCCTTCTAATTATTTTGTAGGTCAATACTTAATTTTTGAAGCATTAATCCAAGATCACAATTTGTTTTACATATGTTAAACAATTTTGATCATTTTAATTGAATTTTTATTCAATTAAAACACATTTTGAAAACAAATTAGGGTTTTGGATTAATTCAACCCTCATAAATCATTTTCAAAACACTTTTGGGCCTCTAATAGAGTGTAAGACCCAAACCCCCTTGTACATAAAACTTTTTGGGTCTCACTTATTGTATAAGTCCCTCTGTACAAGTGAACGGCGTGATCGTCGCCTTTTAAAAATTAATTGGGCCTCTCCTCGAGCTATAAGACCCATTCAAAACTTTTGGGCCTCTAATAGAGTGTAAGACCCAATCCCCTTTTAACCAAAAACAACTTTGGGCCTCAGATATTGTATAAGCCCTTTGCGTTAAAAGAAAATATCGGCGCGATCGCCATTTTAAACGGAAAAAACATCTGGGCCTACCCTCGTGTTATAAGCCCCACTCTTTTTCTTTAAACTTGTTGGGCCTCTATTAGAGTGTAAGACCCAAATCCCTTTGTACAGAAAACATTTTTGGGCCTCAGTCACTTGTATAAGCCCCTCTGTACAAATTCAACAGTGTGCTCACTGATAAAACCCTGGGCCTCTCCTTGAGCTGTAAGCCCCAAATCTTTCTTTTTCAAAGCACTTTCTCCTTTGATTTTGAAATATACTGTTGTTTTCAATCTTTCTTTGTTGAACAACTAACCAAACAGCATGGAAGCTCTACAACTGAGTAAGTGTTTATCCGCTTTCATTTACCGCTTTCATATACATATAACTGTATTGTGGGGCTGTTTCGCTGTAAGTCTTCTTTCATAAACTCATATCAATTGTGTAATAACAGTATAGATATTTAGAGTTCCCCCGGCAACTACGTCTAGCATTAAGCCCATTGATCACTCTTAAATAGTCAAAACTAGATTCCCATAGGATTACCAGACACAGTCTTCCCTCCTCTTGGGGTTAAACAATATGGAGCCATGAAAGGCAGCATTCTCGGTGAACCCTTTCATAGACTGTCACTCGTAGAAGTTGTCAAGAAACTCTATTCCCCAAGATGATCTTTTCTCCGTGAATGGCATCTCTTGAGTTTCTTCCAAATTCTCAAATTTTCCTGGCTTGATCTATTCTCGGTGAATGGCATGTCTTGAATTTCTTGGGGTTTGGGGACCCACAGGCTTCTTAAAAGCACTTGTCAAGAAACTCTACTCCCCAGAGATGATCTTTTCTCCGTGAATGGCATCTCTTGAGTTTCTTCCAAATTCTCGAACTTTCCTGGCTTGATCTATTCCTCGTGAATAGCCTGTCTTGAATTTCTCGGGGTTTGGGGACCCATCGACTTCTTAAAAGCATCGGCCTCCTCTTGGGCATTGTTTGGGGACCCATCGGCTTCTTAAAAGCATCGGCCTCTTCTTGGGCATTGTTCAAGGACCCACATGCTTCCTAAAAGCATCCCCGCCTCCTCTTGGGCTTAGTACAAGGACCCATCGGCTTCTTAGAAGTATTCACAGCCTCCTCTTAGGCTTCGTATAATGATTCTTCCTCCGGGAATGATAGCCTCCTTTTGGGCTTCATACAAGGACCTATCGACTTCTTAAAAGTTTCCATCCTCCTCTTGGGCTTCGTACAAATTGTCCCGACGACCTTCTAAAGGTATAGGAACAGAAATCAATCATCTTAATAGAACAGTCTTTCCAAGAGTCTACTACTGTTTCTCAAAGCATAGTACAAAAGATGAAACTCTAGACTTGGACAGTCTAATTTCCTTGAGTCTCCAAGACATTCTCAAGCACCCTTCAAGAATAGGAAGAAAACCCGTAGACTCGGACAGTCTCAATACCCTTTGGATTTCCCATTTCCTTAAAGAAAAGGAAATAACCCTGATCCTCGAATCAAATCCCTGAGTACAGCATTACTCATATAAGAACTGGTTTTCTCTTTAAATCAGCATACTGGATCAGTCACTCAACTGAAATAGCACTATAGCCTCCGCTTGGGCTTTGTACAATGATTCTCCCCAGCGGAGCTAACGATTTTAGCCTCCATCTCGGGCTTCGTACGAGATACAAAAGACTCTCTCTTGTTGAGTCAATCCCTTTCAGCCTCCATCTCAGGCTTTATACGAGATACAAAAAGATTCCCTCGTTGAGTCAAAAACCTTTTAGCCTCTCTCTCGGGCTTTGTACGAGACACATATTAGCCTCCTCTTAGGCTTTGTATAAGGAAAACCTTTTAGCCTCCTCTTAGGCTTTGTATAAGAAAACCACTGGTTGATCCAATCAACCTTTTAGCCTCAAAGTTGTGCCTCGTTCACAGTATACAAACATCAACAACTCCTTTCCTTTCATCTAATCGCTGTAAGCGGCAAGCCTCTGGATTATCTACATCCACGCCACTGTCCCTCTTTTAGCATGAGAAATTCCTAAGGAAAGATGGCATTGCTCTACACTGAGTTAAAGTCTTCTCCTTCAGGTCAAAAACCCTTATAAAGGAGATTATGGCATTGCCGGATTCGCATATCTCGGTTAAAGTAATCCTCCTTTATAGCCAGTCACCCATCAGTTGTGACAAAAAAACCTCTTTAGAGATGACAAATTCTCTCTAAAGACAAACACCTTCAGCTTTACATCTTGGGCTTTGAACAAGATACAAACTACCTTTCGCTTCACGTCTTGGGCTTTGAACAAGACACCAAAACAACCATTTCCTCCCATAGAATAGGAGGAACTACGATCACTCTGATTTCCCTATTTCGGAAAACGGGAATACGTAGGCATAAGATTGAAAGAAAAATTTTAGCGAGCACACTAAACAAAAACCCAAAATCCCATACTTTCATATATCCGTCCTAACATCTAAACCTCTCACCAATCGACCCAACACCACTTTTAACAAAATAAACCTAATAGAGACCCCGAATCTTTGTAGCATCTGTAAACCAACAGTTTTGACTATTTAACCTTAGTTTGCAAGCAGGGTTAATTTGAGACATCTATTTCCCTTCCTTCATTAGCTTCAATAGGATAACAAATGAATCGAGCTGTAGATACCAAAGAGCGGTAGTGCTTCGCAACCACGTCCAAAATCGCTCGCTACAGGTACCCATGACCCTGAGGATTTAGTAGACATTAACCATATAACCCTTTGGTAGTGCGGTAACTATCGGGAATAGTTGATACGTGATACTACACTCAAATGAGATTCATCCTAGGATATTATAGCTCGCTCGAGCGAATCAGCTTGCTGTCGGTATCCTTAGGAGGGTCAATGATTTTGGGAACCTTAGAACCCATTCTACTGGTACAAAAATTGACCAAAATAGTACAACCTTTGGGGATGGGCAGAGCCATGACTTCATGCTTGTGACGTTGAACCCTTAAACCCATGTTTTCAAATGTTTTTGTGTGCTGCAATCATGCATTCATCTAAAAAACTCTTTTCAAACAAGAAAAAAATCATTTTTTAAAATAAACTAAAACAATGATTGCAAATATCAGAGGTTACGTTATGGATTTCGGTAGAAGAAAGACGCACAAGTACACCTTCAAAACTCTGAAACTAGAAGACTTAAGGAAATTGGCAAAGATGATTACCAATCCCGAGGCTTTCAGAGCTAAGCACGGATGACTGTTGTCTCTGTTAAGGGTCCACGTAGTTGAAGGAATCCTGTCTATGTTAATTCAGTTCTACGATCCGGTTTATCACTGCTTCACATTCCTGGATTACCAACTGGCACCAAAATTAGAAGAGTACTCTCACCTGATTGATTTACCTATCACTGATCAAGCTCCATTTTCTGGACTGGAAGAAGTTCCAAAGGATCAGACCATTGCAAGAGCAATCTCTTTAGACGAGTCAGAAGTTAGGACTCACATGACCACCAAAGGAGGAATCCAGGGTTTACCAGCCAAACTCCTGATGGAGAAGGCTCTGTACTTTGCTAGTATAGGAAACGTAACTGTCTTTGAAGACGTCTTTGTTCTGCTCACATATGGGTTATTCCTTTTTCCCAACATCGACAACTTCGTCTATACCAACACTGTTAAGATATTTTTGATAGGAAACCCCCTACCAACCCTGCTCGCAGATGCTTATCATTCTGTACACTTAAGGAATTTGTACAGCGGATGAATGATCACATGTTGTGTGCCATTACTCCACAAATGGTTCATTTTCCATTTGCCCAAGTCAGCTACTTTTTGGGATCGTAAGAGTACTCTACGTTGGTCACAAAGGATTATGTCCCTTACCAACTCTGACATAGATTGGTACAATAGAATTTACGAAGGGATAGAGATCATAGACATATGTGGAAATTTCCTTAACATACCCCTCATTGGAACTAAAGGAGGAATCAACTATCATCCAATTTTAGCTCGCCGTCAACTAGGATACCTGATGAAGAATATCCCACATAACATTTATTTGGAAGGTCTTTTCTTCAAGGAAGGGGAAAATGACAAGGCACTAAAGAAAGAAATAGTTCATGCCTGGCAACATATTCACAAGAAAGGAAGAAAGTCTCTAGGAATACCAAATTGTACCTCCATGGAGCCTTATCTCCACTGGGTGCAGACTAGAGTCCTCAAGCTGAGAATGCCTTACCCTCACCAAGAAGTTTTTCTGCTAAAGGAATCTCTTTTATTTCATGTCTGATATGGAAAAACTCCAGGTAGCTCTCAACAAAGTTCAATGTGAGAAGAGCTCTTGGAAGAACAAATACCGGATCCTTAATTTGGAATGTACCAAGATTCAAGAACTGTTGAAAGAAAAGGATGCTCTGATTGAAATACTAGAATAACATGCTATAGAGAGTCAGGAAGATCGAAGGAATTTGCTTGCTCCTTTAACTTGGCAAAGGACTAACGACCCGACAACGGCTGAAGAGCCCCGGTCAAAGAAAAGAAAAATACAGGAACCGGCATCTGAGCTCTCTTCAGAGAGGACTCAGAATCCATGAGTTCAGAATTTTTCCTTGCAGCACTTTGTAAAATACTGTACTTTTTCCTTGAAAATACTGCAATCTTTCGAATTCAATAAAAGGGGTCTCCACCCCCCACTGTATGATATTTGCGATCTAATTGTTGAAGTTTCTTTTTGAATAAAACAAAAACTAAAAAATATATCATCGCATATCATTCATCATTCTCGCATAACACATTTTTTCTTATCTTTGATGAAAGCACTTGTTGTTTGACTAAATTTTGCTAAAACATTCTGATGATATAATTGAAGAATCAGCAGAAGAAAAAGATGTAGAAGGAGATGTCGTAGCATAGTGACTCGACATCCTGACTGACTTACTAAGTTAGCAGGTTATAATCTGTTGCAAGAATTAAGGAACGGATCAAGGGATCACAAGATCAAAGATAGAAAGCCCAAGATAACATAAGACTATATAAGAAGACTTAGACCTAGGGTTTTGATATCGAATGTACCTTTGTATCACTTGTAACTTTGTAACCTAGTTCTCTTGTGTTGAATAAGGGTTTAGGGTTTGAGAGTCATTGACTCTCTTAGGAGTTGTAAGTCTTCCTCTGTAAGATGAGATACAGAGTGGAAGGCATAGGTACAGGGACAGAACCAGAAGCCTTTAGGCAATGGTCTGTGTATCGTTCTTGGATGAAGCTGTGAAGTAAGTCCAAGATGACGTGTTGGTCAAGAAAGCATGATAGAGATTCTGAATTGGCAGAAGACAGAGATATCACAGGTTGTGATTAAGGAAGTGAGTAGGTCTCTCATATCAGAGTTGTAAACGATGGAGTTTAATTGTGATAAAGATGTTCATTGGGTAGATGTTAGGTATAAAGTTGTAAATGGGGGAGTTTAGCTTTGTAACAGTTCTACAGATAGTGAAGTCTTCTTCCTGTATTGGTATCCCCCAGATGTAGGTGAGTTGCACCGAACTAGGTTAACAATTGTTGTGTTCTTTACCATTCTGCAGACTTACATTTTCTATTAGGGTTCATGATAAACATGTTGGATTAGATGTCGTAACATCCGTGAGTGTGCCGTTCTGATATTCAAGGTATCAGTCTACTATTGCGCCTCTGAGTTTAAATGATTATCTAGCACAATGTCTTGACATATGTTAGGACATCTGTTGTCTGCATAGGCCATAATTTCAATTGGTATCAGAGCAGGCACCCTGTCTGGTTCTGGATGAGATCTTTGGGAGATACTTTCTGGTGTTTAAACAAGGAGGAGTTTGAATATCAGATCAATCAACTCAGACATACCCAAGGGTATTAATGGATGAGATGGATGTCTGGATCGAAGGGAGCAACCTGGAGGTTGTTCATATTGCTGAGGAGGTTCTACAACAACTACATGAGAAGTGGCTTGTTATCTTGTTGTGGTGTCTTATAAGATGTTCTGACATCTTATTAGGGCAAGTAGGATATGTTCCTTGGTAGTTCAGCTGCATGTGTTTCTGATGGAAGAGCTCTAGAATTATGGGATTCTGGAGTTGTTACTGAAGACAGTTGGTGGAAGATCTCAATCGTCGGCCTCTATATGTAAAGATATATGTTTTCTTTTATTCCAAAGTCGGGAGCGATGGAATGAAGGGAGTTGTTGGTAGATATCTGGTATGGTGACTTGGTACTTGGAAGCTTGATTTCTTGGTGCAGTTGAAGAGGAGAGGAGTTGAGTTTAAGTTTATCAAGTTCTTACTTTGGGAATTTGATAAATTATTGATCAGCTAGATTGTCAAAGATACTTGAGAATTCTCTCAAGTCCACTCATAAAGGCGTCTAGTCATGCATCTGGAGTCTTCTAGTTATTCTTCTGACTAGAAGGTGTTTCTTTGAAACACAATCTGAAGAAAGTGGAGGTGATTTATTTTCACCATCCAAAAACAACAAGGAAAGATTCATCTCTCTTAACCCTAAGAGTGGATCTAATCTGATTGGAGCATTCAGAAATGTTGAGGTAAATAAGATTTGTTTAGAGGAAGTCTTAGTTACTTGAGTCAAGGGTGGCAGCCTTGGTATCTCAACATTGTTTGTCAAAGAAGATACTTGCAAAAGATTGAATACTTGATAAGTGTTCATGAAATGATCTTCTGGAGCTTAGCTATAACAGTGAAGAAGGGTTATTGTACAAGGATTTAAGATCAATTGCTATTTGTGAACTCCACAAGTATTTAATTGATTATCCTTGAAAGTCAAGATTGCTGATGTTCAACAAAATGTTGGAACATCTCATCATCAGAGTTTGTGCAGAATCATGGGAGGGGTACGGCATATGCTTTAGCATCTGTTTTAGTCTTAGGTGGTGACCTAATAATGGGCTTCAGTCGGGTGTGATAGAAGCATGTGTTCTCTGGAGAGTTTCATGGCAAGAAACTAGTCTGGACTTTGATGCTGTTGAAGATGAAGATGAAGACATCATAATCTTGATGGTTACAACTTGGATCAGTTTATTTCTGATCTAGGTGCTTTAGAGCATGGATCTTGCTTTTTTTGGAAGTCAAAGTTAAGTAGCAGTTATCTCTGACTTTCTACAATCTGCTTTACTAAGGAAAGTGGCATTCTTTGGTTTGGCTTTGGTGTAGTCTTGGACTACTTATTTTTTGAAGACTCAGACGCGGCAGGTGTGATGTCTTTGGAGTTTTAAAGCAAGATGGAGGTTGTCTACTCAAACTTGGTGTTGAATCAAGTTTATGAGAGCATGGAACTCTTATTCTAGAAAGGGAGGAGGTTCTTCTAAGTGGCAGATGGAGGAGCTGAATTTAGCAGTTGGGTGTCGTATTAGAATGTTGTGACATCTAGCTTAACATCAGAAGTCTCAGCTGGTTATGTGGCACATCAGTTTAAGATAAGGTGATCTACAGGAGAATGGAAGTCATGGATGCTTCAAAAAGGTCTATCTCATGCAGTTTATGGGAGTTGGGGATGGGAAGATGTTACATGTCTAAGAGGCTTGGTGAATCCAAGATGTCTTGCTATGGTGCAAGTAGTTCATGTGACTTGAAGATTTGTTTTCATTAGTGGATCAGTGTATCTTGTGGGAATTATGAAGAAGAGTGAGATCAATCAAAATGTGGCATTTAGTTGGTTTCATAGTGTGCATTCAAGCAGGATGCTTGAAACTGATTACTCTTGTGCAGAAGAGTAGTTAGTTGAAAACGTAAGGAGGTTCTGGTTCTCTTGGAGCTTGTGGCAGAAGTTCTGCGTTGGGGATGGAAGTATACCTTCTTTTGGTGTATGAGAGTTTATTTCTCTCTGGGTTTCTGAAGTTCTCTTTGTTCAACCTGGTGGCGCAGTGTTGTGTGAAGATCTTCAGTTTGGATTACTATGCTGATAGTAAGTCCAGTGGTGGAGCATATCAAGAACCATGGTGTGTGGTGTCTATGATGTGTGGAAAATGTCCTAATTGATGTTAGAACATATTTGGGTTGGTTATCCTTGGTAGAGGATTCTTAAGTTCTGGTATAGGAACTTGTTGGCGACGTCATGTCTAAGGAGTATCTATCTTGTCATACAGGAGAATGATGAAGTAGAAGAACTGCCTTGGGAGCATGGTGTGGAGAAGACTGGAGTGGATCACGGGTTGATTGCATGAAGGTTTGGTTTCTGATGCGTTCAGAAGTGGATATTCACCAGAAAATTAGAAGTATTCCAAGTTATCATACGGGAGAATGATGGAGGAATATCTGTCTTAGATTATGGGGTGTCTATCTTAGTTGCTGGCCTTGGTAAGGTCAGTGGAAAATCTTGCGAAGGGGATACTGCCCCTATCTGCAAGTCATGCTAGTAGTGGATCAGTTTGGCAGCTGTGAAGTTCTGGAGCATGCATACGATATTTGACATCATTATAACAAACTAAGGGGCCCTGTGCGTCTCTTTGAGGAATGTGAAGCATTCTGATTCAATTGGTTTGTGCCTCAAGCAGCTGGAGGTCTATACATGAGAATTCAAGAGGAGTTCGTGTGGTGTGTAGATGGTTGCAAGAAGAGGGGGATCAATGGGACTTTGATCTTAAGCCAAGAGTTTTTTATGGTAGGATGGTTATCCTGTTATTTCCTCACGGGTAGCATGATGGTGATCATATGTGAGTGATTATTGGTTCTTGTCAGAAGAAGCAATAAGAGAGTTGATGATTGTGTTCAGTAGGTGGCTTAAACTGAGGGTGCACTCTTGAAGACATGAAGATGCGTCTTATGTTTTCCATTCATCAGCTAGGTGTTCTGTGGAGGAGCACTAGTTGCCTTAGATAGGGGGAGTTGCTCCTTAATCTAAGATGTTTTACTGTGAGGGTGCAGTGGAGTTCCAGTTTGTATTGTGTGTCAAGCAAGCTGTGATTATGTGTTCATCCAGGGAGGATGAGATGTCGAGAAGGATGTCTTGACATATTTGTATTGTTGCAAGTTGGGGGAGACTTGGCAGTGCAAGTTACATGGTTCTTATTGGATTCTTAAGAATCATTGGTTGAGTCTGGGGGAATTTATTTTTCTCTGCAGACTGTGATCATAATTTTGTGAAGAAGTCTCTGTAACGTCAAATCAAAAGAAGAAGCTGGGAAGAATAGACAATGTCTGACATGATGCCAGGACATTGTTATAAAACATGTGTGCATGTAATGGGTTCTTTGGTCGGCCTTCTTAAAAGAAGAAACAATCAAAGCAGTCTTGGTCAGTGCGCTATTGGTGGAGTTATTGCCTTCAATTAATGGTCCTTTGAATTGACTAGCTTTATTTTCTATGGATCGTTACTTTCTAAGGAAATTGCTCGGCTATAAATAGGAATGCTTTGATCTTCTTTAGTCTCAATACTCTCTCCTTGGGTTGGTGACAGATGGGGTTTTTCAAAATCTGGGTATGTTGCATCTGGGTTTGGGGTTGTCTTGGTCACTTTTGCCACGTTTTGGCTAAAAAGGGGGAGAATGGTTTTCTGATGCTGTCTGGGATTGGGTAAATTCCTGCAGTTGTTTTGCAAGAATGTTGGTTAAGATGTTCTAACATATTAACAATCTTATTTTCCTTGTGTCTTGTGATCTGAGTTGTGTAGCAGGTTGTGTATTGTGACCTCGCAATCTTTGCTCTCAGTGTTATGAAGCCTACAACTGCTGTTTCTTTTCTAGAGGAGTCTTCTGGTTCTCAAGACATCCCTTGAAAGGAGGGGGAATATGTTGAGGGGGAGACTCTCTCAGACCTTAGCTCCAATCAATTCTTAAGATGAGTCTTGAGAAAGGAGTCTTGCTGATTGCAGAATGCAGAAGAAAATGTTTTAGCCAAAATTTGTCAAAAGGGAGAGATTGAAAGCACTTGTTGTTTGACTAAATTTTGCTAAAACATTCTTATGATATAATTGAAGAATATGCAGAAGAAAAAAATGTCGAAGGAGATGTCCCAGCATGGTGACTAAACATCCTGAATGACTTACTAAGTTAGCAGGTTATAATTTGTTGCAAGAATTAAGAAACGGATCAAGGAATCACAGGATCAAAGATAGAAAGCCCAAGACAGCAGAAGACTATATAAGAAGACTTAGACCTAGGGTTTTGATATTGAATGTACCTTTGTATCACTTGTAACTTTGTAACCTAGTTCTCTTGTGTTGAATAAGGGTTTAGGGTTTGAGAGTCATTGGCTCTCTTAGGAGTTGTAAGTCTCCCTCTGTAAGATGAGATACAGAGTGGAAGGCGTAGGTACAGGGACAGAACCAGAAGCCTTTAGGCAATGGTTTGTGTATCGTTCTTGGACGAAGCTGTGAAGCAAGTCCAAGATGACGTGTTGGTCAAGAAATCATGACAGAGATTCTGAATTGGCAGAAGACAGAGATATCACAAGTTGTGATTAAGGAAGTGAGTAGGTCTATCATATCAGAGTTGTAAACGACAGAGTTTAACTGTGATAAAGATGTTCATTGGGTAGATGTTAGGTATAAAGTTGTAAACGGTGGAGTTTAGCTTTGTAACAGTTCTACAGATAGTGAAGTCTTCTTCCTGGATTGGTATCCCCCAGATGTAGGTGAGTTGCACCGAACTGGGTTAACAATTGCTGTGTTCTTTATCATTCTGCAGACTTACGTTTTCTGTTAGGGTTCATGATAAACATGTTGGATCAGATGTCATGATATTTGTGAGTGTGCAGTTCTGATATTCAAGGTATCAGTCTGCTGTTACGCCTCTAAGTTTAAATGATTATGTAGCACAATGTCTTGACATGTGCTAGGAAATCTGCTGTCTGCATAGGCCAGAATTTCATTTGAGTCTCACGTATGTGTCATAATTCTAGAGTCACACTGTCTCACTCATACAATACTCGGGCCAATCGACAAAAGAAAATGGACGATCTCGAGGAAGAGAATAGAGAGCTAAGAGAAGAAATCGACGCTCTAAAGGAAAGTTTGGAAAAACTTCACAGTGACATGCAATCCCTGCCAGTAGCTCAGGAGCAGCGACATCAAAAGACTGTGATCTTAGAGATCACATCTACACTTGTAAGGGAGACATATGATCCTCGGTGCAACATGCATAAGGGTCGCCCCTGGGGCATGCCTCTTAACTTTATACCCGAGGGATATATCCCACCAGTCACTAAAGACCCAAAAACTGCAGCAGGAACCATTGGACCTGAAGGTTACAAACTTCGGTAAAATGAAGATGCAAGGGTTACAACAGCAACACTTGAAGGTTACAAACTTCAGGGCACTGAAGCTCCAAGAGTCACCGCTATAATGACCATACCATAGCCAGTGGTACACACTGTCCCGAAAGGACAAATTCCCCCAAGCAATTTCTGGTGGAAACGAAGACATGTACGAAAGGATGAATGAGTTCCAGGAACGATTCTTGGAAATGCAGAAAGTACTGCGTGCCATTCGCGGTCAAGACTTATTTGGAAAGGATGTCGCAGACCTCTGTTTGGTCCCTAATGTAAAGATCCCGCACAAATTCAAGGTGCCTGACTTTGAAAAATACAAAGGCAACTCTTTCCATCAAAGTCATTTGGTGATGTACGCTCGAAAGATGTCAACCCAGACAGAAAATCAACAGCTACTGATCCATTACTTCCAAGACAGTTTGACTGGTGCCACACTCAAATGGTACATGGGTTTAAACTGCACCAAGATCAGTACTTTCAGAGATCTCGACGCAGCCTTCGTTCAGCAATATAAATACAATTTGGACATGGCACCAGATAGAGATCAACTCAGAGCAATGTCGCAGAAGGACAAAGAAACTTTTAAAGAGTATGCTCAGAGATGGCGTGAAATTTCCGCTCAGATTTGTTCCTCTCTTGAGGAAAAAAAGATGACAAAGATTTTCCTGAAAACCTTGAGCTCATTCTATTATGACTGAATGGTTGCAAGTGCACCCAGTGACTTCATTGAAATGGTGAACATGGGAGTACGCCTTGAAGAAGCAGCCCGAGAAGGACGATTGGTCAAAGATGCAGAGCCATCTAGCAGTACTAAGAGATACGGTAGTATTTTCCAAAAGAAAAAAGAGCAAGATATTAGTAATATCTCTCTGGGAAGGCAAAGGTAAAGGTATCAACCAGTAGCGGCGATAACTCCTGCTATTAACCCAGCGCTGACTCTGACTTATCAACCTCAGGTTGCTCAGAGCCAACCAATTCAACAACAGTATCAGCAAATGATGCAATAGCCTTTTTAGCAGGCTCGTCCACAGTACAACAACAATAATCGTACGACACGACCATCAGGGTTCGACCCTATACCAATGTTGTACGCAGAATTGTTTCCACTTCTACTGGCCGAGGAGCACGTCCAAACCAGGACTCCTCTTGCAGTACTGGAAAATCTGCCTTTTTGGTTCAAAGCGGATCAAACTTGCCCTTACCATCAAGGAGGATCGGGACACAACATAGAGAATTGTCTCAGCTTCAAGTCTGATGTATAGAAGCTTGTCAGGAACGGGGTTTTATCCTTCAAAGATAATAATCCGAATGTTCAGACGAACACGTTGCCACAACATAAGAAGGCTGCAGTAAATTTAATAAAGGAAGAACCTAGCTGCAGTTATCAAATTCACGATGTACTCCTATTAAGAACCAATCTGGTGAGGATGCATTGCAGACAAAGCGGGTACGGTCATGTGTCGTCTCACAATTATCACCAGTGTGATATTTGCTCAAAGAACGATCAAGGGTGTTCTGTAGTGCAAATAGCTTTACAAGAACAATTGGATCTGGGTTGGATTCAGGATCACAGGATCCATGAAGTAAACATGGCCTATGCAAATCCCAACATTATTCAGAACCATGACATCCGTGCGATGAACGTCAAGTTAGTGGCGATGCATTCGAGGCAAAGTCAGTATTTTAATCTACCACGTCACGATTACAATGCTTGTCCAGTCTGCTCAACAGACAATCAGGGATGCTCTTTTGTACAAGAGGCCCTCCAACGTCGGATGGATCCAAGATTACCGTGAAGAAAATAACCATCAAGTCAATATGGTTCAGATCTTTGACATACACTTGATGAATACCAGTCTGGTAGAATTACATGCTAAGCAAGTCAGGTTCGGTTTTCTGGCTTCACATGATTATCTAGACTGTGAACAATGCTGCAAAGACAATCAAGGGTGTGCGCTTGTGCAAAGAACGCTTCAACATTTGTTCGACCACTAGTGGCTTCCAATTTACTTGGATGAAGCTACACAATGGATTAGCTTGACTGATGGGAATCCTGATAGACATCAGAGTTGTGATATCTGCTCAATGGAAACAGATCTAGTAAAGATACACTGCATACAAAGCGGGTGTGGCCGAGTACCACTGCACAACTATGAGCGCTGTAGGATATATTCGAAAGATAACCAAGGATGTTATCTCGTGCGAGCAGCTCTCCAAGAATAGTTAAACCAGAAGGAGATTCGACCATGTTCGAGTTCTAGATCGATCAACATGATACACGACTACCTCCCTGGTCAGAACGAAAATGCTATCATAATCTCTGATCACGGAATGACCAAGAACGTTTGTGCCATAATTCCTCTGCTTAACGAGTCGAAAGTCTCTCTTGACAGTAGAAGAATTCTCAACCTCGAACCAATTGAGGCTGCCTATGATGGTCAGAGAAGTCAAAAAGCTCATGTGGTTATCTACCTGCCAGGACCAATACCGTATAAATCGGATAAGGCTATCCCTTACAAGTACGGTGCAACGACCATCGAAAATGGAAAGGAAACTCCATCACCCTCCGTTGTAAACATTGCTGACATCAGTCAAGTCACACGGAGCGCTCGGATCTTCAACAGAGGAGTTGGAGAACCTACCAAAGAAAAGGAACCTCAAACGGAAGTTCCTAACCCACAAGTCGGTTAATCCAGTAATCCAGAACTGGTGAAGAACAACGATGAGACGCTGAAGATAATCCAGAAAAGCGAGTACAACATTGTGGACCAATTGTTGCAAACTCTGTCTCGAATCTCTGTATTTTCTCTGCTACTTAGTTCAGAAGCTCACAGGGAATCTCTACAGAAAGTCTTAGAGCAAGCCTTTATGGAACAAGATGTGACGGTAAAATAGTTTGACAGTATTATCTCCAACATCACTTCCTGCAACAACTTGGGATTCAATGATGAAGAACTGCCGGAAGAAGGCAAAAATCATAATATGGCGATTAACATTACAGTCAACTGCCAAGACGATGCTTTAGCCAGCGTACTGGTAGACACATGATCATCTTTGTATGTTATGCCAAAATCAACTCTGGTACGACTATCATTTCAAGGAGCTCCGATGAGAGGAAGTGAGATCATCGTCAAAGCCTTTGACGGATCTAGAAAAGCAGTTATCGGTGAAGTAGATCTTCCCATAACCATCGGTCCTCACACTTTCCAAGTCACTTTCTAGGTCATGGATATCTGGGCAGCATACAACTGTTTATTAGGAAGACATTGGATACACGAAGTTGGGGAAGTTACTTCGACATTTCACCAGAAACTAAAGTTTATCAAGAATGACAAGTTAGTCACAGTGTGTGGAGAGCAGGCCTTAATCGTGAGGAACTTATCATCATTCTCCTGTGTAGAACCTGAGGAGGTTGTTGGAACCCAGTTCCAAGCACTCTCGGTGAGCAATGAGAATCGATCAGAAAGAGGGACGTCGATTTCCTCATACAAAGACGCTTTCGAAGTAATCAAGAGTAACGACATAAAAGGATGGGGGCAGCTTATAATTCCTACTGATAACAAGACAAAGAATGGTCTTGGTTTCTCTTCATCCTGTACCCAGACTACTAAGAAAGACGAAAGTTTTCGTCCCATTCAGGATTTCTTCCACAGTGGAGGCTTCCTCCACCCAGTGTCTCAAGAAGTACACACTATCAATGAGAGCGATTCCTCCGATACGGAAGAAGAGTGGAAACCTTACCTTAACCATGATGGTTATATATCTCCAAAAGAAGCGCGCACGCCATTCTATTTTCCCAAGCAGAGCCTGAGGTATATACCGAGATCCGACACCTGGATGATCTATGGAGATTACAATCCTGAGGAATGTTGTGCTCCACCTAACTCATTAGAAGATGACCTAATGAAAGACAGCTTTGACCAAGATTGTTATGATCCCCTGGATGACTTGCCTATCTGGAGGCCATGCCCAGAAGACTTGGGGAAAAAGAGTCAGCCTGATAATTCCTATCAACTGAGTAATCTCGAAAATAATACCCATGTCCCCACCAAGTCACGGAATCATTACTCAGGACATTCCGAAAATGCCCGACACCATGGTGACGGATCTGCAAAGATTGCAGGGCAAGAGTTCATCAACTATGCTTTTCCTGAGGTCAATGTCATTGAGGAAGATGACTCGTCCACTCCCGCGGAAATTTGGGACACTTTAGGATAGCCGAGTGGCAAGTACGACTTCCTAGTCAAGTACACCGCTCCCTAAAGTTCTCGTATCTGATATGAGGACATCCAGCCAACTGGATGGGGAGATTCGCTAGAGAGTGAAAACATTATGGAAGATATAACAAAATAGTTCATTTATGAGAACTCTGCATGGGAGGAAGACTCCAACGATCCTAATCCGCCAGAAATCAGCGTCATTTCTGAAGACAAGCCAAGAAGGAAAGTACCAAATTTTGTCAGTCACAGAGGAGTTCGCCGCCGTTGGGTTGTCGTCGATGTCCCGAAAGTCGTCCATAAGTCTAAGTAATTACCATCTTTGTTTTAAAACCTTTCACCTTGCTTGGGTGAAGTGGATGTTTTATAGGGCTCGCTTTTTTGTAAATATCCCTCTTCGCTTAGCCCAAAGCGAAAGAGTTTTGTTTTATAGGGCTATTTTTCAAGAATCGACAAATCATAAATAAATAATGTCATTCTGTCATTCCCGCATTTATTGCTGTTTTCACTTTTCGTTTTTCAGAAAATGGTAATCCTAAACAACCCAAAATAAAAACAAGCATTTTTAAGAAAATACACTGCACACACTCTTACATTCTCTCTGTCTTTGCTAAAAAAACGAATCATCACGTCATGCAGATTGCTTGTTTTAAACCCCATTGAAACGTACGATCCAATGCCTTCTCCCAACTTTGAATTCCCAGTATTTGAGGCTGAAAAAGAAGAGGACGAAGAAATTCCAGAAGAGATCTCCCGACTACTCATATAGGAGGAAAGGTCTATTGAGCCTCACAAAGAACCGTTGGAAACGGTCAATTTGGGTTCAGGGGAAGAAAAGAAAGAAGTTAAGATTGGGGCACTGCTCAGTTCAATTGTCAAAGAAGACTTGATAAAACTTCTCGAAAAGTTTCCAGATGTGTTTGCTTGGTCCTACCAGGACATGCCAGGGTTGGATACCAGCATCGTGGAACACCACTTACCATTGAAATCAGAATGTCCTCCCCTAAAACATAGACTGAGAGGGACTCATCCTGATATGGCCATCAAAATTAAAGAGGAAGTGTAGAAACAGATCGACGCGGGTTTCCTCGCCACCTCAGAATATCCTCAATGGCTAGCTAACATAGTGCCAGTTCTGAAAAAGGACGGAAAAGTCAGAATGTGCGTAGACTACAGGGATCTGAATAAAGCAAGTCCAAAGGATGACTTCCCCTTACCACACATAGACATGCTGGTTGACAGTACAACAAAGTTCAAAGTCTTCTCCTTCATGGATAGATTCTCGAGCTATAATCAAATCATAATGGCGCCGGAAGATATGGAGAAAACTTCATTCATCACCCCATGGGGCACCTTTTGTTACAAGGTAACGCCATTCGGTCTGAAGAACGCCGAGGCAACTTATCGAAGGGCTATGACAACTCTGTTTCACGACATGATGCACAAAGAGATTGAAGTATACGTCGATGACATGATTGCCAAATCTAAAATAGAGGAATAGCATGTGGGACACCTATCAAAGTTATTCGAGCGTTTGAGGAAATACAAACTACGCTTGAATCCCAATAAATGCACGTTTGGTGTCCGCTCAGGAAAACTCTTAGGATTCATCGTCAGCCAGAAAGGAATTGAGGTTGATCTTGACAAGGTCAAGGCCATTCAAGAAATGCCTTCACCAAAGACCGAAAAACAGGTCAGAGGATTTCTGGGACATCTGAATTATATCTCCAGGTTCATATCCCTTATGACCGCGACATGCGCGCCAATCTTCAAACTACTCAGAAAGAATCAAAGCTGCGTATGGACAGAAGATTGCCAAAAAGCTTTCGACAGTATCAAGGAATATCTGTTAAATCCACTGATTTTGTCTCTTCTAGTGGAGGGAAGACCATTGATCATCTACATAACAGTCTTGGAAGACTCCATGGGTTGTGTACTTGGCCAACAAGATGAAACAAAAAGAAAAGAGTCTGCCATTTACTACTTAACACAGACTGTGAAACTCGGTACACCATGCTCGAGAAAACTTGATGCGCTCTGGCTTGGGCAGCCAAACATCTTCACCAATACATGATTTGTCACGCTACTTGGTTAATCTCCGAAATGGATCCGATCAAGTACGTCTTTGAAAAACCTGTTCTCACGGGAAGGATAGCCCGTTGGCAGATGTTGTTATCAGAATATGACACCGAGTACCATACTCAGAAAGCCATCAAAGGGAGTATTTTAGCCGATCATTTGGCTCATCAAACGATTGACGATCAGGAATCAGTCAGATTTGACTTCCCAGACGAAGATGTCATGTACTTGGAAATGAAATATTGTGATGAACTGCTACCCAGTGAGGGGCCAGAACCAGATTCCCAACGAGGATTAATTTTTGACGGAGCTATCAATAATTATGGAAACGGAATTGGGGCAATCATCGTAACAACTCAGGGTACCCACATTCCTTTCACTGCCCGACTGACATTCAAATGTACAAACAACGAGGCCGAATATGAAGCTTGTATCATGGGTCTCGAAGAAGCAATTGATTTAAGAATAAAGAACTTGTATGTGTATGGAGACTCAACCCTGGTTATCAATCAGATCAAAGGAGAGTGGAAGACATACCAATCGGGACTGATTCCTTACAAAGATTACGCGAGAAGGTTGTTACCATTCTTCAACAAAATTGAGTTTCATCATATCCCTCGTGAAGAAAATCACATGGCTGACGCACTAGCCACTCTCTCTTCCATGATTGATGTAAATCATTGGAATGACGTACCTAAGATTGACATAATGAACCTTGAGAGGCCCGCTTACATCTTCATGATTGAAGCAGTCTTAGATGACAAACCTTGGTATCATGATATCAAGTGCTTCCTTCAAAGACAAGAATACCCGCCTGGGGCATCAAGAAAAGACGGGAAGACTCTCAGACGACTGGCTGGAAACTTCTTTCTGAGCGATGATACACTCTATAAGAGAAACTTCGACATGGTTTTGCTCCGATACATAGACAGCCAAGAGGCAAACATGTTGATGAAAGAGATTCACGAAGGATCCTTTGGCACTCATGCCAATGGACATACAATGGCGAGAAAAATTCTGAGAGCAGGATATTATTGGTTGACAATGGAATCCGATTGCTACAAGTACATGAGGAGGTGTCACAAGTGTCAGGTATACGCAGACAAAATCCATGTACCGCCAACGCATCTCAAAGTCCTTTCTTCTCCATGGCCTTTTTCTATTTGGGGAATCGACATGATTGGCATGATTGAACCCAAAGCTTCAAACGGACACCGGTTCATCCTGGTAGCCATTGACTACTTCACAAAGTGGGTCAAAGCAGCGTCATACGCCAATGTAACCAGACAAGTGGTGGTCCGATTTATCAAGAACAATCTCATCTGCCGTTACGGTGTTCAAAGCCAGATCATTACGGATAATGGATCAAACTTGAACAACAAGATAATGAAAGAGTTGTGTGCTGAGTTCAAGATCGAACACCATAACTCATCTCCCTACCGACCTAGGATGAGTGGAGCGGTAGAAGCGACTAACAAGAATATCAAGAAGATCGTTCAAAAGATGGTTGTCACCTACAAAGACTGGCACGAGATGCTACCCTTTACTCTTCACGGTTATCGAACATCTGTCCGCACTTCAACATGGGCAACCCCTTTCTCTCTAGTATATGGTATAGAGGCAGTGCTCCCCATAGAAGTAGAGATCCCATCAAACTGGGTATTGATGGAAGCTAAGCTAACAGAGGCTGAATGGTGTCAAAGTTGACACAATGAACTGAACCTAATCGAAGAAAAGCGAATAACGGCTCTATGCCATGGTCAGTTGTATCAGCAAAGAATGAAGAAAGCGTTCGACAAAAAGATCTGACCCCGTGTCTTCAGAAAAGGAGACCTCGTGCTCAAGAAGATACAATCATTTCTCACTAATTCCCGAGGAAAATGGACTCCGAATTATGACGGCCCCTATGTGGTCAAGAAAGCCTTCTCAGGCGGCGGCTTGAGACTTGCAACCATGGATGGAGAGGAGTTTACTTACCCCATAAATGTTGATGTAGTCAAGAAATACTTTGTCTAAATAAATAAATAAAAAGTCTTGGTGGATTGAAAATCCGAAAAGGCGGTCCAGGCAAAAATTAGAGACATAAGCGAAAATCATCCCGATGGATTGGAAATCTCAAAAGACAATCCAGGCAAAAGTTAGGGATTCATGGCAAGTAACTACGTCCGACAAGGTTAAATCCCCAGCAGTAACACCATCCGTCGAAAAATTTCAAGTCAAGGTCATCTTCGACAGAAGCTCAGGATGTCCAGAATTAAAAGTTGGTAAAAGGATAACGATCGTTATGTTTCAATGTAGCCCCTTTTTCCGTAAATTACCATTTTCTTAGCTTTGTAAATGCTCTATGGGATCAGCGCTTGGCTGATTTCCATTCTATCAATAAAATTTGAGCCCTAGTGCTTTTTTTTTGTAATCCTCATTTATTTTTGCCTTAGAGAATGGCATTTTTAACATGATCAACGATTCTTAAAACAAAACAAAAAATGAATTTACTTGTCAAATTTTCTTCTGTTTTTGAAATAAAGATGACAATTATTTTGGACTACTAAACATCAAAAGGAACATCGATGGCTTCTCCAGAAGTGATCAAACCTCAAAATGCAGAATCAAAGTACTCCTTCTAAACCAGTGCACCTGATTGAAGGATCAACTGTTTCAGATGTAATGTCCCATCTGATATCCCTGGCAGAGTTCTTACCTCTTAAGACCAATTGATGGTTCTTTCACCCCCAGTAGGGTCTACCTCTCCTAAACAAGGCAGGATTGTTATCTTGAACCAATGATACTTTTTATCCCCCGCGGCAGCCGAGTATCCTTTCGTGTTCATTCACCAGTCAGTATGTCGCGTCTGTTTTGTCAGCAAAACATACATACATCATGCATGATTGATTCATATTCATATTTATGTTGCATTAATATCACTCTAGTCATACTCGTCCCCAAGTGATAACGTCCTCCCGATAAGGTTGTCAGTTCTTTCCTCGTCAAGAAATGTATCGTCTAAGCAATTTCTCCCCAATTTATTTCTGGATTGGAGCCTGTCCTCGACCACTTTGATAACTTGAATCTTTGAAAGGCAAGAAGGCATTCGACAGACACCTTTGGAACATCACTTTTCACCATTGAAGATGATATTTTCGCTTTCCTGGATTAAGGAAAATCCCCAGAGAAAGCCTCTTAACCAAAGACTCTCGGCAATACATCGGTTTTTCTCCCAAGAAATTCGATGTTAATGAAGTCATCAGCACCTCAAAATTGGATCACATCACATGGCATTTCTCCGAAAGGATCTCGAAGAAAAGTATGATGTAGTATCCCTAAGAAGAAAATGGTATTTCAAGAAACTCATTTTCCCCCAGTAGAGTCAACAAATGGTATCTCTAACAGGGAAGTTTGTACGCCTCTACAGTTTAGACAAATAGGTGTCCCCAGCAAGTCTGACCTCAAATCTTTTCCATCAAGTGGCGTCTCCCCAGTAAAAAATAATTCATCTGGGCCCCTCCTTGAGTATAAGCCCCAAATTTCCTTTTAAAACAACTTTCCTTTTGATTTAGATTCAAATTTATAGTTGTATCAAAACTTTCTTCAATTTCTTGAATAACTAACCATACAGCTGTAGTTACGATGCTGAAGCTTGCACACCTGTAAGTTCTACTGTTTTCAACATACTTGTTTATATATTTCATTTTTATATACTTGTATATATACTTGCTTAGAGTGTTCCCCGGCAATTAGGTCTAGGTTTAGATAAAACCAGTGGTTACTCTTTCAACACAGTCAAAACTAGTTCCCCCATAGGAAATTCCAGACACAGTCTTGCCTCCTCTTGGGCTTATACAATATGGAACAGAGAAAGGCATTATTCCCGGTGAAAATTTTCTCAAGACTGTCACAACTTAGAAATATCTATACAAGAAATTCATTTCCCTAAAGAGGATAATTCCCGGTGAAACCTCTCTTGAATTTCTTCAAACCCTAGAACTGTTCACTAAAGAAAGGATTATTCCCGATGAAACCTTTTCTTGAACTTTTCTCAGGTTTGGACCCACAGGCTTCCTAAAAGCATCCCCAACCTCCTCTTGGGCTTTGTACAAGGACCCTCAGGCTTCTTAGAAGCTCTCAGCCTCCTCTTGGGCTTAGTACAAGGACCTAAAGACCTCCTACAGGTATAAGACAGAACCTAGTCATCTTTTGCTAGTTCAATCTTCCAGAGAGTCAAAAACATCAGACCAGTTTAGGGTTGATTCTTATCCCTTAAAACATCATCCTCCTCTTGAGCTTTATACAAATATCATTCTCCAGTTAAGAGAAAATCCCTTCATACTAGTAGACTTGGAAAGTCTCGTCTCCTCTTGGATCTCAAAGAAACCCTCAAGTTTCCTTAAAGCACGGGAAAAAAACTTGATGACTTAATCAATCTCCAACAGAGTTAAAACCTCCATAGGTTTTTAAAACTCAATCTTTAAAATCTCATTCTAAATTCCCCAGCTATGGTCAACTTACTATCAATACAAAACCTCAGAAAAAATTAGAACCTCAAGGCATCTGATATTTCAACTCTTCTGTAATCCTCAGCAAGAGTTGATTCCCCAATTTGGACCTGTCTCTGGATCTCAATAATCCTCAGCAGAAGTTAGCCTTCTCTTAGGCTTCATATAATAAATTCTCCAACCAGCCTCCTCTTAGGCTTTGTATAATGATTTTCCCTCAGCAAAGTTAGCCTTAATCTTTGGCTTTGTACAAGACAGATCATATTCTCTAGCCGAGTCAATCAATCTTTTTAGCCTCAATCTTGGGCTTTATACAAGACAGATAAAACCTCTCCCCAGTGGAGTCAATTCATTTCTTTTAGTCTCAATCTTGGGCTTTGTACATGACAAATAAAATATTCCCCAGAAGAGTCAATTTCTTCCAGCCTCCTCTTAGGCTTTGTATAAATGATCTCCCTAAGAAGAGTCAACCTTTTAGCTTCAACCTTGGCCTTTGATCAAGGCACATAAAAACCATCATCCCCTCAGAGGAAATCAACATTTCTCTCTGTAGGAAGACATTTCTCTGTACATCACACATCTAAATAGACAAATTAAAAAACCTAATCCCAGATAACTGCTGTAAGTTGCACACTTGTTGATTCAAAAATCCAAGCTGTAATCCCTCTTTTATCCTGATAAACTTCCTCTTTCATCTAATTGCTGTAAGCAGCAAGCCTCTGGATTATTTACATCCAAGCCCATGTCCTCCTCTTAGCATGAAAGATTTCTAAGGAAAAATGGCATTGTTCAATACTGAGTTAAAGTTTCCTCCTTCAGGACATCTCCCTCGTAAAGGAAATTATAGCATTGCTGGATTCTTATATCCCAGTTAAAGTAATTTTCCTTTATAACCAAATACCCCAACAACTCTGATGAATAGGTGAGATATCTCCCTTTAGAGATGAAAAATTCTCTCTCAGTCAAACTTTTAGCTTCAATCTTGGGCTTTGAACAAGACACAAATAACCTTTAGCTTCAATCTTGGGCTTTAAACAAGACACCACACATGTTTTTCCTCCCATAGAAATAGGAGGAACTATAATTGCTCTGATTTCCCTGTTTTCTTTAATGGGAATACGTAGGCATAAGATTGCGAAATCTTAGCGAGCACACAAATAAAAAACTTTAGGTCCAGTACCTTACCAAAAACATCGAAAAACCCGAAAACAACAAAAACACTCTCTCAACACTCCCAAAGGAGAAGCTTTCCTAATTTACAGATAAACACCAGTAAGTAGATAGCAGTAGAACATGCTAAAGAATCTATGGATAATCATATATACGCTGGGTAATTAACAACTCCCCTTTGTATAACCTGACCCCAGACCCCCAAATCTCTTAGCATTTGTTAAAGAAAACATTTGTGTGCAAGTTTAGTTTTAGATAACTTCCCTTTCCTTTCCAGCTTCATAGGATAAATAAAATATCAGAAAGTAGCACCCAATTCCAACCATTGCGGTAAGGTGGTCGTGTCACCGACAAAAATCGCACACTACAGTCACAAGTTTAGTAGCAAAGATTAAATTCTAAAAGATGTTTATTTAACAAGACATATCAAAGATAGATTTTATCAATCTAACTTGAATATATTCGATTAATCAAGCATGTGAATTCGTTTTTGATTAATATATTCACGTATCCTCTCAATACCGTCTATGTTTAGAGCGATGTAGTGAGTATTATTGTATCCATCATTAGATGATGTCTCATGCTAACCACAAATACAATAATCTTTAAGATTAACACAAAGCAAATATCAACTCACAAATCTATGTCTAGAGTTTGTTTATTGATAGATGAATATTTTAGAACAAGGTTTGTAAAATTTATGTCTAGAGTGATACGAATCATAAATAGATCTTTAAGAAAAAACATTCACCGTATATTAATCATCCACTTGTTCACATACAAATAGATCAAAAGAAATACATACAAGCTGAGATAGACTACATCTACATTTGATACAAAGGATTTAGCTACCCATCACCATGGTAGCTTGCTTCACAAGGAAAAAGAGAAGATGAATGTGCATCCAAGATGAAGAAATGATCTAGGATACGAATCGAGCTTCTACTTGTAAAATATCACTCCTTGATGAAGAAATGAAGAGCTTAGGGTTTTTCTCCTAAGCCAATGTTACTATATCATAAAATTGGATGTTATGAGGTTATGATCCCTAAAAAGTAAGAAAAGGTACATAAATATCTAAACAAAATTTGTGGTGCGAGCTCCCTGTTCGTACTGCGAACATAACTTATAGGCACATGAAGTGCCTCTGAACAGTTAAACCGCCACTGAGGATTCTTTGACTTCGCATTGTGAAACTCCTATTTGCACTGTAAACTTCTTCGCCCAGACCTCACACTACGTTCAGTGAGGGGTTTAGCTACTATTGTCCAAATTTTCCAGCTCGCTTTGGCCTCGCTTTGAGCTTGTATTGCAAGCTCTCTTTGCCTTCGCTACTTGCTCGCATTGCGAACTTGCTGGATTCTTTATTTTAGCTTCCTTGTCCATTCATTTGTGCCTTGTTCTTTGATAATTAAGCCTAATTCCTACACAATAGCACACATATCAAGACATCCAAAGGTAAAATCAATTAAATTGAAGAATCACAAGAGAACATGCAATAAATTAATTAAAACTTAATAAATGAGTTTAAAAATGCCAAGAATAATGGTTCAATTTAAGACATATTTGGCATTCAACAATAACTGTGTGCGCGATCAATGGCCGGAAGTTCAAAGAGTAGCTTATCCTCTAATGGTAGAATCACTCCCAAATATGGACACGGTCTTTCAATGAAGGTGTTTGTTTCAAAGTCTGCTACAAATCCTGGTAAAAATATTGGATGTGCAAATTTTGGGGGAAAGAAGATGACTGCCAGTTATTTTATTGGGATGATGATTACTTTGGTTCTATTGATAGGAAGAGAATTGAGGACGATGATGATGGTTCTAGTAGATGTGATGTCATGATAGAGTATTTGAGAAAATTTGGAAAGGATTTTGGGAAGGAATTTGGAAGAGAATTTGGGACAAAACTGTGTTCTAAGGAGATGGAAGATATGAAGAACAAGTTACAGAGCACAAGGAAGAAGCTGGGCTTTGTAGTTGTAGTACTTATTTGTTCTTGGGTTTATTTTGTCATTGTCTAAGCAGGCTAATAGTTGTATTGTATTAAGTGTTAATTATATAGAATGAATGTTGTATTGTGATGAATTATGTCAACAACATTGTGATGTGCTCTGTTAACAACTTGGTTTATTTTAATTGAATGAAAACAAAGTTTTTGCTTACAAAACAAAATATTTGTTCCAAGGAGTACTTCCATATTTAATTATGCAGCCATATGCATAATGTCATTACAACTAACAAAACAATATGATAGTATAACCTTGTTGCTCCAACTTACAAATCAAAATGACATATTGTACATTAAACTTATTGTACCAACTTACAAAACATAAAGACAGTACAACATGTTAACAACATGGTTGATGTGAATTGAATGAAAACAAAGGCCGTGCTTAGAAAACAAAATAGTTGTTCCAAATAGTACTTCCATATATAATTACGCTGCCATAGGTATAATGTCATTACAACCCACAAAACAAAATGACAGTCTAACCTTGTTGCTCCAACTTACAAAACAAAATGACATATTGTTCAAACTTACAAAACATAAAGACAGTACAACCTTCAAAATGACATTACAACATACAAAATGACAACTATCTTGACATAATGACAGTACATGTTACTGGGTCAGTTTCTACAAGCTTTAATAAAGCCTTTTTTTGCATCCAACAAAACAGAAGTAGAATCTCTCAAATCTTGGTGGAAGACTTGGAATTGGCATCTCCATGTTGATCTTAACAGTTTTCCCCACACATTGCTTTTTTTAACTCTGCAGCATAGCTCCATAACAAGTAATATTGTTTTACTGCATCCCCTTCAACCACTTCATCAGCCATTGTCTTAGCCCTCCATGCCTTACCTTTGGTGATGCCAATATAATACTTTTGCCTTAGCTCAGACATAATCTCAGAGAGTTTCACCTTATCCATGGATTTTCTTGTCTCAATCACTAATTTAGAAAACCACTTGAAATTGACAGATATGTTATCTAAAACCCTAGCACATGTGTGTGTCCCCACCCATGTTTTTAATTGGTAGGTGTGCCTGTCACCCACTTTACTACACAATGCTAAAAAATCACATTTTCCCCTGCACTCTACCCTAACCCTATAGCTTTCATTTTTTATAATCTTTATCTCCCAACCATTAAGAACATACCACTCTCTTATAGCATCTTTAAATTCACTTAATGAGGTAAATTCCATGCCAACTTTGAACTGCAAAATCTTTGTTCATCAAATTACTTCTGATTTGCTCATACTTAGGGAGCTTTTCATCACCAATGCCATCAGTATCAGAACTATCTAATTCTTCACTTCCATCATCCTCAATGTCTCTTGGTATATTATTGGGTAACCTTTTAGAATTAGAGCCCAGTATTTTTGCAGACACAATTAAATTTAGCTTAGAGTGACCACCTTGCTTCTCTTGGTTTTGTTAGCCCTTACTTTGTACCTTAGAGACTTGCCATTAACATCAACCCTTGTACCACTAGTTGGTTTTTTCACCACAAAATTCACAAAGCTTTCATTATTTTCCCTCGTTCTTTCTTCTTCACTATCATCAAACCCAATGCCTCTAACTTCATCATCACTACTATAACCATCATCACTACCTTCATTGAATTGAATAACAATATAACTTATAACCTTGCCCATCGTATCTTCAACTTCATGCCCAACCCATATATGGCCATCAACTTTGTTATCAATGTTGTGTTTGGCAATTGCTTCAGCTAGTACATCATCAATGACATGAAGAAACCATTCATCAATCCCTGGGAGTTTTGTCCACAACCTAAATCCATCATATCCCCAATCCTTAACTAAACTCACAGCCACAAAATAACTCCATGTGTCAGAATCTTGACCTTCCAGTCATATCATTCCCCCTATAAAATGTGAACTTATCATGCACAAAGTTACCCCCGTGATGGAAGATGACAATGAATACACCTACGTTCTACAATTACAAAAATACCTAATGGTTAAACTAGGGTTACTGGGCTATAACATATACTAACACAATGAAAGTTAAATAATATTACTGCAATAAAGTATGTTATTAAATGTTAAACTAACACACATGGTGTTGGTTGGGACCACTGCGAATCGTACCTTTTTGAAGTTAAGTAAGCAAAAGAAAATATTGTACCTTTTTGAAAAACGAGTAACACAGCGAATGCTCCACTTGCGTTGACTGCTTTTGAAGCACGAATCTCAGGCTTGGGTAGGTAGAAGACAACGATCAATTTGAATGAAATGGGAGAAGACAATGAGATTTTGCGTGAAGGAGGATATGCAACTGGATTTTCTAATTTGGGATTTAGGGTTAACAAATTTCACATTGTAAAAATAATCATTTGAAAATTACAATACATTATACGCGGGTATATAATAAAATGAAAAGAACAAAAGAATTACACATTGGTAATGCCACGTCAGACATTTTGATGAGTTGGTTTAATAAGAGACTAAATTAGTGGAATATTCAAATGTTGGGGGATCTAACTTTTTTTTTACAGGGGGGGTTTCAAATTTCGCCCAAATGGCAGGGGGCAAAATAACTATTAACCTTTTTTTTAAATGAGATTGCACTAGTGCAAGGTGACGAATATAATTTTAAAATTTACACCCATTATCCTAAAAACGGGTGTAAATGTGCAATTTGACAAATATAATTTTAAAATTTACACCCATTATACTGAAAACGGGTGTAATTAAGAAATGCGGTGGCAAATCTGTAAATAAAATGTCATTTAAAATAGTAGTGCGTAACAATACACACCCTATTTTTTAAAAAAGGGTGTAAATTAAAGACAGTGTTATAATAAATTAAAATTATTATTATAATAATATCTCTATTACTCCCATTAAAAGAAAAACGGGTGTAAATTAAGATTGGCTGAAAAAATAATTATACATTTTAGTAACTCTAAATATGAATCTTAAACATATTAATAAACTAAAATATATTTTATTAAATATTATTTGGGTAAGCAAATAAATTAAAAGGTGTAAATTAATTAAATTTATATTATGGAACTAAAATAAAAAGAAAATATTTGTCAAATTTCAAATCTAACACAATGCATCGATCAAAACCCTCTTGAAACCCCATTTCTCTCTATACCCAGTTTTCTTCATCTCATCCTGAAAATACCCATTTCTCTCCCGTTGTCTTCATCGCGAGCTCTTTATCTTCATCTCGTCGCGAGCTCCTTATCTTCATCTCGTCGCGAGCTCATCTCCGTCTTCTTCATCTTATCACGAGCTCATCTCCATCTTCTCATTGCGAGCTCCATCTCCATCATTGCACAACCGTTGTCCCATCGCATATCCGAGAATCCTCTCTCATTTCTCATCATCACACGGCCTTTCTCACAGCTCGATGATGACATGCGCGGTGAAAAAACCGGACTAATTGGTATATCTTTCTTTTTTCAATCAGGGTTTAAATTTTTAGATAGAATATTAGGGTTTAAATTTTAGGTAAAACATCAGGGATTAATGTTTTAGGTAGAACATTAGGGTTTATAATTCGTATCTGTTACTGTCACAATTTGGTGATTCTTGTTTTTACTAATTTTACTAAAATTGTTGCAAAATGTATACTGACTATTGTTTTCACTGATATATGATCATTTAACCTAATTTGTATCTTCATATTAGAATTGTTGCAAAGTGTATACTGACTATTGTTTTCACTAATATACCTAAAGGTGAATTTCTATACCTAAAGGTTTCTTCACATATTTATGCACTTAATTGTTGCAAAATGTATACTGACTATTGTTTTCACTGATATATGATCATTTAACCTAATTCGTAACCTAATTTTACTAGATTGGTTCACAATGTTGAGAGTGATGGGTTCTGTAATTCTGGTTTATAATTCGTATCTTCATATTAGAATTGTTGCAAATGTATACTGACTATTGTTTGATTGCATTGTGAATATGATTCGATATAACTTATCCCAAGAAAGGGCTAGTGGCAGGATTTTGAACCTTTGCCAAACTCAGAATCACGGAACACACGAAGGCATTCTTCATCATCTGTGGCTGGTGGTTTACCTCCACTGGCAAAGGTACATAACTGTACTTGGTATCATTTGTCTATGCTTAACCATTATTTGTTAATTTAACAATGTGTAAACCGTATATCCACCTAAAGCAGAACTGAGTTCTGAGGTGAAAAGGGTTCTATAAAAAGCTTGCAATTTAATCTACATAGGATAGTTTTAAACTGGTTAGAGACATATTTACAATGTTACATATACAATCTTATCAGATTGTTTTGTTTTGTTACAAAAACTGCATAGATTACGAGACTTATGTGAAAAGATATGAATCTTAGGCAATAATATCACAGAAGATACTTGTAAAGCTAATTGTTATTTTATTTTTATCGTAGAAGATACTTTGTGTACTTTAGGAAGTAGTTTATAGTATTTATTTTTTCGATGCTACTATGTAGCTTTTCAAAATAACCAGAAGTCCTATTGTTTATTCATGCTATGATTTTTTTTGAAACTTTTGTTTTCATTTTCATCTTTGACTCGGTAGAAACAAATTAACCAATAAATCAACGAAATCTGTGTTTCAGGTTCAAGAGAAAGCTCTGCCGACATATTCACTCTACATCTTCCATTGCTACTCAGGTAAGCATATTGTTTGTTCATTATTTGCAATTACCTTTTTGTTAAGCTTTTGTTGAAATTGCTTGCCTAACACTTTGAAATGGAAAAAGGTATCATGGTTCAATAATGACAAGTTTAAGTAATCGTTACATTACTTTTTTAAGTAGTTGAACTGGGACTGAAATTGCAACGAGCAAGAGCAAAAAATCTTTCAATTTTGTTAATTTCGGGGAATAGGTTTAACGGGTCAATTCCCGTTTCAATCGGGTCGTTGTATAATCTCGAAGTGTTTGTTGCTAGCTGTAATAGTCTTACCGGTCGGATTCCGATCAGTATGGTTAAGTTAAGCCTATTGGGCAGGCTTGTTCTTAGGGATAATCAATTTTCTGGAGAGATTCCTCACGGGGTTGGTGATTGGGAGAAGCTCAATGAGCTCGATTTAGCAAATAATAGATTTGTCGGTAATATTCCAAGTGAATTAGGAACCTTGCCTGGGCTTAATTTTCTTGATCTTTCTAGTAATTTCCTTTCTGGTGAAATTCCAATGCAGCTGCAAAATTTTAAGCTGAATTTTTTTAATCTGTCAAATAATCTGGTATCAGGAAAAACTCCACCTCTTTATGCAAACGAGAATTTTAAGGACAGTTTTGTAGGAAATACTGGCCTATGCAACGATATCTCTGGCCTCTGCTGCATATTTATTTCTAATGTGTGTGTTTTGTTGATTATATAGTCACGTTATAATGTTACTTTCTTGGTACTTTCAATTAGTACATTGACTATCTAAAGTATATTGACATTTAAATAAAACATAACTGTAACAGTGATACTATGCATGCATATCAATGTTAATACTTAATACCATTAATTTGTTTGTAAAGCTCTATAAAAATCTATAAACCCTATATATAACGTCCAGGAAAACATGCAGAGTTATGATTATTCAATAAACTTTTTTGGAGGCTTAGCACTTAGGTTCAATGAACAATCACCAACTTGATGGCATTATTTATCAATTAGTTACAGGGGTATGTATCAGTAATTTTTCTTATCACTTTTCATTTGTTTTCTACTTAAGTGCAACAAAAAGGCCAGCCAAATAATGTTTTCATCAAATTACTACCAGATTTCATGCATTATATGTGCATCACAGGTAGTGTATGGCTATTAAGGATTCAACTGTTAGAAGACTTCCATGTTAAACATGGATCGTAGTTTTCTCTCGTCTAGTTCATTATGTTGCGATTATAAGCTCGTGGAATAGCTAAGGCATATAAGTGTCATTGATCCTCATGCGCATAGTTAATAGAAAATTGTATGTTAAGAAAAAATAATTTGAAGAAAATAAAAAACTGGTTTTGAGAGAAACCACTTTAAAACTGGTTTTAAAAATACTGGTTTTTTGTGAGAAACCGGTTTGGAACTGAACTGATCCATTTGTAAACCGGTTTTGAAATGACTTCAAACTATCGACATTGTAGTATCTTGTTATAAATGACTTCAAACTATCTACAATTTGAAATTGAAAATGTCACAATTTGAAGAATTGCTTGAAGGATGCATCGCTGCCATACTCTCTCGTACTACTCCGGTTGACGCCGACAGATTCTCATTGCTTTCCAATACTTTTCGTTCTACTGCCGATTCCGACGCTGTCTGGAATCAATTTCTCCCTTCCGGTTCTCAATTCATGGACTCTATCATCTCAAACTCTCCTTCACTTGCCAACGTTCCTTCCAGAAAGGCTCTCTACTTAGCACTATCTGACCACCCTATCGTCATCGACAATGGTCTCAAGGTACTGCTTCCCTAATTTTTTGTATGTTAGAGTTTATCATGTTGAGGGTTAGTAATTAAACTGAATTGATAATGCAGAGCTTTGAGTCTGATAGAAAGAGTGGGAAAATATGTTACATGCTAGCGGCTAGATCTTTATCCACTGCTTGGGTTCATGATGAGCGCTATTGGAAGTGGATTACTACGCCTGACTCCAGGTTAGCTTAGTTCTTACATTTTGTATTTCTTTTAATTTCTTTTGTGTTAATAATACTATTATTGCTCTGTACTTTAAATTCTTTTATTATTAAGTATGAAAGTCTTTTTAATTTTGTGTATTTTTTCATTTCAGTATTTATATTTACTTTGCCCACTAATTTTTAGTCTTTGCAATAGTATGTTAATTCATCTTCCTTCACCTTAGATACTCCATCAGTCATGTAATGAACCACTTTCCAATTTTCTCTCTTTTTTGATATTTTAACCTTTGCAACTTGTGTACTACTTTTGGATGTATTAAAATATGAAAAACTGGTGATCTTAACATCCTGAATGTATTAGTATATGTATATAATATATGAGGAACGCATGGTGGTAAGAGGAGTCGCCGATCTCTTTTTCATAACCACGTTTCGACGTTACTTCCTCCACTGCTCTATAGAGCAGACTTTCAATTTTATATAAATACAATTAAGAGCCACAATCACAACAACTTTCTTCTTGCATCCTCGTTTTCTCAAACAAAACTATGGCTGCTTCTACTTTCAATCTTTATTCTTCTTCTTCTTCTTCCCGGTATGTTCTCATCTCTATCAATCTGTAACCAATTTCCCCATACCATGTTTTCATCATCCCCAATTTTCCCTGCCACAAATGCTGCTGTCTTTTTCTTTAAGTGATTTTAATTTAGACATATGAAAGTTAGTTAGAGTTGTTGGTAGGTAGTTATCTTGTGAATTCTCTATTACCTCTCTCTGTTTTTGGATGTTACTATTTGAAATTAATCTTTGATTTGATCTGTTCTTCAATGTAGGGTATCCAACCACTTCAAATGATTCAATGATTTCCCCCCTGTCAAACTGAATTATAAATTTGCTTCAAGTCACAATGCTGTTTTTAGGGTTAAAGCTACATTAGCAACTAGAGGGGGTGACCTGCTTTCTTATCCAAAAAATAGTAATGATGTTGTCATAGGTAAAGATCTGGTTGTTGTCGATGAATCGAACAGAACTTCGACACTTGACTCGGGGATAACAAGCATTTTTTCCCTACTGACAACAATGAATTTGATTTGGACAGTCCTGCAGAAGGTTTTGCTTCTATCCCTGAGGCCATTGAAGACATTCGCCAGGGAAAGGTTGTGAAATAGTGTAACTAACTTTTACATCTAATATAAGTTTTTTACTTTTGTTGTTGTTGATATTGTGATAGATTTATTTTATTAACGGAAATTAATCATGCAGATGGTAGTGGTTGTAGATGATGAAGATAGAGAAAATGAAGGAGACTTGATAATGGCAGCACAGTTGGCAACACCTGAAGCTATGGCTTTTATAGTAAAGCATGGAACTGGCATAGTTTGTGTAAGCATGAAAGAGGAAGATCTTGATAGATTGGAACTTCCTTTGATGGTGGACAGTAAGGCCAATGTGGAAAGACTTTCTACGGCATTCACTGTGACAGTGGTATGTATTATTGTTCTTAATTCTTAATTGCATCTGTAGTCGTTACACATCTCGAGTTAGTGCTATATCACCATTGTTTCACAATACTTTGTTTAGTTGAAAATGTTGTGTAGCGGAATTCGAACAAACTGTTATTCTAGCAAATTCTGTGGCACTCTCGTTTTGAATAAGTTAATTTTATCTTCATTTTTGAAACAATATTGATGATGATAAGGTTTAAAACAGAGAAACAAGTTGTATGGATATACTACTTATGGGTGTGGTGGAGTACTAGTATTTGTGTTAAAGCAGAAAATGATAGTTTGATGGCAGGTGAAAGATTGGATGCCAACTCCACTCTATGTTCTAAGCATGGCAGGTATTGTCTATCATTCGATTCATTAGATGCCGAAAATAAATATAATTACTTGGTTATAGAAAGTAATGTTAGTTTTGATCGAGGGACAGTAATATGGATCTATAATTACTTGGTTGTTGTTGTAATAACCATTTGTTTGTCGATAGTACAAATATTATTTCCGTACTATGAAGCATGGACAACTCGAACATGACCCCGACACTAACACAACGACACCAGTAATAATTTGAAAAAATAATGTGAAAAGGCTTTTGAGCGTAAAATAGTTTTTTCTTTTTGAGATCATTTCAGCACTTACATTACTACTTTTTATTAATTATAAAGATATAAGGTATGAGTTCAGAAATAACTATCTGGACTTATTTTTACTGTAGATACTAGTAATTAGTATTATTTTCAGTGTCAATTTTTATAAATTTTAGATAGATGAATTATCAACCTTGAAATGACAATTTTTATTGGTCTATTGGGATAATATTTTATGTGCACATCGTTTTTTTAGTTTCGCTAGAAAATTATTTAAGTTATTATGAAATTATTGGAGTTTGTGCATTTATAGGCATTCTATAAGGCCTCAAAATTGAGGTTTGATAGTGATCCTGATTTTAAATACAATGCACAACAATTAGTGGTCAAGCTCCAGGTAAATTACATTAACATATTTCATTACTTACATTATAACAGGTTTCCTACACTCCCGGAATGTTCATTCTTTCAAGATATGGAAATTATAGCACCATCATTGTCATCATGTAATATGTTTTTTGATCAATATTGTCCATACAATCTAGATATGGATTATCAATATCTTCAAAATCCAATTCTATCATATGAGGAGCCTCAATATGAGATCTTAGAACCTTTGTTGCTATCTCAATGCGTTCCTTTTTAAATTTTATTTCCGAAGGAGAGATATCTACAATCTTCATCATGCCATACTAGGTATTAAATTTTAAATAACCCTTATTTGTTTGATTTCTAAGAAGAAAATTATATTTGACAATAAATTATTTGCTGGTATAGGTCTACTGTTCTCAATTTTAGTAACAGCTGTGATAACTGATGCAATAAAAGATGCAGTATGGCGACCTCGACCAGACTTCTTCTATCGATGTTTTCCAGATGGAAATGATGTATGTCTTCCTCGAATTTTAGATTTTCAGTTCATGTTTGTATGAGAGATTTTCTCGTTCAAGTTATATTTAATTGCTAATGACTTCTTATTAGGTTTATGATAAATGGGGAGATGTCATTTGTCATGGCGAGAATAGTGTCATTAAGGAAGGACATAAGAGTTTCCCAAGCGGCCATACTTCATGTATGTAGCATTTCTTACCTAAGTCTGGTTTTTCCGTGATCACGACTCAGCGTGATTTAGTTTCATGAGAAATGGATGGTGGAACAAATAAAACTCAAATTTAGTTCGATGTTTGTTTAAGTAATTTCAATTTTTATATGCAAGGTCATTTGCTGGTCTGGGTTTTCTATCGTTGTAGAACTTTGTATTATTTTTCTACCGCTACTTGCTGCATCACTTGTTGCCGTTTCTCGAGTTGACGACTACTGGCATCATTAGCAAAACGTGTTTGCTAGAGGTCTTATAGGTTAGTCCATTTTTTCGTATCTTAATCAATTGAAGATTAATTTAGCTTACAGTTAAAGAAAAAAAAAACTACTTAGCAGGGTTTGTTGGTACTGACTGTGTGTGATATCTTTTTTCAGGGCATGTTGTAGCTACTTTTTGCTATTTACAATTTTTTCCTCCTTCTCATCATCCTGAAGGTATGCCTCAGTGCAGATTCTCTTACATAAAATTTTACGTGTTTGTATTACATAATACTCAACTTCATCTAAACAAAATATCATGACTATTTAAAGCAGTTTCCTGTAAAAAAAAAACAACAAAGTTGATGAAATTGTGTCTTTTATGAATACGAACTATGCTGACAATGTAGACATGTTGTTATTATCTCGTAGGTTGGGGTCCTTATGCTTATTTTAAGATGTTGGAAGAATCACGAGGTATGGCACAAGGTCCTAATTCTCAAAATGGTAGTCAAGCTCAATCTGAGAACCAAGATGGACAAAGTCAACATGGGTGTATAAGGCTATCTTTAGCAGAAAATCAAACTTCAACATTAGAAGATGAACTTGAATCAGGGAGGAGATAAAATCTGCACACATCACGATTTTGCTCTTTGTAAATGATACCTAGAGTTCGTTGAATATGTTTAAACTAGGTTGTCTTTACTAACTTTGAAGCCTACTTTGTGTTTACAAGAGTCAGATTTAGAATAATATGTTATACTGAATATTGTGGACATAAGGGTCCTCTATTGTTTACCGAATGTTTAGATGTATACAAAAATAATTGATTAAATGCAATAGGTTTAAATAAAATTAAATATAATATAATTATGAAAATAAAACGAACATATTCTATTTAAAGAAAATAGGGTGTAAACTTGTCAACATCTATGGTAAAATCTGGTGTAGTATATCATGAAAATAGGGTGTAAATTTGTCAACATCCATGGTAAAATCGGGTGTAAATTTGTCAACATTCATGGTAAAATCGGGTGTAATATATCATATTTTTACACTCTATTTAAAGAAAATAGGGTGTAAATTTGTCGATATCCAGAGTAAACATTGTTTATTTTACATCCGATTTTTATCAAATGGGGAGTAAATATGTTTAATTTAAATGCAATTATTTAAAAATTTATATCCGTTTTCTAAAATAGGGTGTAATATTACATATTTATAGACCTATTTTAAACAAAAAGGGTGTAATATACCATCTATAAATATCTACATGTAAACATTTACACCCGATTTTTATAAAACAATGTGTAATATACCATCTATAAATGTATATATATAAACATTTACACCCGATTTCAACAAAAAAAGGATGTAATATAACATTTATTTACACCCATTTTAAAACGGGTGTAAATTCGTCAGACATTTCTCACCCGTTGAATTCACACCCTCTAAATACGGGTGTAAAATGTAAAAAAAACGGGTGTAAATTACTCTTTCTGCACTAGTGTTGGAAGTATTGTTGTGCGTGGAAAATGGTGATTGTGGGATCGAACCAAGATCGTGAGATCATTAGACCAGTGGTGATACAAATTTTTTTAAGTTTTTTCAGTTTCATCTTTCTAAATAAAAATATTAACACGTGAGAATGAGTGATAATGAGTGAGAAAGGGTGTTTCTCTTTCAGTTTCATATATATAAATAATTTTTAAATTTTGATTTGTTATTTTTTACTTTTTGTATTTTGAATTTTTTTAATTATAATTGATTGTTTAATTGACTAATAGAATATGTATGAGTTTGATCACAAATAATTAATACTAATTAATACTTTTATCAACATTTAAGTTGTAATTAACGATAGGAATAAGTTAGGCCCCGCCAGGGATCATGTTCAACAAGTGAAAATTTTAACTTATAATCTTCCTAGTTTCGATTTCACTCGTTATTAACAAAGTTTTTGTTACGTTATTCAATAAAGACAAAAAAAAATGTTGTTGTAAAAATCATTTTAAAATTGATTTGTTTATATATATATATATATATATATATATATATATATATATATATATATATATATATATATATATATATAAATTATTTGTTTCCTAAAATTAATAAATAAATTTGTTTGACCAATGACTCATGCTCATGTACCTTATCCGAAAGTTCTTGAGTTCAATTCTCGAAATGCCACATTTTTTTCATATGATATTTTCACATGTTTTATAATTTCTTTTCTAAATTTTATACTTTTTATAAAATTACAACTTGAAATATTACACACCAATTATACCATAAACTTATATTTTTAATTTTTCTAATTTTCACAACAATAAAAAGTATTAAATAAACAAATTTTATTTAAGAAATAACTAAAAAACCCAATTAATATAGTAAAATTTTCTTTAAAAATATAAGATTTAATATAAAATTAAAAAATGTATAAAAAAACATATCCTTAGAATCAATATGTCAATTATATGTGATAATTTTATCTATTAATATTAAAAATATAATTAATTCAAAAAAAATTTAGATCGAAAAATTCCGCAGCAAAAATTGCAGTAATTTCAAAGCAAATTCCGTAGTAATTCCTGCGAAAATTCCCGAGGATTCTGAGGTTTCTTGGAGAACTATTTCCTGCGAAATAAATCGCTATTAAATCCACAGGAAAATTGATATATTAGTTTAAAATAAATAACCGCAGGTAAAGTCTTAGGAATTCTTATCTCACATTTTGGAAGAAATTTTTTTTCACAATATAAATTCGCAACTAAAATTAGAGATACACCAGCTGAAAATTTTCCGCAAGAAAACCCGCTGGTAATCCTTGTGTTACTTGAAATGATGGTACGTAGTGATAAACCTAAAAGAAAATTAATTAGGGATAAAAATAACTGGGCTCAAGACAACAAAAGCACAAAAACAAATTGTAACCCGATCTTGCATTAATCTACTATTTTTATTTATAAAAAAGACTTTTTTTTATAAGTTCGGGATCATCGTAACTTGACAATAACTTTGATTTTCTTATTACAGACCTGTAATTTTATTTGACGTGTTTATGCAGTTATGTTAGCTGGCAGACCTGTAATTTTATTTGACGTATAAGTCTGGTTCACTGTTCATGGTCATTGTTCACGTTCATATTATTGAGATCATGGTCATTGTTAATGCCACTTGTTGCGGTGAGAATCAGATATCAAGCTATTAATTAACTTGAATCACACATCTTTGAAATTTACTACCGAGCTTTGATTTATCCAAAGGAAAGGGAAAAGATCGGAAACCCTAATTGTAATGTAAAAACAATGCAAGAGATCTAAGGTTCGGGGGTTGGTTATACCTAGGGAAGGTGTTAGCATCCTAAGTATCTGTAGTACTCTAAGAGAACCTCTTATTAGTATTTGTGTTATGCTAAAGTTTGCTTGCTAAGGGAACTGCGCTATGGTAAAGACCTAAAGTTATGTACAAAGTATGCTCGCCAAGACGTCGCATCTCGTGTCTACGTATCTTGACTCAAAGAATCAGAGCATTCGTAGTTCACCTGACTATGGGTGAGGAACTCTTGACTGTGGTCAAGGTTCTAAAAGGGAAAGTAAGTATCCATGGCAAGATACCTACGTAGAGTGCGGCGACTCTAAACCTAAGGCTAGGTTAAAAAAGGAGAGGGAAGAGTAAGCATCCATAACCACGACACTTACATGGAGAGCGGCGTCTCCAATCCTAAGGCTAGGAGGAAAGGAAAAAAGGAAACTAGGTTATACTATCCTAAACATGACATAGAATCAACAGGGGAAAACCTTTTCCTTTAGAAACAGGCACAAGCAACGGAGGGACAAAAGAAAAACTTCAAGATGACAAATACAAGATCAATAGCAAAACACATAGCAAATGCTACAACAAGATAAAACTCACAAGATAGATCATCAACATCAAGATTTACACACCACACAATACATCAAGGGTTAGACTCATCATAAAATAAAGTGGCATAAACAAAAATGATTAGAACAAAAAAAAAAAACCTAATTAAGACTATTTAACTAAACCTAAATAAATGGTACTAATTAAATCAAAGAAAACTAAATAAATAACTAATTAATTAAATCTAAATAATTAATAATTAACTAATTAAGTCTAATTAAAACTAAAAAACCAAATGGTTTCTAGTTAGTAATTAAAATCTAATTAGAAAAAAAATTAACCTAAATAAATTTAACTAAATTAATTAAACCTAATCCAAATTAATTAATCTAATCCTAATTAAGAAACTAGGGGAATAATAATAACTAATCTAAACCATTTTAACTAAATTAATAATTAAAAACTAAAACTAAACTAAACTAACTATACTAAGTGAAATAAAAGAGGCACAAGGGTGCAAGCAGAAAAGAAAATAAAAAGAAAACTTAACTGGGCTCTTTGCGGGGTGCAAACAGAAACCCAAAATAAGCCCAAGGTCAAATGGTCCGCCTGATCCAGTGAGGAGAGTCTAAGGAGACTCTATCATGGACCTCACCTAAAAACCGTCTGATCTAAGAACTGATCAAAAGAAACAACATCACAGGATCCAAGTGAGAGATCACCATGGACTCTCACAAGTGTAACACACACAAACCACGAAAAAGAGAAAACTGGTGACACGTGTCACCGGTGGAGATCGTACACACATGATTCCCAAAAAACACACAGAACCAAACATAAGGACTAGGAAACGGTAGGACGCCTCATTAACAAAAGCTTTCTCTCTCTCTCTCTCTCTCTCTCTGCATATTCTCTCTCACTAAACCAAATAAACCTTACACGAAAAACAAATAATGTCGTCGGAGAAGATAAAGTGTTGCGGAAATAGCCGTCTTCTCCGGCGAACCACCGTAAAAAATGAAAACCTTCTACATCAACCCCCTCCAAATTCTTCTTCTTATTCAAAATCTGAAACCTGATTTCCCTAAATCCTAACCAAAACCAAAAATCGCAACTGTTCCTAAATGAAAACCCTAATTTAAAACTCATTGAAAACGAGCAAATCCAATAAATAGAAGCATCTACACTACTCAGAAGTCAAACAAATGATGCAAAATCAAGCAAACAGAGTCTAACTTTGAGGAGAAACATGATTTAGAAGATACCTCTTGAGGAACTTTCCAAACGAGCTTATGAAGACACTCAGGTAACTTGCTCTAACGTCCTCCTTTGTTTATCTTGAACTCTTCTCCTTCTGTGTGTAAACTGTGGTCTAGCTCAAAGTTTTCTAGAGCTTCAATGAGAAGCTCTAAAAACTTTTAGTAAAAGAGCTTTTCTGAGTAGGGTGATTAGGAAAGAAATGGCTTTTGAACTCTTGGTTGCGCTAGGGTTTCTTAGTGTCCCCTCATGATAATGAATAGTGCTCCTTATATAACTGATCAAAATTAGGTTTTTGAAAACTTGCGGGTGAAGTATCAGGTACAGAGGTGCAAAACCATTATGAGATAGTGGGAGGCATAATGTACAAATTTCAGAAATTGCGCCCTCAGGATTTTTGTCTGATAGTGCAACATGACTAGGTCCCACATGCCTTGTTTGAATCTTCTTTTGCTTTACTGCTTGTGGACCCAACAAGACACCCTTATTTTTGAATGCATTTTGGTATCAGAAAACTATTGAAACCATGCCTCGTGTCTTGCCTTGAACTTGTGATTTATCTTAAATTTGTGACTTGTCTTGAAAAATGGCATTTGTTTGTGCATTGATGATTTTTTTTTGAGACTGAATTTGATGAATTTGGTTGTGTGACCTGTGCATGAACATATGAACATCATGATTTGAAAAACATGGATTGGCTTGTATGAAAAAAAATGAGTTTGAAACTTAATTGGGTTGAATTGGTCTTGAGTGACTCTGAATTTGTTTTGAAAGATTGTTGTGTCTTGAAATTGTGAATGGATGATTTTTTGAGATTGAATTTGATGAATTGGTAAATGAATGTGGTGTTAAACTTGAATTTGAGGTTTGAATGAATTATGTAGCAAAACTTGAAATGGTTTGAATTAAATCTAATTTGAAAATTGGTTTATGATGGTTTTAGGTGAATTGAGAAAAATGATGACATGGGATGGAAATGTCTTGGCTTGTGAGCAAACTGACATAGGCTTTGTAATGCTTGGAACTGTCATGAATGGTGGCTAAACTATGAGTATTGTTGAGACTATGACATTTAATCCTGAACTCATGTTATGTGCAGGTTTTTGAATTTTGGCTTGGAAATGTTTGGTGTATTGTGATACATAGCAGCAGGTTACAGGTTTTATGTTTGGTACATGTTTAGGATTCACCAGTTCAAAATTGAAAATGTGAATTGAATGGACAGGTTTGTCTGAAATCTCATGGCCTTATCATTTTGAAAACAAAATGACAGGTTTTGTGTTTGTAACAAGTTTTAAGGGTTTGGCTTGGTTTTGGATGGCAGGTATTGCATATGTTTACTGCAAGCTGGGAACTTAACAGTCCAAAAATGAAAATGGAAAAGTTTAGGAATATGGTTGGACAGGTTTAGTTCACTACAGGTTGTGTGGTAGGTCTTGCGTAGAAAAATCTCATTTCCATGTTGGGTTCAATTAGGAATTGGTCTAGGAATATGGGGACTTGGATTGTAAATTTTTCTCTGTGACATCTTTTTATTTGTGTAGGTACAGTAGCATGGTTTTATAAGGAATGGAAGTGGTAGCTGACTTCATTGTGTATCCTCAATGGGCTTCGTGTAGTGTTTCCAGCTAGGAAGTCGTGTGGAGCAACATGTTATAAGAAGAGATTGGTGCATTTAAGCTTATAGCAGCAAAAGAAAAGGGCTGGGACATTGATGCGTGTAGCTTGTAGCATGATTCATTAGGTATAGGACAAGACTATGGTATATTGGTTTTAGGACAATAACATGAGTTCTCAAGTTTCAAGATTGCCATTTATTTGTAAACTTTCCTTGCCATCGAATTGACACTTAGAATGAAATCATATGAGTTGCACCTTGGATGGAACTTGCCCTTTGTAATTTGACATGACACATGGGTTTGAATCTTGGAAATGAATTGAACCTGTATCCGTGCATCTTGTAACCTACATTTTTATTTTCTTTCTACAAGTAATCTATGTTTAGTCTTGCATCAAACAACTTGCCTAGCATATCCTCCTCACCAATGAACTTTGAATTATAATTGAAATCGCCTTAGATTTGAACTTGACTTAGATGGCATCAAAGCTTCCAAGCATAACACTCACTTGGACATAGCATGGTCATGATTTGATAACAACTCAACCCAAAACAATTTGCTTCCATGATCAGTTTAAGACAAATTTCTTGGATCAAAATTTAAATATGATCAAAAGCCCACTTGTAAAATAAACTTGAAGAAAAGGAAACCAAATAGGATCAAAAGCCCAATTCAAATTGAGCACACCTTGATAACAAATTAAATTGCACAATGAAATTCATCCATTAATCTTGGCATCAAAACTCAACTATGACTCAAAGATGGAACATTTTTCCATTGGAGGATGAATGGTCGTTCCTTGAGCCAATTTGTTTGAATCAACCACATGTTTTTATGGGCTTGTCTTAAAATACATGGGGAAAAATTAGAACTTCAGTGAAATAGCCTTTGGAATCCATATGAAAGTACATGATCATGCTTTAGAATGGATCCACTCATATACTTGGACAATTAATTATGCCATGGTTAACTTGAACATAAGCATGAGGACACAACCTTTTTCATCTCTTCTTGAAACAGAAACACCCCTATAAGAGCCCTCTGAAGTTAAAAATCAATAGCCTTATTTCCTCTAAACCTTTCTTAGCAAACCTGATTTCATAAGTGACCAAGCAAAACAAAATCTCATAAATGGTTAGCTATGCATGTATGATTGACCTAAAATGATATGCAAAAGATCAAAGAATCTAAGGGTAAAATTTGGGGTATGACAATTGCCCCTATTTAAATATCTTCACCAGATGACATGAGTGATGATAATTCTCATGAAATAAATGGTGAAAAATATTTAAATATAGATAACCGAAATTTTTTCCCTTAGATGCAATGATATGCAATGCTATGGACAACAAAAACTAAGTAATACTGATATGCCATGAACTCTAGCATGATGAAAATGATAGAATGACAAATGCAAGAATGCAGACAGAGAAAGAAAGCAAACAGGGGTAAAGTCAACACAACAAGTATCAAAATCACCGGCGATGACCAAACACTGGGGAAAAGAAATAATTGGGAAAAACTAAAGTGATGGATCAACAAGTTCAGGCATGACCGACTGACACTTTAGAGAGAAAGACAACATAAGACTCTCACTAGAGATAGAACCGAAAAGAAGGTCTCTACTGGGGAATATCCAGAGTAATTGACCAACTGGTTCAAGCATGACCGACTGACATCTGGGGAAAAGATAAAGTAGGACACAATCCTCAAAGCTTTAGGATTGGACCAAAGAAACAAAAATGGAAGCAAACATCTTCAAAGCCTTAGGATGAAGCAAAGACACAATCCTCAAAGCCTTAGGATCAAGCCAAACAAAACAAGATAAAAGCTAAACATCCTTAAAGCCTTGGGATGAAGCAAAGACAAAACACAATCTTCAAAGCCTTAGGATTGGGCAAAGAAACAAATGGATGAGACCCTCAAAGCCTTAGGATCAAGCCAAACGAGAAAAGATAAATACCGACATCCTCAAAGCCTTAGGATGAAGCAAAGACAAAACACAATCCATAAAGCCTTAGGATTGGGCAAAGAAACAAATGGACAGGACCCTCAAAGCCTTAGGATCAAGCCAAAGCTAGACAAAATAAAAGCTAAACATCCTCAAAGCTTTAGGATGAAGCAAAGACAAAATACAATCCTCAAAGCCTTAGGATTGGGCAAAAGAAAATGAACATGACCCTCAAAGCCTTAGGATCAAGCCAAACAAAACAAGAATAAAAGCTAACATCCTCAAAGCCTTAAGATGTAGCAGAAACACGACGCAATCCTGAATACCTTAGGATTACGATGGTAAGGTAGGATCCTCAAAGCCTTAGGATCAAACCGAACAAAACTGGAGTTTCAAACAAGGATAAACATCCAGGCTTCTGGAAATTCCTTAAGATGAAGAGATCAAACGGGATCTTCAGGAAACATCAGGAAAGATACAGGGTAATTAAACTCTTTTGTATGCCAAAATAAATGTACTTAAACCGTGAGCAAAGGTAACAAGATCGACTTTCGACGGATTATTGCTAGAAATAACTGGACTTAAATCAAAATGCCACTGACAAATGGACTCTATGGGGGTACGTTAGTGACGACCCAAGTTCAATCTAGGAACAAACTAGAATGAAATAATCAACGAAACTCCACCCACTGAGGAAAGAACTCAACTGGGGTTTATCTTACCCAAATATGGAAAAGATAACTGAAGCAACCGTCATCCACGAGAATCAAACTCTGTGGGGAATTTAGAAAATAATGTGCATTTTCTTCCTAAAGCTGACGACTCTATTGGAGAGATGAGACAACCTTGTTACTTGACGATAAACGCAATCAAAGTAAACGATACAAATGCCACAAGGTAGCAAACATGCTTATGATCCATGTATGAATAAAAGAATGTCATGCTTATGCTTATGCTGACAAAGCAAACAAAAAGAAGAAAACTGGAGATGAAATAAACATCTCAACGAAGATACACGGCCAACTCTGCAAGAAGGAAACATCTATCAAGAGATGAACAGAAAACCACGGGTGGAACAATAGTCATACTTCAATATTTCAACCTTCTCTGGGAAAAAAATATTCCACTTGGGGATATAACATCATGCCTTCATGAGGGATTGCCATCACGAATCTGATTTCCTTGTCAAAGAAAAAAAATGTCCACTTAACAACATGTACTACAATGGCGGACATTGGGGAGATTCCCTGCAATCTTGAAAATAAAAAACGAACAAAGGATCGATCCAAGAGTGTCATCAATCAGTTTATGCTTCGTTGAGGACTTTTACTGAAAATGGTCTAAAAGTGCTCCTGCAGCATTAAGATTTATTGGGGAAACAAAGATTTCCTTCAAAACCTTCCGCAGGTCAAAGCAATCTTATGTTCTTTCATTGTGTTTTCAAAAATGATTTTAAATTCAAAAATCTTTCACTTTCAAAATCATTATTAATAAATGACATTTTGCATAACAAGGAAAAATAGAGAAAGCATAAATGGCAAAAATCGAAAGGCAAAAGGTCTGATTTTATTCAAGAATGATAGCTTGCAAATGGCAAAGCTCCATGGAGTATTACAATTGAAATTAGCAATGAGGAAAGGTTACATTGAATACAACAACACCTATTATCCCAAATAACTAAGACTTCCCAAAATCTTGCTTCTGACGAGAGTGGCTGGATTAGACTCCTGCTTTGATCTTCTGCAATGGTGACCACCATCTGATGCAGTGAAATGCCTTTTGTCCCTAACTTTTGCCTAGATCGCCCTTTCGGGCTTTCAATCCACCGGGACGCTCTTTTTTTCCTAAGTCTCCCTCTCGGGTTTTCAACTTAGCGAGCTCTTATTATTTTTTTTTATTTTTATCTCTAACTTTTTCCTGGATCTCCTTCATAGGTTTTGATCCACCGGGATACCCATTGTTGCTTAAGTCGCTTTTTTAGGTTTTCGACTTAGAGGGTTTTTTTAGGCATAATATTTTCGGACTGCATCAGAGTTCACAGGATGTGCGAGTTATTCACCATTCATTATTGTGAGAATCAGCGATCCTCTTGAGAAGATTGTCTTCACAACAAGTGGGCCTTCATAATTGGGAATCCATTTCCCACGCATGTCTTTATGAACTGGAGAGATCTTCTTGAGTACAAGCTCTTCTTCTCGAAATTCTCGGATTCGGACCTTCTTGTCAAATGCCCTCTTCATCCATTTCTGGTACAAATGGCTATGGCACGTTGTAGTTATGCGCTTCTCATCGACGAGGTTCAACTGGTCAAACCTTTCTTGGACCCAATATGCTTCATTGAGTTTGGTTTCCATCAATATCCTCAAGGACGGTATCTCTACTTTAATAGGAAGGGCCATATCCATTCCATACACCAATGAAAAAGGGGTTTCCCCTGTTGAGGTCCGCACTGAAGTTCTGTATCCGTGCAAAGAAAATGGTGGCATTTCATGCCAGTTTTTTAAGTCTTTACCATCTTTTGCAGGATTTTATTGATGTTTTTATTCGTGGATTCAAAAGCTCCATTCATTTTAGGATGATAAGGAGAAGAGTTGTGGTGCTCTATCTTGAAACTTTCACACAAATCCTTCATGGTTTTATTGTTTAAATTAGTCCCATTATCCGTAATGATTCGGCTTGGAATTCCATAACGACAGATAATCTCTTTCTTAATGAAACGAGCAACCACTTGCTTGGTTACATTGGCATAGGAAGCAACTTCCATCCATTTTGTAAAATAATCAATGGAAACCAAGATGAACCGGTGGCCGTTGGAAGCTTTAGATTCAATTGCCCCAATCATGTCAATGCCCCACATTGAGAAGGGCCACGATGATGATAAAACATTCAACGACGTTGGAGGCACGTGCACCTTATCAGCATAGATTTGGCACTTATGGCATTTTTTGGCATATTGGATGCAATCAGATTCCATTGTTAACCAGTAATACCCAGCTCTCAAAATTTTCTTTGACATAGCATAACCATTGGCGCGAGTTCCAAAGGATCCCTCGTGAATTTCTTGAAGTAGGTTTCTCAAAGATATACTTTATTGGATCCATTTGTAAGATCAACAAAGTAGTGTGACATATCATATATTGCTTGAGACGCTTAGCAGCCCATGCTAAAGCACAACAAGTCTTTTCCAAAAGTGAATATCGGCTTTCACAGTCGGTAAACTTCTTGCTCAAATAATAAATGGCGTGCTCTTTTCGCTCGGTCTCATCGTGTTGGCCCAATACGCAACCCGTAGACTTCTCCAGCATAATCAGGTACATGAATAAAGGTCTTCTAGGAACAGGTGGAATCAAAATGGGAGGCTCTTGCAAATAAACCTTGATATTCTCAAACGCTTGCTGAAAATTGGAATTCCAGTCAGTAGTCTGATCCTTGCGGAGTAACTTGAACATCGGTTCACAGGTAGCAGTCATATTGTATATAAATCTGGAAATATACTTCAGGCGTCCAAGAAAGCCCCTGACTTGTGTTTCAGTTTATGGAGTGGGCATTTCTTGAATGGCTCGGACTTTATCAGAATCTACTTCAATTCCTCGTTGGCTAACAATAAATCCAAGTAACTTTCCATATCTAACACCCAAAGTACACTTAGCAGGATTCAGTTTCAGCTGATACTTCCTAAGTCGTTAAAACAGTTTCAACAGATGAATCAAATGGTCCTCCTCACTTTGGGACTTGGTAATCATATCGTCGACGTACACCTTGATCTCCTTATGCATCATGTCATGAAAGAGAGTGATCATCACCCTTTGATATGTTGCCACTGCATTCTTCAGACCGAAGGGCATAACTTTAAAACAAAAGGTTCCCCAAGGCATAATGAAAGTTGTCTTTTCTCTATCAGCAGGGTCCATCTTAATCTAATTATAACCGGAGAAACCATCCATGAAAGAGAAGATTGTAAAATGGGCTGTATTGTCCACAAGTGTATCAATATGTGGTAGAGGGAAATCATCTTTTGGGCTTGCTTTGTTCAAATCCCTATAGTCTACGCACATTCTGACTTTACCATCCTTTTTAGGCACTGGCACAATGTTGGCTACCCACTCAGGGTACTTCGCAACAGTTAGAAAACCTGCATCAAGCTGTCTTTTGACTTTATCTCAAATCTATAAGGCCATGTGTCACGGTGAGAATTGGATATCAAGCTATTGATTAACTTGAATCACAAATCATTTATTCACCACCGGTCTTTGATTTATCCAAGGGAAGGGAGAAAGATCGAATAACCCACAGTATGCAATGCAAATGCAAAGCTAAGAGTCTAAGGTTCAGGGGTTGGTTATACCTAGGGAAGGTATTAACATCCTAGATATCTGTAGTACTCTACAGAAACATCTTGTTTTATCATGTTACTTGCTAATTGTTATCTGTTTCTAAGGGTAATGGGGTAGGAAATCCTAAAGTTCTATTCCTAAGTGTGCTCGACAAGATATCACATCTTGTGCCTACATATCCTCGGGAGTGGGATCAGGGCACTTGTAGTTCCTCTCTGAGGATGTACTAAGGTTTGTTTGAGAATGGTCTAGGAGAAAAAATGAGTCGTCATCTTAAGAAGAGTGTTTTAGACCACCACAGATTTATGAGCATGGACCTTTGCTTCATCTTTAGGAGAAAGGCTCCAACTCGGATATAAAATCGACGAGTATGCCACATACCTCCCCTAAGTGGAAAAGGAATCCACATCTTGTTGGTATTGTGGGGTTTGAGATGGTATGTCTCTTCTTTGAGGTGATTCACATCTAATTCTCTTATAGGGAGAATCAGGTGATCTAAGATTGTTTGATTGTCTAATCAGATTATGGGGGGATAACTTAGGAAAATCTATCCTAAAGTTGTCTAAGAGATTAACTTATCTTAAGGGGTACCTACAACCACTAAGGGGAGGATGAGATGCAAATGAAATGCACCATGCACGACAAATGATTATCATACATGGGATTTTCCCTTGGATATAATGCAAGCAGTTAATGATAATATGCATAAAAGTAATAAACATTAAGGCTAAAGTTATGATAGACGTCATCGATTAATCAAAACAATGAAATGAGTTTTAATCGTGTATATTAGCAAAGTGGGCTAGCCTTGTGTATAGTGACCAAAAGGTTGATAGCGATGCTTAAAAGCGATCGACTTACATGGGTGGAAAAGTGGCTCGACGTTGGATCAAGAATTTTACTTCTTTAGAAAAGGTTTAGAGCACAATCAAGACAAGCAAGTAAAGTGTATGCATCAAGTAAGATTGTTACGCAGAAACAAAACTGAGAGAATTGGTTTGTGGGAGCCTACTAAGAAAGGTTAATTAGAAAAATTTTAAAATTAATCTCAAAGAGGCTTTACTTTTTAAATAAAATAGTTTACAATTAATTAATTTTTTTTAAAAAGAAAAGTTATTTATTAAAAGTTCTATTTTAAGAGAGAGATGGTTACGTTTTATAAATAACAAAATTAATAACAAAATTATTTTTAAAACTCCTTTTATAAAATATAGAATTATGATTGTTTTATTTAAAACAGATAAATTAAATTAAAAAAACCAATTTTGATTGTGAAAGTAAAACGGAGGGACGTTGTGTTTCGCAAGGGAGAGGGTCCATCATGGACCCTCAAATCATGGTCGTGCGATGCATAAACGTGACAGATCTAAAGACCCAAACGGAGGGTGTATGGCGGTGGCATGTGTGTGTACATGGGATTCGTGAATAACATGACTTCAAAAGAATAAAAGGGAGTCTTTTCCCTTCCATCTTTCTCTCTCTCCGTTATCCTCTCCCTCTCGCGATTCTTCTCTTACCGGGAAGTGTTTCGCCGCGAAAACAAACCTTATCGCTCTTCTCCATTCACCTCTCATCTTACCTCTCTCGTCATGAATCTAAACTCAAGCGCAACCACAAAACGACACGAACCCTAAAATCTAACAGCAAGAAACAAATCCCCAATCCCCAGCGTAAACCTTAGACCCCATATTCTCATTAATTTGATGAATTACTTATTACAACGATTTAAAGCACGAAAAAGGAAAATAAAGCTGCCGGTGGTTAAAGACGGGAGGGAGGCGCGATTGAAGCTCATGATTCTTGATTACAGATAAGTCCTTTCTTTTCTTTCTACGTTTTCGTTGATCTGTGTGCTATGTGTGTGTATGATTTTGAGATTCTGGTGCGAACTGGTTCTCAGGTATGATTTCCTAGTTTGAAGTTCGAGTAGAGTGATTTCCTGGTTTAGATATTGGTGGAATTTTTCGGTTTGTTGAATGGATTAAATTTGGTGAATGTTTTGACTGGGGTTTTTGGTTTCGGGATATTTTTTCTGTGTCTGTTTATGTATGGTTTTGTGAAGTTGACGAAATTGAATGAAGAAGGTTTTGCGTAGTGTATATGTGACGGTCCCCCCTGCTGCGAATGTGTATGTGGTTTATATAGGCAAGTAAATTATGTTTCTTCAAATGGTGTGCTTGAACAGGTTTCTTCAAAAATGGAAAGTAAATTATGCTGTCTGATATGGTTTGGAAATGTCTGATAACTGTTGGTTTTGCTTTGGTGATTCTTAACTATGTTTAAACATGTCCTCTTAGTTTAGGAAACTTTCAATTGTTGTCTGATTTTTGTTTTGGAAGTTTGGAAATATGACTTAATGGTTGTCTGAAATTACTTCTGCTAATCTGATGGGAAGGTTTTGATGGGCTGATTTGTTTTGTATTGAATGTTAGGTGAAAATTGAATGAGTTCCAATCTGACTGAATTGTGTTTCTTTGTGGTTTATTTCAGGCGATGTAGCAGCCACGGTTCCTCAATGTTACCTTCACCATGATACTTGGTTTGCACTTAACTCATTTTCATTTTAGCATTTTGGTAACGAGCAAAGGGTAACGTATCAAAATACTGCTGCTCATGAGGTATACTTGTATCTTGACGATTTTTCTTTTGGTTGAACAACATTTTGATTGGAGTTATCAAACCGTCTTTTTCAGTATCAAGAAACATTTTTGTCTTTCACAATGCTATCCTTTCTAATCTTATTCTCTGAAAAATTTTCACTGGTTTCACTATTTGAGATTTCCATCTTAATTGTTCTTGACCGGATTCCAATAGTCATTAGATTGGTTCTTTGGAAATGGCTCTTGTATCCTTTTGAAATTATGAACAAAATGATTTTGGTTTTGTAGGAATGGAGGTGGAAGCATGGGCGTAGCGTGGAGTTTTTGACTTTCGACTCGGGATCACTTAATTGGCATAGAAACCGGCTGGCTTTCCATTGTCAATGTAGTTAGGCTATTGTTGCTGAACAAATTATGTTGGAGTGTGACTTTGAATTAGATTGGTAATAGATGATGTGAGCTGCATTGTTAAACCAGTAATATGCTTCCCTGGCCTTTCATTTTAGTTGTACCATTCTGATTGTAGTGATCCTATTGTCAATTTCTTTTAGATGACAATTGTTGAAACCAGTAGTAATTCTTCAAAATGATGGCGAGCTTCCTGGTGTGACTTGCTAGACTTTTGGCTACTGTTTTAGTAATTTGTTGCCATAGTAATACGATGAAGGCGTCTTTGTAACCGTTCGAATATGTTGCAACGTTTGATGAGATAGGTGCGGGAAGCTGCCTTGAGTCACCAACCATAATACATTGGGTTCCATTTGATTTTAGAAGCTGGAGGGTAATTAGTAGCTGGCTCCATTACAACAACATCTTGAAGCATAACATTTTCTCGGAGCAGATTCTATCCACTTGCTCTACTGTTACTTCCTTCTATTTTTAAAACTAAATTGGCAGTGTATTAATTTGTATGAATAGCCACACACACCAACCTTCTGCCTTAATATTGCCTTTTGGTAACTTTGTATAATGGGTTTTGTGAATTTAGAGCTTAGGGCTTTGTAAGATAGAAATTCTTGCGTGGGAAACTCATCACTTGTACCATGAGCATAACCTTGGATTTATGAACATTGAAAATGGGGGTTTCGAATCCCCTTCTTTGTATCCTTGTAAGACTTGTTTCCTCCATTTTGACTGAAACTGTTTGTAATATCTGTAATCTCATAGTCCTTTTACCAAGTAGACTTAAAAATTTCATTGCCTTGTAAATAACACGTGAGTCTGAAATTACTAAATCTTCAATAATTAATTTTAAAATTAAATTGATTTTGCCATGCGAGTTTCCTTGGAATAGTGCCATGAATTTAAGGAGTACCAACTGAAAATTGAATATTGAGCCATGGAGATAGTGTTGAATTGTATATCACAAACTTTAATTGAAACAAAACAAATGACTTGGAGCTTGAAATGAAACCAAACAATGTCTTGTGCATTTAATCTACGTTAAAGGGCCTTGAACCAAATTGAAACTTCAATGAGAATTGCCTTGTAGATAACACTTATATTTAAACATGCGTTTGAAATTTGTAGACAACATGTTATGTATTTCCAAGAGTTTTGGAAAATATAAGAAATGAGCCTTTGTAATCTTGATGTAGTGATATGGATTAAAGCTCCTAGCCGAGCATGATATAATAGCATCCACCTCTTTATCAATAATGGCAACAACGAGAATTTAAGGATTCGTAAGGACTTCCAAACTTTTATTAATAGTCAAAATATCTTGAATATTTAAATTTCAAATGATTTTCAAACTGGCTTGAAGAATACCTGACAACTTCAAGAATATAAATATTCTTCTTGAAACAGAGGGCATGCGCTTCATACTGGAACCAAATGAATTAGAATCATAGGAATGAAGTAGGAAATTTAAACTTGGACTTGTAAACTTGTAATGAATCAACCTTCTACTTCCTCCTAAATTGAACTTTCATTATTTAAGAGCATGGTGTCATAGAGCAAACACATCTCTTAAATTTTGAGGAGCTGACAGAGGGGGAAGGTACCAACTTGTAATGTAACTTGCCACACAACCAATGACCAATCTTAGGGTACCAAATTCCATATCAGAGGGTATAAGGACTTAAAATTTGTGGGGGGAAAACTGAGGGGTCTTGAGGGGGAAAAGGCTCGGTAGTGGTTTGGGGATCAAAAAGGGCGAGGGCACAATCTCACAGGACCAGAGAACCTCCACAATCACACACACAACACAACCTTCAGGACTCTGAATCTTCTGCAGCATCACCTGTCCTCAAAAGAGAAACAAACAGACAAAGCTAGATAAAGCGGTTAGTTATGCACGAATTATTGACCTAATATGTTATGTAAGAGGGCAAAGCAGGGATCTTAGGGTCAAAAATTAGGGTGTGACAGATGCCCCTATTTAAGTTTCTTCTATCCAGAGATATGGAGATTGAAATCTTTGTCTCGACGTGATAGGAGAGACTTAAATACAAACATTCACAATTTTTGGCCCTAAGATGCCACCGAATGCACATGTTATGGTATGAAATGATATGATATGCAAGACAGAGATCCTGTGAGGAATGATGTCACAGGGGATAACTGTAGTCGAACAACGTTGAAACACAACTAAAGAAAGAAAGACCCAACGAGGAATATCTTAGCAAAGCAAGACTCCACGAGGAAAAAGATCTAACCTCCACTAGGGACGAGACTCAACTCCACTGAGGAAGAGACTACCAACTGATAATCACAATGTATCTTAAGCATAGGGTGATGAACTTGTGATGAAATCTTCTAACAAAATCCACTTGAGGATCCTGCTATAGTGGTCAACTGTGGGGATTTTAGGAGATATTAACTGGAGGAGTCTATTGTCAAGACTTAGAAACTCATTTGAGAATACCCTTTGCCAAGGTTTTATTGAAAAGGTGTCAACTATCAAAATCAATGGGGAATCATGCTGAGAAAAGAAATGACTGTCTGTCAAAGTTTAGAATTAACCAGAGAGTTTACTGCCGAAATCCTGGAAACAGAGAAACATCTTCCGTTGAAATCTGCTGGAGATCTACTGCCGAGAATAACCAGAGAATTTACAAATGAAATACCTACTTCCGAGGTCTTCTAGAAATCTTCTGTCGAGATTTACAAGGAAATAAAAGGAAATACCTACTGCTGAGGTCTTCTGGAAATCTTCTGCCAAGATTTGCTAGGAAAATACCTACTACCGAGGTCTTCTGGAAATCTTCTGCAGAGATTTGCCAAAGAATCTAAAATAGAGCCAACTTCGAAATAATCTGTTTAAAAGATAATAAACTTCCCCTCGTCTTGGGTCATAAACCACGGGCTGGTCTCAGTTTCTTCTTTAATCAAGTATTCCACTTGAAAAGGGTAAAAATAAACCTCCCCTCGTCTCGGGTCATAAGCCACAGACTGGTCTCAGTTTCTTCTTTAATCAAGTATTCCACTTGAAAAGTGTAAAATAAACCTCCCCTCGTCTCGGGTCATAAGCCACAGACTGGTCTTAGTTTCTTCTTTGGGGATAAAATATCTACTACTGGTTTACTGGGTAGTTCACAAAGAAATATCATCTGCTACCGGTTTACTGGGTAGTCGACAAAAGGTAATTATGCTACCGATTTACTAGGTAGTCAACCAAAGGTAATTCTGCTACCGGTTTACTGGGTAGTCCACAAAGAAAATATTGCCTGCTACCGATTTACTGGGTAGTCCACAAAAGGTAATTCTGCTACCGGTTTATTGGCTAGTCAACAAAGAAAAGATTGTCTGCTACCGATTTACTGGGTAGTCCACATAGAAAATATTAACTGCCACCGATTTACTGGGTAGTCCACAAAGAAAATATTATCTGCTATCGATTTACTGGGTAGTCGACAAAAGGTAATTCTGCTACCGGTTTACTGGGTAGTCCACAAAGAAAATATTAACTGCTACCGATATACTGGGTAGTCCACAAAGAAAAGATTTTCTGCTACCGATTTACTGGGTAGTCCACAAAAGGTAATTCTGCTACCGGTTTACTGGGTAGTCCATAAAGAAAAGATTGTCTGCTACCGATTTACTGGGTAGTCAACAAAAGGTAATTCTGCTACCGGTTTACTGGGTAGCCCATAAAGAAAAGATTGTCTGCTACCGATTTACTAGGTAGTCAGCAAATAAAAGATTATCTGCTAGGGATAGACAAACTATTTTGAGGAGAGACTTCCATTTTCCATCCGAATAGAAAACCTGAGAACAAAACAAGTTGCTCAAATAAAGAGGCTGCCACTTGTCGTCTGGTATGAATTCCATGAAAATGTTGTAATAATACTGCTGGAGAAATAATTTCTGTCTTCCATAGAGATCTTTGAAGTAGATTCTTCCTGGGGAGACGAAGTGCAAAATAAATGCACACTCGATCTGGGTTCAAAAGCCTAGAGAGATTCAAAATTGTGATTGTTAGGGACCAAATTTCAATCCAGTAAATAGCTGGAGCGAAACGGTCAAGCAAGACTCCATCCAGTGAGGAATGAACTCAACTGGGGTTTATCTTTATCCAGAAAAGGAAAAGAAAACTAAAGCAACCATCTTCCACGAGGGTCGAACTCGGTGGGGAATTAGAAAGGATGTGCTCTTTCTGCTTAGGGCTGACGACTCTAATTGGAAGGAGAAGACAAACTCAGTCACTTGGGGATAACCACGACCAAAGTGAAAGAACGAACAAACAACACAAAATGCAAGATGCAAAATGCGCACATGCCATGTATCTATATGAATGAATGTATGTCATGCTTATGCTTATGCTGACAAAACAAAACAGAGAGAAAACCAGAGATGAAATAAACATCTCGATACGGATACTCGGCCAATCTCTACAAGATAGAAGCATCACTGGGGATGAAAGGAGAGCCACATCTGGGACCATATCCTGCTTCAAGGCTTCAGCTTCTATGGGGAAAAGAGAACACTCCACTTGGGGATAAACATCACGACTTCACTTAGGGGATTGTCAAGATGAATCCGGTGATTCTGTTGGGGATGAGAAAGATCCACTAGGAAAGGATCAAACCCATGATCGAGAGACTTCATGGGGGATAAAATAAATATCCACTGCGAACTGAAGTAGTCTGAATGAAAGTTGTAAATGCCGAAGTTGAGGCCTCACGGGGATAAAATAAATATCCACTTCATTGGGGAAGCTTGGATCAACGTTGCAGCTGAAGATGTCGGAGATAAAACTTCATGGGGATGAAATAAACACCCGCCTTTACTGGAGAAGATTGAGGTAATGAGAAAATCCACTGAGGAATGAAATAAACATTCACTTCACTGGGGAAGGTTGAAACCAAAGAAATTTACTGGGGATTCTTAGGCTGCCAACTAGGGAAATCTTGCATCAAACATATCATAACTGCTCGAAGTAGAGATTCACCGGGGAATGGTCATGACCACCTGAAGTAGAAAATTATTGGGGAATTATCACACCATTTGAGACAGAAGCTCTTTGGGGCATGGGTAAAGAATGTTGTGAGAATAAGGTAGTTCTGTATTGATGAACTGCATGGTAGTCGCCATTTTGAATAAACATTTGCTGTGAATGGATGATGAGTGATCTTCACTTCTCAAAATGCCCCAGATCGTATGGTTTATGAGAAAGAGGATCTCAAGAGGATTTTACAGAAAACCTGGCATCCAGAATGCTTCAATGTCTTCCAACTCTTTGAGATATTTGTCGAATCTCGACGTAACTGTCCCAGATCGACTGTATTCTGTAAAATGAAGTTTTCGAATTTGGAGAGATTTATCAAATCTCGACATAACTGCCCCAGACTGTCTGTATTCTTGTATAACCGAGTCTTCGAATTTGTTCTTCAGACTGTAGAGCAATAACTATGGAACAGACTTGCCTTTGTTGGCTAGTCTTTGGAATTCTAGCCTTGCAAAGAGTTGGGAAGCAACTTGCTATAAGATGACCTCAATATTTTGAAGAATTTTGCCCCTGATTCAACAACTCCTGGAATGGTTGATCAACAAATCCTCCAAATTGGATGCCCCAGGCTGAGTTTCCTTTGCCCAATCAAAACCTCTAGTCAGCTGCACTTGTGAAAAAGTTGCCCTAGACTAATTGACCTTTAGAGATTTGTCTAATCTCGACCTGATTTCTTCTGATTAACTGGTCCTTGAGAGATTCTTCGAATCTCAACCAAACTGCCCCATATTATTTGAATCTTTGAGCGGCTTACTTCCTTACTCAATGGAGTCTTCAGGAGTTTTGTATCTTATTTTGATCAATCCTTTCATTGTAGAGGCCTCCTTAATAGTTTCCACATCTTCTCTGAGTTTTTCATGACGTTTACTCCCATCTTCTGGCGTGAGTATAGCACTTGTGATGACTTGAATGAGAAGGAACACGAACGAGAACCTGGAATGCAAAAGAATACAAATGCAAATGACGCGTATAATGCAGCATGAACTTCAAGGAACTCGAAAGTGTATTTTTAGACATCGTAATCAGGAACTTGTTTTATTTATTAAAATTGAAAAGTTTAACATAATAGCCAATACACCTTCAAAGTTTATTACAAACAACAACAGAATACAAAAGGGAACTAGGAATCTAATCCACTAGATGACGGTCCTTCTCTTCCACGGAGTTATTCAGTCAACTTGTCAATCTGCTCTTGCATCCTTGCCTTATCAAGGGTAAGCTTCTCTATTTCCACCTTCAACTTCAAAACTTCACTTGAGTCAGTCACAGGAGGCTTAGGACGAGGATAAGGCATCATCAAGGTGAGAGCCTTTTCACGTGCCCATGCTAGGCAGGCTTCAGTAACTGTACAATCAGGATTCTCCATTACGGACATTATTTGCCTATTTATACGACGCCACACATACACAATTCTGGTTTTTAGTTCAAGGTTCTCTCCTTGTTAGAGGAAAATTCTGGTAAGATCTTCCGGATCAGATACTTCTTCCATTGGATGACCGAGTTGTCGACGAGCGAGCACAGGGTTATAACTAATGCATCCTTTTGTGCCAAGAAGAGACACATTGGGAAAGTCTCCGCAGCTATGAATCATGACAATTCCACCATACATCGGATCATGCTATACAAAGTTCGAGTGAGTGAGAGCCATGAGCTTCACGGGCTATTCTGTACCATCCTTCACATCCTAAAAAGCTGTAGACCTCGGTAAGTGCAAAATAAACCACCTATAGAGGATAGCAGTGCAGCATGTAATCCTTCCTTCACCTTTCAGAACCTTCGAATGAATGGCATGATAGGTGTTGTCCAGCAAAGTAGGCACTGGATTTTTGAGCATGAAGATTCTGATCGCGTGGACGTCGACAAAATCTTCAATGTTGGGAAATAAGAACAAACCATAGGCCAGCAGTGCGAAAATGTTCTCGAAGGCTTTGGTATTCCCCATTATAGTGAAGTGTCGAGCTTTCTCGAACAAGAACTGGGCAGGCAAACCATCGATTCTCCCTTTGACTATCATGTGAGTTCGAATATCGAACAGCTTTATGCGGGACGCTCTCGTAATATCTTCTGGGTTGGGCCTTCCTTCTGCGCCGGAGAATGGAGGTGAGTCGTTGACAGGGATGCCCAATAGAGCGGAATACTCTTCCAACATAGGCATCAACTGGAAATCTGGGAAAATGAAACAGTGATAGATCGGGTCATAGAATTGAACAAGCGTCTCTAACAGACCAGTAGCCACTTGAATCTGCAACATTGGGAGGATCCCTCCATACTTCTCAGTGAAAGCCTCAGGATCTTTGATCTGATCTCCTAGTTCCCTTAACTGTTCAACATCAAGAACCTTGAAGGTGTACAACAAAACTCCTTTCTTTCCATAATCCATCTTACGATGCCTAGCAAAATAACTTTTAAGTTCCTTAATGCGATGCAACAAGTTTCATGGAACTCAACTCTTTATAATCATCAAGGAATATCAAAAGACACATTTTTATTAAAAAACGGTTACAATCATTAGTATCAGAATACTAAAAGATTGATTTATTACAAAATTGATTACAAACACGTCTATACGCCTTACAAGAATCATGACATAAAAGCTAAATAAAAGCTAGTAATGATGGATCTAAGGAGACTCTTCCAACGGTCTTGTCTTGAGTCATTTGACTTCTTCTTCCAATTGAGCTTCCAAGGTATTGACTGAGGACTAGAGTAGGTTAAGTCTTCTGGTGCTTTTCTATTCTTGCAAGAAGTAGCTTTTTCCAAAATTTCCTTTTTGTAGTCATATTTGCTCGAATATTAATCGAAGATAGGAAATGGATACTTGTCTTGAATAAGTAACTCCATCAGCTGAGAATATTCTTCAAGAGTCGGCACCAGTGATGGACTGGGTCGTAGAACTGCAGTAGAGTAAGAAGTAACAGCTTCCCATATCTGGTCTTGAACCCTTCTTTATCTGTCAACAAGGTCTCCAGTCTCCTTAGATCGTCCAGATCATGACTCTTGTAAGTGTACTTCAACGTTTTCTTTCTTCCAAAGCCCATGATATCCCTATGATGTTTACAAACAAAGCTAAGTTCCATGAAACTTTATGAAATGATGCTCATGAATGCATGCATGCAAACACACAGATAAAGCACACACAAGCAAGCAAACAGACAAAGAGTCCTAAGTTTGAAAGGTCAGAACATGGAGCCAAGGTCTACCCATCCTAAGAAGGTGAGTACTAGGGTTTATCATCTGCAGAACAGGGTTCTAAAACGTTCCCAGAGTCAACAACCCATCTTTCGGATATTATCAATTTCCTAAATCACTTGGTAGTCAATAATATTCTCAAGAGAGTCTCATCTGAGTGTAGTATCGCGTATAAACTATTTTGGGAATCGAATCCCTCATAGCCATCGCACTACGCCCTAAGAGGCCAAGTGGGGGTAAAGGTAACTACGGTTCTCAGTCTCACAGGCTCCTAGGTCGAAAATAATATTGTCTTCACGAATAGAATCGTTAAACAATATTAAGTTCAAGAGGGCCTCAATTGAGTAGCGATGTCTCAATTTAACTTCTTCGGGAATCGACTCCCTCAAAGTCTCCTTGAATGTATCACCGTCCTATCATAATTGCTCTCAAGTCCGGGTGTAGGACTTATCTCACCACACAAAGCGATAACCCTGCATACAGAAAAACCCAAGCAAGCAGATATAGCAACAGATACAAATATACAAGTATACAACAAATAACATAAATAAACAAGTTAGGGGGAACCCTCAAGTAAGAGTCCCCAGTGAAGTCACCATTTTTGTCGCGGTGAGAATTGGATATCAAGCTATTGATTAACTTGAATTGCAAATCATTTATTCACCACCGGTCTTTGATTTATCCAAGGGAAGGGATAAAAATTGAATAACCCACAGTATGCAATGCAAATGCAAAGCTAAGAGTCTAAGGTTCGGGGGTTGGTTATACCTAGGGAAGGTATTAGCATCCTAGATATCTGTAGTACTCTACAGGAGCCTCTTGTTTTATCATGTTACTTGCTAATTGTTATCTGTTTCTAAGGGTAATGGGGTAGGAAATCCTAAAGTTCTATTCCTAAGTGTGCTCGACAAGATATCGCATCTTGTGCCTACATATCCTGTCGGGAGTGGGATCAAAGCACTTGTAGTTCCTCTCTGAGGATGTACTAAGGTTTGTTTGAGAATGGTCTAGGAGAAAAGATGAGTCATCATCTTACGAAGAGTGTTTTAGACCACCACATATTTATGAGAATGGACCTTTGCTTCATCTTTAGGAGAAGGGCTCCAACTCGGATATAAAATCGACGAGTATGCCACATACCTCCCCTAAGTGGAAAAGGAATCCACATCTTGTTGGTATTGTGGAGTTTGAGATAATATGTCTCTTCTTTGAGATGATTCACATCTAATTGTCTTGTAGGGAGAATCAGGTGATCTAAGATTGTTTGATTGTCTAATCAGATTATGGGGGGACTAACTTAGGAAAATCTATCCTAAAGTTGTCTAAGAGATTAACTTATCTTAAGGGGTACCTAAAACCACTAAGGGGAGGATGAGATGCAAATGAAATGCACCATGTGTAATACCCTAATTTTTGCCCCTAAGATTCTTTGCTTTTCATTTGCATTTCATACCACAAATCAGATTATGGATCCAATCAAGTATATCTTTGAAAAGCCTGCTTTAACTAGGAGGATTGCTCATTGGCAAATGTTGTTGTCAGAATATGATATCGAGTATCGAACTCAAAAAGCGATAAAAGGAAGTGTTTTGGCTGACCATTTGGCACACCAGCCAATTGATGATTATCAACCTATCAGGTTTGATTTTCCTGATGAGGATGTGATGTACCTAAAGGTTAAAGATTGTGAAGAACCATTACCCGATGAAGGGCCTGAGCCTGGATCCCATTGGGGTTTGATTTTTGATGGAGCTGTTAATGAGTATGACAATGGTATTGGGGCAATAATTGTTACTCCTCATGGTTCTCATATTCCTTTCACTGCAAGGTTGATGTTCACTTGCACTAATAATGCGGCTGAGTATGAAGCATGTATTATGGGCTTGGAAGAAGCCATTGATTTAAGAATCAAGATTCTTGATGTATACTGAGATTTAGCCCTGGTGATTAATCAGATTAAAGGAGAATGGGAGACGCGTCAACCTGATTTGATTCCTTATTGAGATTATGCAAGAAGGTTGTTAACTTTCTTCAATAAGGTTGAGTTTCACCATGTACCCAGAGCAGCAAATCGAATGGCGGATACTTTAGCCACTATATCCTCCATGATTGTGGTGAATCGGTGGAATGATGTGCCCAAAATTAATGTTATGCGGCTTGATAGGCCAGCTCATGTATTTTCGGTTGAAGAGGATGTTGATGATAAATCGTGGTATTATGATATTAAATGCTTTCTTCAAAATCAAGAGTACCCGCTTGGGGCATCCAAGAAAGATAAGAAGACTTTGAGAAGGTTGGCTGGTAGTTTCTTCTTAAACGATGATGTGCTGTATAAAAGAAATTATGACATGGTCTTGCTCAGATGCGTGGATAGACACGAAGCAGATCTGTTAATGAAATAAATTCATGAAGGATCTTTTGGTACTCATGTCAATGGGCATGCAATGGCTAAGAAAATGTTAAGGGCAGGTTACTATTGGCTGACAATGGAATCTGACGATTTCAAATTTGTGAAGAAGTGCCATAAATGCCAGGTTTATGCTGACAAAATTCATGTGCCTCCAACTCCCCTCAATGTTATCTCCTCTCCATGGCCTTTCTCCATGTGGGGAATTAATATGATTGGAATGATTGAGCCTAAAGCGTCAAACGGACACCGTTTCATATTGGTGGCTATTGACTATTTTACCAAGTGGGTTGATGCGGCATCATATACCAATGTGACCAAGCAAGTCGTAGTCCGGTTTATCAAGAATCAAATCATCTGTCAGTATGGTGTTTCGAGCAAGATTATCACTGATAATGGGTCGAACCTGAATAACAAAATGATGAAGGAATTATGTGATGAGTTTAAGATTGAGTATCATAATTCTTCTCCTTACAGACTTAAGATGAATGGGGTTGTTGAAGCTGCCAATACGAATATTAAGAAGATTGTTAAGAAGATGGTTGTTACTTACAAGAATTGGCATGAGATGCTCCCTTTTGCTTTGCATGGGTATCGTACATCTGTCCTCACTTCAACAGGGGAAACCCCTTTCTCTTTTGTTTATGGTATGGAAGCAGTGCTCCTGGTAGAAGTGGAAATCCCTTCTGTGAGAGTTTTAATGGGAGCTGAATTGTTTGAGGCTGAATGGTGCCAAAGCAGATATGACCAGTTGAATTTGATTGAGGAGAAAAGAATGACGGCCTTGTGTCATGGCCAATTGTATTAACAGAGAATTGAAATTCTGGTATCAGATGTGTGATGTTAAGGTGCGATGTCACAACAACACACTCTGCACAATGGACAATAATAACAGTAACAAAGCAACACAAAGAATTGTTCACCCAGTTTAGTCTAACTACCTACGTCTGGGGACTACCAAGCCAGGGATGAAATTCACTACTTGTAGAATTAATTTACAGACTCAACAACCCAGTTGACAATCTCCTAAACTTAATTCCTACTAGTGATTCTCTACCTAAGAACCCACTTAGATATGAGAACATTACTCAATCCCTAAAACACTCTAAGAACAACCTCTTTGAGAAACCTTGATTCTGCTTCACAGCTTTGATCAAGTAATACAACTCTCTTTGCTTCACAGCTTTAGAGAGGACAGAAAACGACTCAGCAATTCACCCTAGAATTATGGATATACAACACGTGCAAAGTACTCAAGACACTCAGCCTATGCTCTTGATCTTCTCTCTGTATTTCTGTCACCTTTTTCCTTTGGTCTTGTGCACTTTATATAGCTCCTTGAATTGGTCTTGGACTTGCTACAATATCTCCTAGATTTGTTATTTAAAACTGAATATTTAAAACAGATTTTCTCCTAAAATCTTTTTAAATCTTCAACCTTTTAAATCTCCTACAAATCTGCACCAGATCTCCTATGCAGCAGAAAATATTTATCCCAAGATATTCGCATCCAATGAGACAGCTTGCTCTCCACAATTCCAACTAACACGCAACCCTAACAACATCACATCCTGCTGTTGTTAATTCTGCAGATCTGATGTCACAACATCGCCTATGTGACATCAGACATCCAACTTCAGCAAATTAATTTCTTAACACAGCCCAGTGTTACACCTTAATGTTGCAACATCAGTACCTTGACATCAACATTGAATATACTTTATTTTACCAAAATTCCAGCCAATCCAAGAACTAACAATCTCCCCCTTTGGCTAATTTTGGCTAAAAAAATCTCTGCACTCTGCACCTTCAGAGACTTCAGCAGCGGAAAAACTTCAATCAATAATCTTGAAACTTGAAACTCCAAACAGCAGCATCAGCAGTAACATCTTTTCTTCACAAAACTCTGCTGCTCACAAAACAACTTCAGCATATATCATTAAGCTGCAATCAAGCTGCACTCTTCTTCAAACAGTTGCACATATTATCTTCAACTACAGCTGCATCTTTACTTAAGCATCTAGAAGCAGTCAATTTTCAATGTTGCTCCCCCTCAATGCAAAAACCAGCATATCAGCAGTCAATTACTCCCCCTTAATATCAATTACTCCCCCTTAATATCTGCATCACATAGCTGCATTTGGCATTCTTTGATACTCTTGACTCTCTTGGCTATTTCTCCCCCTTTTTAGCCACAATTAGACACAATTAGACACGCTTCAACCAGAAGCCCTATGAACTACAATCAGTACACCCTAGCTCTCATTGTTAGCCTCACAGTTAGCAACCAGGCAAAACAAATCATAGAAAGAAAAAACACAAAAAGTGCATATAACGGCACAATATTCAAATTACATAACCGAGCACACAAAGTGCTGACACAAACAACATTGCAGAACCAAAAACTAAAACTACTAGAAGCAAAAACAAATAAGCTAGTCTTCTTCTGAACTTGCATCATCTGCACTATCTTGTCCTTCATCTTCAGAGTCAGCATGATCATCTTGTTCCAAAATTTGGATCATTTTCTCAATCTTTTCTTTTCTAGCCAGACTGGTATTAATCACAACATCCAAGTCTTTGCGGGTTGCCTTCAGCTCTGCTAGCAAATCAGCCTTGGAAGTTTTCTTCTTGATACCTGCATTTGATGTTGACACAATATCTGCAACATGGCTTCCCATAAACAATTTCTGATGCAAGGATAATGGAGACTCCCTCTTGCACGCTTTATCTGCACAAGTCAATATTCCTGGTTGTTGACTCAGAACGACTCCACTAATGAGAGAAGGAAATGCTATTGGCATTTTAATAGCATTTGTTGTTGCATGTTTTACAGTCGGATCGAATATGTATGTGCCATAGTCAAACTTTTTCTGTGTACCAACAACATAGATAAGCCTTCCTAATCCCACAGCTGTGGTGGTTTTGTGATTCGTGGGCACCCAGTTTGCAGCTCCAATTCTGTGTAGTATAGCATACTTCACACTCAGTTTGCTAGTTGGTAGCTTTTCTTTTAATGGCCATACTCTAACCTGTCTAGCAGTAATTTCCTTGCACACTTCATTATCTGTATCCTCCAATTCTGTATACTCGGCATCCTCTCTTCCTAAGTAGCTGTTGACAATCTTAGGTGAGAACTCAACACATTTTCCTCTGACAAAGACCTTCATATAATCTGGACTGCTCTTGTCAGAGATATTTACAGGAAGATTTACTATGAATTCCTTTACCAGGCCATCATAGCACCTTGAAAATCCACACACAGTTTTCATTAACCCAGCAGCTTTAATTCCTTCCATCACTTCTTTAATCTCCATGGCTTCTTTGACAATTTCTCTCTCAAGAGCAATTCTCCTTTGGCAAATGAACTTCCACATATAGGCATTGCTTGCACGGTGGAAGGAGATGTTATCCACAGGCACATCTGGGACTTTGTCTGCAATCCTTTTTGCAATAGATTTTCTGACATGAGTGATGTTCTGAACATCGTCCTCATCATCATGCTCAGACTCAGATTGTTCCACAATCTTCCTCTCTCTTGGAGTCACCTCGACCTTGCTCCAAGCTTTTGTTGGCCCAACAACAGTCTTTTTCTTCTTATCATCAGAAGACTTCTTTGGAGACGATTCACCCTGCTTTTCTTTCCTTGTCCTTAGTCTCTTAGCCAGACCAGGCACTGCTCTTCCAATGACTTCATCATCAGATAAGTCATCAACATTAATCACATCAGTACTCTTTTCTCCTCCAGGAGTAGTCTCAGCATCCTTACTAGGCGATGTTCTGACATCCCTTTCAACATGAGTATCATCTGCTTCAGCATTAACTTCAACTTCCTTCTCAGCATCTTCGATCACGGAGACAGCTAATCTGTGAAGATTTGTATCAGTAGATTGCATGTCACTCTTTTCTTTTGTACCCTAATCAGCAGCCATTTGTCTAAGGGGTCTAGATATACCCTTAATAGGAAGTCCTTTCTCAAGAATTTTGTCAACGATCTGCCCCATGCACTTGTCAACATCTACCCTTTCCTCAGCAGTTTGTGGACGCGGGTTGGTAGTTCTAGGTTTGTCTCCAAATAACACACTAGTAACAACTTTCTTTGTTTCAGGATTCTTAAAGACAGTAGCAGGTCTCTTGGGAGTTAGTTTAGTGGGTCTCGTAGTACCTGATTCAGGAAGAATGGTTGAGAGGGGCTCAATGTCCATAGGATCGGATGCTGAACCTTCGTCAATGGAAACCCTAGCTCTTCCTTTTGTGGAACTCTGACACTCAGATTTCTTGGATGGAGACGCCATGAATCCTTTCAGTGAGGGTTGATTCTTGAAGGCAAAGAAGTTAATTCGTTGCGAGACCAGGGCTTTGAAGAAGCGCGATGTTGTAGTACCAGGAAATGGGGGTCTGAGGCAAGGAGCTTGATTTTGTGTAATTTTTAAAGACCAATTACTAATTTTCTCCCTCCATAAAGACTTTTCTTTTAAAAAATTCACATCAGGACTCATTATCCTGACGTCATAGTCTGATGTTATAACATCATTAGTTGAACTACCTTCAAGAGAAATCCAATGATAGCAGTTATCTGTGGTTCTGGCATCCTTCATTACAACCTGATTATGCTCATCAGATACCACACACTCATCCTTAGTGTAGTTTACCTTGTAGACTTCATCACACAATTGGCTTATGCTGATCAAATTTGCATTTAAACCACTGACAAACAGAACATTGTCAAGTTCAGGTCTACCATCACCTTTCACTTTCCCAACTCCTGCAACAACACCTTTTTCTCCATTGCCAAACATAACCTCATGAGAGGGACAATGACTGACTTCAACTAACAAGTTTTTGACTCCAGTCATATGCTTTGAACATCCACTGTCAAAGTACCATGTATCCTTATCAACCTGGCTATCTGATGTGTGGGCTAAAAGACATTTCACCTTCTCCTTAGGAACCCATTGTTTAGCAACTTTAGGTTTGACCTTCTTCTGTCTGGTTTGAGGGACTGGATTTGGATAACCATGGAGCTTGAAACAAGAGTACTGCATATGTCCAACCCTGCCACAATAGAAGCATCTAACTCTGTCATCTCTAAAGTGGTTAAATCTTTTTCCACTTTGGTGATAATGCTGTGGCTGCCACTCATAATGTCTTCTTCTTCCATAGTTGGAATTTCTTCTTCTGTACTGATGCTGTCTTCTAGGCTGTCTCCTATGGTGATGAGGCTTCCTTCTTCCATAGTAATGAGGCACAGCATTGTTGTATCCACATTCATATCCATACCAGTTTCCTTGATGTTGAGACAACTGATGAGACATGTGCTGTTTGAACTGAGCAGCTTGCAAGCTCTTGTGGTATTGTGGGGGCATATACTGACTAGCTCCTTGTGGTTGCTTTCTCTTCTGATTAGGGCCAGTCTTCTCCTCAATCTTCTTAGGTTGTGAAACATCAACTTTCTTAGGTGTAGGATCCTGCTTCTTTGGCTGATGTTGAGACAAAAGTTGTGACACTTCCTTCTTTGAACCTGAAGTGCTTTCTTTTGAAGTTCCCTTATCCTCAGCCACATAACCTATCCCAGCTTTGTCTCCAGCAGCTTTTTCTGTTTGAAGAATCTTATCAAGTGTGTCTGTTCCACAGCTCAGCATCCTAACAGACTTGGTCATTTGATCAAGGTGAGCTCTAACTAGTACAACTTCATTTTCCAGGTCAGCTTTTTCATTCTCTAGCTGAGCAATCTGTTGCTTGTGGCACTTGTTTTCTTAACAAATCTCAGCACTTTTTAAACACAGCTCTTGATAGGTAGATGCTAACTCCTCATAAGTTATTTCTCCATCACTAGAATCATCATCAGAACCAATAACTCCTGTTAATGCTCTAACATGCTTTGCTGACTCACCTTCACTTTCACTATCAGAGTCAGACCAGGAAACTATCATGCCCTTCTTCTGCTTTTTCAAGAAGGTGGGAAATTCTTTCTTGACATGTCCATACCCTTCACACTCAAAGCACTGAACTCCTTTATCTTGGGCAGTTTTCTCTTCATCCTTCTCTTTTGACTTGCTGGTGTCAGAAGATATGTTCTTGACATTAGGCCTGGAGTTATTATTCATTCTCTTGAACACTTTGGTGAACTGTCTTCCCAACATAACTATGGCCTGAGATAGATCCTCCTGGGATTCAGAACTCTTCCCTTTTTCTTCTTCATCATTTGACACCAGGGCTATATTCTTTGGCTTCTTTTCTGGTTCTTCCTCATTCAACCCAAGCTCAAAAGTTTGCAGAGATCCAATGAGCTCATCAACTCTCATCTTGCTGATGTCTTGTGATTCTTCAATGGCAGTTACCTTCATCTTATACTTCTTAGGAAGGGACCTAAGGATCTTCCTTATAAGCTTTTCATCTGACATTTTCTCACCAAGAGCACTGGATGCATTAGCTAGCTCCAGAACATTCATGTGGAAGTCATGAATAGTCTCATCTTCCTTCATCTTCAGGCTTTCAAATTTTGATGTTAAAATATGAATTCTTGACATCTTAACTCTAGATGTTCCTTCATGTGTAGCCTGCAAAATATCCCACGCTTCTTTAGCAACTTCACAGGTATTGATTAACCTGAGGATATTCTTATCCACTCCATTAAAGATAGCATTTAGAGCTTTGGAATTTCCAAGGGCAAGCTTACCTTCTTCCTTGGTCCATTCTTCTTCAGGCTTTGGCTTTGAGGTGCCTTCTTTATCTTTGCCAGCATCATCTTTTTCACACACAACAGGTGCTTTCCATTCTTTAATAACAACCTTCCAAGCCCTGCTGTCCAAGGATTTTAAGAAGGTGGTCATCCTTGGTTTCCAATAGTCATAATTGGATCCATCCAAAATAGGGGGTCTGTTGATGAATCCTCTAACTTCTTTGTCCATCTTTACACCAGAAAGTAACTTCCCTAGATCTCACCCAGAGACAGACAGGATGCCTGCTCTGATACCAATTGAAATTCTGGTATCAGACGTGTGATGTTAAGGTGCGATGTCACAACAACACACTCTGCACAATGGACAGTAATAACAGTAACAAAGCAACACAAAGAATTGTTCACCCAGTTCGGTCTAACTACCTACGTCTGGGGGCTACCAAGCCAGGGATGAAATTCACTACTTGTATAATTAATTTACAGACTCAACAACCCAGTTGACAATCTCCTAAACTTAATTCCTACTAGTGATTTTCTACCTAAGAACCCACTTAGATATGAGAACACTACTCAATCCCTAAAACACTCTAAGAACAACCTCTTTGAGAAACCTTGATTCTGCTTCACAGCTTTGATCAAGTAATACAACTCTCTTTGCTTCACAGCTTTAGAGAGGACAGAAAACGACTCAGCAATTCACCCTAGAATTCTGGATATACAACACATACAAAGTACTCAAGACATTCAGCCTATGCTCTTGATCTTCTCTCTGTATTTCTGTCACCTTTTTCCTTTAGTCTTGTGCGCTTTATATAGCTCCTTGAATTGGTCTTGGACTTGCTACAATATCTCCCAGATTTGTTATTTAAAACTGAATATTTAAAACAGATTTTCTCCTAAAATCTTTTTAAATCTTCAACCTTTTAAATCTCCTACAAATCTACACCAGATCTCCTATGCAGCAGAAAATATCTATCCCAAGATATTCGCATCCAATGAGACAGCTTGCTCTCCACAATTCTAGCTAACACGTAACCCTAACAACATCACATCCTGCTGTTGTTAATTCTGCAGATCTGATGTCACAACATCGCCTATGTGACATCAGACATCCAACTTCAGCAAATTAATTTCTTAAAACAGCCCAGTGTTACACCTCAACGTTGCAACATCAGTACCTTGACATCAACATTGAATATACTTTGTTTTACCAAAATTCCAGCCAATCCAAGAACTAACAAGAATGAAGAAAGCTTTTGATAAGAAGGTTCAACCTCGTGTGTTCAGAGAAGGCGACCTCGTGCTAAAAAAGATCCCGACTTTTACCAATGATTCTAGGGGCAAGTGGACTCCTAATTATGAAGGCCCATTTGTTGTTAAGAGAGCCTTCTCTGGCGGTGCATTATTTCTTACAACTATGGATGGTGAAGAGTTCACTCGTCTTGTGAATGCAGATGCAGTCAAGAAATACTTCGCCTAAAAAAATAAAAGAACAGCTCGCTAAGTTGAAAACCCGAAAGGGCAGCTTAGGAAAAAATGAACGTCTCGGTGGGCTAAAAACCCGAAAAGGGCGGTCCAGGCAAAAATTAGAGACAAAAACAGAAATAATCATCCCGGTAGATTGAAAATCCGAAAGAGCAATCTAGGAAAAAGTTAGGGATTATGGCAAGTAACTGCATCTGGCCAGTCTTGATCATTTGAAAGCAACATTGTCTATCAAGGATTCTGCTTCAATCATCCTCAGTTGAAGTTTTGAGCACAGTGGAGTTCAAAGTTGTTAGGGAGAATAATGGTCATTGTATTTCAATGTAACCCTTTCCATGTATTTACCATTTTTCAAACTTTGTGATGATCCATGGAGTTACGCCATTTGTGAACTTCCATTCTATTAATAAAATTTGGGCCTGTGTCCCTTTGTTTGCAATTCTTATTTTGTTTCTGTTTGCAAAATTTCATTTATTGCTGATGGTGATTTTTGAAACAAAATGTGAATAATTGATTTAAATTTTTTGAAAATTATAAAAACTTTTTCTTTGATTTATGAATATGAAAAAGAATGTCAATGGTTATTCCAAGGATGGCAGGATCGATGTTTTCTTCAGCAGGGTTCGTTCTCGCTCCTTTGGCAGAATTCATTGACAGCTCCCCGGTAGAGTTTGTCGATATTTCCCCAGTAGAGTTTGTTGATATTTCCTTGGCAGAGCTTGGTCCTATGAATGTGTTTAGTTGTTGACAAGGTGATAGGTTTATTGTGATGTGTTGAATTCACAAGACCTAATGATGTTTGGTTTCTCCCCCCAGCTAGGTCTTGATCTGAATCCTCTCCAGCTGATTATGTTATGGTCAGGCAGTTGAGTAGTTTTGAGGTGCACTTCTCCTTAATGGTGATTCCCACGCAGAGATTCATTTTTGCTGTCCCTAGCCGAAATCATATGAGGAAGCTTCACTCATAGTTTTACCCTCTAGACGCGTTGTTGTTGCTTTGGATGTCACCAAACAGAGAGCAATGTTAATTTCTTCTAAGAAGCATTGACGTGGTGATCGCTTGTCGTGTTTCATCTTGTCTTGTGGATGTTTTTCTCTCCAGGTTGTTCTACCCAGGGATTTATCCTTGATGATTCTCCAATGGAGGCAGTTCACTATCATTTCCAAGCATAGAGCAGTGATGTTAATTTTTCATTTCCCCCGGTAAGTCCAGGATGTATTTCTCTCCGGATTGTTTTTTCCAGAGATTTATCATCCTAGTGAAGATTGTGCATCACTATTGTGGCTATTCCCCAGTGAAGTCGTTGATGATATCTCTTTTAGTCACCTGTTGGGTTTTCTCTCATTTATGATGAGTATTGATCTAAAATCCCCCACAGCTTGACCTTTTGCTATTTTCCCAACAAGTCCAGGATGCTTTGCTCCGAATTGGTTAATCCTTAGAGAACTTTTCTCTTGTATCTCCAGCAGATCTGCCTTGTATTGCCAGTGGATTTTGCGTAGATGTGTATATGTCTACATCCCCAGCGGATTCATTATTTCTCCACAGCAGATCTCTTCATGGAAGTTCCTGTGAATTCTTTATGATCCCCAGGAAGATTCAGAAAGATTTGGTTGTTATGATTCCCCAACAGATTTCCTGCCGTCCTCAAAGCAGAGTTTATGTTGTTATCCTCTTGGTGGATCATCTATGTTAGAAGATTGATATTCGGGTCCTTCCCCAATGAGTATTTTCGTTTCTCCAGCAAGATTTGAGCCTTGTAGTAGGATTTATTTTCCTTTGATGGCTTTTGTTTATCTCTTACAGGATTTCTTCAGCTAAATGCCTAGCAGAGTTGCTAATGATATCTCCATCTTGTTGAGATTAGCCGGGTATTCATTGGTGTTGTGATATTTGTTCCACCCTCTATTTATCCTTTATGACTATTTTGTCAGCATATTCATACTCATACGCATTCATTTGTTGTGCATAGCATGTTGTTGTTGCATTTTGCATTTTGCATTTGTGTCGGTGCTTCTTTGCTATCTGGTGTTGTTATCCCCGTAGAGCGTGTGTGTCCTCTCTCCATTTAGAGTGTCTACCCGTAAGCAGAAAAATGCCTATCTTTGTTAATTCCCCACTGAGCTTATTTCTCGTGGAAGATTTTGATTCAGTTTCCTTTCCAGTGCATTATCTGGATGGATTTAGTCCCCAGTTGAGATATTTTCTCCTCGGGACGAGTCTTGGTCCTCTGCGATATTTGTTTGGATCTCTAGGCTATGAAACCTAGATTGAGAGTGCATTTATTTTGCACCTTTGAGGATTCTGCGCCCTTCAGCTGAAATCTGCGTATGATTACCCTTTTGGAAGGATCAATACTGTTTCGTGGCAGTCCTTTATTTGAGATGCCTGGGGCGATACAGTTAATACCTTTTGTTACTCCGATGAATGGTAAGTCTCTTCGGTTTGATGGGACAGTTCGTTGTTGAGATTTTGTTACTCCGATGAATGGTAAGTCTCTTCGGTTTGATGGGACAGTTCGTTGTTGAGATTTGTTACTCCGATGAATGGTAAGTCTCTTCGGTTTGATAGGACAGTTCATTGTTGAGATTTGTTACTCCGATGAATGGTAAGTCTCTTCGGTTTGATGGGACAGCTCGTTGTTGAGATTTGTTACTCCGATGAATGGTAAGTCTCTTCGGTTTGATGGGATAGTTCGTTGTTGAGATTTTATTACTCCGATGAATGGTAAGTCTCTTCGGTTTGATGGGACTGTTCGTTGTTGAGATTTTGTAACTCCAATGAATGGTAAGTCTCTTCGGTTTGATGGGACAGTTCGTTGTTGAGGTTTTCTACTCTGATGAATGGTAAGTCTCTTCGGTTTGATGGGACAGTTCGTTGTTGAGATTTGTTACTCCGATGAATGGTAAGTCTCTTCGGTTTGATGGGACAGTTCATTGTTGAGATTTTTTTACTTCGATGAAAGGTAAGTCTCTTCGGTTTGATGGGACATTTCATTGTTGAGATTTGTTACTCCGATGAATGGTAAGTCTCTTTGGTTTGATGGGACAGTTCGTTGTTGAGATTTTGTTACTCCGATGAATGGTAAGTCTCTTCAGTTTGATACAGTTCGTTGTTGAGATTTGTTACTTCGATGAATGGTAAGTCTATTCAGTTTGATGGGACAGTTCGTTGTTGAGATTTGTTACTCTGATGAATGGTAAGTCTCTTAATTTTGATGGGACAGTTCGTTGTTGAGATTTTGTTACTCCGATGAATGGTAAGTCTCTTCGGTTTGACGGGACAGTTCATTGTTGATATTTTATTACTTCGATGAATGGTAAGTCTCTTCGGTTTGATGGGACAGCTCGTTGTTGAGATTTTGTTACTCCGATGAATGGTAAGTCTCTTCGGTTTGATGGGATAGTCCGTTGTTGAGATTTGTTACTCCGATGAATGGTAAGTCTCTTCTATTTGATGGGACAGTTTGTTGTTGAGATTTTGTTACTCCGATGAATGGTAAGTCTCTTCGGTTTGATGGGACAGTTCGTTGTTGAGATTTGTTACTCCGATGAATGGTAAGTCTCTTCGTTTTGATGGGACTGTTCGTTGTTGAGATTTTTGTTACTCTGATGAATGGTAAGTCTCTTCGGTTTGATGGGACAGTTCATTGTTGAGATTTGTTACTCCGATGAATGGTAAGTCTCTTCAGTATGCTAGAGACAGTTCATTGTTGAGGTCTTTGAAATTCTGGTATCAGATGTGTGATGTTAAGTGTGATGTCACAACAACACAATCTCCTAATATGAACAAGGTAATAACAACAGTAAATCAACACAATGAATTGTTCACCCAGTTCGGTCTAACTACCTAAGTCTGGGGGCTACCAAGCTAGGGAGGAAATTCACTATAAGTAGTATTAAATTACAGACTCAACAATCCCAGTTGACATCTACTAATCTTAATCACTACCCAATGACACTTCTACCTAAGAGACCACTTAGATATGAGAAACCACTCACTCCCTAAATCACCTCAGTGATACAAATCAAAGATTACACTTTAAAACCCACCTTGATCCTGCTTAACAGCTTTGATCAAGAACAACGCACTCTTGCTTAAAAGCTCTAGAGTGAATACACTTACAACTCAAAATAGTAACACCAATTCAAACATGAATGGTTTACAAAAACACTCACGAAAACTCAAATTGACTCTCAGTCTATGCTCTCTGTCTTCGTTATCTTCCAACAAGGGTTGAGGCTGCTTTAAATATCATTCTGACTTGGGCTTGGACCTTTTCCAAAAATCTGATTTAATTTGTTATTAATCAGAATTTAAAACAGATTTGATCTTCTAATCTAAATCTTTTCAAATCAGCCCTAATGTTAGTTACATGATCTGCTCCATAATTGATTGAAAATATCTTCTCCAAGAAATTCGCATCCAATCTCTCTAACAGATCTCCTCAAAACAAACTAACACGCGCAGCCCTAAAACATCCCAACGTGATGTTCTGATGTTCTGATAACTGATGTCCAGACATCAAGTTTAACATCAGCATATAAAACTTCAACCCTGCAACAACTAATGTTAGGAACCAATGTTATGACATCAGACATATGACATCAACATTGTTCAACTTTGTTTTACCAAAATTCCAGCCAATACAAGAACTAACAATCTCCCTCTTTGGCTAATTTTGGCTAAAACAATCTCTGCCAACATCAGAGGTACCTGCAGCGGAAAAACTTCATACTCCTAACATTCCAAAACAATCTGCAGCAATCACATTTTATCACATCCAAAATCTGCACAAAGCTCCCCCTCAAAACAAGAACCAGCATACCAGCTGTTCAAACATGCACACTCCCCCTCAAGCCTAGAACCACATCAGACAACTAGGCAACACATAGGCTAACTCTCCCCCTTTTTAGCCACAATTGGACAACCACCAACAAGTTATACCCTAACACTTACAACAGTTAGTCCTACTAGCTCTCCTTGTCAGTCAAAAGTCAGCACCACAAGACAAGACAAATCATAGAACAAAAACCAAATAAGCATAAAAGTACTTTTATCCAAGTTACACAACATTAGAGTTGTCAAAATGGGCCGAAGCCCATGGGCCGGCCCGCCGAGCCCGAAAAAAGTTAGGGCTTGGGCCTTATTTTTGGAGCCCATATTATTCCGGGCCTTTTTGAGCCCGGCCCAAAAAAGCCCGAAAAAAAATGGGCCGGCCCGTATGGGCTATGGGTAGCCCGCCAGCCCGACAACTTTTTTTAAAAGAATTAATTTAACTATTTGGCCCATATATAAATCAATAAATATATATAATTGGACCTAAAAAATAAATTTGGCCCAAGAAACATTTGGATACAATGTGTTAGTGCTTCTTTGGTTTGGTCCACACACACTTCAGTGACTACCAGAACATTAATTTCTATTACATTATATTACATTACAGTATTCTAAAATGAATATATTACATTAAGATCATTAAAATGAGTATTAATTTCTATAACATTATATATTAAAATGAGTATTAATTTCTATTACATTATATATTACTTAAAAAATGAATTTTTAAATTTTTTTTTAAAAATGGGCCCGTTTAGGGCCGGGCCCGTTTAGGGCTGGGTAGCCCGCAGCCCAGACAGGGCTGGGCCTGGGTAGTAAAAAAGGAGCCCGTATTCAAAATGGGCTTTTTGAGCCCGGCCCGGAAAAGCCCGAGGCCCGCCAGGGCCGGCCCGTTTAGGGCCGGGCTACCCGTTTTAACAGCTCTACACAACATGCCCCCAATGTGCAGAAACAAAAAAACTACAAACTACAAAAGCAAGAAACAGCAGAAGCAGTAATTCAATCTTCATTAGCATCAGAACCATATGTAGCATCCGCATCACCTTCCTCTGAACCTGACTCTTCAGCATTGACACCCACATCATCTTCACCCTGTTCCAAGGATTTGATCATCTGCTCAATTCTCATCTTCCTAGCAGTGCTAGTACAGATCACCATATCAAGATCCTTGCAGGCCGCCTTCAATTCTTCAATCAACTCAGTTTTAGTACTGGTCTTCTTAACACCAGAACTTGATGTTACAACAATGTCTGGAACATGATTCCCAACAAACAGCTTGGGATGCAAGGACTAAGGTGACTCCCTCTTACATGCTATATCTGAACTAGTTAAAATTCCAGGATGTTGATCTAAGATCATTCCACAGATAAGGGAAGGGAATGCTATAGGCATCTTGATAGCATTAGTGGCAGCATGCTTCACAACTTGATCAAATATGTAATTTCCATAATTGAACTTGACCTTTTTCCCAACAACATAAATAAACCTTCCTAATCCCACAGCTATGGTGGTTTTGTGATTAGTAGGTACCCAGTTAGCAGCACCAATTCTGTTCAAAATAGCATACTTGATACTGAGTTTGCTAGCTATCAATTTACCCTTCAGTGGCCAAACCTTCACTTGAGTGGCTGTGATCTCTTTACACACATCATTATCAGTCACTTCCAGTTCACCAACCTCTTGATCATCTCTTCCAAGATACTTATTGATGGTACTAGGAGAGAAATTAATACACTTACCCCTAACAAACACCTTCATGAAGTCCACACTTCTTTTATCAGAAATGTCTATAGGAATGTTAACAACAAATTCCTTAACAAGTCCACCATAGCACTTAGAGAATTTAGTCACAGTTTTCAACAGGCCAGCAACATGAATGAGCTCCATAATTTCTTTTATCTCCAATGCATCTTTGCCAAGCTCTCTTTTCAGAGCTAATCTCCTTTGACACACAAATTTCCACATTGGAGCACTGCTAGCATAATGAAAGGATATGTTGTCCACTGGCACTTCAGGAACCTTATCAGAAATTCTCTTCAAAATGGACTTTTTGACTGGGGTGATGTATTGAACATCTTCCTCAACTTCATACTCAGATTCAGATTCTTCTTTAATCTTTCTCTTTTTGGAATTCACAGCAACCTTGCTCCAAGATCTTGTTGGACCAACAACAGATGTCTTTTTCTTCTTGCCTTCAGCTGTCATCTTAGGAGAAGATTCCACAGTCTTTCCTTTTCTAGTCTTCAATCTTTTGGCAATACCTGGAACATCATTACCAATTACTTCATTATCAGATAAGTCAACAACATCCACCACATCAGCATTCTTCTTCCCTCTGGGACTAGGAGTAACATCCCTAGCAGGTGATGTTCCAACATCATGTTCAAAATCAACCTCATCTTCAACATGAGTATCATTATCTTCAACTTCAGTTTCTGCATCTTCAATGACAGAAACAGCCAATCTGTGAAGATTGGTTTCAGAAGTTTGCATGTCACCCTTTTCTCTAACAGATTGATCAGCAGGCATTTGACTCAGAGGTCTAGATATTCCCTTCACAAAAATTCCTTTCTCAAAAAATTTTGTGACAATCTGATCAATACTTTTGTCCACGTCTACCCTTTCTTCAACAGCTTGAGGAAGAGGGGTGGTAGTCTTAGGAGTAGGGTTGTCTCCAAACAAAACACTAGTGACAAACGCTCTACTTTTGCTATCATCAAATTTCTTACACGCAGATTGATCAGAAGTATTACCTTTTGAAGGCCTCTTAGGTTGATACTTCTCAGGTCTTTTCTTTTCTGAACCTGGAATCATAGAGAGAGACGCTATGTCCAAGGCTTCATCCATTGAAACTTCTTTCGTTGAAACCCTAGATGTTGCATGAGAAGCTCTTTGAATCAGACTTCTTGGAGGGAGATGACCCATGTTGAGACATTGTTCCTTTGAAACAATTGACGTACAAGGATGTGTTGTGTCTTCCGATCTTTGGTGAGAAGATGAACAGACTTGGAGTGTGGAGATTGATGTAGCGTGTGAGAGTAACAATAGGGAATGATAGCCTAAGGTAAGGGGGCTGCTTTTGTTGGTCACTTAAAAGCCAATAAATGTATTTTCCCCACCAAAACAAATTTCCTTTTAAATTTTTGAAATTTAATAAATGCACACCATAAGTCACTAACCTTTGATGCCTTTTCCACATGCCCAAATTTCTACTTAAGACTTCACAAATTTCAGCACACATATCTTTAGGGAAATTGTCATTACCCTTCACATCTGAATGATCAACCTCTATGACCTTAGTTTCTTCAATATTTCCTCTGAATTGTTGCATAACACTAGGTTGTTTGGTGATCCTTCTAATGTCATATTCAGATGTCATAACATCATCCTTGACATTACATGATGAGCTGGACTCTTGAGGAACCCATAAATAACAGTTATCTATGGATCTAACTCCCCTCATAACGACTTCACTCTTCTCATTAGTCACTAAACATTCATATTTAGTGTAGCTAACCTTGAATCCTTCATCACATAACTGACTGATGCTAATCAAATTAGCAGTCAATCCTTTGACAAGAAGTACATTTTCAAGATTAGGTCCAGCCTCACAATTCAATTTTCCAACTCCTTTAGCTTCCCCTTTTTCTCCATTACCAAAAGTTACATCATTTGAGGAGTAAGTCCTGATATCCACCAAATGATTCTTGAAACCTGTCATATGCTTTGAGCAACCACTGTCAAAATACCAACCATCCATAGCTGGGGTTCTAACAGATGAGTGAGCTAATAGACATGTGACAGCAGCTTTAGGAACCCATTGTTTAACAGCCTGAGGCCTGTTCTGCTTATGTCTAGGTTGAGGAACAGATTTGGGATAGCCATGCAGTTTAAAGCAAGAAGATTGTATATGGCCAAATCTTCCACAATAGTAACATCTCACTCTTTGAATCTCTTCTCTGAAGTGATTGAAATGCCTTCCTCCTTGATGATGATTTCTGTCATACTGCTGAGGTTGCCACCTGTCAAAATATTGATGTTGTCTTCTCCCATAATTAGGCTGTCTTCTGTAATGATGAGTCTGTCTTTTGTAATGATTAGGCTGTCTTTTACCATGATGATGCGGCCTTCTTCTGCCATAACCATGAGGCACAACATTATTAGGTCCCAAACCATATATTTTCCCTTGATGTTGAGACATCGGATGGAACATGTTATGTTTGAAACTAGAAGCCTGCATACTCCTATGGTATTGGGAAGGCATATACTACCTAGCTCCAGAAACCTGAGGCTTTCCTTGAGGTTGAGGCAAAAACTTCTTAGGTACAGGACCATAAACCTTTCCATTATTTTATGGCCCAAGGTGAGGGACAACCTTCTTAATTCCAGAACCATGTCCTTTTTCATGATGATGAGGAATGTTCTGTTTAACCCCAGAAGAACTAGCCTCTGCAGATATCTTCTTCTCACCCTCATATCCTAGACCAGTCTTATCATTTGCCCCTTTTCCAGCTTCAAGTATTTTATCCAGAGTGTCAGTTCCACTATTTAACATTCTGATGGATTTTGACATTTGATCAAGCTGGGATTTTAACAACAACACTTCATTCTTAAGTTCAACTTTATCAGTCTCAAGCCGTATTATAATCTTCTTTTGCTTCTCCCCTTCTTGACAGACCTCTTCACTTTTCAGACACAACTCTTGATAAGAAGATGCCAGCTCTTCAAAGGTCAATTCACCATCACTAGACTCTCCATCAGAGGCACATATTCTAGTCAATGCCTTAACATGCTTGGCATTCTCTTTTTCACTTTCACTATCTGTATCAGACCAGGAAACTGATAACCCCTTTTTCTGCTTTTTGAGGTATGTAGGACATTCTTTCTTGACATGACCATAACTTTCACACTCATAGCATTGAACTCCTTTGTCATGATTGGACTTTTCTTCATCTCTTGTTTTCTTCACTTGATCACTAGACCTGTTGTTGTCAGATGTGATGTTCTTAACATTAGGTCTATAGTTTCTGTCCATTCTCTTTAACACCTTCTTAAACTGTCTCCCAAGCATCACAACAGCATTTGACAGTTCCTCCTGAGTTTCAAAATTACACTCCTTCTTACCATCTTCAGTATAAGACACCAAAGCTATGCTTTTGGTCTTCTTTTCAGGCTCCTCATTCAATCCCAACTCAAAGGTTTGAAGAGAACCAATCAACTCATCAACCCTCATCTTGCTGATGTCTTGAGCTTCTTCAATAGCAGTCACCTTCATTTTATATTTCTTGGGAAGGGATCTGAGAATCTTCCTTACCAACTTCTCTTCAGTCATTCTTTCTCCTAAAGCACTAGAAGCATTGGACAACTCAAGAATGTTCATGTGGAAGTCATGAATGGTCTCATCATCTTTCATCTTCAAATTTTCAAACTTTGTTGTCAGAAGTTGAAGTCTTGACATCTTAACCTTGGAGGTTCCTTCATGAGTAGTCTTCAAGATATCCCATGCTTCCTTAGCTACTTCACAAGTGTTTACCAGCCTAAAGATGTTCTTGTCAATACCATTAAATATGGCATTCAAGGCTTTTGAGTTTCCAAGTGCAAGCTCATCTTCTTCCTTGGTCCAATCTTCTTCAGGTTTCAGCTTTGTTGTACCATCCTTTTCAATAATAACAGGTGCTTTCCAATCTTTTAATACAGCCTTCCAAGCCCTGCTGTCTAATGACTTCAAGAAGGTAACCATCAGTGGTTTCCAATAGTCATAATTAGAGCCATCTAGAATAGGGGGTCTATTCACAAATTCACCACTCTCCTTGTCCATTGCACCAGAAAGTATCAGCCCTAGATCTCACCCAGATGCAGAGTAGGATGCCTGCTCTGATACCAATTGAAATTCTGGTATCAGATGTGTGATGTTAAGTGTGATGTCACAACAACACAATCTGCTAATATGAACAAGGTAATAACAACAGTAAATCAACATAATGAATTGTTCACCCAGTTCGGTCTAACTACCTACGTCTGGGGGCTACCAAGCTAGGGAGGAAATTCACTATAAGTAGTATTAAATTACAGACTCAACAACCCCAGTTGACATCTACTAATCTTAGTCACTACCCAATGACACTTCTACCTAAGAGACCACTTAGATATGAGAAACCACTCACTCCCTAAATTACCTTAGTGATACAATTCAAAGATTACACTTTAAAACCCATCTTGATCCTGCTTAACAACTTTGATCAAGAACAACACACTCTTGCTTAAAAGCTCTAGAGTGAATACACTTATAACTCAAAATAGTAACACCAATTCAAACATGAATGGTTTACAAAAACACACAGGAAAACTCAAATTGACTCTCAGTCTATGCTCTCTGTCTTCGTTATCTTTCAACAAGGGTTGAGGCTGCTTTAAATATCATTCTGACTTGGGCTTGGACCTTTTCCAAAAATCTTATTTGATTTGTTATTAATCAAAATTTAAAACAGATTTGATCTTCTAATCTTTTTAAATCTTTTCAAATTATCCCTAATGTTAGTTACATGATCTGCTCCATAATTGATTGAAAATATCTTCTCCAAGAAATTTGCATCCAATCTCTCTAACAGATCTCCTCAAAACAAACTAACACGCGCAACCCTAAAACATCACAACCTGATGTTCTGATAACTGATGTCAAGACATCAAGTTTAACATCAGCATATAAAACTTCAACCCTGCAACAACTAATGTTAGGAACTAATGTTAAGACATCAGACATATGACATCAACATTGTTCAACTTTGTTTTACCAAAATTCCAGCCAATACAAGAACTAATAGTCTTGTTTTTCCCAGTGGAGCCTTGTTGTGCTAAGTATTCCCTGTTGGGTTTTATCCTTATTGTGATGTGGTTTATTTCCACATACACTTACCCCCAGTTTGTCTCCTCCCTTTGTTGGGATGTGTTTTCCCCTGCAGAGTCTTTTCTCTTTTCTTTTGCTCCCCAGCTTTTGTTTATCTCCTGTGGCATTTTCTCCCCACAGTGGTCTTGTGTTTGCATATAATTTGCATGATCATATCATCTTGTGGTCTCTTAGGGCCAAAAATTGGGTTGTTGTTATATTTAAGTCTCTTCTATCTCGTCGAGACAAAGATGCCCATCTTCGTATCTCCGGATAGAAGAAACTTAAATAGGGGCAGCTGTAATACCCTAATTTTTTCCCCTAACATTCTTTGCTTTTCATTTGCATTTCATACCACAAACAAGATCGCACATTGGTTCCCTCTTCTATAGGATTGTGCCTTGCAGGGATCTTTGGGTTTGTTGTGTTTGTTGTTTATTTTTTTGTTTAATTGTTTATGTTTACTAACCATTAATCAAAATCCAAAAATATTTTGTTTTCTTTCACTAACATTTTCAGGGGAAGAACAGGTTAAAAATACCAAAAAAAATCAGTCCCGCAGCTCGAATGGATTTCATCTGAATAAAGTCAAAGTTGATCGGCAAACAATTCAAAATTTCATCTAATCAAGAGTTTCCAAGGTTTAATTGATTATTATTCAAGGGACTCCAAGGTTCATGTGTTTATTTCCATGCCTTCTTTGACGAGCAAGAAAAATCGAGCCGGAATCAAGACAGCACATCAAAAAGACAAAATTTCTAAATTTTCACTGTGTTAACCGGTTAACACATTTGGTTAATCGGTTAACGCGTGCGAATTTTGAAAAAAATGCCAGCAAATTCAAATTTTCAGCAATTGGCACTAATTTTCATTATTTTTTAATATTCCATCTCAGTTCTAATTCCCTACATCATCAATATTAATTCTTATCATACACCTCCACTAATCACCACACTTTTAATTTCCCTCCAAATTTGAATTCTAATCCTAATTTTGATCACCCAAGCCTAATTCCAAACCACCAAATTCCCAAGCCTAAACTCTATAAATAGAGGCTTCATTTCATTCATTTCACAAGCTTTTGATAGCCAAAAATTCCCTTGCAATTTCTCTCCCCAACTACCAAAATTCACCAAAAGCTCAATTTCTCCTTTCATAAGTTAGTAAGAATTCACATTGATTCTTACTAATTTAGAGCTGAACCTTCATCCATTCTTGTTTTTGTTCATCATTCACAGTAGATCAAGGTTTTGGAGTGTAGATCTTGCTACAATTTGGAAGGATTTTCTGATTTGGAGTGGTAATTCACTTTCCACCATTGTTAAAGCTTCATATTCATCATTCAAGATGTAGATCCTTGGTGTTGCTTGTTGTTGATCCTTTGGATCGTATTTTGTTGTTTGATTGCAGGTTTCTCTGTCTATTTTTTACTTTAAAATTTGTGCAAATTCAATTCATGATCATAAGGTGTTTGAAAAATGTTTTGAAAGAAGATCATGTTGAATTTTGCACATTTTTTTTGCTTCTGGTGCAGTGTTAACCAATTAACCAAATTCAGTGTAAAATGGTTAACCGGTTAACACCTTGTGTTGCGCAGAAATTCAAAATCTGCACTGGTTAACTGATTAACCAAATGTGTTAACTGATTAACCAGTGTCCAGAATGCTATTTTTGGCTCTGTTTTGGGACTGTTTTGGTTCCTTTTCCTTTTTTCTTCCCTTTCCTTTGTTCTTAACCTTAGATCACATAATTATGTGGTTTAATTTGGCTTTCTCTTCATCTATTTCTCTTTTGTTTTGATCGATAAAAGTCAAAGATCTAGGAATTCCGTTGTTGAATTTCGATCAAGACTAGATCGCTACCACTTTTCTTTTCGTGCGGTATTACTTTCGGATGACGATCTATATATCGTTCATCTAGCATACATTAGTACAAAGAACTATTGACCGGCCTCATTGTAGGGTAATTACTCCGTAAATTACTCGGCGATTGCTTAACATAGCGCAATATTTGTCCCGTATCGGAAAACTATCAAGAATGGTTGATCATTTGTCTTATGGTTCAAAACTCATGAAACTTGTTATTAGGAGACTTTGGTCTTATCAATCCTCTAATGAGTTTCATCAACCTTAACCTAATTGCAATTAGTCAATTGTTATTGATCACTAACAATTAATCACTAACTTACTAACAATATTATTGTGTTAATTTTGTTTATGTTTCCTTCTCGCTCCTTATCTCTTTTATTTTTATGCTTCATTTCATATCATGTTTATGCTTCCACATTTTTTCCTTTGTCCGTTGGACACATGTTTATGCTTATGCTTTTTGTTCTCTTTGTCCACTTGGACCAAAAACATTAATAAAGGCCAAAACCATAAAAAACTTAATTCTCCTCATTTTGGACTATTGGTTACTATCATATGCTTTGGAGTGATCTCTTTATGGACCTCTTTTGAAGTAATATCGGACTTATGGACCTAGAATTAGGACTTCTTACCCCTTTGCTTGGAGTATTGATTGAAGACTTGTCTTTATTGGCCAATTTGCTTAAAGGATGGAATTCTTTTAATATTGCTTTGAAGTGGCTCCATTTTGGTTAGATCCTCCTTTTCCCTAGCTTTTATTTTATGCACTAGGATAGTCACTTCTTCTCCTCCCCATTCTTAAATTTTCAAAATCCTCTCTCTTTTTTCAAAACCTTCTTGTTTTCAACTTAAAACGACTTTCATAATAAAACCTTGACTTTTGTCAATTGACTTTTAAAATTTTCTTTTCTTTAATAAATGTCAATCTATCTTAACCATACTTTAACCATTTTATGAAAACATAAAAAATATGAAACTCACTCAAATCTTTTGTGCTTTTATGCACTTTTTTTTTCTTTTAAACTCTTTTTCATAAGTTTAGACATGATTCATTTCTTTAAGTGAAATTATTCGCTTAGAAATGATGACTTGTCTTTACACCTAAAAATCAATCAAAACCAACAAATTTTCATTCTTTGTACCACGAACTACGAGGTTTTGATCCTACATTGCACATCGTGGGTACGTAGGCATGAGGCGATAAGTCTCTCCAAACACAAAAATCTTAAAAAAATAATTCTCCTCTCATCTCCTCAATCTCTTTACAAACAAACCATTTTCAGACCAAAAAGCGATAGATTTTTTAAAGGGCTCCTATAGGGTACTATAGACGTTTTGGGTGCTAACACCTTCCCATTGCGTAGCCAACCCCCTTACCCATTCTCTGTTTGTTCTTGTTGTTTTAGAACTCTTTAGGTTTTGTTCGCTCTTTTTCCTTTCCCTTTATGGATAAAATAAAAGTGCGGTGGTGACTCTTGCTTTATGAGTTAAGTTAATCAATAACTTACACTCACAATTTTTACCGCTACACCATGCAAGACAAATGATTATCATACATGGGATTTTCCCTTGGATATAATGCAAGCAGTTAATGATAATATGCATAAAAGTAATAAACATTAAGTCTAAAGATATGATAGACGTCATCGATTAATCAAAACAATGAAATGAATTTTAATCATGTATATTAGCAAAGTGCGCTAGCCTTGTGTATAGTGACCAAAAGGTTGATAGCGATGCTTAAAAGCGAATGACTTACATGGATGGAAAAGTGGCTCTACGTTGGATCGAGAGTTTTACTTCTTTGAAAAAGGTTTAGAGCACAATCAAGACAAGCAATTAAAGTGTATGCATCAAGTAAGATTGTTACGCAGAAACAAAACTGAGAGAATTAGTTTATGGGAGCCTACTTAGAAAGGTTAATTAGAAAAGTTTTAAAATTAATCTCTAAGAGGCTTTACTTTTAAAATAAAATAATTTACAATTAATTAATTTTTTTTAAGAAGAAAAGTTATTTATTAAAAGTTCTATTTTAAGCGAGAGATGGTTACGTTTTATAAAAAACAAAATTAATAACAAAATTATTTTTAAAACTCCTTTTATAAAATATAGGGTGGCTTCTAAGGTGAGGTAGCAATCAAATCCCTCACCTATGTACCATCAATAATATATCATTAGATCTTTCAAACGGTTCAGATCTATTGAGGGAAAAAATAATCATATATTCTTTTCCACATTCAATTTGCCCACTACTTTTATTCTAGCAAACCTTATATTCTATGTCTCCTAACCGCCACACCCGTACTGTATAATACCTTATGTTTTTACCGATAAAAAGGAAGTAATAGATTCCACAACCGTACTGTATAATACCTTGTGTTTTTACCAGTAAAAAGGAAGTAATAGATTGAAGATTAAAAAGAAATAGAAAATTAAAAATCAAAGAAACTATTGCAAACCATTGAAGGTTATAACCATGGTTAAAGATTCAATTTTGATAAAAAAACACAAATCTTTATTTATCATGATTTAACACAGTGGATCTAAAGATTCATTTTTACTAATTTTTATGGGCATTTTGATAAAAACACCATGTTTAAAAGTCTTAGAATTTATTCAAAACAATTTGGCTCATTTTACACTTCAATCTAATATTGCTTTGTATACATGAATAATCAGTTTTTAGTTTCTAATTTCAATTTCTATAAACATTATCATCATTATTGTGTTGTGTTAAAAAATAGATTTCAATTTTATTAGTCGTGCGATGCATAAACGTGACAGATATAAAGAACCAAACGAAGGGTGTATGGTGGTGGCATGAGTGTGTACATGGGATTCGTGAATAACATGACTTCAGAAGAACAAAAGGGAGTCTTTTCCCTTTCGTCTTTCTCTCTCTCTGTTATCCTCTCCCTCTCACGATTCTTCTCTCACCGAAAAGTGTTTCGCCGCGAAAACAAACCTTATCGCTCTTCTGCGTTCACCTCTAATCTTACCTCTCTCGTCATGAATCTAAACTCAAGCGCAACCACAAAATGACCCGAACCCTGGAATCTAACAGCAAGAAACAAATCCCCAATCCCGAGCGGAAACCCTAGACCCCATATTCTCATTAATTTGATGAATTACATATTACAACGATTTAAAGCACGAAAAAGGAAAAGAAAGCTGCCGGTGGTTGAAGATGGGAGGCGTGATTGAAACTCACGATTCTTGATTACAGATAAGTCCTTTCTTTTCTTTCTACGTTTTCGTTGATCTGTGTGCTATGTGTGTGTATGATTTTGAGATTCTGGTGTGAACTGGTTCTCTGGTATGATTTCCTGGTTTGAAGTTCTAGTAGAGTGATTTCCTGGTTTAGATATTGGTGGAATTTTTGGTTTGTTGAATGGATTGAATTTGGTGAATGTTTTGACTGGGGTTTTTGGTTTCGGGAGATTTTTTCTGTGTCTGTTTATGTATGGTTTTGTGAAGTTGACGAAATTGAATGAAGAAGGTTTTGCGTAGTGTATATGTGACGGTGCCCCCTGCTGCGAGTGTGTATGTGGTTTATATAGGCAAGAAAACTCATCAAAAGAAAAATTTGTTTTGAATGTCTTTAAATGGTGTGCTTGAACATGTTTCTTCAAAAAAGGAAAGTAAATTATGCTGTCTGATATGGTTTGGAAATGTCTGATAACTGTTGGTTTTGCTTTGGCGATTCTTAACTAGGTTTAAACATGTCCTCTTAGTTTAGGAAACTTTCAATTGTTGTCTGATTTTTGTTTTGGAAGTTTGGAAATATGACTTAATGGTTGTCTGAAATTACTTTTGCTAATCTGATGGGATGGTTTTGATGGGCTGATTTGTTTTGTATTGAATGTTAGGTGAAAATTGAATGAGTTCCAATCTGACTGAATTATGTTTCTTTGTGGGTTATTTCAGGCGATGTAGCAGCCACGGTTCCTCAATGTTACCTTCACCATGATATTTGGTTTGCACTTAACTCATTTTCATTTTAGCATTTTGGTAATGAGCAAAGGGTAAGGTATCACAATACTGCAGCACATGAGGTATACTTGTATCTTGACGGTTTTTCTTTTGGTTGAACAACATTTTGATTGGAGTTATCAAACCGTCTTTTTCAGTATCAAGAAACATTTTTGTCTTTCACAATGCTATCCTTTGTAATCTTATTCTCTGAAAAATTTCCACTGGATTCACTATTTGAGATTTCCATCTTAATTGTCCTTGACCGGATTCCAATAGTCATTAGATTGGTTCTTTGGAAATGGCTCTTGTATCTTTTTGAAATTATGAACAAAATGATTTTGGTTTTGTAGGAATGGAGGTGGAAGCATGGGCGTAGCGTGGAGTTTTCGACTTTCGACTCGGGATCACTTAATTAGCGTAGAAACTGGCTGGCTTTCCATTGTCAATGTAGTTAGGTTATTGTTGTTGAACAAATTAAGTTGGAGTGCGACTTTGAATTTGATTGGTAATAGATGATGTGAGCTGCATTGTTAAACTGGTAATATGCTTCCATGGCCTTTCATTTTAGTTGCATTTCCATTCCGATTGTAGTGATCTTATTGTCAATTTCTTTTAGATGACAATTGTTGAAACCAGCAGTAATTATTCGAAATGATGGCGAGCTTCCTGGTGTGACTTGCTAGACTTTTGGCTACCGTTTTAGTAATTTGTTGCGATAGTAATGCGACGAAGGCGTCTTTGAAACCGTTCGAATATGTTGCAACATTTGATGAGATAGCTGCGGGAAGCTGCCTTGAGTCACCAACCATAATACATTGGGTTCCATTTGATTTTAGAAGCTAGAGGGTAATTAGTAGTTGGCTCCATTACAACAACATCTTGAAGCATAACATTTTCTTGGAGCAGATTCTATCCACTTGCTCTACTGTTACTTCCTTTTATTTTTAAAACTAAATTAGCAGTGTATTAATTTGTGTGAATAGCCACACGCACCAACCTTCTGCCTTAATATTACCTTTTGGTAACTTTGTATAATGGGTTTTGTGAATTTAGAGCTTAGGGCTTTGTAACATAGAAATTCTTGCGTGGGAAACTCATGGAGATAGTGTTTAAGGAGTACCAACTGAAAATTGAATATTAAGCCATGGAGATAGTGTTGAATCTTATATCACAAACTTCAATTGAAACAAAACAAATGACTTGGAGCTTGAAATGAAACCAAACAATGGCTTGCGCATTTAATCTAAGTTAAAGGGCCTGGAACCAAATTGAAACTTCAATGAGAACTGCCTTGTAGATAACTCTTATATTTAAACATGCGTTTGAAATTTGTAGACAACATGTTATGTATTTCCAAGAGTTTTGGAAAATATAAGAAATGAGCTTTTGTAATCTTGATGTAGTGATATGGATTAAAGCTCCTAGCCGAGCATGATATAATAGCATCCACCTCTTTATCAATAATGGCAACAACGAGAATTTAAGGATTCTTGAGGACTTCCAAACTTTTATTAATGGTCAAAATATCTTGAACATTTAAATTCCAAATGATCTTCAAACTTGCTTGAAGAATACCTGACAACTTCAAGAATACAAATATTCTTCTTGAAACAGAGGGCATGCGCTTCATACTGGAACCAACTGAATTAGAATCATGGGAATGAAGTAGGAACTTTAAACTTGGTCTTGTAAACTTGTAACGAATCAACGGGCTTGAATTTGCACTTTGGAAATCAACCTTCTACTTCCTCCTTAATTGAACTTTCATTACTTAAGAACATGGAATCATAGAGCAAACACATCTCTTGAATTTTGAGGAGCTGACAGAGGGGGAAGGTACCAACTTGTAATGTAACTTGCCACACAACCAATGACCAGTCGTAGGGGACCAAATTCCATATCAGAGGGTATAAGGACTTAATCTTTGTGGGGGGAAAACTGAGGGGTCTTAAGGGGGAAAAGGCTCAGTAGTGGTTTGGGGATCAAAAAGGGTGAGGGCACACTCTCACAGGACCAGAAAACTTCCATAATTACACACACAACACGGCCTTCAGGACTCTGAATTTTCTGCAGCAGCACTTGTCGTCAAAAGAGAAACAAACAGACAAAGCTAGATAAAGCGGTTAGTTATGCACAAATGATTGACCTAATATGTTATGCAAGAGGGCAAAGCGGGGATCTTAGGGTCAAAAATTAGGGTGTGACACCATGTCTGGTCTAGTTTTTATTGTTTCTGCTTTACAGGCGAGCATTCTGGTTTAAGCGGTAAGTTGTGAACAACAATATCAGTGTCTAGACCGGGCATGTCTTGATACGACCATGCAAACACATCAACATATTCCTCTAAAAGCTTGACCAACTTCTGTTTGACGTTGGCCCCAAGTGTTGTACCGATTTTAACCTCTTTCTTTTCCTCATCAGTTCCAAGATTAATTAGCTCTACTTGCTCTTTGTATGGTTGGAGTTCAGTATACTCATACTCAACCAATGTGGTCAGTTCAGCGGGGACTTCAAAGTCTTCCTCACCCTCATCCTCAGCTTGATATATGGGTGAATCAAGGTCAGGAGTGAAAATAGGGTCATCGGATTCAACGTGGTTTGAGATTATTCTGCATGTTTGGGATGACTTATCTTATTAAAGGCACATAGAAAAATGCAAGAAAAAATATGGTTTTTTTTTTGTTTTTTGAAAGATTGCCAATTTATTTTAAAGGTAAAAGCGAAAAACAGAAAATGAAACAACGAGAATTTAACAAAATGAAAGTCAAAAGGGGCCCTAAAACATAATCCAATAGCTTTGGGCACAGCTATGGAATTTTTTGAAAACAACAAACAAAAGACAATAAATTAATTTAATGAAGGAAAAGTCACTGGGATCTCTATTGCCTCCCAGTTGTCCAAAGCATCATCACACTTGAACACCAGATTGCTCAAGTCTTCGTCCTCAATATCATCTTCAACAACATTGACCTGGAAACCTCCACTGTTAAACACTTCTTGAAAGCTCTTCGGGCGACCTTTGACAGATGTCGATGCTTCACCCCTGGTTGGTTTGTAACCCAACCCATGGTGACCCATCTTTGTCTTGACATCTATCACCTCTCCCCAGCCTTCGGGAACACCATCTTCAATTGTTGATCTAATACTATTGAAAGACGCAAAAGATGGATTACTCTTGACCACTGGTTCCTGAATTTCCAACATGATAGCGTTGGCTATCTCGAGTGCTTGGAAAGAAGTTTCCAAGGCATCATCATCAGCCTCTATGTAACGAAACGAAGATAAGTTACTTACTATCAAGTCCTCCTCACCATGCACAATAACTAACTTATCATCAATCACAAACTTTATTTTCTGGTGTAATGTTGAAGTTACAGCACCAGCAGTGTGGATCCACGACCATCCAAGTAAACAACTATAAGCAGGGTTTATATCCAACACTTGGAATGTGATGTCAAATACATGCGGGCCAATTAAGATTGGTAACTCAACTTCACCAATTAAAGTTCTATGTGAGCCATCAAAATCCTTGACTATCAAAGAAGTACATCTCATCTCAGTCTCTTTATAAGCCAACTTTGCAAGAGTCCTCTTAGGTAAAACATTCAAAGAGGAACCAGTATCCACAAGTACTCTTGCCAAAGTGTCGTCCTGACATTTCACAAAAACGTGCAAAGGAAGGTTGTGATTCTGGCATTCTCTTGGTAACTCCTCTTTGCTGAAGCTGAGGGTGTTACAGGCGGTAATATTTGCAATCAGACTATCAAACTGGCCAATAGTAATATCTTGGGCGACATGAGCTTGAGCTAATAACTTTTGCAAGGCAGCTCGGTGAGCAGGTGAACTCATTAAAAGAGACAAGATTGAGATCTTGGAAGGAGTTTGGTGAAGCTGATCAATGACTTTATAATCACTTTTTTTAATAATCCTTAAGAACTCTGCATCTTCATCATTCGCAACCACTTCTTTCTCTTTGTTTTTGGCAGGCACAGTGGATACAGTTTCTTTAGGCGGAGCCTTATTGAAACGGGGAGTATAGATTCGACCACTTCGTGTCATCTTGCATGCCCCAGCTATATTAGTCACTTCTTCACTAACAGTTTTCAACTCTTCTCTTAGAATAACATTCCCAGATTCTTTGTCAATCATTGTCACATCGTACTTCCAGGGTACGAATTTAGAGTCCCCGAAAGGAAAAGGATTGGGCTTTTGAATAATTATCGGCTTCAGTTGATTAACTGCAGAAGCAACAATAGACTCTGGTATGTTGAACACAGGCTTTGGTGCACTGAAAATAGGTACTGCAGAACTTGATTCTGGAAAATTAAAAATGGACACTTTATCCCTTGGTTCTGGAAAGTTGAACATGAGCTCAATCACAACAACCTTATGCTTCTTCAATTTGCTACTCACTTGTAGAAAACCATCATTGGTCAAATTCTGAATATCATCCTGAACCAACACATATCCTTTGGCACTGGCATCACAATCTTCACAATCATCATGGCAAACATTCACTAAACCAGCCTCAAACAACTTTAAATGGAAGACCCGGAGAGGAGTCTTAATCTTATACACATCCAGAATTAAACTTTCATCGGTCACCTCATCAATAGCATTAACAGAACCATGGGTGGGCAATGGGTTTCTCTTAACATTCGGTTGGCGATCACCAAAGGACATAATCTTTTTCTCCATTAACTCTCTCACAAGATGCTTGAAAGCATAACAACTTTCTAAATCAAGACCAGGTGCACCTTCGTGATACACGCAATGGGAATTTGGATTATAATTAGGTGGAAGTGGGTTAGGAGGTGGACCCAAAGGTTTTGTGGTCACCAATCCTTGTTGCAACAGTGAAGGATACAACTCAGTATAGGTCATCGAGATAGGAGGAATATGAGGCCTAAACTTCCTTCTGTTGGGAGCATTCTGGCGAGGTGCTTGATTCCTTGGTTGCTGGTAAGCAGGAGCATTGAGTGTTTGTTGATAATTTAGTGGAGCTTGGGCGGGTTGATAAACAGGAGATTGTTGATAAACAGGAGGTGGTTGAACAACAGCTGGTTGATGAACAGGGACCGGTTGCACAGGCTGGTATGTTGGAACTGCTGATTAAAAGCGGGTGCAACAGCAGCCACATATGGCTGTTGGGAGAATTGAACAGGATAACCTAGTTGTTGAGCATATTGTTGTTGTTGTTGTTGTTGTTTCTAGGGCTGATTTCTTCTTCTGCTTGATACCACTACATTAGCTTCACCCTCTTTTTGCTTGTGAAAATTATTGGAAGGCTTCTTAGTGTTGTCTTTGTTTGAGCTTGAACTACCAGCAGTACTTGACATTTTTCCACTCTTCAGTCCCAATTCCACTTTCACACCTACAACAACAATATCAGAAAAATTGGCGGTCACACTTCCCACCATTCTTTCATAAAATTCAGGATGTATAATGTCGACAAACCAATCTTCCAGCTCTTTTTCAGTCAAAGGAGGCTCAACCTGCGAAGCAGTTTCCCTTCATCTCTGAGCGTACTCTTTGAACGACTCAGAACTCTTTTGGGACTTGCTTAACAGTTGCCTTCGGTCGGGAGTCAAGTCCATGTTGTATTTATAGTGCTTGATAAAAGCATCAGATAGATCTTGGAAACCCCTGATGCGAGACTGATCTAGACTTAAATACCACTTCAATGAAGCACCCTTCAAACTGTCTTGGAAACAATGGATCATCAGTTTATCATTATCAACATGAGCGGACATTCTTCGATAGTACATAATTAGATGACTCTTTGGGCAAGTAGTTCCCTCATAATGACCAAAGACATGAGTTTTGAACTTAGGAGGAATGACCAAACCAGACACAAGGCACATTTCTCTGGCAGCAGCACCAAAGACTTGATCTCCTTCCATCACTCTTAACCTTTTATCAATAATTTCCACATTTTCTCTGAGCCTCTCATGTCGTTCATCCCCAATTTCTGACATGTCAGGGACATCATATACTGGCTGATGCTCATTGAAATATGGTTGCACATAAGTATGCACAGCAGCTGGTGTAAAAGTTGGAACCACAGGAGGAGCTTCGGTAACCAAAGGAACAGTTTGTTGGACTTGTTGAATGGTAGGGATTGCAGTAGGTGGTGGCACAAAACCTGGTGTGAGACCGTATGGAGGTAAATTTGCTATAGTAATAATTGTTGGCTGAGGTTCCATAACTGTATTGGTAATTTATGAAACAACAGTGGTCTGAGTATCCATCTTCGTACGTATAACATTTAGTATCTCCATGATTTGCCCTACATCCCCGCTTAGGTCCTCTAATTCATTGCTGACACGATCAAGCTCTTGATTATGTTCCTCCATCCTCCTTCGAGCTTGGGCTCTGGTGTTGTATGGGCATAGAGGATTCAGGGTGAATAGCTGGATACAAGATGACAATATGAGCCACAACAGGAAGAATGCATATGCAAAGACATGAATGATGCAAATGCAAATGCAAACAAAATAATCAAGGAACTTAAAATTAAAATTGCAAACACCATGATAATAGAGAATACAACTTTAATAACCAAAAAGGTCCATTGCATTAATTGAAAGACTGAAAGTTTTACAAATCCCACAATACATCCTCAGAGCCATTACATCAAAGTCAAAATACAAGATAACAAAATAAAGGAAACTAGAAGTCTAATCCTCGTGAAGAAGACCCTTCTCCTCCATGAAGTTCCTTCTCAAGCTCATCAATTCGCTTCTGCATCCTTACTTTCTCAACAGTAAGCTCTTCCAGAGCAATCTTCAACTTTCCTTCCTCATTAATAGCAGTTGAAGGCATGGATTCCCGACAAGGATAGGGTGCTCTTATCGTGAGAGCTCTTTCTCGCGACCACAACTGATAAGCTTCACAAACAGAGCAATCATGATATCCCAGTGTAGTAATCCCTTTCCTATTCACGTGACGCTAGGCGTACATGATTCTGGCCTTTAGCCTAGGATTCTCTCCATCTTCAAGGAAAAGTCTTTCCAAATAAGCAGGGTCAGGCTCCTCTTTCATTGGATACCCAATTTGGCGAAGACCGAGAACAGGATTGTAGCTGATACATCCCTTAGTGCCAAGAAGAGGCACGTTAGGGAAATCCCCGCAGCTATGGATCATGTCGATTCCTCCATATATCAGATCATACCACTCAATATTTGAGTGCGTGAGCGACATGACCTTCTTAGACCATGTGAAACCATCCTTTGAATCCCATAAAGCTATAGACCTCGGTAGGTGCAAAAGAAACCACATATAGAGGAGAGCAACACAACAAGTTATCTGACCACCTTCTTGAAGAATTGTTGAGTGAATAGAATGATAGGTATCAGCCAACAAGGTAGGGACCAAATTCTTAAGCATGAAGATCTGGATGGCGTTAATATCGACGAAGTCGTCAATATTAGGGAATAGGAATAACCCATAAGCCAATAATGCGAAAGTAGCCTCAAAAGCCTCTGTATTCTTGTTGTCAGTGAGATATTGAGCTTTCTCAAACAAAAACTTGGCTGGCAGTCCAAGGAGTCCTCCTTTGATAGTTATGTGGGCTCGAATTTCAGACAACCTTAGGCGCGTAGCTTTGGTAATATCCTTCTCGCTCGACGTATCTTCCACTCCTGAGAATGGAGGCTGAGAAGTTACAGGAAGTCCTATCAGGGCAGAGTACTCCTCCAAAGTGGGCAACAATTGGAAATCAGGAAAAATGAAATAATGATATATAGGATTATAGAGTTGGACGAGCATAGCCAGCAGTCCATCAGCCATTTGGAATCTTAACAGCGAAAGAATCCTCCCACACTTATCTGAGAATGCTAGAGGATCCTCTATTAGACTTCCTAGTTCCTTCAATCCTTCCAGCTTCAGGCTCATGAAGGTGTACTGTGGTATTTTCTTCTTTCCAAAATCCATTTTATAGCGTCTGCAAAACAATTTTTAGTTCCTTGAATAAAAAAGGAAAATGCGAGATTGCAATGCAAAAGTTTCGTGGAATTTGGATATTTATAAACATCAAGGGATACCAAAAGACTCATTCTCATTAATCATTAAAATGGATTACAACCACTAGCATTTCTTACAAGAGTCTTAACAGAAAGCTAAATAAAAGCTAACAAAAAACCTAAGGAGATTCTCCAAGTAGTCTCATGTTGAGTTTCTTGATCTCTTCTTCCATTTGAGCCTTTTCAAGAACCAACTTGTCTACAATCAGCTTCCATGGGGTCGACTGAGGGCTTAAGGAACATGGATCCTCTTGCACTTTCCTCTTCTTACAAGAGAGTACTTCCTCATTCTTCGCGTGTAGTTGCCTTTGGAGTTCTGCATTCTCCTCCACAACCACTTGGTACTTATGCTTCCAAGCGTCTCCTGTTTGTTGGGCTTTGTTCAAAGCAATCCTTAACTCCTCCGCTTATGACATGAAGATTAAGATAGGTTCCTCCTTCAGGACCATCGGCTCTTGTCGGGAATTTGGCATCTTTAACTCAATAGCTCTTTCCCGAACCTGTAACGCCCAAAATATTTAATTATTTATTTAATTGGATATTTATTTAATTGTTGTGAATTATTCGGTTGATTTTGGTGTTGCGGCGAATTAAGTCGTTAAGTTGGAATTTTTAAGTTGGTAAGTCGGAGGAATAATATTATAAATAATATTAAAGTCGCGGAATAATATTAGTAGTAATATTATCATAGTTGGAGTGTGTTCGGTTAAGTGGGCTTGGTCTCGTGTCGGAATTAGTAATTTAAGGGGTGTTTGCTTTAGGCCCAATAGATATTATAATTGAGTATTATTATTTTAATAAAACAAATGAAACAAAAGAAATAGAAAGAAAGAAGTTAAGGTCATCAGTTAGTGGAAGTGGAAGAAAAAAAAGAAGAACGTGAGAGGAGAAGAAGTTGCGAGAGAGAAACCGCTGCCGGTGACGAATTTACGGAACCCGATCGATCGTCGAGCTGCCTTCAATCCAAGGTAAGGGTGGGTTCGATTATTATAACTGGGTTATGATGATTGATATGTAGGGTTGGGGCTATATGGATTTCTACTATCTGTGTTGAATTTGTGATGTTGATTCTGATAAACTTACAGTGGCCTTTGGTGAAATCGTGTTGAATATAAATTGTGTATATTTCTGTTGTTGATATTGTGTTGCTTGGGATTTAATAGTTGGTGTATGGTGTGATTGAGTTATTGAATCGAAGCATGTTTTTTCTTAGAAGGTGAAGTAATCTGGGTAGAAAAATATAGCCGAAAAATATAGCAGGTATGAATGAATGAAGGAAATCTGAGACGGGGAAGAAGAAAGGAAAATGGAGGCGGGGGCCTCAAGAGGTGAGGTGGACGCCTCCTTTTGTTTTTTTGGGTATAGGTTTGAGGCGGGGGCCTCCAATGAAGGGGGTGGGTGCCTCCAATGGTTTTTGGGAAGTGGGGCCGTCACTTTAAGTTGAGGGCGTAATAGCCAAAGTTGATTAAGTGTTTATGTCAAAAAGTTGCTTTGTTGTTTAACTTGATTATGTTGTGGAAGTTGTTGAGCTATTTATGTTGATGTTAAAGTTGTAGGTCGTATGACCAACGTTGATGTATATAAATTGTAGGCCTATGGCCAAAGTTGAATCGTGTTGAATTAAAGTTGTTATGCGGTTGTTATATGTTGTTCGGAGTTGGTTGCCGTTTTATGTTGAGTCGTTGCATCATGGCATTTGCATTTTTGTCGGAGCGTTGCTCACACCACGTTGGCCTTGATGGCATTGATTAAGTTGGCCGAGATGGCACCACGTTGAAGGCTTATGCCTTGTTGAAATGCCTCGATAACCTGACATATGTTTAAGTTGGGAGTTTTACTCCGATGGTACCACATGCATGTGCATAGTTGCGTCACATTTTGAGTCGTTGTGAAGTTGCTGTTGTTCTTGATTCGTGGTTGTTGTGAAGTTGCTGTTGTTGTGAAGTTGTTGCTTGTTATAAGTTGTTGTTGCTATGTCTTGTTGCTTGAGATAAATTACTAATGTCGTGAGCTGATGTTAGATATGTTGTTATTACTATAATTTGCATCTTTTATATAAGTTGTTGGTATATGTAGTTATTTGTTGTCAATACAAGTTGGGGTTGCTATTACGTTGCTTATTTCTGGTTGTTGCATGACTGTCGTATGAAGCGGTGGAATTTATATGATTCTAATCTAGCATGTTAATTATCATATTTTGTTTATAATATTCGATATCTCACCCCTTCTGTAATGATGTTACCTATTATGGGTAACTGAGCAGGTACTCAAGAATAGCTGCAGAAGTTGAGGTATAATGTAAAGTCTTAGATGCTGTTAGCTCGAGTTGGTCTTGCTCTGATACGTAGCACTCGAGGGGGATGAACGATTGTTGTTTATTTGTTGTTATTGTCTTAGTAGTTGAATCTATAAATTGTTGTTATTAAAGAACTGTTGTTTCAAAGTTGTTTTGAGTCGGACATGAGGTTATGTCATTACAAGTTGAATTATGTGAAGTCGCTTATTAATAAAAGTTGTTTTGTTTTCAAAAGGATAATTCAGGTTGTTATCAGTTCATCCGAATCAGTGTTATGTATCTGAATTATTTGTGATTAATATGAAGTTGTTTTCTGTTGAAAAATGTGACATCCTGTTTATGTTGAAGAATTTTCAAAATGAAAACTCTGATTTTATTACTTATCCGCCGGGTAGAATTGGGGTGTTACATTAGTGGTATCAGAGCAGGTCGGTCTGTCCGGCCAATGTTGTCTAATGCTGTTTGTCCCTTAGTACTCGACATGTGTGTGAAACACTGTCGGTACTTGTTTGTTAGTTTTTAGTTGTTGTCTGCAGGTGTTGGTTTGAATTAAGTGGGGGAGATGTTTGCTCCCGTACGTGGTTGGTATGTAGAGGTTGGTTCAAGGTGATGTTGCTTGCAAGAGTGCATATGTTGGAGCGATGTTATTGCGGACCAGCGAGAGTTTGGACTCGCGAATCCGTATCAGTCAAGTTGGAGATGCGCGTAGAGTCTGGACGGTGAACCGTTGGGGAGTTTTGGTTGGTAAAGATGATTGATCTTGTTGAATTTAAGTGGACTCAGGTGTCAAATGTTGTTGTAATGTTGTTATGCGCCTGAGGTGATTTTGGGAACTATGTTGATAAAAGATAGTAAAGTTGTAATTTATGTGTGGTGTTAACGGGGAGATCCCGAAGAGTTAAGTCGAAAGTCTTGGTATTATGTCGATTTTGATGATTGGAAGTTGGAGGTCAACTGAGTAGAGTTAGTACCTTGAAAGTAATTAGAGTGCGCAGCGAACGCGTAGTGTATTGCGGTTGTTTAAACGTGAATTGTACCGATGTTGATATTTGGTTACGTTGATGTTGTGTTTAAGTTGGTATTCTTAAGTTGTTATGTTCTGGTTCATAAACCGGAAAATTCTTAAGTTGGTTACTTCTTGTGTTGCGATGTTAGTTGTCAATTGCATCACTTGGGTAATATTCGCGTTGTTGTCGCCGTTGAGGTTAAGAACCGTTGTTCGTGCTATATATAGAGTTGCCTTGCGAGGGCGAGATTTGATTACTCGGAAGAATTAAGTTGTTGGAATAGTCGTGTCAGAATAATGTGTTTCTCGTAAACTTCACGGAGTCTATAATGATGTTATTATGGTTGTTGGTTGATGGGGAGTGGTGCGTATATTCGTGAATTAAGTTGTTAAGTCGACGTTATAATTTTGCTCTCTTTGTCATGATGTTGTTGTTGGTTGCTATAAGTAAGAAGTAATATTTCATGATATGACGAAGTTGATTTTGTTGGCTATGTTGATGTCACTATAAGAGTGATACGATGATATGAAGTAGAGTTGTGGATATTTTGTTGATAATTGACAAACGTTTGTAGATGGGAATGAGATTGTGTATGAGTCTGAGTGTCGAAGATGTTGATAGGATGACGATGTGATGTTGTATATCCAAGCATAAGTGTGTTGTGGTTGTTACTACGGTGAAAGTTGATGTGCCTAGATATTGTTGAGGTGGAGTTATTAACGATTTTGTCGTGAAGATGTTGAATGATTAGCAAGTGAGTTTGGATTTAAATCGTATTGAGTTTTGTTATGTCGGAAAGTAATGATCGAAGTGTTGCAAAATGCGACTTGAGGATCCGGGAGTTGGATGCGGAATTTGCGTTAAGAGTAGTAGTATCAAGGAGATTTTCGAGGACGAAAATATTCTAAGTGGGGGAGAGTTGTAACGCCCAAAATATTTAATTATTTATTTAATTGGATATTTATTTAATTGTTGTGAATTATTCGGTTGATTTTGGTGTTGCGGCGAATTAAGTCGTTAAGTCGGAATTTTTAAGTTGGTAAGTCGGAGGAATAATATTAGAAATAATATTAAAGTCGCGGAATAATATTAGTAGTAATATTATCGTAGTTGGAGTGTGTTCGGTTAAGTGGGCTTGGTCTCGTGTCGGAATTAGTAATTTAAGGGGTGTTTGCTTTAGGCCCAATAGATATTATAATTGAGTATTATTATTTTAATAAAACAAATGAAACAAAAGAAATAGAAAGAAAGAAGTTAAGGTCATCAGTTAGTGGAAGTGGAAGAAAAAAAAGAAGAACGTGAGAGGAGAAGAAGTCGCGAGAGAGAAACCGCTGCCGGTGACGAATTTCCGGAACCCGATCGATCGTCGAGCTGCCTTCAATCCAAGGTAAGGGTGGGTTCGATTATTATAACTGGGTTATGATGATTGATATGTAGGGTTGGGGCTATATGGATTTCTACTATCTGTGTTGAATTTGTGATGTTGATTCTGATAAACTTACAGTGGCCTTTGGTGAAATCGTGTTGAATATAAATTGTGTATATTTCTGTTGTTGATATTGTGTTGCTTGGGATTTAATAGTTGGTGTATGGTGTGATTGAGTTATTGAATCGAAGCATGTTTTTTCTTAGAAGGTGAAGTAATCTGGGTAGAAAAATATAGCCGAAAAATATAGCAGGTATGAATGAATGAAGGAAATCTGAGACGGGGAAGAAGAAAGGAAAATGGAGGCGGGGGCCTCAAGAGGTGAGGTGGGCGCCTCCTTTTGTTTTTTTGGGTATAGGTTTGAGGCGGGGGCCTCCAATGAAGGGGGTGGGTGCCTCCAATGGTTTTTGGGAAGTGGGGCCGTCACTTTAAGTTGAGGGCGTAATAGCCAAAGTTGATTAAGTGTTTATGTCGAAAAGTTGCTTTGTTGTTTAACTTGATTATGTTGTGGAAGTTGTTGAGCTATTTATGTTGATGTTAAAGTTGTAGGTCGTATGACCAACGTTGATGTATATAAGTTGTAGGCCTATGGCCAAAGTTGAATCGTGTTGAATTAAAGTTGTTATGCGGTTGTTATATGTTGTTCGGAGTTGGTTGCCGTTTTATGTTGAGTCGTTGTATCATGGCATTTGCATTTTTGTCGGAGCGTTGCTCACACCACGTTGGCCTTGATGGCATTGATTAAGTTGGCCGAGATGGCACCACGTTGAAGGCTTATGCCTTGTTGAAATGCCTCGATAACCTGACATATGTTTAAGTTGGGAGTTTTACTCCGATGGTACCACATGCATGTGCATAGTTGCATCACATTTTGAGTCGTTGTGAAGTTGCTGTTGTTCTTGATTCGTGGTTGTTGTGAAGTTGCTGTTGTTGTGAAGTTGTTGCTTGTTATAAGTTGTTGTTGCTATGTCTTGTTGCTTGAGATAAATTACTAATGTCGTGAGCTGATGTTAGATATGTTGTTATTACTATAATTTGCATCTTTTATATAAGTTGTTGGTATATGTAGTTATTTGTTGTCAATACAAGTTGGGGTTGCTATTACGTTGCTTATTTCTGGTTGTTGCATGACTGTCGTATGAAGCGGTGGAATTTATATGATTCTAATCTAGCATGTTAATTATCATATTTTGTTTATAATATTCGATATCTCACCCCTTCTGTAATGATGTTACCTATTATGGGTAACTGAGCAGGTACTCAAGAATAGCTGCAGAAGTTGAGGTATAATGTAAAGTCTTAGATGCTGTTAGCTCGAGTTGGTCTTGCTCTGATACGTAGCACTCGAGGGGGATGAACGATTGTTGTTTATTTGTTGTTATTGTCTTAGTAGTTGAATCTATAAATTGTTGTTATTAAAGAACTGTTGTTTCAAAGTTGTTTTGAGTCGGACATGAGGTTATGTCATTACAAGTTGAATTATGTGAAGTCGCTTATTAATAAAAGTTGTTTTGTTTTCAAAAGGATAATTCAGGTTGTTATCAGTTCATCCGAATCAGTGTTATGTATCTGAATTATTTGTGATTAATATGAAGTTGTTTTCTGTTGAAAAATGTGACATCCTGTTTATGTTGAAGAATTTTCAAAATGAAAACTCTGATTTTATTACTTATCCGCCGGGTAGAATTGGGGTGTTACATTAGTGGTATCAGAGCAGGTCGGTCTGTCCGGCCAATGTTGTCTAATGCTGTTTGTCCCTTAGTACTCGACATGTGTGTGAAACACTGTCGGTACTTGTTTGTTAGTTTTTAGTTGTTGTCTGCAGGTGTTGGTTTGAATTAAGTGGGGGAGATGTTTGCTCCCGTACGTGGTTGGTATGTAGAGGTTGGTTCAAGGTGATGTTGCTTGCAAGAGTGCATATGTTGGAGCGATGTTATTGCGGACCATCGAGAGTTTGGACTCGCGAATCCGTATCAGTCAAGTTGGAGATGCGCGTAGAGTCTGGACGGTGAACCGTTGGGGAGTTTTGGTTGGTAAAGATGATTGATCTTGTTGAATTTAAGTGGACTCAGGTGTCAAATGTTGTTGTAATGTTGTTATGCGCCTGAGGTGATTTTGGGAACTATGTTGATAAAAGATAGTAAAGTTGTAATTTATGTGTGGTGTTAACGGGGAGATCCCGAAGAGTTAAGTCGAAAGTCTTGGTATTATGTCGATTTTGATGATTGGAAGTTGGAGGTCAACTGAGTAGAGTTAGTACCTTGAAAGTAATCAGAGTGCGCAGCGAACGCGTAGTGTATTGCGGTTGTTTAAACGTGAATTGTACCGATGTTGATATTTGGTTACGTTGATGTTGTGTTTAAGTTGGTATTCTTAAGTTGTTATGTTCTGGTTCATAAACCGGAAAATTCTTAAGTTGGTTACTTCTTGTGTTGCGATGTTAGTTGTCAATTGCATCACTTGGGTAATATTCGCGTTGTTGTCGCCGTTGAGGTTAAGAACCGTTGTTCGTGCTATATGTAGAGTTGCCTTGCGAGGGCGAGATTTGATTACTCGGAAGAATTAAGTTGTTGGAATAGTCGTGTCAGAATATTGTGTTTCTCGTAAACTTCACGGAGTCTATAATGATGTTATTATGGTTGTTGGTTGATGGGGAGTGGTGCGTATATTCGTGAATTAAGTTGTTAAGTCGACGTTATAATTTTTCTCTCTTTGTCATGATGTTGTTGTTGGTTGCTATAAGTAAGAAGTAATATTTCATGATATGACGAAGTTGATTTTGTTGGCTATGTTGATGTCACTATAAGAGTGATACGACGATATGAAGTAGAGTTGTGGATATTTTGTTGATAATTGACAAACGTTTGTAGATGGGAATGAGATTGTGTATGAGTCTGAGTGTCGAAGATGTTGATAGGATGACGATGTGATGTTGTATATCCAAGCATAAGTGTGTTGTGGTTGTTACTACGGTGAAAGTTGATGTGCCTAGATATTGTTGAGGTGGAGTTATTAACGATTTTGTCGTGAAGATGTTGAATGATTAGCAAGTGAGTTTGGATTTAAATCGTATTGAGTTTTGTTATGTCGGAAAGTAATGATCGAAGTGTTGCAAAATGCGACTTGAGGATCCGGGAGTTGGATGCGGAATTTGCGTTAAGAGTAGTAGTATCAAGGAGATTTTCGAGGACGAAAATATTCTAAGTGGGGGAGAGTTGTAACGCCCAAAATATTTAATTATTTATTTAATTGGATATTTATTTAATTGTTGTGAATTATTCGGTTGAATTTGGTGTTGCGGCGAATTAAGTCGTTAAGTCGGAATTTTTAAGTTGGTAAGTCGGAGGAATAATATTAGAAATAATATTAAAGTCGCGGAATAATATTAGTAGTAATATTATCGTAGTTGGAGTGTGTTCGGTTAAGTGGGCTTGGTCTCGTGTCGGAATTAGTAATTTAAGGGGTGTTTGCTTTAGGCCCAATAGATATTATAATTGAGTATTATTATTTTAATAAAACAAATGAAACAAAAGAAATAGAAAGAAAGAAGTTAAGGTCATCAGTTAGTGGAAGTGGAAGAAAAAAAAGAAGAACGTGAGAGGAGAAGAAGTCGCGAGAGAGAAACCGCTGCCGGTGACGAATTTCCGGAACCCGATCGATCGTCGAGCTGCCTTCAATCCAAGGTAAGGGTGGGTTCGATTATTATAACTGGGTTATGATGATTGATATGTAGGGTTGGGGCTATATGGATTTCTACTATCTGTGTTGAATTTGTGATGTTGATTCTGATAAACTTACAGTGGCCTTTGGTGAAATCGTGTTGAATATAAATTGTGTATATTTCTGTTGTTGATATTGTGTTGCTTGGGATTTAATAGTTGGTGTATGGTGTGATTGAGTTATTGAATCGAAGCATGTTTTTTCTTAGAAGGTGAAGTAATCTGGGTAGAAAAATATAGCCGAAAAATATAGCAGGTATGAATGAATGAAGGAAATCTGAGACGGGGAAGAAGAAAGGAAAATGGAGGCGGGGGCCTCAAGAGGTGAGGTGGGCGCCTCCTTTTGTTTTTTTGGGTATAGGTTTGAGGCGGGGGCCTCCAATGAAGGGGGTGGGTGCCTCCAATGGTTTTTGGGAAGTGGGGCCGTCACTTTAAGTTGAGGGCGTAATAGCCAAAGTTGATTAAGTGTTTATGTCGAAAAGTTGCTTTGTTGTTTAACTTGATTATGTTGTGGAAGTTGTTGAGCTATTTATGTTGATGTTAAAGTTGTAGGTCGTATGACCAACGTTGATGTATATAAGTTGTAGGCCTATGGCCAAAGTTGAATCGTGTTGAATTAAAGTTGTTATGCGGTTGTTATATGTTGTTCGGAGTTGGTTGCCGTTTTATGTTGAGTCGTTGTATCATGGCATTTGCATTTTTGTCGGAGCGTTGCTCACACCACGTTGGCCTTGATGGCATTGATTAAGTTGGCCGAGATGGCACCACGTTGAAGGCTTATGCCTTGTTGAAATGCCTCGATAACCTGACATATGTTTAAGTTGGGAGTTTTACTCCGATGGTACCACATGCATGTGCATAGTTGCATCACATTTTGAGTCGTTGTGAAGTTGCTGTTGTTCTTGATTCGTGGTTGTTGTGAAGTTGCTGTTGTTGTGAAGTTGTTGCTTGTTATAAGTTGTTGTTGCTATGTCTTGTTGCTTGAGATAAATTACTAATGTCGTGAGCTGATGTTAGATATGTTGTTATTACTATAATTTGCATCTTTTATATAAGTTGTTGGTATATGTAGTTATTTGTTGTCAATACAAGTTGGGGTTGCTATTACGTTGCTTATTTCTGGTTGTTGCATGACTGTCGTATGAAGCGGTGGAATTTATATGATTCTAATCTAGCATGTTAATTATCATATTTTGTTTATAATATTCGATATCTCACCCCTTCTGTAATGATGTTACCTATTATGGGTAACTGAGCAGGTACTCAAGAATAGCTGCAGAAGTTGAGGTATAATGTAAAGTCTTAGATGCTGTTAGCTCGAGTTGGTCTTGCTCTGATACGTAGCACTCGAGGGGGATGAACGATTGTTGTTTATTTGTTGTTATTGTCTTAGTAGTTGAATCTATAAATTGTTGTTATTAAAGAACTGTTGTTTCAAAGTTGTTTTGAGTCGGACATGAGGTTATGTCATTACAAGTTGAATTATGTGAAGTCGCTTATTAATAAAAGTTGTTTTGTTTTCAAAAGGATAATTCAGGTTGTTATCAGTTCATCCGAATCAGTGTTATGTATCTGAATTATTTGTGATTAATATGAAGTTGTTTTCTGTTGAAAAATGTGGCATCCTGTTTATGTTGAAGAATTTTCAAAATGAAAACTCTGATTTTATTACTTATCCGCCGGGTAGAATTGGGGTGTTACAGAACCCATTAGAGATAGGGTTCAAAAGAGAAACAATTAGGTTTCCCTATGTCATTCTTACCCTTCTTGTGCCTATTGTTAGTTCTACTGCTATGCAGTATTTGTGTTGGCTAAATTTTGTTAAAACCTATATGATAGCTTTATGTCACTAAAGTTGTTTTAACATGCTGTTTTGTGTATCTGCCATAATAGTTTAGTTGCAGGTTGTGAAATGTCAAGGAGGATGTCTTGACATGCCGTTCTGCACTAACTAGTTATGTTCAATATCTGTCATATTAGAATAGTTGCAGGTTGTGGAGATGTCAAGTGTGATGTCTTGACATGTTGTGCTGCACTAAGCTGATATGAGTGGATGGTTGTTTTAAGGTGTTGCTGTTTTGCTGTCATGTGCTGGTTAATCAAGATGTTCTAATTTACTGCATTCAACATGTCGGATAAAGATGTCCTATCCTGGATCATAGGACACCGCGTCTGTTATTGGATTAAAAGGAAGATTCTGTTAGCTGTTATTTGTTACTGAATATTCTGTGAATATTTAGTTATCCTATGTGGCATCCAAAGTAATTGAGTTGAGATTTTGTGCTGGTTTTCGGATTTTCACTACTATTCTATATATGGAGACATATTAGGAAATATTTGATTGAAGACCTATTATGTAGCAGAAGTTTCTGCTGATTTGTAGCAGCTGTTATGCTGTGATTTGAAGCCCAAATCCAGTTGGGATGTAGGTTATAAATATGAGTGTTTGTAACCTGATTTGATAACGATTCCAAGATGTAAAATTATTAGGGTTTCGTTCTTGTGAACCACTCACTAGGAGAGTTGGTATGTGTGAACCACTCGGATTGTGAGATGGTCACTGTTCTCCTCGAAGCTTTTAAGCAAGAGTGAGTGTTGTTCTTGGAGGAAGCTATTAAGTAACTCTAAGTATTGTTCTTAGTCATGTGTGTCATGTCTAGGTATTGTCATGGAAGTATGTCTTCTACTTTTCTGTGATTGAAGAGCTGTTGGAAATCAAGTCGTTGATGCAGTGGCTGAGGTGTTGACTGCTAGACATCATTGCGATGATTGGAAGTGAGGTGGAGTCTCTTACCTAGGGAGGACTTAGGTAGAAGGGTCATTGGGTAGTTATTAAGTTAGGAGATTGTCAACTGGGTTTGTTGAGTCTGTAATTTGATACTGCTAATAGTGGACTTCCTTCCTGGCTTGGTATGCCCCCAGATGTAGGTTGTTAGACCGAACTGGGTGAACAAATTCTGTGTGCGGTTTATGCTTTTTAGTACTGTTATTGTTTATACCTTGCCATGTTTTCTATAACAGATCAGATGTCTCGACATCCTGTAGGACATCTGGGATCTGTCATACCAGAATTTCAATTGGTATCAGAGCAGGCATCCTGTTTTGTTTCTGGGTGAGATCCGAGGGGGATACTTTCTGGTTCATGGCAAAGGAAGAAGGATGTTATACTGAAAAGCTGATTGAACGTGATAGGTTCATATTAGTGTTTAAATGGTCCCTAGAAGTGGAGGATGGACTATTCGCAGAAAATGATGTGTGGTGGTTTTGTGTAATATGCTGTACCTGAAGACTGTTGAGGAGGTTGTGATTGTTGTGTATTCCGCTGCATGGTATATGATGGAACCCTGGGGGTCCTTGTGTCGCTAGTAAAGGAAGGGCAGTAGGGTTGGTCTCCTTAGAAGAGTTATTGTGTGATGATGTAGTGTATGCAAGACTGTTTCAACCAACTGTGTAAAGTTGCCAACGATACTTGAGTTTTATTTCTCAAGTCCACTCTTAAAGGCACTATAGTATGTGGTTGATTTACTCTTCAAGAAATCTATTGAAGAAAGGATAGAGCCATTTATTTTGGTCTCTAGAAGAGTCTTTCTAATACTTGACCTAATTAGGAAAGTGACTCTAAGTCTTCCTGTTGTTTAGTTTTCCTGGAGCTTGGATTAGTTTTGAAGACCTTTAAGATGATCAAGGGAAGTCTTCATCTAGCTTAGATTCAGCTATGTGATGTCCCCCACATGATGAACACTTGGAAGAGTAAAAGATGCAAACGTGTTAATGGTGTGTATCATGCAAGTATTTATGGTCTGGTCAGAAAGGATGATCAGCTACTGGTGAACTCTTGTATCCCCTACAAAGATTTGTACATGGATTACTACGGATATTGTCTCCAAAACCATAGTAATTGTTTGATGTGATTTAGACTGATGTCGGAACTGATGTTGAAACATCATTTCAGTTCTTTGCTTCCTCAGCCAAAGAAAGTTAGTTGTGCTCATGGTGGAGTATCAGGTCAAGCCATTTACCTAATCTGAAGTGATCAGTGGTGTGGATTAATAAATGAGGGATCAGCTAGTGCCACAAAGGTGTAGGAAAAGAATGTCAGACCAGATCAAATGTCGTACCTTGTGTGAGAAGGTTACCTTATCACATATGATAAATAGCTTGACAGCAGTTGAGTATTTGTCTGCTTTTGATAAGTATGTGCATCTAACCGATAGTGAATACTCTGACAGGAGCTGAGTGTTTATCTAAGATGTTGTGCATTCGACTAATGACAATATACATTGACGGGAGACTATGTATAAGTCTGATGTAAAAGTGCAGGTCTGCTGAAGTGTTGTGAATTTACTTTTCTCTATGTGGCTGTTTATTTCTCTTCGTGGTGTGTTGGTGTGTGACGACCTGAATTAGCTGCTGAAGGTGTGATCCTTGGAGATCATCCTGGGTTCAAGGAACTCTGTGTTGATGTCCTACATGATATTGAAACTATCATGGTGCTTAAAAGAAGCTTAGGATTATAAAGATGAGATTGTGTGGCTATGGGGTAGTCTTGGACTACTTATTTTCTGAAGATTCAGATATGGCAGATTTGAAGTCTTTGGAGTTTCTGAGCAGGATGGAGGTTGTCTACTCAAACTTGATTGTTGAATCAAGTCTATGAGAGCATGGAAATCTGTTTCTGCAAAGGGAGGAGGTTCTTCTGAGTGGCAGAAGGAAGAGCTGAATTCAACAGTTGGATGTCATAATGTTCTGACATCTAGCTTAACATCAGAAGTCTCAGTTGGTGATGTGGCACATCAGCTTATGATAGGGTGATATACAGGAATGAACAATAGGATGTTTCAAAAAAAAATCGTTCTCATGGCAGTTTGCGGGAGCTGCAGGAAGGAGAAGATGTTACATTACCATGGATTAGGGAGTCTAAGTGTGTTTGCTATTGGGCAATTAGAACATGTGACTTGAAGATCAAGTTTCCTTGGTGGATCAGGATATCTTTGTGAGAGTTCTGAAAAATGTGAAAAAGATCAAAATGTGGCATTTGGTTGTTTTCATATGAGGATTCATGAATGAGGTGATCAAACTGTGGCATTTGGTTGATCTCAGAAGTGGATTCGAAGAATCAAGATAATCAGAGTGTGGCAGCTGGTTATTATTGAGGATTGTCTTAGAACAAGTTACTCTTGGGAAGAAGGGTGATGAGTTGAAGACTCAAGGAGATTATTCTTCTTGAAGGTGGATGAGAGTTTATTTCTCTAGTTCTTTGGATTACTATGCTATAGTAAGTCCAGTTGGTGGAGCATATCAAGAAGCATGGTGATGATGTCTTGGTGTGTGGAAGATGTTCTAACTTGTGTTGGGACATTATCTAGTTAGATATCCTTGGTGAAGGATGATTATGCTCTGGTTCTGGAGCTTGGTGCCTACATTGTTCCTAAGGAGCGTCTACATAGTCATACGGGAGAATGATGAAGTAAAAGGTATACCTTGGATAGAGAATGTAGAGAAGACTGAAGCAGATCAGGTATTGATTGCTTGAAAGTCTGAAGGTGAAGATACTCATCAACTGATCAGGAGTATTCCAAATTATCATACGGGAGAATGATAGGGAATGATTGCCTTTGGAGAGTTGGGTGAGAGAATACTGTTCCTGTGTTTTTGTGATCTTCTGTGATGTGATGTGTTTTTGTTCTGGTTGTTTCTGGTCCCTTGGCTTAAGAGGGAGCTTGGAGATTCTGTTTTTATTTGGAATATGGCATTTTTCTTAGTGCAGATGGATTCTGTTCATGATGTCAAGACTGATGTTTTAACATCTGCTGACAGAACATTCTGTTCAGAATGTTATGGTTTTTGTCTCCAGAGAACACAAGCTTCTATCTGATTTATGTACTGTTGTGATACATGGTTTGTTTGAGGGTCAAACAGTAGGTGAATGTGTTCAGTAAGTGTGTTGAACAGAGGGTGCACTCTTGAAGACATGAAGATGCGTCTTGTGTTTTCCAGTCATTCTGGGTGTTCTTCTTGCAATGGAGCATTGGTTATCCATGTCAGGGAGAGTACTGTATACTGTCATATTGTACAAGCTTCTGAGTTGGTTGTGTTCTACTACTGACTTGCTTGCTGTTGGTTGATTGTCCTTAGATGCATAATTGCTTGGTTTGGTATATTATGGCTAAAAAGGGGGAGAAGTAAGAAGTAGTAGTGTTCCTTGGTTGTTTCCTTGAGGTGGAGCTGGTTGTGTTATTCAAAGGTTGTATGGATATTGCTCTGGTGTGCTATTGCTTTGTCAAATATGGCTAAAAAAGGGGGAGAGTGTGTGATTGCATGATGTGCTGATATCTGATGTCCCATATGATGTTCTAACATTTATTTGTGATTGCTAGTGTGAGTGGAGAGCTAGTTGGTAAATGTTGTTGTGGAGTTGTTGCTGTGAGAGGTTGTGTATGTGTGCAGATGAAGATTGAGTGATGATCTGCTTGTGTAGGTGTTCCAATGCTGATAATTGTTTTATCTGCTACTGATGTGTGTGACTATCTTCTGCTGCTGATATATTTGATATGATATGATGGTTTTAGCCAAAATTTGCCAAAGGGGGAGTTTGTTAGTTCTGCAGCTATGTAGTATTTGTGTTGGCTAAATTTTGTTAAAACCTATATGATAGCTTTATGTCACTAAAGTTGTTTTAACATGCTGTTTTGTGTATCTGCCATAATAGTTTAGTTGCAGGTTGTGAAATGTCAAGGAGGATGTCTTGACATGTCGTTCTGCACTAACTAGTTATGTTCAGTATCTGTCATATTAGATTAGTTGCAGGTTGTGGAGATGTCAAGTGTGATGTCTTGACATGTTGTGCTGCACTAAGCTGATATGAGTGCATGGTTGTTTTAAGGTGTTGTTGTTTTGCTGTCATGTGCTGGTTAATCAAGATGTTCTAATTTACTACATTCAACATGTCGGATAAAGATGTCTCATCCTGGCTCATAGGACATCGCGTCTGTTATTGGATTAAAAGGAAGATTCTGTTAGTTTTTATTTGTTACTGAATATTTTGTGAATATTTAGTTATCCTATGTGGCGTCCAAAGTAATTGAGTTGAGATTTTGTGCTGGTTTTCGGATTTTCACTACTTTCTATATATGGAGACATATTAGGAAATATTTGATTGAAGAATTATTATGTAGCAGAAGTTTCTGCTGATTTGTAGCAGTTGTTATGCTGTGATTTGAAGCCCAAATCCAGTTGGGATGTAGGTTATAAATAGGAGTGTTTGTAACCTGATTTGATAACGATTCAAAGATGTAAAATTATTAGGGTTTCGTTCTTGTGAACCACTCTCTAGGAGAGTTGGTATGTGTGAACCACTCGGATTGTGAGATGGTCACTGTTCTCCTCGAAGCTTTTAAGCAAGAGTGAGTGTTGTTCTTGGAGGAAGCTGTTAAGCAACTCTAAGTATTGTTCTTAGTCATGTGTGTCATGTCTAGGTATTGTCATGGAAGTATGTCTTCTACTTTTTTGTGATTGAAGAGCTGTTGGAAATCAAGCTGTTGATGCAGTGGCTGAGGTGTTGACTGCTAGACATCATTGCGATGATTGGAAGTGAGGTGGAGTCTCTTACCTAGGGAGGACTTAGGTAGAAGGGTCATTGGGTATTTATTAAGTTAGGAGATTGTCAAATGGGTTTTTTGAGTCTGTAATTTGATACTGCTAATAGTGGACTTCCTTCCTGGCTTGGTATGCCCCCAGATGTAGGTTGTTAGACCGAACTGGGTGAACAAATTCTGTGTGCGGTTTATGCTTTTTAGTACTGTTATTGTTTATACCTTGCCATGTTTTCTGTAACAGATCAGATGTCTCGATATCTTGTAGGACATCTGGGATCTGTCATACCAGAATTTCACCTATGACCCCAAGCACTCAAGATCTTTTCCTTTAGCTCCTCATGCTTTCTATCCTTTTTGAAAAAGATATCTTCCACGTGAACACCGAGAGGCTTGTCCTTCAAAGGATATCCCAACTGTCGGTGAGCTAGGACTAGGTTATAGCTAATCCCTCCTTTGGTGCCAAGAAGAGGCACATTCCCAAAATCTCCGTAATTGTCGATAATCATAACCCCATCGTAGACACGATTGTACTAATCAATGTCAGAGTGGGTGAGATCCATGATCTTCTTTGACCACCAACCTTTCTTAGGATCCCAAAAAGCATTACCCTTAGGCAAGTGCGAAATAAACCACTTGTATAACAATGGAACACAACAAGTGATCATCCTTCCAATGTGGAAATTCCTCAGATGAACGGAATGATAGGCGTCTGCTAGCAGAGTAGGCACAAGGTTCCTCTTTAGGAATATTTCGATAGCATCGAGGTCTACAAAGTCTTCAAAGCTAGGGAACAGAAAGATACCATAGATGAGCAAGGCAAAGATAGCCTCGAATGCATCCATGCTCAGATGGTCGGCATAATACTAGGCTTTCCCAACCAAAAACTCTGCAGTCAAACCAAAAACTCCTCCTTTGGTAGTCATATTGTTTCGAATATCAACCAACTCCAAATGTGTGGCCTTAGCAATCTCTAGCTCCTTGGGGTCTTTCTCAAAGATGGGAAAAGGAGACTTGTCAAGAATAGGTAAGCCAATTAGGTAGGAGTATTGTTCAAGAGTAGGTACGAGCTGGTAATCAAGGAAAGTGAAACAATGGTAAACTGGTTCGTAGAACTGAAGTAGAGTGGAAAGGAGCCCCTTATCAATCTTCATCTTCAATAAAGACAACAACTTCCCATATCTGCTCTTGAACCCTTTTGGATCTGTCAGCAAGGTCCCCAACCTCCTTAGGTCGTCTAAGTTAAGACTCTTGAAAGTATACTTCAAAGTGTTCTTCCTTTCGCTGTCCATGATAACCCTATGATGTTTACAAACAAAGGTTCAAATTCCACGAAACTTAAATGAAATGATGCTTATGTATGCATGTATGCACAAACACAAACAAACACAAGTTCACATATACACATATTCATAAATACACAGACAAAGGGCCTAGGTTTACAGGTCACGTGCGTGGAGCCATGGTCTACCCATCCCAAGAGGTGTGTACTATGGGTTCATGATCTGCAGAACAGGGTTTTAAAAAGTTCCTAGAGTCAACAACCCATCTTTCAAATATTATCGATTTCCCAAATAACTTGGTAGTCAATAATATTCTCAAGAGAGTCTCGTCCGAGTGTAGTATCGCGTATCAACTATTTTGGGACTACTCCCTCATAGCCATCGCACTACATCCTAATGAAGCCAAAGTGGGGTGAAAAGGTGACTAAAGGTCATCAGTGTCATGGGCTCCTAGGTCGAAAGTAGCAAGGCTTTCACGAATAACTCGTTCGACACGACTACTTCCAAGAGGGCCTCCACTGAGCAATGGTTTCTCAAGTCAACTTCTTCGGGAATCAACACCCTCATAGTCTCCTAGAATATACCATCATCCTATCATAAGTGCGCTCAAGTCCGGGTATAGGACATATCCTCACCACTTAAAGTAACCACCCTGCATATAGAAAACCCAAGAATAACAGGCATATAAAGATATTTACAAATATACAGATATCCAAGCAAGCAAACATATAGCAAACACAAACACAAACAAGGTGGGCTTAACCCTCTTAGGGGAGCATGTCCCCAGTGAAGTCACCATTTCTGTTGCGGTGAGAATCGAATATTAAGCTATTAATTAACTTGAATCGCACATCTTTGAAATTCACTACCGAGCTTTGGTTTATCCAAAGGAAAGGGAAAAGATCGAAAACCCTAATTGCAATGTAAAAACAATGCAAGAGATCTAAGGTTCGGGGGTTGGTTATATCTAGGGAAGGTGTTAGCATCCTAAGTATCTGTAGTACTCTACAGGAACCTCTTATTAGTATTTGTGTTATGCTAAAGTTTGCTTGTTAAGGGAACTGCGTTACGGTAAAGACCTAAAGGTATGTACAAAGTATGCTCACTAAGACGTTGCATCTCGTGCCTACGTATCTTGACTCAAAGAATCAGAGCATTCGTAGTTCACCTCACTATGGGCGAGGAACTCTTGATTGAGGTCAAGGTTTCAAAAGGGAAAGTAAGTATCCATGGCAAGATACCTACGTAGAGTACGGCGACTCTAAACCTAAGGCTAGGTTAAAAAAAGAGAGGGAATAGTAAGCATCCATAACCACGACACTTACACGGAGAGCGGCGTCTCCAATCCTAAGGCTAGGAGGAAAGGAAAAAAGGAAACTAGGCTATACTATGCTAAACATGACATAGAGTCAACATGGGAAAACCTTTTCCTTTGGAAACAAGCACAAGCAACGGAGGGAGAAAAGAAAAATTTCAAGATGACAAATGCAAGATCAATAGCAAAACACATAGAAAATGCTACAGCAAGATAAAACTCACAAGATAGATCATCAACATCAAGATTTACACACCACACAATACATCAAGGGTTAGACTCATCATGAAAATTAAAGTGGCATAAACAAAAATGATTTGAACAAAAAAAACCTAATTAAGACTATTTAACTAAACATATATAAATGGTACTAATTAAATCTAAGAAAACTAAATAAATAATTAACTAATTAAATCTAACTAATTAATAATTAACTAATTAAGTCTAATTAAAACTAAAAAAACCAAATGGTTTCTAGTTAGTAATTAAAATCTAATTAGAAAAAAAAACCTAAATAAATTTAACTAAATTTATTAAACCTAATCAAAATTAATTAATCTAATCCTAATTAAGAAACTAGGGGAATAATAATAACTAATCTAAACCATTTTAACTAAATTAATAATTTAAAAACTAAAACTAAACTAAACTAACTATACTAAGTGAAATAAAAGAGGCACATGGGTGCAAACAGAAAAGAAAATAAAAAGAAAACCAAACTGGGCTCTTTGGAGGGTGCAAACAAAAACCCAAAATAAGCCCAAGGTCAAATGGTCCGCCTAATCCAGTGAGGAGAGTCTAAGGAGACTCTATCATGGACCTCACCTGAAAAGCTTCAGATCTAAGATCTGATTAAAAGAAACAACATCAATAGGATCCATGTGAGGGATCACCATGGACTCTCACAGGTGTAACACACACAAACCACGAATAGGAGTAAACCGGTGACACATGTCACCGGTGGAGATCGTACACACATGATTCCCAAAAAACACACAAAACCAAACATAAAGACTAGGAAACGGTATGACGCCTCATTAACAAAAGCTTTCTTTCTTTCTCTTTCTCTCTCTCTCTCTACATATTCTCTCTCACTAAACCAAATAAACCTTACCAGAAAAATAAATAACGTCACCGGAGAAGATGAAGTGCGGCGGAAACCGCCGTCTTCTCCGGCGAACCACCGTAAAAAATGAAAACCTTCTACATCAACACCCTCCAAATTCTTCTTCTTATTCAAAATCTGAAACCTGATTTCCCTAAATCCTAACCAAAACCAAAAATCACAACCGTTCCCAAATGAAAACCCTAATTTAAAACTCACTGAAAACGAGCAAATCCAATCAATAGAAGCAACTACACTACTCAGAAGTCAAACAAATGATGCAAAATCAAGCAAATAGAGTCTAACTTTGAGGAGAAACGTGATTTAGAAGATACCTCTTGAGGAACTTTCTAAACGAGCTTATGAAGACACTCAGGTAACTTGCTCTAACGTCCTCCTTTGTTTATCTTGAACTCTTGTCCTTCTGTGTGTAAACTGTGGTCTAGCTCAAAGTTTTCTAGAGCTTCAATGGGAAGCTCTAAAAACTTGTAGTAAAAGAGCTTTTCTGAGTAGGGTGATTAGGAAAGAAATGGCTTTTGAACTCTTGGTTGCGCTAGGGTTTTCTTAGTGTCCCCTCATGACAATGAATATTGCTCGTTATATAACTGATCAGAATTAGGTTTTTGAAAACATGCAGGTGAAGTATCAGGTACAGAGGTGCAAAACCATTCTGAGATAGTGGGAGGCGTAGTGTATGAATTTCAGAAATTACTCCTTCAGGATTTTTATTTGGTAGTGCAACATGACTAGGTCCCACATGCCTTGTTTGAATCTTTCTTTGCTTTATTGCTTGTGGACCCAACATGACACCCTTATTTTTGAATGCATTTTGGTATCAGAAAACTATTGAAACCATGCATCGTGTCTTGCCTTGAACTTGTAATTTATCTTAAATTTGTAACTTGTCTTGAAAAATGGCATTTGTTTGTGCATTGATGATTTTTTTTTAGACTGAATTTGATGAATTTGGATGTGTGACCTGTGCATGAACATATGAACACCATGATTTGAATAACATGGATTGACTTGTATGAAAAAAATGAGTTTGAAACTTGATTGGGTTGAATTGGTCTTGAGTGGCTTTGAATTTGTTTTGAAAGATTGTTGTGTCTTGAAATTGTGAATGGATGATTTTTTGAGATTGAATTTGATGAATTGGTAAATGAATGTGGTGTTGAACTTGAATTTGAAGTTTGAATGAATTATGTAGCAAACCTTGAAATGGTTTGAATTAAATCTAATTTGAAAATTGATTTATGATGGTTTTAGGTGAATTGAGAAAAATGATGACATGGGATGGAAATGTCTTGGCTTGGAATATGAATTAAATGGATGTGAGTAAACTAACATAGACTTTGTAATGCTTGGAACTGTCATGAATGGTGGCTACACTATGAGTATTGTTGAGACTGTGGCATCTAATCCTGAACTCATGTTATGTGCAGGTTTTTTAAGTTTGGCTTGGAAATGTTTGGTGTTATGTGCAGGTTATTTCGCGGCCCACAGCCCGTGGGAGACTTTTCCCTCCGCCATGGTCATCTCTGGTAGGGGCTTCAACAAAGTCACTGTGGGCTTCGTGAAATACAAATTCGAGCATCTAATCAACACGAGCTCCAATAAAGTGACCACTCTTGATCAGGCCCAAAAGGGCTCTGTCCCTATCTCCTTCTACCGGGAAGAGCTCCTCGGCGGATCCCCGAACTCGAGCATACCTTTGCTCGTCAGAGCCCGAATGGCGAACTTCGAAGTTCACAGAATCCTTGTCGACCAGGGTAGCTCGATCGACATCATGTACTCCCAACTATTTTCAACACTTCAGCTAGACGAATCACACCTTACCCCCTATGTAAGGTCTGATTTACAGAGATTCAACGGATCAGTGACCATGCCATGGGGCTACGTCGAACTGATCGTAACCTTCGGATCAGCTGAGACGGCCATATCTATCAAGGTACAATTTCTGGTGATCGACTGCCCGTCGCTTTACCAGTGCATATTCGGAAGGCCAACTCTGGCCGAGTTGGTAGCAGTGCCTTCAACAGTCCACCTGAAGATGAAGTATTACACTTCAAGAGGGATGGTCGCCACCCTCCACGACGACATCGAAGCTGCACGACAGTGTTTCGAGGCAGCTACAAAAGGGCTCAACGCCATTGTGTCCAAGTCAAAAGCGTCGAGAAAGCCAGCATTGCCAAGCAGCTCCGAGGAGGTCAAGCCTCTTACCCAGGTCGACTCCATTGACCTCGACAGTCGCTTCCAAGAAGAAGACCAGTAGGAGGAACGAGAAGCTTCAGCCAATCCATCCACATCGTCCAGCAGCAGCTCCCATCTGATGCGCCCAATCCCAGATGGCAACTTCGAGATCGTTATGTTCGGTGACGACCCTCAGCGGGGAGTGAAGATTGGAGTAGACCTGCCCGACATCGCGAGGAAGCAGCTCAAAGCATGCCTCCGTGAGAATGCCGACCTCTTCGCATGGAGCGCCGCCGAAATGCTCGGCATGGATCAGTCTGTCGCCTTCTACCAGCTGACAATTGACCCGACCGTCAAGGCCGTAGCACAACGTAGGAGAAAGCAGTCTCCAAAGAAAACAGAGGTTGCTGAAAAAGCTGTAAAGGTCCTCCTCGAGGCCAAATTTATTTCAGAGGCCAAGTACACCACTTGGCTGTCCAACGTTGTACTAGTTAAAAAATCTAACGAAAAATGGCGCACGTGCATTGATTACACTGATCTCAATAAGGCATGCCCGAAGGATGCCTACCCCCTCCCCAATATTGATAAACTTGTTGATAATTCTGCCGGTTTTAAACTTTTATCGTTCATGGACGCCTACTCGGGCTATAATCAAATTCCAATGGCAATGGCCGACAAAAAATACACGGCCTTCATGACCGAATCAGGCAACTATTACTACAACGTAATGCCCTTCGGCCTGAAGAACGCCGGAGCAACCTACCAAATAATGATGAACAAAGTATTCCAGGGAGAAATCAGCGACATGCTCGAAGTCTACATGGACGACATGATCGTGAAATCCCACGAGGAAACCGATCATACTGCCCATTTGAGAAAGGTCTTCGAACAGGCCAGGAAATACAAAATGCGTTTTAACCCGGAGAAGTGCACGTTCGGCGTCCGAGCGGGAAAATTCCCCGGCTTCTACTTAACGGAATGAGGAATCAAAGCCAATCCTGATAAATGTCGAGCATTATCCGAGTTTCCTACGCCCAAGTCCAAAAAATACATCCAGTACCTCAACGGGATGCTCGCGTCACTATCTTATTTCGTGGCTAAGTCCGCCCAGCACGCCCTACCATTCTTCAAACTCCTTCGTAAAGAGGCAGCATTCGAATGGACCGAGGAGTGTGACAAGGCCCTTCTTCATCTAAAACGAGCACTCTCAGAGCCACCGGTCCTCTCTCGCCCGGACAATGGCGAAACATTGTACCTGTACCTCGCCGTAGCAACCGAAGCAGTGAGCGCCGCTCTCATCCGCGAGACACCTGACGGGCAGAAGCCCATATATTTCACGAGCAAAGCGCTGCAAGGACCAGAGTTAAGATACCAACAGATAGAGAAAGTCGCACTGGCCCTCATCAACACAACCAGAAGATTAAGACACTACTTCCTAGCTCAAACGATCGTGATTTGAACAGATCAACCAATAAAGCAGCTACTAGGACGGCCAGACATGGCCGGTCGAATGATCAAATGGTCGCTAGAACTATCCGAATTTGACATCCAATACGAAAGCAGGAAAGCTCTCAAAGCCCAGGCTCTGGCATACTTCATCGCAGAAATGACATTCGCAGACTCCCCCACGAGCGAAGCACGCAAATGGACCATTTTTGTGGGCGGTGCCTCCAGCTCGGCAGGAAGCGGTGCGGGCATCATACTGGAAAGCAACGAAGGAATCATTGTTGAAGTATCACTCACCCTGTCCTTCCCAACCTCCAACAACTAGGCTGAAAACGAAGCCTTCCTCACTGGGCTACGCCTGGCCGAGGACCTGGGCGCAGAAGAAGTCGTCATCTACACAGATTCACAACTCGTGGCCCACCAGGTCCGGGGAGAATATCAAGCCAAAAACGACAACCTGTCCAAATACTTGGCCCTGGTCAAGAAGGAGATGGCAAAGTACATGTTCCCCGCGAACATAACGTGCGAGCAGGCGTGCTATCCAAACTAGCCAGCACAAAGAAGAAAGGCCAAAACAAATCCGTCATACAGGAAGTACTTCCTCGAACCAGCATCAAGAAGGCCTCCCCAACACTCGACGTGTAGGTGATCGGCGACAACAACTACTGGATGACCCCCATCTACAACTATCTCGCCAAAGACGAACTTCCGTCCGATCCAAAGGAGGTCAGCACAGTCAGGCAAAGAGCCTGCTCTTACGTCTTGGTCGAAGATAAACTCTATAGGCGGGGATTCTCCATTCCGCTGCTCAAATATGTCGAGGAGGAAATGGTCGCACAACATCTCGGCGGAAGATCCCTTGCACGAAAGGCTCTCCGAGCAGGATACTACTGGCTGACCATGCAAAACGACGCAAAAGAACATGTGAAGAAATGCGATAAATGCCAACAACACGGGGAGATGCACCTGGCTCCGCCTAACGAGCTCAAGGCTATATCTTCCCCGTGGCCATTCGCCTGGTGGGGCCTAGACATCCTAGGACCCTTCGTGGTAGGATCAACTCAGAACAAATACCTAATAGTGGGCGTAGACTACTTCACAAAATGGATAGAAGCGGAGGCTCTAGCCAAGATAACTGCCCTCAACATCCTGCGGTTCTACAAACGAAACATCCTTGCACGTTTCGGCATCCCCCAAGCAATAGTAACGGACAATGGGACGCAATTCACGGACAGGAAGTTCCAAGACTTCGTCGCCCAACTGGGCACGAAGCAGTACTTCGCATCCGTAGATCACCCTCAAACAAGCGGACAGGCTGAAGCAACCAACCGAGTCATCCTTCGAGGCCTCAAGCGAAGGCTGGACGAAACAAAGAAGGCATGGGTCGAGGAACTGCACAGCGTACTGTGGGCATACCGCACAACTCCACACTCAACGACCGGGGAAACACCTTTCCGTATAGCATACGGGACCGAGGCTGTAATCCCCGTTGAAGTTCACGTGCCTTCCAGGCGGACAGCGTCGCCCCTAGACGAGGAGATGAACGACGAATTATTGAGAGAAGAACTCGACCTCGTCGAGGAAATCCGAACCGGGACAGCCCTCCGCGAAGCCTCACTAAAACAAAAAATTACCATCAGGCACAATGCCAAGGTGATACGACGAGAGTTTGACGTGGAAAGCCTTGTTCTGAGAAGAAACCACAAAGACTCTCGCGAAGGCAAACTAGCAGACAACTGGGAAGGACCCTGTCGCGTTCGATCAAAAAAGGAAAATGGGGCCTACTACCTAGAACATCTCACCGGGGAAGAACTTGCTCAACCATGGAACGCTGAAAAGCTAAAACAATACTACAGCTAAATTCTCAGTTCAACCCGTCGCGACGAAGAACGTCAGCTACCGACTACTATGCACGTCTAGGTACAAGCGTCGCATACTAATAAAGCAGAACCCCGCTCAGTAACGAGTCGGGTAACTGCTCAACAGTGGTGCTCGATCGAGCATCGCTGTCGTCAAAGTACCATGACTGGCAGAACCCCAGCTCACGATGGGACGTTCACGCCGCGAACTCAGGCCTCAAACGCGACCCGAGCTCCGCACCCCCGCCAGGATATTCCTCGGCCGTTCGACCAGTTACCCTCACTGCCGAACACATCTACAACGAGCAATCCCCCTTAAATATTTGCACAAGTCAAAGACTCCCAATCACGGGCAGACATACATTCACAACGAGCACGAGTACAACACTTAGCAAAAAATAAAAGCAAGTAAATTCATGCAGATAACAGAATCAAACATATAATAATTCAACATAATAAGTGGCCACAAGGACCACGATTGTACTGAGTTACATCAAACGGGGGCCATGCCCCCCAAAAAATAAATTACAAGCAATTACTTGGCACGCAGGCCGGATAGATTACAATAACATCAAAAACACAAACTCCTCACTCATCCACGTGCTCGGCAGGCTCGGGCTGAGGTCCCTGGTCCTCCGCGGGCTGATCCTCGTTATTCCCTTTAAGGAGAGCATCGGGCATAACGATCCGGCCATCCTCAACGTGCGCCAGATAATGGGTACCCTCGAAAGAAAAGTCAAGCTCGGGGTTCACCACCCGCAGTTGAGCCACGACGTTTCTGAAAGACTCCTCCGTGACGAAAATACCATCATCCTCGGCCATCAGTAAACGGGGAAACCAGCTCGGATCTCGTCTTTAATTCCTTCACATCTTCCGGCTCATCGTCACCCGGGGCATTGGCCGCCCTCAGCCGCTGGACCAGCTCCTCAGCAACTTTCTTCTCCGCAGCCAGCATGGAGTTCTCCTTCTTCAACTGAGCTACCTCCTCCTCGGCCTTCTTCCGAGCGGCATCGGCACCCTTGATGTCTTCTTTTAGGAACGCCATGGTAGCACGGGCAGCATTAAGTTCAGCCTCAGTTGTAGAGTCCCCTTCAGCATAAACGGCTGCCATCTCCAACATTCTGACCAAGGCAAAAGCGTCTTGAGCCACCAACGCCCTCTTGCTCGGGCGATCCATACTTTCCAAGCGAAGAGATTCTGCCCGGGGCACGACCAAAAAGTTTCCCTCGAAAAACCTCCTATCGAGGATACAAGGAGGAAGCTCGAACTTCCCTTTCTCAACCACCCGAGTGAGGTCCACAGCGTCAGTAACCCTTGGCCGCTTGGATCGACCGGTCAAAGGAAGAGGAGACCCCTGGGGAGCAGGAATAGGAGAGGAAGAGGTCCCCGCAGCGGACTGCGCCGAAGGAGGAACACGAGCGCCAGCAAACCGAGACTTCGGAGGAACTGCTCCGGCCTTGTTCCTCGCAAGAGCGTTCCTCACAACCCTGTCATGGGCCTGAGGCATCTCACCTGCACAAACAAAATACGAGCATGTTAGATACGAGGAAAAGAAATAGCGCAAACAAATCTAAATAACTAAGACTACCAAGTAGCTTCTTGGCATCCTCGGGAGTCTTGTACTCCAACAGTGCCTTAATGTTGATAAATCGACGCTCAATCCTCTGACTCCCGTCCTCCTCGAAGACCGGATTACCCTTGCTCATCCAGCACTCAGCAAGCTGGAAGGAGTTGACCCACTTCACCAGCACCTCGTACGCCACAGCGGCCTGCCCGCGTAGTTCGCTCGGTTGGAGAACATAGCCACTAGGCCTCTTAACGAAATGATCGGGCGCCTAATGGATGGGGAACTTATAGATTCTCCGCCCAATAAACTTCCCATCCTCGTCTTGCAGGTCATTCCCATCCTCATCAACTTCGATATCCCAGACGTATGTGCTATCCTGGGCAGCTTCGGACAAAGGCTCGATGACATAATACCGCTATTTGAACGTCCGTATCGACTCCAAGAATGGCTTAAACAACTTGCGGGGCTGCTTCAAAGACACCCAGCCGTACTTCCTCCCCGATAGCTGCCTTTAAAGATGGAAGACAGTGAAGAACAGAGGGAGAGTAGCCCCTATGGAGAGATGCTCACATACCAGCTCAAACTCCCGGATGAAGGCCAACGAGTTAGGATGCAGTTGCTTGGGGGCCAATTTCAAATGCACGAACACTGACTGCTAAAAATCAGTGAACGACAACCTCAGACCCAACTCCTTAAAAGCATATTCATACATCGTGAAACGGTCCCTGAAGTTCGTGTAGACCCGATCACCCACGGAAGGGAAGTGCACCTTCCACTCTCCCTCCAGTCTAACCTCCGTAAAAACGTCCCCCAAATACTTCGCAAAAGTAGACACGTGCTCAGCGGGTTCGGCCACCTCCCACTCCTCGTCCATGTCGCCCAGCTCCTTTTCCTCCCCAACATCACTGGCGGAACTCGAAGCCGTCGAACTCGAAGCCGTCGAATTACTATTATCCTCGGAGCCTGTTTCTTCCTCGGACGTATCTATGATAACCTCTCTATCTGGCCCCATCGCCATAACAATCACCTGAAAAGCAGAGAAGAAAGTGAATTCGACAACAAATCAAATCCACCCTTCCACCGCTAAGTCAAGTGAAAGGGCGCGTAAAGGGCTAAGGACAACGTCCCCGGCCTAAGCCCTAACATCAAAAGGAAAACTGAAACCTCCCCGCGAGGAGACGCTCAAAACAAACCATCCCCGAAGCGAGGAGCTTCCTCGCACTCATACCCAGTTTCCGTTCGAAGCTTCGCCGGAAGTCGCAAAGCTCCACCAGAATCTGGGAGTGTTCTACCGTAAAACTCATCACCCACTTAGAAGAAGGACAGACACGACGATCACACATGCATAGCTGTCACGGAGACGCCATGAACCACCCTCCTCGCTAGAACATACTAACACGTCCGGCGGCATGTCAGAAGTGGAAAAATGGCACAACCACCGCCCACCACCAACAATCACCGGAAATCCACCTATTTTGTCCTCTAAATCTAGCCCTAACCACATGCAATCTACCATTGACAACAAAAAGGAGTAAAACAAGCACAGGATCAGAAAACTGACTTGATTTAAGAAGACGAAAGTGGCTGCTCGAAGCTTGGAGCGGTGGTCGGAGTAAGCAGACGGTGGCAACGGGCAGGAATGCTGAAGGAAACGAAGAGAAATCAGAGCAAAAAGTCCCAAATGGAACGATTTTCCCCTTTTTATACAAAGGGGAACGTACGAACACGCGCTCGTAGGCCATAATGGCTATCCACTAGCCATCATTGCCTAGTAACTGCTACACAGAGCTCTAGGAACACGTGGCGTCTCAACGTTTCCAATTCTGTCTGGCCATTAGTCTCCCCGAACACCGGGCAACAAGGTCACGACCACGAATCTCACGGACACCAGGGGTCACAAGCACATTGAGACAATCCTCCTCGTCTTCAAACAACGACTCCATGCTAGCTCCCCAGAGCAACGAACTGCCCTTAAGTCATCACTCCCATGCTCGGGAGCAACGACTTGGGGGGCTCCTGTTCTGGACTGGACCAATGGCTAGACATGGCCCAATCCGCTTCTACTACAAAGCGGCCCAAATTGCCTAAGTCCAATCCACAAAGGGGCAAAAGTTACCTTTCTGCCCCTACGACCGGGCAGGGACTGCATCGCTCCTCCCCGGAAACGATGCCCGTTACGCACGACTCATCCACTCCCCGAACAGCTATGGGCAGGTGCCCAGAACTATGCATATGCCCGACATAATGGCTAGTTTTGGGCACTCTGCCAGACATAACGGCTAGTTTGGGTAGTTACCTATTCTTCGAGAAAACGGTTATTTCGCCCCGAAAATAGGATCGTTGGCCACGCGCTGGGGGCTCTATATAAACCCTCTCGCTTGAGAGGGTCAGATATCCAATATTCACCCTACGAACTAATACTTCGTACTTGCCCCTTTTCTCTGACCCTTTCTTGAGCGTCGGAGTACCTTGCAGGTACACCCCCTCCTCTCCATACGAACAGCATCCCAGACGCACTTGTTGACCCACTTCTACAGGATCTGATCCAGCCTTCACGATAAAAAAGAAAGTTGGTTAATGAAGTGATAAAATTGGTTAATAAACACCCATATATTAAAAATCGTTTTTAATAGTAAAATAAATTTGATTAATGAAAAATAAAAAATTGATTAATGAAGTGATAAAGTTGGTTAATAAACGTCCAATTATTAAAAATAATTTTTAGTCGTAAAACAAAGTTATTTTAGTATAAAACAAAGTTGGTTAAGGAAAAGTAATGTTGGTTAATGAAAAGTAATGCTGATTAATGAAATTATGAAATTGGTTAATAAACGCTCAGAAATTAAAAATAATTTTTAATAATAAAATAATATTGGTTAATGAAATATAAAATATTGGCTAATGAAATTATAAAGTTAATTAATTACACAATTTATATCGGTATACTTTAATCTAAAATAAAAAAATAAAATTAATATTTTTTTATATTTTTTTCAAAAAAAAATTATATATTTTTATATATTTTAGTGTTCATCGTATTAATAAACAAGAAAATATGGTGTATAGTATAAAAGTGGTGTAAGAATATCATTTATGATATATTAAATCTACTATATGATAAAATATGTTAACATTTAAGTTAAATGGCGATGTAAGAATTATAGATGGTATTATTGGAATTGTTGCAATGTATTAGATCCTTAATTAGAATTTTGATTTTATGTTATTATTATTTTTATTTTATTTTATTTTAGGATTTTGGTATAACCAATTGTTTTAATTAATACATATTATCAAAATGACGTATAACTAGTAATAATTTTTGTTAACATGTGAGAACTTCAAGATATACACAAAATTAATATATATATATATATATATATATATGACTTAAATAGTATTTTCATCCTTGTAAGTTGGCGAGTTTTTGGTTTTCGTTTCTCAATCGTTTTTTTTTTTGGATTTTAGTCCCTATATCTTACTTTTTGTTGGTGTTTAGTCCCTACAGAGGTTTCCTGCGGATTTTTCTGCGGATTTTGATTTTCAAGAAAATCCGCAGGAAACCTTCAAATTTTCCTGCGGATTTTGGCTTTAGGGACTAAACACCAACAAAAAGTAAGATATAGTGACTAAAAAAAAAAAAAAGATTCAGGGACGAAAACCAAAAACTCGCCAACTTACAGGGACGAAAACATTATTTAAGCATATATATATATATATATATATATATATATATATATATGTATGTATGTGTGTGTGTGTATATATATACATATATATATGTATGTGTGTGTGTGTATATATGTATACATATATATATATATATATATATATATATATATATATATATATGTGTGTGTGTGTGTGTGTGTGTGTGTGTATAGAAGAAAAACTTAGAATTTTCTTTCTAAGTATTTTGAGGACAGTTTTGAAGGCATACTTTCATGGCTATTTTTCACATTGATTAAAGTTTCAAATCATCTTCTTTTCAATACCAATTTTGTTTCCTATTGTGCAAGCTTTCTAAGGAATAAAAAATTGCCTCATTTGGACTATTGTAGCTCAAGTTATGGTGTCCCAAATATCAAGGTTCCAAATGTCTAAATTGTCAAGAAAATCAGTTTTTATTCTAAGTGTTTGGACAGTTTTCGAGGGCATATATTCGCGGATTATTTTCACAAGGTTGCAAGCATTATTTCAATAATTTTTCTTCATGATTTTTGCTCCATATCATCCCTAGTTTTTGTCAAGCCCAAGAACTCATCATTTGGCAAGGTATTCATCAAGTTATAAGGTTGCAAAGTGGCACACATGGATGAAGGTTGAACATGTTTGCAAGTGGTTATTTTTGTATAAATAAATTGATTTCTCATTGGCAAAATCACGTACACACTAATTCCACGGATCTTGTTGCTTTTTTGCCAAAAATGGGTCAACATGCAACCTGCCACGAAAAGGAGAATTAGCAAAATTTGGACACACTTGAAATGTAAAACCTGTCCATATTAATCTCAGCAGAGTGGCAGCCCAATAGTACACGCATAAACCTTTCATTTTGTTCACAAAGACTGCCATAAACCACTAAGAAGTGGACAATACCCACACCCCCCATCTTGTTCATTTCCTTTCACAAAAATTGGAAACCCACTGTTAAAGCCCATTAACACTCTTAGTCACCCCATATTTAAGCAAAAGAAGGAAACCCTAGAGTAGGGGGTTCATTTTTCAGCAGCCAAAGAGCAAGGTTCTCCCTCACCTTCCATACTACTCTACTTCGAATCTCACCCATTAAGAGCTTTCTTTGCATTTCCAAGTTGGTTTCATCATCAGTGAAGAGTATTGAAGCGTCTGGAGGTGATTTCTGAAGCTCTCACTCAAGTTTCAAGGTGCAGTGGACATAACTCCACTAGGTAACCTCTCTTGCTCTTCCTATCATGCTTAGATCTAAATGATTTAGGCCCTGAAACTGTGAGCATACATTGCATCTGGATCTGCCTAAAATGATGGCATCGTTATTTGTTTGAATCTGAGCATGTTGAAAGGTTGAATACTTGAATTCATGTTTGTACCCGTGTTTTCGAATCCATTTTTCTCTATGTTTGAGTGATTGTTTTGAAAGATTATTGGCATGATGATCTTCCTTGTTCTTCCTACTTCATTTATGGACTTTATTTCGTTTGATTTGGTTGGAAAATGATGGAGAAACTGATGGAGAAAATGTTGGTTTCATGCTGCATTTTCCTTTGATTTCACGATGCATGGTGTATGTTTTAGGGTTTATCACATGAAGAAGACGATGGTGTGGCTATTTCTGATTGGCTGCGCATATTTCTTGTCCTTTTCTGTTTAAAAATGAGGTGACCGATTGATATTGTTCACATGAATTTGTAACTTTTTTTTCCTTTCTTTTTTTTGGTGATTTAAAAAATCTGATGGATATTTAAGAGGGATTGGGCTTACGCCCTTCATGCTATCTGCACCACCAATGTCAGGCCCAAGCGTGAGCCATCATATTTTCCTTTTATCAGGAATTAGTGAGCGTCCCCCCCTTTTGTTCTTTCTTTTTTTTTTCTTTTTTCTTTTGTTTTTTTATTTGATTTTATTTCTAAGTGCTCTAATCATGATAAAATACCAAAAAATTTTGTTTCTGATCATTTAACATGTTGACTTATTTTTCAATATTTTTATTTTATTTTTTTATTTATTTTTATTATTTTATTTTGAATTAATTTGGTGATGAGTTTCCAATGATACCCTTCATCTAGGGTTAGGAATTTTCTTGACTTTTGTTCATCTTTTGAGACCAATCTCTTGGCCACTTTTAGGCCATCACATGAGGGTGTTTTGATGCTGGTTTGATGATGGTTTGAGTTGCTTTAAGTGACTTACCATTTACCTTTTACGGACCCTCGATCCTTGCTCGATTATGTGCATGTCTTGACTTGTGAACCACTTTTGAAAATGTTATTGAGTTAGTTCTGTTCCAATCTTTTTTGCACATGTTGATTGGATGTTTAAAATTACCTTTGATTTTTTTTTTGGGATTTTATTGGATCACTTTGCTATTTTTGGTTGATACCTACTTGTGGCTTGAATTTGATTGAAGCGTGCTTGGATACTTGACCTAGTTTGGATGTTTTTGCTTACTTGTGATTGCATGATGCTTGAGATGATTATTTGGTGTGATCATGTACTGGCTTAGATTGTTTTTGGATTTGGATTCATCCTCATTTGTCCATTTTCCTATTTGTTCTTGAATTTCTAAGTTGACAATGTTTTGACTTGAATCCTTTGGTGTGCTTGACCTAGTCTTGTGAGATGTCTTCTTGTATGATCCAATCAATGCATGAGGACTTTTGTTTGATTTGAATGACATGTTTAAGGTTCTGGTCCCCTTGGTTTATGGTTCATTATGTGACATTTTCTCACTTCTTGCCTCACTTGATCTTTTGTTACTTGCATGAATGATATTAGTGAATGCTTTGTCTAGTTTTGATGCATATCTTGAATGTGATGCTTAATGATTCATCTTGATTGATTTGAGTTTGATCTTGGTTTATTGATGATGCATTTGCTACTGCCCCTTGGATTCATTGTCTTGTTTCCATCTCATTTGATCATTATGGTTTGATTTGTATGATGCATATCATTATCATTTGACTTGTTGCTTCTTTGGCTCATAATGCATCATGATGTGAAGCATTCTTACATGTTTGAATTAGATGATTATGACATGATTGAATTCTGACTTGGATCTATTTTCATCTTACCTTATTCATGTCATCTTTGTGTGAGGTTCAATGATGTTTAATTGTGTTTCTTATGCAAGTTTGCTTGCATCCTTTCTTGTTTGCTCTTACTTGCTTACTTGAGCTTTCTTGTGCGAACTTTTGGAACATGATTAGTGATATGATTTGGATATAATATGCACGATGTGCTTGCTGCCCCATCTTATTTCTCATCTTATACCTCCCTTTCTTCTTCATCTCTTTCACTCTTTCTCTTCCCTCGGATCTCAAGACTTGTTTAAGTCTTGGATTCAATCCCTTAGAGCTACCTAGTCCAACTTAATTTTCGATTAAGCTTGGAGTAGGATTAGCATTAGGATTCCCTTTGAATGCTAACTTAGGTAGATGTTTCCCCTTTTAACTCAATTATAGGGCCACCTTTGCATGATAACATTAGGAGCATTTAGTTTCCCCTTAGAGTTTTTTCTTTTCCCCTTTGAGTCTTCTCTTCTCATCTCATAACACTTCTAAAACACTTAATAAAATTAACGTGTATTGCGCATGAGCCTTGCATCTGGGAAGTGAGGAATGAGGGGTTTCCTCTCATTTTTCTAGAGTGTTTGGTGCACGTTCCATCTTGGAACGATTTGCTAAGCATTCGTTCCTACATCATAGACTTCGGTGCAATGAAAGTTATGAACTAACTTCAATCCACTTCTGTCTAAAAAACACAAAAACAAACTCAAACCTTTTTCATCCTTCAGGATCGTTAATCTCAGATCATTTTTCGAAAAGCGCACGTTATTTTCCGTCTCATCGCAAACAGACATCGACCCTAACTGCCGGATACGAAACTAACGTCGCTCATAAAAAACACCGACCTCGTTAGGTTGAACTACGACTGCTCTGATTTCTTCTCTCTGGTTAGATTGAGGATACGTAGGCACAAGACGACGATGTCTTGGCGAGCAACCTCCCCCCGTAGTGTCCTGAACTATGTTGACTTTGACTTTCCCATTGCACAAGGGAATACGTAGGCCTAGGACGACGATGTTCTACCGAGTCACTTCTTTTTCTTTTCTCCCCCGTTTCTTCGTTCTTTTCCGTTCCCGTTCCTTCTCATTTCCAGACGACGACACCCTTGATCGAGACAACAAGCGTGGATCACATCGAGTACGATGGACGCGTACGGGTGCTAGTACCTTCCCCTCGCGTAACCGACTCCGTTACCCGTTTCTCTTGGTCGCGAGACCATGCTTTTCCCTTCCCTCAGGTTTATGCATGTTTCCTTTCCCTCTCTTGGGATAAATACACATTGCTGGCGACTCTGTTTCCGCGCCACTTTCGCGTTTGTACTTGGATAAAAATCCCGAGAGTGACAGCTGGCGACTTTGCTGGGGAAGAGAGAAATCTAAACAGACAACTCTACGGGGGAGTGTAGGAAGGATGAACATATATATATATATATATATATATATATATATATACACACACACACATATATGTACACACACATACACACACACACACACACATATATATATATATATATACAGAGCCGTCACAAGTTTTTGGAGGCCCTGTGTAGATTAACCATAATTTAACCTTGGAAAAACAAATAGAGGCCCCATTTATCACAACTTAATCTAACAAATATAATATGAGGCCCTATTCAACTATAATTTATCCCTGAAAGTTTTGACGCCCTGTGCGGTAGCCCGCCTTGCACGCCCTCAAAGACGGCCCTGTATATATAGATATATATATATGAGAATGTCATTCTTACGTGAGAATATGAGAATGAATCTGAATTATTAAATTTTTAAAATAAATGTTGGAGATTATGTATCAGTTTTTTCTCTCTCCTCCATCATTTAATTTAATAATGGAGGAGAGACAAAAATAAAAAACAGACATAATCTCCACCATTTATTTTAAAATCTAATGATTAAGATTCATTCTCACGTTCTTACGTAAAAATGACATTCTCAAATAACATGAACCATATATATATATATATTGTTTTGGACTGGGCCCAAGGCTGACCCACCGTCAGGCACGGCCCAACCCAAGTCCTCGTAGGGGAGGGCCCAATTGAGGTTCAGCCCATCTGCATGACCGGGGAACTCTCACACGTCTCCCCCACAGACTCCACATGCCCCTCACGCGGGGACACGTCATCAGGCAACTACCCACTTCTGGAAGAACTGGTCATCCTACCTTATGAAGATCACGGGGCAGTTGATCCAGGGAGAAGACCACGTGCTGGTTTTCCCTACGCCACGTAAGCCTTGACAGTTACTCATATTAGGCCTTGTGATCCAACCCAATGCAAATTAACCGTTGAACCTGCGCCAGGTATTCCATTCTTTACACTCTCTCTCTGTACTTGGGCTATTTACTCTGTCTCTGACTTTGGCATCGGGGTACCATGCAGGTACACCCTCCACCTCTTCACCACCACCGACGGTTAAAGGAGTTCACGACGTGTTGCTGGCCACCGATCCATTTCTGATCAGGTACGATCAGTGGCACAGTCTGTGGGAAACCTTTCCTTCCCCATTCTTCCTCCCATAGAAACTCAAGAACCAAAGCAACTTTCAATCTCTGATGATCATGGCTAATCCACGAACCGACGACAATGCTACAGAAATCGCCTTTACTCTATTCACCAACGGTGACAGCCACAAACCCAACGTGACCTTTCACGTCAAAAAGGCGACCACAGGGACGGGCACACTGCCTCTGCCTCCTCGGACGACACGGCCTTCAGCGCCGCCCGACACTTTGATAGCCCGACTGTCTACCAGCTAATCCCGGTGCCACCTAATGCTGATTCGACCATGATGGCTCTGTTTGCAATGATCAATCAGATAAATCTGATGATCTTCCAATAGAATGAGAGGATAGGGGTGCTCAAGAGGGAGCGGCAATCACGATTTCCCCCGCGGAGACATCGTCGCCCCGTTTCTCGCACTTCCTCTCCTCCCTCGCCGAGGAAACAACACGATGACTCTCGGAGGCCTTCTCTTCGAAAGCCCGGGCGTCGCCCGCGCTTAGAACAACCTCAACCCGTGGTTTCCTAGAAGCGCGATCGGTCCCCGCCCTGGAAGAAGAGACGTTCCCCCGCTCATAAGAAGAATAAAGCGGACGGATATGTCGAGAGGCCAAAGAGCCGACCAAGGAGCCCCCCCGACGGAGCAAGAACGACCGAGGCGACCTCTCCCCATCGCGACCGCTCGCCAGGAGCGACGAGGACAACCAGGGCACGCCACTGTCCAGGGACATCATGAATGTTAGTTCTTGGATTGGCTGGAATTTTGGTAAAACAAAGTATATTCAATGTTGATGTCAAGGTGCTGATGTTGCAACATTGAGATTTAACACTGGGCTGTGTTAAGTATGTAATTGCTGAAGTTGGATGTCTGATGTCACATGGCGATGTTGTAACATCAGATCTGTAGAATTAACAACAGCATGCTGTGATGTTGTTAAGGTTTGCGTGTTAGCTAGAATTGTGGAGAGCAAGCTGTCTCATTGGATGCGAATATCTTGGGATAGATATTCTCTGCTGTATAGGAGATCTGGTGCAGATTTGTAGGAGATTTAAAAGGTTGAAGATTTAAAAAGATTTTAGGAGAAAATCTATTTTAAATATTCAGTTTTAAATAACAAATCTGGTCAGATATTGTAGCAAGTCCAAGACTAATTCAAGGAGCTATATAAAGCGCACAAGACAAAAGGAAAAAGTACAGAAATACAGAGAGAAGATCAAGAGCATAGGATGAGTGTCTTGATTATTTTGTACGAGGTGTATAACTAGAATTCTAGGGTGAATTGCCGAGTCGTATTCTGTCCTCTCTTAAAAGTTGTGAAGCAAAAGAGAGTTATTACTTGATCAAAGTTGTGAAGTAAGATCAAGGTTGCTCAAAGAGGTTGTTCCTTGAGTATTGTTTTAGGGATTGAGTAGTGTTCTCATATCTAAGTGGTTTCTTAGGTAAAAAGTCACTAGTAGGAATTAAGTTTAGGAGATTGTCAACTGGGTTGTTGAGTCTGTAAATTAATTCTACAAGTAGTGAATTTCATCCCTGGCTTGGTAGCCCCCAGACGTAGGTAGTTAAGACCGAACTGGGTGAACAATTCTTTGTGTTGCTTTGTTACTGTTATTGCTGTCCATTGTGCAGAGTGTGTTGTTGTGACATCGCACCTTAACATCACACGTCTGATACCAGAATTTCAATTGGTATCAGAGTAGGCATCCTGTCTGTCTCTGGGTGAGATCTAGGGAAGTTACTTTCTGGTGTAAAGATGGACAAAGAAGTTGGAGGATTCGTCAACAGACCCCCTATTTTGGATGGATCCAATTATGACTATTGGAAGTCAAGGATGACCACTTTCTTAAAATCCTTGGACAGCAGGGCTTGGAAGGCTGTTATTAAAGAGTGGAAAGCACCTGTCATGTGTGAGAAGGATGATGCTGGCAAAGATAAAGAAGGCACCTCAAACCCAAAACCTGAAGAAGAGCGGACCAAGGAAGAAGATGAGCTTGCCCTTGGAAATTCCAAAGCTCTAAATGCAATCTTCAATGGAGTGGATAAGAATATCTTCAGGTTAATTAATACCTGTGAAGTTGCTAAGGAAGCGTGGGATATTTTACAGGCTACACATGAAGGAACATCTAGAGTGAAGATGTCAAGACTTCAGCTTTTAACATCTAAATTTGAAGGCCTGAAGATGAAGGAAGATGAGACTATTCATGACTTCCACATGAATGTTCTTGAGCTGGCTAATGCTTCCAGTGCTCTTGGTGAAAAGATGTCAGATGAAAAGTTTGTAAGGAAGATTCTTAGGTCACTTTCTAAGAAGTATAAGATGAAGGTAACTGCCATTGAAGAATCACAAGACATCAGCAAGATGAGAGTTGATGAGCTCATTGGATCTCTTCAAACTTTTGAGCTTGGGTTAAATGAGGAAGAACCAGAAAAGAAGCCAAAGAGTATAGCCTTGGTGTCAAATGATGAAGAAGAAAAAGGAAAGAGTTCTGAATCCCAGGAGGATCTATCTCAAGCCATAGTTATGTTGGGAAGACAGTTCAACAAAGTGTTCAAGAGAATGAATAATAACTCCAGGCCTAATATCAAGAACATAACTTCTGACACCAGCAAGTCAAAAGAGAAGGATGAGAGAAAACTGCCCAAGATAAAGGAGTTCAGTGCTTTGAGTGTGAAGGGTATGGACATGTCAAGAAAGAATGTCCCACCTTCTTGAAAAAGCAGAAGAAGGGCATGACAGTTTCCTGGTCTGACTCTGATAGTGAAAGTGAAGGTGAGTCAGCAAAGTATGTTAGAGCTTTAACAGGAACTGCTGTTTCTGATGATGATTCTAGTAATGGAGAAATAACGTATGAGGAGTTAGCATCTACTTATCAAGAGCTGTGTTTAAAAAGTGCTGAGATTTGTCAAGAAAACAAGTGCCACAAGCAACAGATTGCTCAGCTTGAGAATGAAAAAGTTGATCTGGAAAATGAAGTTGTACTGGTTAAAGCTCACCTTGATCATATGACCAAGTCTGTTAGGATGCTGAGCTGTGGTACAGACACACTTGATAAGATCCTTCAGACAGACAAGGTTGTTGGTGATAAGTCAGGTATAGGATTTGTGGCTGAGAAAAAGGTTTCTGCTGAAGCAAGCACTTCAGGAGCAAAGGAGGAAGTGTCTCAACCAATGTCTCAAACAAAGAGGCAGGATCCTACCCATAAGAAGGTTGTTCAGCCTCAGAATGTTGAGAAAAAGAATGGTCCCCATCAGAGAAAGATGCAGCCTCAAGGAGCTAGTCAGAATATGCCTCCCCAATATCACAAGAGCATGCAAGCTGCAAGGTTCAAACAGAATATGTCTCATCAGATGTATCAACATCAGGGAAACTGGTATGGGTATGGATATGGATACAACAATGTTGTGCCTCATAACTATGGAAGAAGGAAGCCCCATCACCATAGGAGACAGCCTAGAAGACAGCATCAGTACAGAAGAAGATATTCCAACTATGGAAGAAGAATACATTATGGGTGGCAGCCACAACATTATCATCAAAGTGGCAAAAGATTTAACCACTTTAGAGATGACAGAGTAAGATGCTTCTATTGCGGAAGGTTTGGACACATGCAGTACTCTTGTTTTAAATTGCATGGTTATCCACAATCTGCTCCTCAAAGCAAACCCAAGGAGGTCAGACCTAAAGTTGCTAAACAATGGGTTCCTAAGGAGAAGGTGAAATGTCTTTTAGCCCACACCTCAGGTAGCCAAGTTGATAAGGATACATGGTACTTTGACAGCGGATGCTCAAAGCACATGACTAGATTCAGAACTTTGATAGTTGAAGTCAGTCATTGTCCCACTCATGAGGTTATATTTGGCAATGGCAAGAAAGGTGTAGTTGCAGGAGTTGGAAAAGTGAAAGGCGATGGTAGACCTGAACTTGACAATGTTTTGTTTGTCAGTGGTTTAAATGCAAATTTGATCAGCGTAAGCCAGTTGTATGATGAAGGTTACAAAGTCAGCTACACCAAAGATGAGTGTGTGGTATCTGGTGAGCAAAATCAAGTTGTTATGAAGGGTGTCAAAACCAAAGATAACTGCTATCAGTGGACTTCCCTTAAAGGTAGTTCAACTAATGATGTTCAGGTTGATGTTATAACATCAGACTATGATGTTAGGATGCTGAAAGGTCACTCAAAGTTAACAAGTTCTGATGTGAATCCTTTTAAATTTTTAAAAGGAAAGTCTTTATGGAGGGAAAACATTAGTGATTGGTCTTTAAGAGGTACTCAAAATCAGGCGCCTTACCATATTGATTCTACATCAAGATTTATCAAAGGGTTCTCGTCTCAACGATTCGTCTCCCTCAGCAAAATAGAAAAACCTTCTCTAAACCTATTCTGTTACAAAGGAACGATGTCTTCCCCATCCAAGAACTCTGGTTCTCAAAGAACTACACATGTACGAACTAGGGTTTCTTCGGAAAAAGAGTTGGTTGACAAAGAACACATTCCTATGGCACTTTCCGAGTCAGGTAACTCTAAACCCTCAACCAAGATGAATAGAACTGAAACTGGGTCATCATCCTCTCATGCGGTTGAGGAGAAGTATGATGTAGACATGCATTTGGAGCAGATTGCCACCAAAATCCTTGAGAAGGGAATACGTGTGAAAGGGATTTCTGTCCCTTTAAGGCAAATGCCTGCTGAACAGGTGGACTCTCAAAGTGAGGACAAAAATCTTCAAAGACTGGCCTTGTCTGTAATTCAAGAAGCTGAAGGAGAAGATCTTGAAGATACTGATGTCATCTTTGATGTCAGAACATCGTCCCCTAGGAATGAAAGTCACAGGAGTAAAGGGAAGGATCAGGTTGAGGTTATAGATGTTGAGGACTCATCTGATAATGAAAATATGGTTAAGGATAAGAAAAGGACTTCAGTCGCAGACTCTCCCAAGTCGTGGAGCAACGTTGCCAGGTCTGAATCAGATTTAGAGTGTGATGGTCAAGACATCAACCCTGTGATGAAAGGAGCTGCTGATCAAGTACCTGATAACATCTCATTTCACTGTGCCAGAAGTGCATCCATGTGGAACTGTGTGAGCCAACGAAGGATAACTCTGGAAAGAGAGCTAGTAGGTGATGACTTAAAGTCTACTAGAATTGTAGATTTAATTAAGTTTGCTGGTCTCATAAGGACTGTGTCAGGATTGTCTAGTTGCTATGATAGACTGGTCAGAGAATTTATAGTGAATATCCCTGAGTCTATTGATAACAGCAAAAGCCTAACCTTCAGAAGAGTTACCTTCAGGGGTAAGTGTGTCTGGTTCTCTCCTAAGGTGATCAATGCCTACTTAGGAAGAAGTGAGGAAGATGATGGAGAATTAGAAGTGTCTAATAATGCTATCTACAAAGAGATCACAGCTGGTCAGGTTGAAGTTTGGCCTTCAAGAGGAAAGTTATCTGCAAGTTTATTGAGTGTGAAATATGCTCTAATTCATAGAATAGGTGCGGTTAACTAGGTTCCCACTAACCACAAGACCTTTGTTTCTGCTGGACTGGGAAAATTTTGTTTATGCCATTGGAACAAAGAAACTAATTGATTATGGCTCTTACATCTATAATCAGACTATCAAGCACGCTGCGACAAGAGCTGTGAAATTGCCTATTGCATTTCCATCCCTCATTTGTGGGATAATTCTATCTCAGCATCCTGGGATTCTTAATCAGGATGATAGTGTGAGTAGAAGGAAGCCTAGATTTTCGTTTCATCATAAGCGGTTTAAAAGAAGACATGTTGCTGATAATGTCAAAGCATCTGCCTCAACATCTACTAATCATACTCATGTCAAGACTGATATGATTTATGAACTGGAGGAAGCCTACAAAGAACTAGAGGAAGTCATCAGAGTAAACATTGAAAGGAAGGATAAGTTTAAAAAATTACTTATGTCCTTGAAGATGAAGAAAAAAGAAAGTGAGAGTGTAGTTGCTGATAAGATAGATGAGTCTGACAATGACAGTCCAAAAGAAGATGAAGAAGATGATGATCTCAGCTCAGATGATTAATGCTTGTATTATTTCTCTTGATTAGTAGTTTTAGTTTATTTTCTGTCTGTGTTTCAGCACTTAATATGCTTGGTTATGTAATTTGAATATTGTGCAGTTATATGCACCTGTTTATGTTTTTGGTTTCCTTCTATGATTTGTTTTGCCTGGTTGGTAACTGTGAGGCTAACAATGAGAGCTAGGGTGTACTGTCTGTAGTTCATAGGGCTTCTGATTGAAGCTTGTCTAATTGTGGCTAAAAAGGGGGAGAAATAGCCAAGAGAAGCCAAAGAAAGAATGCCAAATGCTGCTAATGTGATGCAGATATTAAGGGGGAGTAATTGACAGCAGGGGGAGTAATTGACAGCTGCTATGCTGGTTGTTGTATTGAGGGGGAGTGCTCACTGCTGCTAGATGCTGAAGTAAATTGAAGATGCAGCTGTAGTTGAAGATAATATGTGCAACTGTTTGAAGATTGTAGTTGTTTGCAGCATAATGATATATGCTGAAGTTTTTTTTGTGAGCAGCAGAGTTTTGTGAAGAAAAGATGTTACTGTTGATGCTGCTGCTTGGAGTTTCAAAATTATTGATTGAAGTTTTTCCGCTGCTGAAGTCTCTAAGGTGCAGAGTGCAGAGATTGTTTTAGTCAAAATTAGACAAAGGGGGAGATTGTTAGTTCTTGGATTGGCTGGAATTTTGGTAAAACAAAGTATATTCAATGTTGATGTCAAGGTGCTGATGTTGCAACATTGAGATTTAACACTGGGCTGTGTTAAGTATGTAATTGCTGAAGTTGGATGTCTGATGTCACATGGCGATGTTGTAACATCAGATCTGCAAAATTAACAACAGCAGGTTGTGATGTTGTTAGGGTTTGCATGTTAGTTGGAATTGTGGAGAGCAAGCTGTCTCATTGGATGCGAATATCTTGGGATAGATATTCTCTGCTGCATAGGAGATCTGGTGCAGATTTGTAGGAGATTTAAAAGGTTGAAGATTTAAAAAGATTTTAGGAGAAAATCTGTTTTAAATAATCAGTTTTAAATAACAAATCTGGTCAGATATTGTAGCAAGTCCAAGACCAATTCAAGGAGCTATATAAAGCGCACAAGACAAAAGGAAAAAGTACAGAAATACAGAGAGAAGATCAAGAGCATAGGCTGAGTGTCTTGAGTATTTTGTACGAGGTGTATAACCAGAATTCTAGGGTGAATTGCTGAGTCGTATTCTGTCCTATCTTAAAAGCTGTGAAGCAAAAGAGAGTTATTACTTGATCAAAGTTGTGAAGTAAGATCAAGGTTGCTCAAAGAGGTTGTTCCTTGAGTATTGTTTTAGGGATTGAGTAGTGTTCTCATATCTAAGTGGTTTCTTAGGTAGAAAGTCACTAGTAGGAATTAAGTTTAGGAGATTGTCAACTGGGTTGTTGAGTCTGTAAATTAATTCTATAAGTAGTGAATTTCATCCCTGGCTTGGTAGCCCCCAGACGTAGGTAGTTAAGACCGAACTTGGTGAACAATTCTTTGTGTTGCTTTGTTACTGTTATTGCTGTCCATTGTGCAGAGTGTGTTGTTGTGACATCGCACCTTAACATCACACGTCTGATACCAGAATTTCAACGGAGGCCCCCTTGCCCGTCGGGATGGAAAAACCCTCACCCTTGGTGACATATGATGGTACGACTGACCCAGACGACCATATTGAGAGCATCAATGCGATGCTCGACTACCAGAGCGTCCGGGGAGCCATCAAGTGCATGCTTTTTCCCACTACCCTGAGGAAGGGTGCTATGGCGTGGTACAAGAGCCTCGCCCCCGAGTCCATCACATCCTGGAAAGAACTGAAGAGGCAGTTCTCCAGGCACTTCACTGCTTCCCGTCGCAACCCGAAGATGGAAGCATCCCTAGAAGCCATCATCCAGGGAAAAGATGAATCTCTCAGGGATTACATCAAGAGGTTTAACCGAGAAGCCATCCAGGTATCCACCTCGAACAACATGAAGAGGTTTTTGGTCGAGCGAGGACTACGACCTCATACTGAGTTCTCCAAGGAAATAATCATAATCATACTAATAAACACTATTATTAATGGTAAAACAAAACAATATTGCACCATCTTCTAATGACTCGATTAAAAACCAGTCCCTATTAAGATCCTAATAATTAGATTATTATAATTAAAACTTAATATTTTAAATAAAAACTCTAAATAATAATTATGCCCTACTATTAATTTAATCCCTAAATAAAAAATTTCTCTTAATTTTAATAATTAAATTCAAATAAATAGATTAAATAATTAATAATAAATTAATATACCCACTAATAAAATAATTCTTAACACTTCTAACAGAATTAACTCTTAATCTTAATAAAAAGCTAGATATGAAATAAGCCCAAAATAGTATTAATTCCAACAACACTTTAAAAATAAATTAACCCCTAAAATAAATAAAATCCTAAAAAACCCAAACCCCAAAATAAAAACCTTAAAAAACTGAAGTGGGCCTAAAAGTGCAAATGGGCCCATACTGCCATCTAAATGCCACCCCCTGATAGTAATAAGTCTCTAAAATTAACTGCAAAATACTGGTCAAAATTTTGGGTACGACAACTGCCCTATTTAATCGTCTTCGAATCAGAAGGATGATGTCGATGAGCCTTCCTCTTTTTGAAGAGGAGACGATTAAATACAAGAAGGACCCTAATTTTGACCGCAGAGTCTGATAGGTGCTACGTTGATATCCTAAAATCCCTGGTTATAAACCCTTGGAGAAATACCGATTAAACCCCTTTAACCCTGAAAGTAATTATAATTCTATGCCATGTATGCATGTTTAGAAGTATGTATGGTCTTATGCATGATGCATTATTTGGGCTAACGCCTCTTTTATGATATGCAATGCATGTCTTTGCGGAAACCATATCCTCCTGTAACATTCCAACTTCCCGACCCTTGAACCCTTAACTCCTTGTGACCAGTTATTTGCTCTTGACATCTGGAGATGCGTAGAGAAACTCCCATAGTGATTGAATTCCGACCGTCAATTTATGGATCTTTTACTTTTATCTTTGAGGGAAACCATGATCCTTTTGCTGTTCCTGAATCGCAGTAAAATACCTTTTCTCTTTTTTTTTAGCTTTTGATTATACCCAATGTTTCAATGCATTATTATAAATAAAATCGGCATTTCGTAATCAAGCAAAAAATAGAAAAGCAAAGAAAATTTTATTCATTGAGAAGTAGGCCTATGAACAGGAAAAAGTACATAAGGAAAGCAAATCCTCATAGGGAGGAAGTACTACAAAAAAAGAAAAGAAATGGCAATACGAAAAACAAATTTATCTATGTCCCTATTGAATTTAAACACCAGCTAATATCCCTAAATCTCCGAGGTCTTGACACTTCGCTTCTGAAGATGATGACTGGATTGGTCATTCCTTTCTGAATTCCATTAGTGCTATCAGTCTTATGCCTTTTGGATATCCTTAATTTTGCCTGGACCGTTCTTTTAGAATCTTAGTCCACCAGGATGCTATACCATTTTTTCAACTAAGCCACCCTTTAGGGTTTTTGACTTGTTGGGTATCATTTTTCTAAGTCCCTAATTTTTGCCTGAATTGCTCTTTCGAGTTTTTAATTCACCGGGACGCCCTAACTTTTGCCTAAGTCGCCCTTTAGGGTTTTCGACTTAGCGGCCTTTTATCCTCTTTTTCTAGGCATAGTATTTTTTGACTGAATCGGAATTTACCGGTCGGGGTAAATCCACTCCATCCATAGTAGTCAATATTAAAGCTCCTCCTGAAAATGCGCTCTTTACGACATATGGTCCTTCGTAATTTGGAGTCCATTTGCCGCGGGGATCTTTATGGATGGGTAGCACTTTCCTTAACACCAGGTCTCCTTCTTCGAATAGGCGAGGATGAACTTTCTTATCGAATGCTTTCTTGAGTCTCCGCTGATACAGTTGGCCATGACATACAGCAGCCATGCGCTTTTCCTCTATGAGATTCAGTTGATCAAGTCTTTTCTGTACCCACTCTGCTTCATCCAGCTTAGCCTCCATTATGACCCTTAGTGAAGGAATTTCTACTTCAACCGGGAGGACTGCTTCTGTGCCATATACCAAGGAAAAAGGAGTAGCTCCTGTCGAAGTTCGAACTGAGGTTCTATAGCCATGTAGTGTGAAAGGGAGCATTTCATGCCAATCTTTGTAAGTCTTAACCATTTTTTGGATGATCTTTTTGATGTTCTTATTAGCCGCTTCAACTGCTCCATTCATCTTAGGGCGATAAGGTGATGAATTATGGTGATCGATTTTGAAACTTTCACATAACTCATCCATCACTTTATTATTCAGGTTGAGCCCATTGTCTGTGATGATTTTGTTAGGAGCCCCATAGCGACAAATTATCTCTTTCTTGATGAATTGTGCAATGACTTGTCTTGTCACATTGGTGTAGGAAGCATCTTCGACCCATTTGGTGAAGTAATCAATAGCAACTAGAATGAACCAGTGTCCATTTGATGCCTTAGGTTCGATCATCCCGATTATGTCTATCCCCCACATAGAGAAAGGCCAAGGAACAGTTAAGACATTCAAAGGGGTTGGTGGCACGTGAATTTTATCCACATAGATCTGACATTTATGGCACTTCTTGACATATTTGAAACAGTCTGATTCCATAGTCAACCAATAATACCCTGCTCGGAGAATCTTCTTAGCCATTGCATGCCCATTTGCGTGGGTTCCAAAGGATCCTTCATGTATTTCCTTGATAAGCATGTACTGTTCATGTCCATCCAAACACCGGAGCAACATCATGTCATGATTTCTTTTGTAAAGTACTTCTCCATCTAGGAAAAACTGAGCAGCCAGTCTTCTGAGTGTTTTCTTATCCACACTGGAAGCATTTGCAGGATATTCTTGTTTCTGGAGGAACTGTTTGATGTCATAAAACCACGGTTTATCATCCACTTCTGCCTCTACTGCCCCACAGTAAGATGGTTCATCAAGGCGATCAATTCTGATGGCTGGTGCTTCATTATACCATTTGACCTTGAACATGGATGCCAAAGTTGCCAAGGCGTCCGCCAGTTAATTCTGATCTCTAGGAATATGATGGAAGGTGATCTCATCAAAGTACATTATCCTTCTCCAGACACAATCTCGATACCGAGTTAATTTGGTATTAAGTGTCCTACATTCCCCTTTGACTTGATTGATGACGAGAGCTGAATCTCCATATACCTCTAAGATCCTGATTCCCAGCTTGATGGCTTCATTAATTCCCAAGATACACGCCTCATACTCCGCCATATTATTAGTACATGAGAAACATATCCTAGCGGTAAAAGGTATGTGAAAACCTGTGGGAGAGGTTATGACAGCCCCCACACCATGTCCTTCTGCATTTGAGGCTCCATCGAATATAAGCTTCCACCGCGATCCAGGTTCAGGTCCTTCATAGGAACTTGGGATATCATCATCTCTTACAGCCATCACATCCTCATCGGGAAAATCAAATTGCATAGGCTGATAATCGTCCAACGGTTGATGAGCAAGGTGATCAGCTAACACACTTCCTTTTATGGCCTTCTGGGTGACATACTGGATATCATATTTAGTAAGTAACATCTACCACCGAGCCACTCTCCCAGTTACTCCAGGCTTCTCAAATATATACTTGATAGGGTCCATCCTTGATATTAGCAAAGTAGTATGGCACACCATATATTGTCTTAATCGCCGGGCAGCCCATACGAGAGCACAACAGGTCTTCTCTAAGAGCGAGTATCTGGATTCACAATCTGTAAATTTCTTACTCAAGTAATATATTGCATGCTCCTTTTTCCCTGTTTCATCTTGTTGTCCGAGTACACAACCCATCGAATTATTAAGCACCGTCAGATACATTATGAGCGGTCTTCCAGGTACAGGTGGTACCAATATGGGTGGCTCTTGTAAATACCCTTTGATTCGATCAAATGCCTTTTGACAATGTTCATCCCATTCAAGGCTTTGGCCTTTCCTCAATAACTTGAAGATCGGCTCACAAGTAGCAGTAAGATGTGAGATGAACCTAGCAATGTAATTCAGCCTCCCTAAGAACCCTCGTACCTCTTTTTCAGTCCTCGGCGTTGGCATTTCTTGAATGGCCTTCACTTCATCAGGATCAACCTCTATACCTCTTTGACTGACGATGAACCCAACAATTTCCCAGATCTGACTCCAAAGGTACACTTTGCAGGATTTAACCGTAGCTTAAACTTTCTCAACCGTTCAAACAGCTTTTGCAGATTGACTATATGCTCTTCCTCAGTTTGTGACTTAGCGATCATATCATCCACATAAACCTCAATTTCCTTGTGCATCATGTCATGAAAGAGAGTAACCATTGCCCTTTGATAAGTTGCCCCTTCATTTTTCAGTCCGAAGGGCATCACCTTGTAACAGAAGGTGCCCCAAGGGGTAATAAAGGTAGTCTTTTCCATGTCGGAGGGAGCCATCTTGATCTGGTTATATCCGGAAAACCGATCCATAAATGAGAATACCGAAAATTGAGCCGTGTTATCCACCAATACATCAATGTGAGGTAATGGGAAATCGTCTTTAGGACTTGCTCTATTGAGATCTCGGTAATCTACGTACATTCTGACTTTCCCATCCTTCTTTGGTACAGGCACTATATTGGCTACCCACTCCGGATACTTTACTGCAGCTAAGAACCCTGCGTCGAATTGCTTTTTAACCTCTTCCTTGATCTTGAAAGTCATATCTGGTCTAGTTCACCTTAACTTCTGCTTGACCGGAGGACATTCGAGTTTAAGCGGTAGCTTATGTTCAGCAATATCTGTTTCTAAATCGGGCATATCTTGGTAGGACTAAGCAAACACATCAACATATTCCCATAGCAACTTGATCAACCTCTCCTTTTCATCCTCGTTCAAAGAAGCTCCCACTTTTACTTCCTTTTTATCCTCGTCAGTCCCCAGATTGATCACATCCACTGGTTCCTGATGAGGTTGTATCACTTTATCCTCTTGCTTTAACATTCTGGCTAGCTCTTCAGGAAGTTCACAATCATTCTCATCACCCTCTTCCGCTTGGTAAATCGGGAACTCGAAGTTGTAAGGGATTATAGCAGTGTCATTTTCAATAGGTTCATTTTTAAATCTGCATGAGGAATATTTTTATGCTTATTATTTTTTGAATTTGAGAAAAATGAAAGTACTCGGAAAGAAAAAAAGGTGTATTGCCATTTGAAAAAGGAATAACTAAGAAAGAAACAAAAAGGATCTTAATTGAAAACAAAATGCAACTTTATTATTAAATAACTCAAAGAAACAAAAGGTGGCCCTACAAAGCTTGTCCATTTGCCTTAGGCATAGCAAAGGACTTATTATTATTATTATTATTTTAAGAAAAAGTAAATTACTTTGAAACAGAAATTATCTCAGGAATCTCAATGGCTCTCCAATTGTTGAGAACCGTATCTGGAGAGCACTGGCATATCCAACTTGGTATTCCTTTGTCTTCCTCTTCAATTCCGGTCACTTGGTCTTTACCTTCGAATCCAACACTATGGAAAGTTTCTTCAAGTGGAGGAAATATCATTGGACCAGTCTTGTGCTCTTCATTTTTAACCGGTTTGTAACCCAACCCGAATTGATCCTTCTTTTCATGTATCTCTATCACCTTGCCCCAGCCCCTAGTATCCCCATTCTAAATCAAGTATGTGATCCTTTTCAGCCTTTCCTCCTGTCTAACGACTTGCTTACGACTGACCGTCGCAACCTCCAAAGCTCGGAACTGTATTTCAAATGTTTCTCCATCCATTTCTATGTATCTGAAAGATGCGAGATGACTGACGAACATGTTCTCCTCTCCATCAACAATTATTAAGCTATCTCCTGATATGAACTTCAACTTTTGATGAAGTGTTGAAGTAACTGCGCCCGCAACATGAATCCATGATCGTCCTAGAAGACAAGTATAGGAGGGATTGATGTCCATGACTTGGAAAGTGATCATGAAGGTATGTGATCCTATTACTGTAGGTATATCCACCTCTCCAATTACCATTCTCTTTGAACCGTCGAAAGCCCTGACAACCAAAGAACTAGTCTTCATAAAAGTTCTCACCGATGTTAACTTCATTAGGGTATCCTTAGGCATGACATTCAGAGCAGACCCTGTGTCCACCAACACTCTTGAAAGGACAGTGTCGTGGCATTTAATTGATATGTGTAAGGCCTTATTATGCTTTTGCCCCTCAGGAGGTAATTCCTCACTACTGAAACCCAGACAAGTACTGGCAGAGATATTGGAGACCACCTCGTCAAACTGTATCACTGAGATATCTTTAGTCACATGGGCCTCATTTAAGACCCTCAGCAAGGATTCCATGTGTGCTTCTGAGCTTGATAACAAGGACAGAATAGAGATCTTGGACGGTGTTTGATTTAGTTGGTCCCCCACCCTATAATCGCTCCTCTTTATAATCCTTAAAAACTCCTCAGTGTCTTCTGGAGATATGTTCTTTTTGGAAGATCCTTCTCTTGTGTTGGTGGTCTCTTTCCCTTTTGAGCTTTCAGGAGTATCCTTCTTAGGTAGTTCAGATGAGTATACCCTTCCACTACGTGTCATTCCTCCAATACCAGCTATGTTAGTAACTGTTGGTGACGGCACTATAGTCTTTCCCCCTACTGACGCAGTGACGTCATATTTCCAAGGTACAGTCTTGGAGCTTTCATAGGGAAATGACGTTGGTACATGGAACGTGATAGGACCTTCTGACGCTGCAGGCACCGGAGCTTTAACTGGCGTAGGAACAGGTATCTGAATTGGTGTTCGTGCAGGCACCAGAATTGTTATCTGAATAGGAACCTGTGTAGGCCTTGCAACTGGTATTTGGATGGGCGCCTGCGCCTGCATGGGAACTTGTATTTGAATAGGCACTTGTGTAGGCCTTGGAACTGGTATTTGAATGGGATTCGTGACTCCTCTTTTCTGGTATGGAACCTCAGAAGGTGCCTGCCCCTGGGAGTCTAAGGCAGCTACCTCATTCATATTCCTTAAGTACCCAATCTGTACTATCCCTTAGTCCATTAGTTGTTGGAGAACCTCTTTCATCTTCTTACAGCTATTGGGATCAATCGCGTAATTCTCACAGTCACCGTGCAGCCTTTCAAACTCCTCGTACCTAATTAATGTTTCCCTCACTTTTGTCATAGGGGTCTTTACTTGCTCCACCCCTCTAATTATGACGTCCTCTCCTAGTCCCTCAACGGAGTTAACAGTTCGTCCAGCGTGCCCTGGGAACGGGTTATATCCTACATTTGGAGTGTCATAACTGAAGTTAATAACCTTCTGATCCAGCAAATATTGCACCTTAAATTTGAGAGCCAAACATTTCTCAGTCGTGTGCCCTGGCGATCCAGCATGGTAATCACATCTAGCATTAGCGTCATACCTTCGAGGAGTAGGCGTAGGAGGGGGCCCTAACGGCTTGATTTCTACCAACCCCTTTTGGATTAACATTGGCAGGATTTGAGTATATGTAGTGGGTATAGGGTCAAAGTCCTTCCATGGTCTCTTCTGCTCCCTTCGGGGATACCTCTGTTGTTGTTGATTTTGCTGAGGTAGTGCCCTTGGTTGTTGCACTTGTAGTGTAGGAGTTGCTTGATTGGGAGCCATAGCAGCCACATAAGGTGCAGCTAAAATGGTGTTGGCCTCCCTCTTTGAACCATTACCAGAATACCTTCGGTTGTTTGATTGGCTGGAGGATGACTTTCCAATCTTCCCACTTTTCAAACCATTCTCAATTCTTTCGCCGATGATGACTAGATCTGCGAATCCAGTCGAGACAGATCCAATCATCTTCTTGTAATATATCCCTTGCAGCATTCCCATAAATGTGTCTACTAGCTCGCTTTCCCTTAATAGAGGTTGCACACGAGAGGCTAGCTCCCTCCATCTCTGGGCATACTCCTTAACTGATTCATTCCCTTTCTGAGACATGTTTTGCAACTGCATGCGATTAGGGGCCATGTCGACATTGTATTGGTATTGCCTTATGAAGGAACTCACCAAATCATCCCAGTTTTTTATGTAAGTCCTTTCCAGTTGCATGTACCAGTCCAAGGATGCCCCACTAAGGCTGTCTTGGAAAACATGCATCATCAGCTTTTCGTTCTTAGCGTGTGCCCCCATCTTTCGGGAAAACATCCGAATGTGGCTTTTGGGACAACTAACCCCTTTGTACATCTCGAAGGTAGGCGCCTTAAACTTAGGAGGCACAACCACGTCGGGTACCAAACACATTTCCATGGCATCAATCCCAAAGACCTTGGATCCTTCCACAACCCTTAACCTTTCCTCAATTATCTTATACTTTTCATCCTCCTTTCTTCCTTCCACGCCAGCTGGTTTGGTTTCACGAACTACTTGCCTTGAGTCTTCCTCTCCATATTGGAGGTGCCAGTCATTAGAGACCTCACGAGTGACAGGTATCTGTATAGGTCGTGATTCTCCATTGTGCTCGGGTGGAGGAATAGACCCTACAGGAGGTTGAGTGTTAGTCTTCCCTTTACTAGCCTCTAAAGCCTCACACTCCAAGTCAGCCACAAATCCCAGAAGAGGATTGCCATCTTCATATTGGGGAGGAGGGGTAGGAGCATTCCTACGGTTACTAGCCTCGGTGTCTCTTGCTATCATATTCTGGATAGCTCGAGTCAGCTGGTCGATTTTGTCTTTCATCTCCTCCACATTTCCCTTGACAATATCCACATCTCCCTTTAGAGCAGCGTGATTCTATTCCATTTGTTCCATAGCTTTTCTCTGGTAAGCACGGGTGTTGGGTCGAGAAGTCAGATTGTTGCGAAGATTCTGAGAAACAAAATTATTTCCGTTTAATGCCCTTTCTTTTATATGTTATGCATGAATGAATGTATGAGTATGCAAAATGTTTTTTTTTTCAGGAATCTTAAATTTTCAACCAATTAAGAGTTAGACCAAAGATAATGGAAATTCAAACATTTTTATTAATGAAAGAGAGTAGTTAGGGTTGAAGCCCGATTTATTACATAAGCAAAACCAAATTGGGGATAACCCTTAAAATATTCATAACAAAATCCCAAAAAGTATGAAACCAAACATAAAAAGCCTAAATCCTTCTCCTAATTCTGGCTCTGAAGACTTCCACCATCCCACGACAAAGTGTAAGGAAATCAGAAATCTCCTTCGCTGGCTTGAAAATAATGGCTATTTCCTCAGCTTCCCTTAATTTCTAAGGGATCTCATGTATAAGGTCATTGGTCAGAAAGACCAACTTATCATATCTGTCTTCAAAGTATGCCTTTTCCCTTTGTAGATTATCCATGATGGCCAAGTCTTCTGTAACGGTGTGCTCCAATTGGCTATTGTGGACTTCAGCATAGTGGCCCCACTCTCTAAGCTCTTCATAGGACGCTTCCAATTCCTCATAGGCTCTCTTAAGTGTCTGGTTTTCCTCTTGAGCTTGTAACCACCCTTCAGGTCATTGGGCAAGAAGTTTTTCAGCTGTTCTCATCCGCACGATCGCATCCAACGCTTGCCTTTTACTCCTGAGGAGAGCATCTGCCAAACTTTGAACCTCAGATTCTAAGTCAAAGATTCGCCTATCATACCCTTCTCTGACCTCCCTTTGTGTTGAGGACATCCATAAGTTTCTCCATTCGTCCCTTTTCCTCCAAGCCCTATCTAGGTTCGCTTGTTGAGTTTGAAGGCATGAGCTCAAAGCTTAAAGATCAGCATGGGCACGCTCCTTCTTTTCTTCCTCCATTCGAGCTAATCCTTCATTGACCTTCGATTATTCCATGGCTTCCTTAAGGCTCAACCTCAGCTGGCTACTTTCTCCAGTAGCTTGGTAGAATTTAGCCTCCCATTCATCTTTTTCTTTTGTCAATCTGGCAATGGTCTCCTTAAGCTTTTCACTTTCTTCCATGGAGATTGCGGTAGGTGGAGGAACCATGGGATCCACGGGATGATCTAAAGTAAAGGGAAGCTTTACCTTCCTTATCCTTTCCTCCATCCATTGTGAATATGGGACCCTTGATTCCTCTCTTGGCCTTTTCAGACTGCTCTTCCCTTTTATACTTTGCTTCCATGCTTCAGAAATCCTTAGGACGTCAGGATGATCTCCTTTCACACCTTGTAGGACGAAGCCTTTTAGTAACTTGTCTTCTGGCTTGTAGGACAAAGGGTGCCCTAGCTGCCTCATCGCCAAAGTAGGATTATAGCTTATGCACCCTCTTGAGCCAATCAAAGGTACATTAGGAAAGTTCCCACAACTTAAGATCACGTCATCCCTTTGGATTATTTGAGGAAACCATAGGATGTCCTTACCAACACGGGATACAAGATATTGGGACCACTCGTAGGCCTTCATTTGTCTCATGTTCCTTATGTCCTTCACTAGATGGGAACACAACCACTTGTATAATAGCTGAGGACAACATAGCATAGTTCCTCCCTTCTTCTCAAACCTACAATGGAGAGCGAACTATCTGTCTGCAAGGAGATCTGTTGAATAGTCTTCTTCTCCAAGGGTAATAGCCAGAAATAGATTGACAGCGGTGATGTCTATGAAGTTTGGAACACTTGGGAATAGGACCAACCCAAAGATAAGTAATACCTTGATGGCGTCTAGGGCTACCCAATTCTTGCAAGCCGCAAAGTGACTAGCTTTACTCTCTAAGAACCATTTAGGGAACCCTTCGAAGTCATCTTTAGTTTTCCAATGAGCTTGTAGGTCCTCTTCACGAATATACAAACAGCTTGCCATCTCTTTTAATGAAGGTCTATACCCCAATGCTTTGAATGAACCTTTATTGTTTTTGGGGAAATCCAGTATCTTTCGAACCTCTTCTAAAGTAGGTGCTATTTGGAAGTCCTTGAATTGGAAACACCTTAACTCGGGATCATAAAATTGGGCCAAGGCAGTTAGACCCTCCTCTTGCATAGGAAATAGAACCAAGTCCAATATATCTCCATACCTATGAAGTATAGGTTTCCTTCTTTCCTTGGATAATTCAGCAGCATAAGTCTTTAGGCTTTTTATATCTGATATCCTTACTCTAATGGGGAGAGTTCTCTTTTTTCCAACTTCCATTGTCCTTTGATTTAATCCTTTTTTGTAAAATTTTAAGATTCTTGTGAATTTAAAAAAGAAAAATTTATGAGGATGATGAATGCACATGATGTCTTGATTAGGGTAAGGGTAAAGTGTAAGCATGCCCCTAGTAAGGTGGGCTTCCCTAGAACAGGCTGGGTCTAAGTTAAGACTACCCAATCCCCTCACAGGTAGGTTACATAAATTTGGCCAGCATAACGACCACAAAATATTTAGACTATACCCTTGTTTTACCATGAGAAGGAGCAAGCCTTCCTACGGTAATCCTTCCGGATAAGTCTCATTTGGGATAGGACCCTAGTAACAACCCTTGAGGGTTGAATACATAAGGTCCATGATTGGTGTGGGGTAGGTTAAGGTTCTCAGAGTCTCGGACCACATCCAAATCATTCCACTACGAGAGGGGCTAGCCCTTTCGTGAAGACGACTTTGGAAGGATCTACTCTGAGTGTGGCATCAATGCATTTTAGGGGACATTGTGTCCCCCGCAAAAACATTTCCGTTCCACTTTAGGTTCTAGGGTTATCCTCCAAGCTTTGGGTTTTAGCTTCACTCCTTTTTTTTTATTGCCCCAATCTCGTCCTTGCATGATAATAAAATAAAACAAAATGTTAAATAAATAAATATATGAAATAAAAATAAATAAATAACAATAAAAAAAAATAAAAAAACCAAAATAACATCCAAGACAAACAAATCCCTAAATCCTAAGGCTAGGATTGACTCTCGCTAGGAAGGAGTCCCCAACAGAGTCGCCAGCTGTCGCGGCCGGCAAAAATTATCGAGTCGCCACCATATTTTTTAAAGGAAAATAATGATAAACCTAAATATCCTATCCTAAGGTAGAGATTCCTACGGTTCGGGAGTCGGTTAAGTAAAGGGAAGGTGTTAGGCACCCCTTACTTCCATTGTACTCAATGGGATCCACCTTTGAGTTTAGGTCATGTTTGTTTGTCTAAATGAAAAGAAAACCTAAGTTTTTTCCTAATTATACTCGCTAGGGTTGGTTTGCAACCCTATGCCTACGTACCCTCAAAATGAAGGATCAGAGTAATCGTAGTTCACCTCCCCTATTCCTACCCCCTAATCCTATTCCTAAATCCCATCCATTATTTATACTCTTGGATAAAGAGTTATATCCCTTAAATCTAGTGTTTATACTCCTAGATGTGGAGTTCTATCCCTTAAATCCCAATCCATTGTTTATACTCTCGGAGGAAGAATTTTATCTCAAAAAATCCATATCCCTTATCCCCTATCCCATCCTTTATTTAGGCTCTCAGACCAAGAGCTTTATCCCTTTTGTAAATCCCTTAAAAAACCCTTAAATACCCTTTTAAAACAATTTCTAATTTTTTATATAAAAAAAATTAAATAAAAAAGTGAAATAACTTAATATGACCAAAAAACAACATTAACCCAAAAGAGTATCCACATTTCAAATAGAGTCCTAAAAATATTTATATCCCAAAATAAATTATTTTTATACCAATCCCATATTTACCTCTTTTTTTTTAAATAATTTTTCTAAAAAGAAACAAACCCTTTATAGAATTTTATTTACATAAGTTATATAAAAAATTTAATTCCAACCAAATCTAAATTAATAAATTAAATTACATATAAAGATACTTAATTCAACAGAATAATAATAATAAACAAAAGAATTACTTTCACAATTTAAATCAAGGAATTGATTTAATTATGATTAAAAAAGAATAAAAATAAGTCTCACAAAATAAAATCCAAAAATAAAAATAAAAAACAAACCAAAAATCCCAAAAAAAAATTCCTAAACCCTACATTTAACCAAAATCCTAAATCTCCTAATTAACCCTAAAACATAATTAATAATTACATTAAATTATGTTAAATAATTCAATTAACTAAATAAAAAAACCAGGGGGTGTAAAACCCTTTAACAAAACAACTGGGCCAATGATGGGGGTCTGAATAGCATTGGGCGTAAAGCCCAATGGCTAAGACCATCCCAAAAAAACCAAAAAAAAAAATGAATTGAGTGAGATCTGTCCGTTGGATCAATCTTGCGGTTCTCCCCAGATTTCCTCATGACCGTTTGATCAATCTAGTGCATTATATCCCTTTAAATCTAAGGTGTCCGATCCGTCAACTCTTCCCAGGTCATATCATCTAATGGCTCAGATGATAAGCCATGTTTGCTTATGATGTACGCGTAGGTAGAGGAGTCATGGACTCCAACGGTCAAACAGTATCTAGTGGCTCAGATGAGGCCACTTGGCGCGCATCTGACGGTACAAAGGAGGGGTATTTAAACCGCGCTTCTTCAGAAAAAAAGCCATTTTTCATTTCTCCCTCTCTCTTTAACCTTCTTTCCTCTCTTACTCTACACCTCAAACTCTCTCGATTCTCTCTTCTTTGTCGGCCACCCTCTCTCTTCTTTTTCTTCTCCGACCACCATCTAAACAAACTCCGACCACCCTCAATCCACCGTAAAACCCAGAAACCGACCAAGTTCTTTAGGGTTCGTAAGAACTCTAAGAACCCTAGCCAAAAAACATGAACCCTAACCTACCTTCTTCATCCAACCCAGAAAAACCCTAAGAACCCCACGAACCCTAAGGGTTCTGGGGATGAACCCTGACCCTAACCCTGATGAACCCTAGGGTTCACATGAAGAACCTTAACCCATGAACCCTAACCCTAGCAAAACCCAGAAATACCCTAAACTCAAAATTTTCCATAAATTCACATCGTTTCAAGCATATAAGCTATCAATCCATAATTAATCGAAAAAAAAGGCTAAGTGATTTTAAACCTACCTCTCCTGCCGTGTCCGATTAAGCTGCCTCCCTCCTTTGATTTCCTGGTTTCAATCACTAATCCTTTCTCCTTGTTCTTTTTGCAGGTACGATGGGGCTAAGCTCAAGGATTATAGGGTTCTAATGGTGAACCCTAGTCCTTTATGGGATCGAGAGCTTTACTGAGGGTTATGAGAATTCTCGCAGCAGCAATTGTTAGCTTAGGGTTTTTTTTCTCTTTCCTTTAATTCTGAGTTTCTTCTTAGTTTTTATAGGCATTAGCAATTAGGTTAAAATTAATTAGATTTGGTTTTGTTTTAGGAAAATTCTGATGTAATTTTGATTTGAGTTGATTTAGAATTAGGGTTTTGATTTCTTGTAATTTTTAGATCTGATTGTATTTTTTAGGTTTTTTTATTTGTACGAATTGGATTGTAAATTAATGAAATCAATGTTAATTGATTCTTTTTTGTCAAAAATCCAAATCTGATTTGATTCATTGCCCGATTCTCTGTGCGTGAAATTAGGGTTTCTCGTTGGGGAAGATGAGGACCCACTCATGGTCAACTATTTTGACCACACATAAACCTTATTAAAATAATAGATTAATAACAATGAATAAAAATAAAATAATCATAATCATACTAATAAACACTATTATTAATGGTATAACAAAACAATATTGCACCATCTTCTAATGACTCGATTAAAAACCAGTCCCTATTAAGATCCTAATAATTAGATTATTATAATTAAAACTTAATATTTTAAATAAAAACTCTAAATAATAATTATGCCCTACAATTAATTTAATCCCTAAATAAAAAATTTCTCTTAATTTTAATAATTAAATTCAAATAAATAGATTAAATAATTAATAATAAATTAATATACCCACTAATAAAATAATTCTTAACACTTCTTACACAATTAACTCTTAATCTTAATAAAAAGCTAGATATGAAATAAGCCCAAAATAGTATTAATTCCAACAACACTTTAAAAATAAATTAACCCCTAAAATAAATAAAATCCTAAAAAACCCAAACCCCAAAATAAAAACCTTAAAAAACTGAAGTGGGCCTAAAAGTGCAAATGGGCCCATACTGTCATCTAAATGCCACCCCCTGATAATAATAAGTCTCTAAAATTGACTGCAAAATACTGGTCAAAATTTTGGGCACTACAATATATATATATATATATATATATATATATATATATATATATATATATATATATATATATATATATATATATATATATATATATATATATAACTCAATCACTAAAGTGAAATGTGTGAAGTATGTATAAAATAGAGTGCATAGGGTTAGTGGTTGCACTTAAAGCATATCATCAAAGTTAGCACTTCTATAGGCTTGACAAACCTTTAATATCCACACATTTAAGCACATACATGTAAAGATCTAAATGTATTTACTAATATTTTAATGGGGTCAAGGTACAAGTGGAATAAACCTAAGGGAGATTAGCCTATAAAATCAAAGAAACTCACTTGAATATTATGAGTAGGGGTGGAAATAGGTTAGGCCGAGTTATACTTTTCCAAGTCTAAGTCTGACCTGCCAAAATATCTGAAGCCTAAGTCTGATTCGTGTCTGTGAAAGATTTATTTTTAGGCCTAAGTTTGGACTTTTCTAAGGCATGGTTAGCTTGTTAGCCTACATAAAAGCCTATTATTTTAGACACATGTAAATAAGCAATTAAAATAATTTTTAAATAGCCTAACAAACTAAAAAACCAATGAGACTGAAAGTTTGTCTGCATTGACTTATATTTAAATTACATATTAGCATAAGTTTTTTGAGACTATTTGTTTAAGATAACTTATGAAAATAACTTATAACATTGTTCATAAGGTGTTTTCATCTTATTTTCATAAGTTCTCCAAGATAGCTGATCGGAAAAATAGCAAGTGTACTATTCTGCCAATGTAGTAATAAAAGGGAATTTCCCCAAATGTCGATCTCAAGAACTGCTTGACGATATAGAGTTCTGGTTCTATTTTAGTTATACAAAAGATTTGGGGTTTTGGAATTGTTTAGTTTAATTATAAAATAACAAGAAGGAAATTGACTAAGTGGTTTCAACAAATATGAGTAACATGCTAGGGATGGTGTGTGATCCGACTCAGAAACAACTCTGAATTAACATTGCAACAACTTATTTTAACTAATTAATTACCAGTTCTATAGAATGTTTACTCCTAAGTCCATAGTGAGAAAACCTTTAATCATCCACCCTAATTCCCATGTCCATAGAGAATTACAAATGAAATCAAGCAATCAATTATCAAGAATATTCTGGTTTCTATAGGGTATCCATATGTCATATACAACACCCCAATTCCCATCGCGAATAAATAATACATAATTATATCAGAGTAACTAAAAATTTATTTTTCCGACAGAAACAGGGATGCCACATTTAAAGAAATAAAATACAATCCCTGCTCATAAATTTGATACATAACATAAAATAGAGTACCCACAAAGGGGAAACTTTTTCCATAATAAAGGAAATGTCAATTATGGAATAAAGCGGAAGATCCATAACAGACTTGTTTTACAAAATAAACTGTCTTATACATCAAAATATTCATACAAAATATATACTACAAATATATACATATATAACATAATCGTTTCCCCGACTCCCGTGCTACGTATCAGAGCAGACACCAAGACTGACAACAGAACAGAGGGATAGTCTCCACAAAAGACCTCCAGCAACTCTAATCTGCAATGCCTCATAGAGCATCATAAAACAGCAGAAGGGTGAGAAATAACAACTAAATCAAGATTGCATAATAATATGCCAACACACATCCAAACACATGCATAAATCATCTCACCCATACCATCACATACTAACACATATAGCATGTCACTAATACAAAACATATCGCACATAATAAATCAAATCATGATTTTCCACACATAACACATCCATTCACAATTCTCACCACAATTCATCACAACTCACTCATATACATCACAATGTATGTATATATATACGAAACCAAGCATATTCATCATGCATACTTTCACAATTCTTATCATTCCACATAAACATACACATACTTGTTCATTCAACAATGCATCATTATAAGATACAGTTTATATCATTTCCCATAAACATACATATATCAATGTTTGTTCATCAATGCACAAATACAAAGATGATCAATGCAACTCATAGAGACCGACTCTCGACTCTATGCAGATGCATGCGGTACCGACTCATCACCCCAAGTTCAATTGAAGAACTTATTGGAACCATTCCTACAACCGCACATCAGCATACAATATCATTGCTACAACCGCACCTCGGCATACAACATTTAAGGATTGCTATAACCGCACATCGGCATACAATATCATTGCTACAACCGCACATCGGCATACAATGTTTAAGGATTGCTACAACCGCACCTCGGCATACAATCCGATTGCTACAGCCGCACCTCGGCATACAATCGTTTGTAATCATCGCTTCAACTACATATCGGCATACGACGTTACAACAGATTCATCTTAGAATCCCACAACACAAGAATGCATATCATGATGCTTCACATACAACATAACTCATGGCACTCTTGACATGCATACATATTCACAATATAGTCATGCATTCATCACACATATATGCAACCATAGTCATGCATATATTTCAACTCATCAATTCCATACATTCACAATTCAACAATATGAATTATCTCATCATCAATATTCATGCATTGAAAATAATTCAAGCAATGCATTTCATCACATACCACATACCATAACAATCATACAATCATCACAATTCATTCCACAAGAGATTCACACCACAAAGTCTATTCACAACACATCATAACAACATCCTTAATCATGCATCGAAGTTTAACCCAAACAATGCACATATTTGCCATAAGGCCACCAAATAACACACATTGAATTTCACATAAGCAACGCGTTTCACAAACCACAACAACAACATTATCACAACCTTGCATCACAACACCTTATCACAACATCTCATTACATGTATTCACATCATATAGCAGGACACAAGCTATACGTTACCTATTAAAAACATATAGCATGATAACACATCAATCGCACACATTGTACGCGATAAAAACCCGACAACCCGACTATTTTCCAAAAACACGAATTAATTAAATCATATTTAACCATACAAAACATTTTTTAATAGAAAGAATATTTTATAAGCTTTCGAACGCTTCGAACGGGGACCAAAACGGATTTACGGTTCAAAAGTTACGATCGAAACAATTTTTGAAAGAAAAACCTACAGCAGGCCTGACACGGCCCCCGTGTTGTGGGACACGGCCCGTGTCACCCCAAAATCCCAAAAATCACTTTTTTTCACGTTTCCACCTTTCATAGTCAGTGGTCTGACACGGCCCCCGTGTTGTGTGACACGGGCCTTGTCAGGGCCCAGAAAATGCATTTTTCATCGTCGGAAGCCTTCCGGACCTCCGATTTCGATTCCGTAAAAAGCTACAATCTCAGAATTCAACGTACTACAATATTTTCACCATTAAAAAGCCATCCAACCCATTTCCCATTTTTGACATATTTTAAACCATAATTTTATCAAATTAATTAACTTCCGAACTCGATCCAAACCACACGAAAACACACAAACAACCATTCCCGATTAATTCCTATCCTCACCCGACTATACTACACAACTTATTCCGCATTCCAACCGTGAAAACATCGATTTTCACTCATTTCTACCATTATTGCCCTAACTCTCACAAACTATCTCATTCAATCCAAAACTCTCTAAATCATACCAACGAGTACTCTCGATTAAACCCAAACATTACTCGACTATTCTACACGATCTATTCCAAATTCTAACCGTTAAAACATCGATTATATCGAAATGATCACAATTCCAATCAAGTGGAAAACATACATTTTTCAACCAGACAAACACATACATATACATATACAATCGAAATATAATTGAAACTTCTCACCCTTACCCGATTAATCGAAGTCCAAGCATTGATTTTTCTCTTCTCCCTCTCTTCTCCTTTCCCACGTTTCCTCTTCTCTGTTTTTTCTTCTTTTCTTCTTCCTCCACTTCTTTTCTTTCTCTCTCTTACCAAATATATATATATATATATATATAATACTTATTATATAATATAAATCCAATAGGGTCAAATATCTCCAATTGATATTTTGTCTTTTAATACCAATTGATCAATTATTAGAGTTACCTTAAAATACTATCTTTTCTCTCAAATCTCTATTTATAAAAATATCTAACTAATCAAATGACCATTTTGCCCTTACGCCCAAATATCTCCCAAACGCTCTCAAAATGCGATAAAACATAAACAGTGATGAAAAATAATATATATCCAAATAAAAGTCAAAAATAAAATAATATAAAACCAAAACCAATTAAATCTACTCTATTAAATAAATCCAACAAAACTGGGGCGTTACAACTCTCCCCCACTTAGACATTTTCGTCCTCGAAAATATACTGAGACGAACAACTCCGAACACGACTCTCGCATCCGACCAACAAACTATCATGCCCACAAAAGGCACACCGCGAACAACACAAACTGACAAACCACCTTGCTAACAGCAACAACAACAACAACGACACGACAACGGCGACAACAACGACAAGATACAAAGCCCATATAATGCACTTGAAGACAAACTCACGACTCAAAGAAAAGCCAAGATACCAACACACAGGTTCACTCTAGAACCAAAACATAACAAGATCGTTACCCTACCCTAGGTAACACTCCCCTAATTCCCCACACAGGAATTAGCTACACACACTCGAACCATCACCATGGAACGAGGCAACAACACAAACAAGAACATAAAGTTCCACGACACCACAAGGTCTCAACAACAACAACAAAACCAGAACACCGACAACAATGCTACGATTCACCAATCGAACATGCAACTAAACATCCATCTACATAGTAGCCCATGGATAACATTTAAACCTTTCACCTAACACTTCCATTCTGAAACGTCCAATAGTCTCATCATTCCTACATGTTCTCAATGTTCAACCTATGAACTCTTACACGTCACACATGCATATACGAATCCTGCCACCTCACGCTTCCGTTGCACACTCTGATTACTCGTAACCATCAAAACTATCAATTTCACGTCCAAAGTCTAACTCTTTCTCTTATTCATCAAAAATCACTGTTCCCTGTTAATATTTCCAACCTCACACTCTCCTGTGTTATCTCACACACCAGACACAAGCCTCAGAACTGCTCAAATAATTCTAATTCTCTGACCATCAAAACAGACATGTATAACAACTTTCAACTTAACCCTTTAGGCACCACATCAGCTTTTTTCGAAGGATAATCCAAGCCAAATTCATAATTCGTCACGAATTCCAATTAAAGTCATAACTCATCACAAATTCTAACCATCCTCATTGTCTCATACTCTATTCCTTCAAACCAACCAAGTACTTTAAACTCTTGCGATTTCAAAACACTTCGGGCCTAGAACCATAAGGATAATACCTCCAAATATCCCAACACAATACGACCGCAACCACTTCCAAATCCAGAATAGTATAGATCCTTTTATGACTCCTCAATTGTCGTAAAGCATAAGCCACGACTTTACCCTCTTGCATTAACACACAGACTAACTCATCAGAGACACATCGCTATACCTCACAACCAATTTATTAGGATCACACAGAAACAAAACTGAAGCCGTAGACAAATCCTACTTCAGCTCTCTTGAACTTTCCTCACAATGAACATCCAAAGCAAACGACTTACCCTTTGCAAGTCAATTCTCAAACATTCTATCTGTTCTTCCTCTGAGTTTATAACAGATCCGAATATCCTCAATTAAAACCACTACGAACTTATCCAAATTCAAGCAAACGAACTTAACCAAACCATTCTAGTCATCTGTTCAGAAAAATGGACACTTATTCTCAATCATTACCTTATTCAACTGTCAGTAATCCATACACAATTTCTTCTCTTAACAATCCAAATCCCATAAATCCCCACGTGTAGCAACAACCATCCCAAAAGAACTCTCAAATAGTACATCCACCCTCAAGGTTTTCTCAAAATTCCCATTAATGCTCTATAACTCCAAAGACTCCAAACCTCAAATCCTTACCTTCGTCCAATTTGAGTTCACACTCTACTCTCTGAGAACAACTTTTAACAATACCCAATCGTTCTTCCCCAACTTGACCAATATACCAAAAACCTATAATCCGTCTCATCTTCCAATATAGTAATCTTCATCGACTCATCCAAACAATCTGTAATCATTTTACTTAATTCCAAACAACCTTTGCACACACTATCAAAGCCGGAAAGACACGTCTATTCCATCCAACATAATTTCCGTCTGCTATCAACAAGAGATTAAGGGTGATCAGTTCCTCAATTTGTCAATAGACAACCGACAATCATGATGGGGCATAAACCATCTTTACCAAACTATAATAGCATTCCTTACATCCTGCGCACAAAATTACCTAAGGCACAAATCCTTAGTTGACATAAACCTTACCTCCGCATTCCCTCCGGAACCGGGAACAACACTGTCCAAACAACACTTACAATCTTGCAATCTACAACACACTGAGCCAACGCTCCACACCTGAAGCAACTTAGAGAAGTACCAGCTTCTCCCCCACTTATCTCATTCCAACACCTGAAGACAAAAGATTAGGAAACCAAAAAGTACCGACAGTGCTCCACACACATATCACATACTAAGGGACAACCAACATCGACAGTATTCAACTGTCACACCAACTGACTCCACAACTTGGCCGGACGGACCGACCTGCTCTGATACCACTAATACAACACCCCAATTCCCATCGCGAATAAATAATAGATAATTATATCAGAGTAACTAAAAATTTATTTTTCCGACAGAAACAGGGATGCCACATTTAAAGAAATAAAATACAATCCCTGCTCATAAATTTGACACATAGCATAAAATAGAGTACCCACAAAGGGGAAACTTTTTCCATAATAAAGGAAATGTCAATTATGGAATAAAGCGGAAGATCCATAACCGACTTGTTTTACAAAATAAACTGTCTTATACATCAAAATATTCATACAAAATATATACTACAAATATATACATATATAACATACTCGTTTCCCCGACTCCCGTGCTACGTATCAGAGCAGACACCAAGACCGACAACAGAACAGAGGGCTAGTCTCCACAAAAGACCTCCAGCAACTCTAATCTGCAATGCCTCATAGAGCATCATAAAACAGCAGAAGGGTGAGAAATAACAACTAAATCAAGATTGCATAATAATATACCAACACACATCCAAACACATGCATAAATCATCTCACCCATACCATCACATACTAACACATATAGTATGCCACTAATACAAAACATATCGCACATAATAAATCAAATCACGATTTTCCACACATAACACACCCATTCACAATTCTCACCACAATTCATCACAACTCACTCATATACATCACAATGTATGTATATATATACGAAACCAAGCATATTCATCATGCATACTTTCACAATTCTTATCATTCCACATAAACATACACATACTTGTTCATTCAACAATGCATCATTATAAGATACAGTTTATATCATTTCCCATAAACATACATATATCAATGTTTATTCATCAATGCACAAATACAAAGATGATCAATGCAACTCATAGAGACTGACTCTCGACTCTATGCAGATGCATGCGGGTACCGACTCATCACCCCAAGTTCAATTGAAGAACTTATTGGAACCATTGCTACAACCGCACATCGGCATACAATATCATTGCTACAACCGCACCTCGGCATACAACGTTTAAGGATTGCTACAACCGCACATCGGCATACAATATCATTGCTACAACCGCACATCGGCATACAATGTTTAAGGATTGCTACAACCGCACCTCGGCATACAATCCGATTGCTACAACCGCACCTCGGCATACAATCGTTTGTAATCATCGCTTCAACCACATATCGGCATACGACGTTACAACAGATTCATCTTAGAATCCCACAACACAAGAATGCATATCATGATGCTTCACATACAACATGACTCATGGCACTCTTGACATGCATACATATTCACAATATAGTCATGCATTCATCACACATATATGCAACCATAGTCATGCATATATTTCAACTCATCAATTCCATACATTCACAATTCAACAATATGAATTATCTCATCATCAATATTCATGCATTGAAAATAATTCAAGCAATGCATTTCATCACATACCACATACCATAACAATCATACAATCATCACAATTCATTCCACAAGAGATTCACACCACAAAGACTATTCACAACACATCATAACAACATCCTTAATCATGCATCGAAGTTTAACCCAAACAATGCACATATTTGCCATAAGGCCACCAAATAACACACATTGAATTTCACATAAGCAATGCGTTTCACAAACCACAACAACAACATTATCACAACCTCGCATCACAACACCTTATCACAACATCTCATTACATGTATTCACATCATATAGCAGCACACAAGCTATACGTTACCTATTAAAAGCATATAGCATGATAACACATCAATCACACACATTGTACGCGATAAAAACCCGACAACCCGACTATTTTCCAAAAACACGAATTAATTAAATCATATTTTACCATCCAAACCATTTTTTAATAGAAAGAATATTTTATAAGCTTTCGAACGCTTCAAACGGGGACCAAAACGGATTTACGGTTCAAAAGTTACGATCGAAACAATTTTTGAAAGAAAAACCTACAGCAGGCTGACACGGCCCCCGTGTTGTGGGACACGGCCCGTGTCACCCCAAAATCCCAAAAATCACTTTTTTTTCACGTTTCCACCTTCCATAGTCAGTGGTCTGACACGGCCCCCGTGTTGTGTGACACGGGCCGTGTCAGGGCCCAAAAAATGCATTTTTCATCGTCGGAAGCCTTCCGGACCTCCGATTTCGATTCCGTAAAAAGCTGCGATCTCAGAATTCAACGTACTACAATATTTTCACCATTAAAAAGCCATCCAACACATTTACCATTTTTGACATATTTTAAACCATAATTTTATCAAATGAATTAACTTCCGAACTCGATCCAAACCACACGAAAACACACAAACAACCATTCCCGATTAATTCCTATCCTCACCCGACTATACTACACAACTTATTCCGCATTCCAACCGTGAAAACATCGATTTCCACTCATTTCTACCACTATTGCCCTAACTCTCACAAACTATCTCATTCAATCCAAAACTCTCTAAATCATACCAACGAGTACTCTCGATTAAACCCAAACATTACTCGACTATTCTACACGATCTATTCCAAATTCTAACCGTTAAAACATCGATTATATTGAAATGATCACAATTCCAATCAAGTGGAAAACATACATTTTTCAACCAGACAAACACATACATATACATATACAATCGAAATATAATTGAAACTTCTCACCCTTACCCGATTAATCGAAGTCCAAGCATTGATTTTTCTCTTCTCCCTCTCTTCTCCTTTCCCACGTTTCCTCTTCTCTGTTTTTTCTTCTTTTCTTCTTCCTCCACTTCTTTTCTTTCTCTCTCTTACCAAATATATATATATATAATACTTATTATATAATATAAATCCAATAGGGTCAAATATCTCCAATTGATATTTTGTCTTCTAATACCAATTGATCAATTATTAGAGTTACCTTAAAATACTCTCTTTTCTCTCAAACCTCTATTTATAAAAATATCTAACTAATCAAATGACCATTTTGCCCTTACGCCCAAATATCTCCCAAACGCTCTCAAAATGCGATAAAACATAAACAGTGATGAAAAATAATATATATCCAAATAAAAGTCAAAAATAAAATAATATAAAACCAAAACCAATTAAATCTACTCTATTAAATAAATCCAACAAAACTGGGGCGTTACATCATACCCCAAATTTTGACCACTAAGATTTTCCATCATTGTGCAAATCATCAGCACAATATGGATGTACCATCATGCCTTATCAATCTCCTCAAGAATTGTCGAGCATTCCCTACAACTAAGAATTAGGGTTTCAAGCCCTCTCAGAGCTCTTAGACAAAGGATCAATCAAGGAATGACATGATCTTCAACTTATCTAAACCTCTCAAACATCCACAATGGATCAAGAGGACTCCCACATCAAGAATCAAGCACAGGGTTGCAACATTCCAAGTGGATCAAGCCTCAAGATCGCCAGTGTCACCAAATTAGGGTTTTGGTCGATCAGGGCCTCTAGATGGAAATTTTCCTCTGGGCATGAACCAATGCTTCAAAGTATAATCCAAAATACTCTAAGGGACCTCATGGACCCAATCATCGTGTTGATTTTACCTCAGGGGATGTATTTATCAAAAATCGGGAATTAGGGTTTTCTGACCTAATTTGCCCCTAAGTTGACTTTTGGGACAAAACATGAGCCAAGACCTCAAGACATGATTTGAGGGTCTCTAATACACTACATTTATCCATTTGCAACAATGTATTGATCCAAGAAGCTTGTTTCACAAGTTTCAAGTTCATCAGAACCACAGTTAGGGTTTCGCGAGAAAAAGTCAAATGTGCCTTTGACTTTTGACCCGGACATGCTCCCAAACCTTGGGACATGATTCAATACACCCTATAACACCTATGAAATCAATCCATCAAGTTTTATTTAGGTCAAGGACTTGATTTCATAGAGGATCGCACAATTTGGAATTCATCTGATAAAAAGTCAACTGTGCCCAAAAGTCAAAGTTTGACTTTTTGATTTTTGATCAATTATGGTTCCCTAACCCTAAAATGATGTTAATGTGTGATTTGAATCATCATTCATCAAGAAAAATCAAGAAAAGTGGGATAACTTGTAAAAGGGGTAACCATACAAACTTAGAATATTTCTAAGTTATGGAACAAAGTGGCTAGGGTGCCAACTTCCAAGGATCATAACTTGAGATCCAAGCAACCATTTGGGCTGATCCAAAGATGGATTTGTAGCTCTCATGGCACACTTTAAAAGTGTCAACTACACCTCATTCCAATTCATCATGGATTTTGTGTTATGGTTGGATCAAAATGGCTGAAAACATGAAATGTCACTTTTTCCAACACTTAGTGAAATTTTCACTAAGTCAGAATCTGTTTCACTTTTTCCAAAGTGTAAGGGCATTTTTCACTTGGATCCAAAAAGTGTCAAGACAAACTATGATCACACATATGTTGTATCATATGAGAGCTTTCCAAAATGGCCAAGAACCCCATGAAATTCCATTTGAGCTAAGAGTTATGGAAGTGACAATATGCCTTACTGCAACTGTCATAATTAGGCAGATTTGTGCATTTTGTTCCATTTGAGCAATTTCTGCAAATGACAAACAAGTTTATCCATCTGAACACCTCAGGGAGGGACCAAGGAGGGACAAACACTGATCCATAAGCCTCCCAAGTCTTTGGAACTGAAAATAGCATGCCAAACCTAAAAAAACCTAAAGAGGGGACAAGACTCCAATTTTGTTTTGGAGCATTCAATGGATGCACCAAGGTGGCATGAACTGAGCCATTTCCAACTGAATGAGTCAAGGATGATCTCTGAACCAAGGGACAATAGGCCTGTGCTCTAACCTCTAGTCAATGGCTAGAGGAGACTTGGATTCCTATTGATCAACATTTGCCAAACTTCTGCAGCAGTTTCCATTCACTATTGCAGCTAAAACAAACTTGCTCTACTATAAATAGAGCTCATTTGTGCTCAGTTTAAGTACACCAAAGCACTACAACACTTTCTTTCCTCAAAATCTCTTTCTCTAGGAAAAAAATGCCTTCTTTAGCAAGGTAACTCTGATTTTTTGAGTTAGAGAGTAATTCCATCACAGCTCATGATCCAAACACATCCAATATGTCATATCTAAGCTGTCCAAACTCTCACAAGTGACCTGTAATACCAAAATCTCAAAGTCCCTTCTCAAAACCTCAAAATAAGACCGTTTTGCACTTTTCAAGCCATGTCTTGATTCAGTCATTTTCAAAACCAGATAAAGCCTCAAACACACTCCAAATATCATCTTTGAACTGTCCCAAATGGTTCCCCACATCTCGAACACCATTTGAGAGAGTTGCTATTTTGGCCACTTTTGCCCCTTTTGCAAGAAAGGGCCAGTTTCCATTCCTGAGGTTTCCAGCTGTTTCCAATCATCCTAAAAGCTTCCAAGGGATCATTTGAGGGTGTTCAAAGCATCAAAACATTTTTGGAACAAAGCACTTAACAGATTGCCCAAAAAGCTTCTAAATGTTAGACGATGGCTATGGATCTAGAAGGGGGGTTGAATAGATCCCTTGAGTTTTACACGCAAATGTTTTACAAAATTATTTTTTTAAAATTGTCTAAATGGAAGCTACCACTGGATAGAACGTCTACAACGAACCTTCTACCAAAAGGATCGGATATGCATGAATATATCAAGGATGAGTACAGAAGAGAAAAATTCAGTTTTGAATATTACACTTAAGATACGCAATAAATAAAATATTACTTGGTTGATGTATATTCCAATCCAATGAGGTAAAATGATAAGCAATTTAAAGACAACAAGTTCGAATTTTGCTTTGACACAAATTATCAAACACCTAGTGTGCGAAAACACACTATGTGCAGAATTTCAGTGAAGGGTAATGTAAAGCTGCTCCAAGATACAATTCAAGGAATTGTATCAGTTTACCAAAACAATTTATCATCTTACAATTACTCTACAACAGAAATTTCGATGACTTGCAACTTCACAAATTCGAACGAACTGAATTGTAAAAGAGTTAAGGAAAAAGAGAACAAACGCGATTTGATTAGGCAGTTCCCCAATCGTCCTCGATTTGGGTACGTCTGCCCCCAACTCCACAAATGGAATTGAGATATATATATATATATATATATATATATAGTGTTGCAAATTGTTTATTACAAGAGAAAACAATGAACATCCAAACCCTTGAATGTCTTCGATCGTTGATGCAGAATTTTCTCTTCCCTTGATTCAAGATGAATCAAGTGCTCCGAATATGGTTGATCCAATTACCGTCCCACGCTACTAAACCGAAAGAAACCACCGTTCTTCAGTTACCTTCACTCGGTCAATTACGATCTACCAAGAATTCGAACCCAAACCTCCTTTCTACGATCCTCTGATTACAACTACTAAACTGAACAATTGCGCCAATTTCCGGTTACCTTCGCCCAGCCGAATCCCTGTAGAACGAACAGTTTGTGCAAAAACCCCCAAAATCTATTTGATTCTTGGAGGACAAAACCAACTGGTTTTATTCAAGAAACACCTGCCAAGCTCTCAACCCAGAAGATGAAGATTACACTTCCTAAATTCTGAACGTTATCACTTCGATTATTGGGCAACACAAATAAAGATGATTATGTGTGATTGTTTGTTTACAGAATGAAGAAGATGAAGATGAAGAGAGAAATGACATATATCTTTCACGTTTCTTGTTAGAAATAAAAAGGATGACCAAAACTATTTATATGAAAAATATGACCAACAAAAAATAATAACAGAAAAATAACAGAAAAGAAATTAAGTGAAAAAATGCAGAATTTAAGGTCATGCGTCGACCTCCAGCATTCATGCATCGACGCATAAACGAAGAATTTGGTGTCCACAAATTTGTGCGCTTTCCCGCGAGTTTTGGAGGTTAGCGCATAAAATTTGGGGTTAGCGCATGGTCTGAAGGGTCAGCGCATGAAGTGCAAATTTTCAGGAAATTCATTTTTCTGAGCATTTTTACCAGACCAAGATCAGAGACACATATTAGACACAACTAAAACGATAGTGGACATTTATTTTTGGAGAGGACAAGATCCTATGCATCTAGACATATGAACGATAATGGTTAGACGCTATAAGCCCGACACGTGAAGTGATACTGCTCAAATTACAATCTAATATGTTTGTTGACATCATTAAAACAAGGTAGCTAGGAGAATATCCCTCACATACTCCCCCTTTTTGATGATGGCAACACTTTCTTAGCTGTCACGAGATATGTAATTTGAGAGTGAACAAGGCTCCCCCTGTCTTTGACATCTGTATAATAATATTTCTGCTTGTTATTCTTCTCCCCCTTTGACAACATCAAAAAGAAGAAAAGACAGTGGTCAAAATAATGCAGTATAATACATATTGGATCATCATATATTTGCAACAATTAAACATTAACATGCATCCACATATGATACCACTAATGTAAAATTAGGAATGATTAAATAAGGAACAAAAAAAACATCCAAGCAAAACATTCACTCCGGAAGAGTTTAAACAAACGGAAGCACATGTCAAAGTTAAACAACAAAAGAAACACACAAACCACAAAACATAAACGCAAACACAAATAAAGCATAATGCCCTAAGCTATATGGTCTTCTCCCCCAGAATGGATGACCTCTTCCCTTATAATGGTGACTTGGTGGTGGAAGATCCTCGAGTTGAAGGTTAAGCTCAATCAAGATGCTATTGAGGTTACCAAGACTGTTTGCCAAATTCAGATTTTACTAAGTCAAGTTGGCATCCATCTGATTGAATCGATTAATGGCTGCATTTGCGAAATTGTTGAAGTTGGTGACGTGAGAAGATATTTAGTTAGACATATTTGTGAACTGTTCCTGCTAAGTCATGTATCGAGTGTCCTGCAGCGCTTGGAATTCTTGATGTTGCAGAGACAACTCATTCAGCCTTGCTAGAATTTCTTCAGATGGTTGCTGATCATGCTGGAATGGTGGAGTTGGAGGAGCAGAATTTTTAGGTGGCTGCCATTCATAGTCCTCACCATAAGATGGAGGAACATATGCATCACCAAGCATAGTCCAGCAGTTTTGTTGCCACTGACCCCAGCCCTAATTTTCAGAGGTCTCTTCAGGTTGATGGCCCATCCATGCCGCATTATCCTCTTCTTGCATAGCCACATTCTCTTGCATAACCACATCTTCTTGTATAACCACATTTTCATTATTAACTGCTTGATTCGCATTTCCTGGAATGCCTTCATCATCACTTCCTTCAAGGTGAACCAGTTCATCATGTTCAGGATGAGTGGATCTTGGTCGATAGATGAACCTGCTCTCACGTGATTGCCAAAAGTAACCCATCATGGAAATGGTTTTGGCAAGAAATTGTTGTTCATCAGTGATATGAATGTGACAAATCTGCGGAATAGGAACATCAAAGTGATTCAAGATGTTTGCAACAACAGACGCATAACCAAGTGCCAAATATTTGTGGGAGCTGCGAGTAGTGAACATCCTATAAGCAAAATAATAGGGCCGGTTAATTTTGATCCTATTCTTGAGAATATAGATGAGGTGAACCTCTGCCTGCTCAACTCTTGAGTATCCTCCTTTCTTAGGCCTCAAGATGCGGGCAAAAATCCACTGAAGAATACGGTCCTTGAACTTTAGATGGCCGGTAGTAACACTTTTAGGAAATAGTTCACTTGCCGCAAAATTAGCTGAATACGGTTCCCGCAACATTGAATTCAGAGCAGTTTTGAATTCATAGCACTCAACAAAGGTTTTATCAGTAACCTTTGGGAGAGTGTCATCAGTGTCCAAGACAAACAATGTAGACCATACATCATTTGTCACTTCAAATTCTGTATTATTCATGGAGAATTTAAATTCAGCCCCACGAAATTTGCCCTTGATCCCACAATAGAATAACCGAGTCAAATCTTCACTATACTTATCATCACATTCTACAAATTCACTAAGATTTTGAAAATTTATAAGTTCAGAAATCTCAGGAATGTGAAAATCTGGATCCATTAAAGGATAAAACCCATGTTGTCTTATAACAGCCCGATTAGAAAACAGTTCCGCAAAAGGAGTAGTTAGCCTTTCAAAATTAAAGATTCAAAGGTTACCCGTTGTGAAGATGATGATGCTCTGGTTGGTGCTGATTGTGAAGATGATCCTCTTGTTCCCCTTCTACTAGGGTTTCTTCTTGAAGCCATTGTTGAAGAAAAGTTGAGAGAGGATGATGACACTTGTTTTTCTCTGAGAGTAAAGAGGAGATATGGCAGCCCTTAGAAAACCTTGTAGCAGTAATATAGAAGATTTCCTCTTAGTGGGTTTTTGATTTCTAGGGTTTGGATGTGGATTTAGTGGAGAGTAATTGTGATTGATGAGGTTTAATGGAGGAGGATAGGGAGAGATTGACCATAAAGACTAATGAGATGACATGCAAGAATCATAGATTAATGTGCAATGAGAATATGTAGGGAAAATGAACAACACTAGGTCGGCTCACACGTCCCAGCAAAGAAGGAAGTCTAAACGGTCAAGTTATGCGTCGACCTGTGAATCTGTGCGTCGGCGCATGATTCTTGAATTATTTGAAAAATGTTGAACATGTGTTTATGCGTTATCCCAAAAATTTAGTATGTCAGCGCATGAATCTATGCGTCGACGCATAAACGTATAAAAGTGAAATTTTGCAATATTTAAGTTCCAACCAGATAAATAGACATATGCACATACAGAACAAAACATCCATATGAACGATAAGTGCTCAAAATGCAATAAACATCAAGATTAGAGTAATTAATATGGCACAAAGTATTGATAAAACATCTATAAATTGGAACGATATTACCTTGATCATCATGACGATAAGATCCCTCACATATGGCTAAATATCTCTTTGCATTGTTAGTGGAAAGAATAAACAAGCATATATATATATATATATATATATATATATATATATATATATATATATGTGTGTGTGTGTGTGTGTGTGTGTGTGTATGTGTGTGTGTGAAGATCAATACTCTAAAGGATTATTAAGCACGATCTGAGATATCGAGAATGCCAAGTTCCCTACGGATGTGAAAGAAAAGCTCTGTGGCTAATGGTTTTGTGAAAATATCGGCAAGTTGTTTCTTAGTGTCAACGTGCTCAAAAATTACATCACCTTTCTCTACATGATCCCTAAGAAAATGATGGCGTATTTCGATATGCTTGGTGCGTGAATGCAATAAGAGGTTCTTAGTTAGATTAATCGCACTAGTGTTATCGCACAAAATTGGAATACGTTCAAGTTTTAAGTTGAAATCAAGTAATTGTTGTTTAAGCCATAAGACTTGAGCACAACAACTATCGGCGGCAACATATTCCGCCTCGGCAGTTGACAAAGCAACTGAAACCTGTTTCTTGCTGTGCCAACTCACCAAGGAATTTGCAAAAAAGTGACACGTGCCACTAGTACTTTTCCTATCCAACTTGCACCCAGCAAAGTCGAAATCGGAGTAGCCAACTAAGGAACAAACACTACCTTTGGAATACCACATCCCATACTTTGGAGTACCAGAAAGGTATCGAAGTATGCGCTTAACTGCCTTTAGGTGGGATTCCTTGGGATGTGCCTGATACCTCGCACATATGCATACACTAAATATTATATCGGGACATGATGCGGTAAGATAAAGAAGAGACCCTATCATACCTCGATACTTCTTTACCTCAACATCCTTACCCTTTTCGTCATGATCAAGATTAGCACTTGTAGACATAGGAGTATCTATTGCTTTGCAGTTCAACATATCAAAACGTTTTAGTAACTCAAGACAATATTTTGTTTGACTCACGAATGTGCCCTCTTCAAGTTGTTTGATTTGCAATCCGAGGAAATAGTTGAGCTCCCCCATCATGCTCATTTCAAACTCCCCCTGCATCAAACTAGAAAACTCCTTGACCAAGGTCATGTTAGTAGACCTAAATATGATATCGTCAACATAAATTTGTACCAAAATTAAGTGTTTTCCTTGACGTTTAATAATGAGGGTTGTGTCAACCTTTCCTCTTGAATACCCTTGATCTAGTAGAAATTTGCTTAGACGTTTATACCAAGCCCTAGGGGCTTGTTTAAGTCCGTACAAAGCTCGTTTAAGTTTATAGACATGATCAGGATATTCGTGGGATTCAAAACCCGGAGGTTGGGCTACATAAACCTCTTCATTTATGTATCCGTTAAGGAACACACTTTTAACATCCATTTGGAATAATTTAAAGTTCTTTGTGCAAGCATAGGCAAGTAGAAGACGTATGGCATCGAGTTGGGCAACCGGAGCATAAGTTTCCTCATAGTCGATTCCTTCCTCTTGGTTATAGCCTTGCGCTACAAGCCTAGCTTTGTTACGCATTATTACTCCATTTTCATCAAGTTTATTCCTAAACACCCATCGGGTGCCGATTACTCGATGATCTCGCGGAGGGGGGACAAGGTCCCAAACCTCATTTCTCCAGAATTGATTTAGTTCATCTTGCATTGATAGAAACCAATGCTCATCGAGTAACGCATCCTTAGTGTTTTTAGGTTCAACTTGGGAAACAAAAGCAGAGTAATAACAAAAGTTACTAAGTTTAGAGCGAGTAATTACTCCCTTAGAGATATCACCAAGAATGTTGTCAATTGGATGGTCTTTTGAAGACTTCCAAGCTGGAGGAAGTTCATCTTTATCAGCATGATGATCATCCTCACTTTTCACTGGTTGGTGATCCTTTTCCTCCTCAATACGCACTACTTCAGGCTGATCAATTCCCTTATCAGTGTCCTTGAGTATGTCTTCAGTAGGTACACCTGCACCATGAAAAGAACTACCTTCTCCGACATTTCTCGGATAAGACTCGTCAAAAGTAACATGAACTGACTCTTCAACTATGCGTAACCTCTTATTATAAATTCTATATGCTTTACTTGGCTGAGAGTATCCAAGAAAAATACCTTGTCGGCCTTGGCATCAAATTTACTAAGAGACTCTTTCCCATTGTTTAACACAAAGCATTTGCAACCAAATACATGAAGGTGAGATATGTTTGGCTTACGCCCTTTTAAAAGCTCATACAGTGTCTTGTTTAGAATAGGCCGGATGAGCACCCTATCCAAAATATAACAAGTCGTACTTATGGCGTCGGCCCAAAATTATTTTGGTAATCCACCATCATTGATCATAGTCCTTCCAAGTTCTTCCAAAACTCTATTTTTACGTTCCACTACCCCATTTTGTTGAGGGGTACGTGGTGCGGAAAAATTATGATCAATTCTGTTGGAATCACAAAATGCTTCAAATAAATGATTTTCAAACTCACCCCTATGGTCACTTATAATTGACCCAATGTTTGTGTTTAACTTGTTCTGAGATAACTTAGCAAATCGTTCAAAGGCCGAAAAAGTATCACTTTTATTTGCTAAGAAAATTGTCCAGCAAAACCTAGAAAAATCATCGACTATAACAAGCCCATAATAGTTACCACCTAGACTTTTAACCCTAGATGGTCCAAGGAGGTCCATATGGAGGAGCTCAAGGGGTCTCATAGTTAAAACGATGTTTTTGGATTTGAATGAGATCCTTGTTTGCTTCCCCATTTGGCACGCATCACAAAGGTGATCCTTTGTGAATTTAATTTTGGGCAAACCGATGATTAGGTCTTTAGAGACAATTTTGTTAAGCAAATCAAAATTGATGTGAGCCAACCGTCTATGCCACAACTATGAATCTTCATTCATAGCGACTAGACACTTGTCTCCAATCAACGATACCTCATTTAAGTCTAGCATATAGACGTTATTCACCCTCAAGCCCTTAAACACGTTCTTTTTGTCGCAATCTTCTACTATGCAACAATCCTTTGAAAAAGATACTTTATAATTCTTGTCACATAGTTGACTAATGCTTAAAAGGTTATGTCTAAGGCCTTCCACAAGCAGCACATCAGAGATAATAGTAGATGAAGGGTTACCTACACTATCTTTGCCGAGAATCTGTCCCTCGTTGTTATCTCCGTAGGTGACAAACCCCTTTTTCTTCGCCACAAAGTCGATAAAAAGAGATATGTCTCCGGTCATGTGTCTCGAGCAGCCACTATCCAGAACCTATCTTCTTTCGGTGGTCTCAAGACTTTGTACCTACAAAAACAATCAAGGGAGAGTAGGTACCCAATTCTCATTGGGTCCTTTAAGGTGAGTGAAACCAAAACCGCACTTGGGCAACCATTGGTAGATGCCTTTCGGAACAAGAAACCTTCTGAAGCGGCATTTCTCAATAGTATGACCAGGCTTACAACAGTAAAGACAATTACGATTCATCTGGAATTTACTTTTGCTATGACTATCTCGAATCACATAAGTATACTTTTGATATGGATTATTCATGCTCTCACGAAAATGTGATCGATCAATAAAAAACGTAACTTTTGTCTTAAGAGCCTTGTCCAATTTGGCCTTGAGGGTTCTCACCTCTCGTTGCCAAATATGACAAGTGTCACAGCCCCAATTGAACTAAGAGTTAGTATTCTTTTCAACCTTGGCTTTTGATGTGTCCACTATAGAGTTTTTGAGAGCTTCCAATTCCTTTTCGGAATCGGAAACCTTCTTCTCCAAATATGTGAAAATCCTTTTGTTTGAGGCTAAGCGTTAAAATGCTTCCTTAGCCTCACAGTGTAACATGTCAAAAGCCTTTCGTAACTCTAAATGATACATGGTATTAACATGTTCATATTTAGAATGCTTTACCTCTTTTGCTTTATTGTGGCGTGCCATAAGACAAAAGTTAACGAATTCACTTTCGTCGCTTGAGGAATCATCTTTCTCCGACTCACTATCGCTTTCCCGAGCGATGTATGCTCATCGAGACTTGTTGGACTTTTTGTTTGAGCGACTCTTGTCATTATCCTTATATTTGTCTTTCTTTAGAGATGGACAATCCGGCTTGTAGTGCCCGGATTTTCCACAGTTGTAGCACGTACCTTTTACCTTGCCATTTTTATTTCCTTCGCTTCTAGATTTCTTCCTAAACTTGACTAGATTTCTATCCGAGTGTTGAATATCGTTCTTACAAACATATCTATTGTATCTCTTCACAAATAAGCCCATATGATCACCGGATTCTTCATCTTTGTCATTATTGGTTTCATCATCACTTAGCTCTTGATGTGTGGACTTTGAACAAGAAGCCTTAAGAGCTATCGACTTCTTCTCCATATCTTTTGCCTTTTCTTTCTTGATACTCTTTTCATGTTTATCCAAGCTAATGAGCACTTGCTCATGCTCATCAAGTTTCCCAAAAAGTGTCGTGAGGTCTAGTGTAGCAAGATCATTGGCCTCCTTGATAGCGGTGACCTTCGGTTTCCATTCCCTGTTAAGACACCTCAGAATTTTGTTAGTAGAAACCTCATTAGGAATTGGTTTACCAAGAACATGCAGTTTGTTGATAATGTGAGTGAATCGTTTTTGCATATCCGCAATGGTTTCCCCTTGCTTCATGTAAAACAAATCAAACTCTTGTGTTAGTGTATTAATACGAGCCAACTTAACATCATTAGTGCCTTCGTGGGCTACTTGTAATGCATCCCACATGGCTTTGGCCGTTTCACAATGGGAGACTCGATAATACTCGTTAACTCCCAAGGAGGAGATGATTATATTACGAGCCTTCCAATCATAACTGTACTTTTTCTCGTCCTCCTTAGTCCATTGAGCTTCGGGTTTAGGAACGACAACGCCTTCTGTGTTAGTCATAGTAATTTGCATGGGACCGTTTAAAATAACGTTCCAAACCTTCCGATGATTCAAATTAATATGAACGCGCATACAATCCTTCCAGTAGCTGTAATTTTCGCCTGTAAAAACTGGAGCTCTATTATAAGCCCCTTTAGGTTCGTTCGCCATGATCCAAGAAGTTTTACTGAAGCACCAGAATTAACCGGAGCTCGTGATACCACTTGTTAGACGATGACTATGGATCTAGAAGGGGGGGTTGAATAGATCCCTTGAGTTTTACACGCAAATGTTTTACAAAATTATTTTATTAAAATTGTTTAAACGGAAGCTACCACTGGATAGAACGTCTACAACGAACCTTCTACCAAAAGGATCGGATATGCACGAATATATCAAGGATGAGTACAGAAGAGAAAAATTCAGTTTTGAATATTACACTTAAGATACGCAATCAACAAAATATTACTTGGTTGATGTATATTCCAATCCAATGAGGTAAAATGATAAGCAATTTAAAGACAACAAGTTTGAATTTTACTTTGACACAAATTATCAAACACCTAGTGTGCGAAAACACACTAAGTGCAGAATTTCAATGAAGGGTAATGTAAAGCTGCTCCAAGATACAATTCAAGGAATTGTATTAGTTTAACAAAACAATTTATCAGCTTACAATTACTCTACAACAAAAATTTCGATGACTTGCGACTTCACAAATTCGAACGAACTGAATTGTAAAAGAGTTAAGGAAAGAGAGAACAAACGCGATTTAATTAGGCAGTTCCCCAATCGTCCTCGCTTTGGGTACGTCTGCCCCCAACTCCACAAATGGAATTGAGATATATATATATATATATATAGTTGTTGCAAATTGTTTATTACAAGAGAAAACAATGAACATCCAAACCCTCGAATGTATTCGATCGTTGATGCAGAATTTTCTCTTCCGTTGATTCAAGATGAATCAAGTGCTCCGAATATGGTTGATCCAATTACCGTCCCACGCTACTAAACCGAAAGAAACCACCATTCTTCAGTTACCTTCACTCGGTCAATTGCGATCTACCAAGAATTCGAACCCAAACCTCCTTTCTACGATCCTCTGATTACAGCTACTAAACCGAACAATTGCGCCAATTTCTGGTTACCTTCGCCCAGCCGAATCCCTGTAGAACGAACAGTTTGTGCAAAAACCCCCCAAAGTCTATTTGATTATTGGAGGACAAAACCAACTGGTTTTATTCAAGAAACACCTGCCAAGCTCTCAACCCAGAAGATGAAGATTACACTTCCTAAATTTTGAACGTTATCACTTCGATCATTGGGCGACACAAACAAAGATGATTATGTGTGATTGTTTGTTTACACAATGAAGAAGATGAAGATGAAGAGAGAAATGACATATATCTTTCACGTTTCTTGTTAGAAATAAAAAGGATGACCAAAACTATTTATATGAAAAATATGACCAACAAAAAATAATAACAGAAAATAAATTAAGTGAAAAAATGCAGAATTTGAGGTCATGCGTCGACCTCCAGCATTCATGCGTCAACGCATAAACGAAGAATTTGGTGTCCACAAATTTGTACGCTTTACCGCGAGTTTTGGAGGTTAGCGCATAAAATTTGGGGTTAGCGCATGGTCTGAAGGGTCAGCGCATGAAGTGCAAATTTTTAGGAAATTCAATTTTTCTGAGCATTTTTACCAGACCAAGATCAGAGACACATATTAGACACAACTAAAATGATAGTGGACATTTATTTTTGGAGAGGACAAGATCCTATGTATCTAGACATATGAACGATAATGGTTAGACCCTATATGCCTGACACGTGAAGTGATACCGCTCAAATTACAATCTAATATGTTTGTTGACATCATTAAAACAAGGTAGCTAGGAGAATATCCCTCACACTAAAGAGGTAAGCATCTCAACTTGAACTCTTTGAAATATGCATTTCTTTGAAGTCCACTGATCATACAAATTTCATACATGTTATATATGTTGTGTTTGGACTAATTCATCACGTGATTAATGGCTGTACCATGAGGTAGCACAGAAAATGCAATTGGAGGCCTATTTGAATACCACTATCAGGTTTTAAATCGGTGACCTCATCTGAAAAAACCACCACCACCATTGGATTCCTTGTGAAATTCTAGGCAGGATAGACCTAAATTTTGTCCCAATCCATGGAGAAATGAGAAAGTTACAAGCTTCACGTTTTTGGCCAAAATCTTGTCTTGCCTTGCCTTGCCTAGGCCAGGCCAAAAACAAGGCAAGCCTTGTATATTTGTGGCTGGAGTTTGATACACGGATGTATCACCACCCTAATGGTAGGACGAGCACACTGCACACAAGAGGTCTGGGGTTCGAATCCCCCTCGCCCCAGATCCTCTTTTTTACCACTTTTTCATATTTTATTATTTTTCTTAATATTTTTAATGATTTGAAAAATTAATAACTCCCTCAATTTTAATTATTTTTGATTGGTTCTTTTTGAAAAAAATCACAAAAATGTTGAAATATTTTATTCCATAAAAAAATTAAATTTATATTATTTATTTAGTATAGTTGGTATTTTTATGAATAAATTCATTTTTAATTATTTTAAACATTTTAAAAGTGAATATTCACCTTGAAAAATCAAAACCAAATGAGTTTTAATTCATCTTGTGATTAAAACCTCATTTTTCAAACCTTAACCAAAAATCATAAGTTGTTTATTCAAGCTTATTTGGTGTTTTATCATTTTTTTATTGATTTTCTTTGAGAATTTACTTTTAAAAATGATGAAATTAGGGTTTTGATTGATTACACCCTCATAAATCATTTTAAAACACTCATGGGCCTCTAATAGAGTGTAAGACACAACCCCTTTGTAAATACACCACTTTTTGGGCCTTAGTCATTATATAAGTCCCACTATATTTTCAAAAACAACGGCGCGATCGTCGCCTTTTTAACAAAAACAATTGGGCTTCTCCTTGAGCTATAAGACCCATTTCTTTTCTTAAACACTCATGGGCCTCTAATAGAGTGTAAGACCCAATTCCCTTTTAACCAAAACAATTTTGGGCCTCAGATATTGTATAAGTCCCTCTGCGTTAAAAGAAAAATCTCGGCACAATCGCCAGTTCAAAATCAAATCATCTGGGCCTACCCTCGTGTTATAAGCCCCATTTATTTTCTTTAAATTTCTTTGGGCCTCTAATAGAGTGTAAGACCCAACCCCTTTTTGAAACAAAAATGATTTGGGCCTCAGATATTGTATAAGACCCACTGTGTTTTCAAAACCTCAGCGCGATCGCCATTGCGAAACAATAACCATGGGCCTCTCCTTGAGTTTTAAGTCCCATCTCTTGTACAAAAATAAATCTTTGGGCCTCTAATAGAGTATAAGACCCATCCCCCTGTATATAAAAACTTTTTGGGCCTCACTTATTGTATAAGTCCCTCTGTACAAACAACGGTGCAATCATCGTTAAAACTTGGACCTCTCCTTGAGCTGTAAGCCCCAAAAATCTTTTCAATGCACTTTCTCCTTTGATTTTGAATTCAAATATCTGTTGTTATAAAAACTTTCTTTGTTGAACAACTAATAAAACAACATGGAAGCTCTACAACGGGTAAGTGTTTATCCGCTTTCATTTACCGCCTTCATATATAACTGTACTGTGGGGTTGCTTCACTGTAAGTCTTCTTTCACATCCTTTTATATACTTGTCACATATCCACTGTGTAATACTAGTATAGTTAATTAGTGTTTTCCCCGGCAACTACGTCTAGCACTAGATAAAGCCTTGTTGGTCACTCTTAAATACAAACAAAACTAGATCCCCATAGGATTTCCAGATACAGTATTCCCTTCTCCTGGGGTTAAACAATATGAAACAAAGAGAAAGGCAGTATTCTCGGTGAACCTTTTCTCAGACTGTCACCCTTAGAAATTGTCAAAGAAACTCTAACTCCCCAGAGATGATCTTTCCTCCGTGAATGGCATCTCTTGAGTTTCTTCCAAATTCTCGAACTTTCCTGGAATGATCTCTTCTCTGTGAATTGCATTTCTTGAACTTTTCTTGGTCTGGGGACCCACATGCTTCCTAAAAGCATCCCCTCCTCCTCTTGGGCATTGTACAAGGACCCTTTGACTTCTTAGAAGTTCTCATGCCTTCTCCTGGGCTTAATACAAGGACCCTGACGACCTCTTAAAGGTATAAGACAAGAACTTAGTCATCCTTTGCTAGAGCAGTCTTTCCAGCGTCAAAACTCCAGCCACTTTAGGGTTGATACTCATCCCTTAATGCCCGTGCCTCCTATTGGGCATTGTACAATAGACCAAACTCTAGACTTGGACAGTCTAAGCCCCTTGAGTCTCAAAGACATTCTCAAGTTCCTTTCAAACATAGGAAAAAACACTTATCACTCTGAAACCCGGTCTCTCTCATGAGAGTTCCCCACCCTTGGGCCTGCCTATGGATCTAATCCTCAGCAGTAAGATAGCCTCCTCTTGGGCTTTGTACAATGACTCTCCCCAGCAGAGCTAACCTTTTCAGGCTCTCTTGTTGAGTCAACCTTTTAGCCTCCGTCTTGGGCTTGGTACAAGATGTAACGCCCCAGACTGCCTTCGGAATCACCGACTGACCCCACAAACCAACACGGGTCTTTTCAGCATGTTTTTGTCCTCACTCACACACTTTCCGGGAAACTTCCCAGAAGGCCATCCATCCCAGAATTGCTCCAAGTCAAGCAAGCTTAACTGTGGAGTTCTTATGAATGAGCTACCAAAAAGAAGATGCATCTTATTTTCGGTAGCTTGTTCCATAAGAACTCTACAGTTAAGCATGCTTGACTTGGAGCAATTATAGGATGGGTGACCTTCTGGGAAGTTTCTCGGAAAGCATGTGAGTGAGGAAAAATCGTGCTGAAAAGACCTGTGTTGGTTTGTGGGGGTTAGTCAGTAATCCTGAAAGTAGTCTGGGGCGTTACAAATGGTATCAAAGCTAGACTTCTCCCAGTACGATGTGGTTCGAGGACGAACCAAGCGGAAGCTGGTGGGCATGTAACACCCGAGTGCGAGGGAGTGGTTGTCGGTGCACGAGGCATGACAATGAGACACTCCTAGCAGCTTTGCGAGGGAGTGGTTGTCGGTGCATGAGGCATGAAAATGAGACACTCCTAGCAGCTTCCAGGGAAAAACCGAATTCACATCAAAATGAGAGGGATCATGAGGCTATTCAGGTGTGGGACTGCATGGTTGAAGGAAGACTTATAAGGATTAATTGGTACTACCTATACTAACAAGATGCATCTTCTTTTCGGTAGCTTGTTCCATAAGAACTCCACAGTTAAGCGTGCTTGACTTGGAGCAATTATGGGATGGGTGACCTTCTGGGAAGTTTCCCGGAAAGCATGTGAGTGAGGACAAATCGTGCTGAAAAGACCTGTGTTGGTTTGTGGGGTTAGTCGATAATCCTGAAAGCAGTCTGGGGCGTTACACAAGACATATAAAAACCCACTCTCTTGTTGAGTATAAAAGATTCTCTTGTTGAGTCAACTTTTATCCTCCGTCTTGGGCTTCATACAAGACACATATAAAACACTCTCTTGTTGAGTATAATAGACTCTCTTGTTGAGTCGATCTCCTTTTAGCCTCTATCTCGGGCTTTGTACGAGACAACAAAACACTCTCTTGTTGAGTCAAACAACCTTCAGACTCTCTTGTTGAGTCAATCACCTGTTCAAGACTCTCTTGTTGAGTCAAACAACCTTCAGACTCTCTTGTTGAGTTAATCCCCTATTCAAGACTCTCTTGTTGATTCAACCTTTTTAGCCCCCGTCTTGGGCTTTATACAGGACAGATAAAAGTACTCTTTTGTTGAGTCAACCCTTTTAGCCTCCGTCTTGGGCTTTATACAGGACAGATAAAAGTACTCTCTTGTTGAGTCAACCCTTTCAACCTCCATCTTGGGCTTTATACAAGATACATTCTCCCTAACGGAGTCAAAATCCCTTTAACCTCAATCTTGGGCGTTGTACAAGACAGAAAGAACGTTTTCCCTGGAAAAGTCAAACTTCCCGCCTCCTCTTAGGCTTTGTATAAAGAAATCCCCGATTGAGTCAATCAACCTTTTAACATCAAATTTTCGCCTTGCTCACAGCATACAAACATCAACAACTCCTCTTTAGAGATGACAAATTCTCTCTCATCCCAAACCCATTAGCTTCACATCTTGGGCTTTGAACAAGATACAAACCACCTTTAGCCTCATGTCTTGGGCTTTGAACAAGACACCAAAACAACCTTTTTCCTCCCATAGAATAGGAGGAACTACGATCGTTCTGATTTCCCTGTTTCGTTAAACGGGAATACGTAGGCAAAAAATTGCAAAAATCTTAGCGAGCATACTAACCAATAAACCCAAAATCCAGTACCTTCATATATTCATCAAAAGCATCATACCTAAACACGTTACCAGAAACCTAGCCCATAGTCTAGACACTGTTTTTAAGCAAATAACCCTAAAAGACGAACCCCCTATTTTGATAGCATCTATAAACTAACCGTTTTGACTGTTTAACCTCAGTTTGCAAGCAGGGTTAATTGGAGATATCTATTTCCCTTCCTTAATCATCTCAACAGGATAAAAAATGAATTGAACTGTAGTACCAAAGCGATAGTGATTCGAAACTACAAAAATCGCACTACACCATAGTCCTAGGTGATATCTACTATAGAATAATCCAAAGCAAAGCATTAACAACGACGGTCCAGCCTAATCGTTAATCGAAAATCAAACCCTGTTTGTCCGACAGGGTAAGCATCAAGAATAGCTAGAGATCAAATCAATTATGAAAATAAAGAGATTGTTATTGCAATACTAATATTAGAGTCATTACAGATCCAAATCAGGGACACCCTCTAGGATTGGGGGTTTAACTACTCATATTGTTCAAAGGAAATACAAAATAAAGATTTGACATTACAAGTATTAGGATAACTTTGATCTTCAATTGCTTTCGCTCATGAAAAGCTTCCACCCTCCAATAATCTTGGTCCCTTCAATCTTCAATCGTAGAATTCTCTCTCAGCCAAAAAGTCCCTTTTTTCCTTCTAAAACTCACTTAAATAGTCAAAACACAATATCCTTGATTGAAAATGTCCAGAATGCCCTCGCAGGTCAAGTTCACAGTGAAAACTCAAAAATCAGGGAACATCAGCGCCTTGGCCAAAATGGCTCGTGTCAGCTGACACGGGTGGCTGTGTTGGCCCTCTGGATCCACAAAAACAACTTGCCTACTCTAGACATGCTGACACGGGTCGTGTCAGCCCCTTGGATGCGCAATTTCTTCTTCTTTTTCTTGACAAGGCTCCTCTTCCTGACACGACCCGTGTCAGTCCTCCTGTAACTCTAAAATTTGAATTTCGAAATCCCGGATTCTCATTTTCTTTCACCGAGTCTTTTGGGTCTTATTACCTGAACCTGGACACACTCAAAACCAACAAACCAAAGCGTAAAATGCAGAATAATTGAAATAAACTTAAAATACTGAAATGCGAAAATAACTTTGCGAAAAGTAAAATTAACTTAAAAAGCAGTAAAAAGACGAAAGAAAGTATTACCGATTACATAGTAAAAATGGTGACCGATCACAACCCCAAACTTAGCTCATTGCTTGTCCTCAAGTAATGCTTGAGACGGCAGATAGGTCACCCCCAAAGTATTCACAAATGACTTACCACAATATCGTTAATATCTTTCGCAACTCACTTTCACTTACCATCAAAGTTTCCTACTTCCCCGATTCGAACATTCCGATACACTTTCACTTCGAAGCACCTCTTTACCTGTCATCTTTTTCACACTCTCACCAAAATCTCTCCGGGTTAAAGTGTTTGCACTCAAATGTCAAAGCATGCAATATCAACTCGTAAACTTGAATACAATCTATTTTCATCTCACCCACACTTTTTGAGGTATTTTTGGGTTTTAACGAGGGTTAGGGTCAATGGTGGATAAACAAAAAAAAGGGAAAACAAGGGGTTTTGGGCTCAAAATCAGTGTTGTCATTCTTGTCACTGTGTTATTTTGCACTGTTCATAATCAGGGGTATCAGACACCTTTCCAGCTAGATTTTTAGTTCCTACACAAGTATTTCTCTTGAGCTTATCTTTTTCATTTTCAAACTAAATCTCTCCTCTAGGTAAGTGCATTATTTTTCTTCTCATAGGTGTCCCAACCCCAAACTTAGAATTTTTCAAGATCAAATACTAATAACACATATCTGAGCAGGGTAGAAAAGTGTTTAAGCTTATGGTTTAATGATGTGGTAATAAAACAAACAAAGGATTAAGTGGCTCGAGTGGGGTTAACAATGGATAACATAAAAGGGATGGCTAGAAATGCTCAAGGTTAAAAGAAAACAAGTGCCTCAGTGTGTATAAGTGTGCAGTTAAATTCCAACAGAAAATACGCAAACTCGGAGCGATAGAGACATACCTGAGTAAACTCTCAAGATGAATATGTGTTTGGCTTTTTATGTCTCACCATGTTTGGTATAGCTTAACAGGTTCCGAAGTACCTCTAGTGTGATGCAGCTTCCTATCCGTCTCGGGTGCACATTACTCCAATATCAGTTCAGTGTCAAAAAGTCGCGTCCGATCATCTTCTTCAGCAGTATCAACTTTTGGGGGCTTTCTAGAGAGCACGCAGGGGTCGCATCTTTTCATCCACTGATAACAAGTCTCATCACTCATCCGGTAAAAAGCACCACAAATTTGTAATACATGAAACACAAAACACACCAACATCAAAGTAAAAGTAAATAGTAAAGAAGGGAAATAATAGAAACAAATAACAATACTAAAAGCAATAAAAAAAACTCCCCACACTTGAACCAAACATTGACCTCAATGTTTTAGTACAAGAAAGGTGGGGTGGACTCACAGGTGACCTCACTAAGGAGGGGGCAAACACAACAACAACTGCTGCATCTTCTTGCATGCTTTTTCTTCCCCATGTAAGAACCTGTGTCTAACCTGACTAAAAAAATATATATAACAAAAAGAAAAATGACTTTGTAATACAAATCTTGGGTTGCCTCCCACGTAGCGCTTCGTTTAACCTCGCATGGCTCGACGGCTCATTCTCTGTTAAGGTGGCATATATGAAACAAAGAACATATTATCTTTTTTCTTTCTTTTGTTTGGTAGCAATCCCATGAACTTGAGGTATTGATCATGTTGCTTCCAAATCATTTTTAGTTGGACTTTTGAGAACAAGGCATAAATGAAATCCAATACTTTGTCAATTTTCTTGTCAATTTAAAATAGTTTTTAGGGATACTATATTCTTGAAGATTTTCTTGTTGGATGTCTACATCTACACAAATTGTTACATCTGTATTTTCATCCAGCACTAGATCATCTTCAAGTTGCCTTCTTTCTTCTTCCCCTTATTTCTTATTTACCTCAAATTCTTCTATTTCTAATGCATCTTCTTTGTCTGACGTTATGCCTTGTTCTTCTTCTTTCACACATTCTTCTTCCAACCTGAACTCTTGCCAAATAAAATTATTTGGATAAAAGTTAGCTTCTTCACATTCATTCATAAGGATTCTTACCTCCCTCCTATATGCTTTAAAAGTTTTAGTCACCTCTTCCAAAGTGATTCCCGAGTCAGGAGACCAACATGCAGGAGATACAGGTGGCAATGTATAAAAAATATCCATAACTACACAACTCAGACACTTTATTAGTCGCACAGTATAGAAGAATTCATGAAGCAACAATAATCTGATTTTTTTTATAATAAAATAAAATAAAATTAAAATTAAAATTAAAACTAAATTTTAATTGCGGAGCAACAAAATTTCAACTAAAATAAAACTATAAAATCTATGATCTTTGGCAGTCCCCGACAACGGCGCCAAAAGCTTGATCGGAAAAAAAACAAGTGTACTATTCTGCCAATGTAGTAATAAAAGGGAATTTCCCCGAATGTTGATCTCAAGGACTGCTTGACGATATAGAGTTTTGGTTCTATTTTAGTTAAACAAAAGCTTTGGAGTTTTGAAATTGTTTGGTTTAATTATAAAATTAAGTGCGAAAACAAGAAGGAAATTGACTAAATGGTTTCAACAAATATGAGTAACATGCTAGGGATGGTGTGTGATCCGACTCAAAAAAAACTCTGAATTAACACCGCAATAAATTATTTTAACTAATTAATTACCGGTTCTTTAGAATGTTTACTCCTAAGTCCTTAGTGAGAAAACCTTTAATCATCCACCCTAATTCCTATGTCCATGGAGAATTACAAATGAAATTAAGCAATCAATTATCAAGAATATTCCGGTTTCTATAGGGTATCCCTAGACCTAGGTGATATCTACTATAGAATAATCCAAAGCAAAACATTAACAGGGGCGGTCCAACCTAATCGTTAATCAAAAATCAAACCCTGTTTGTCCGATAGGGCAAGCATCAAGAATAGCTAGAGATCAAATCAATTATGAAAAAAAGAGATTGTTATTGCAATACTAATATTAGAGTCATTACATATCCAAATCAGGGACACCCCCTAGCATTGGGGGTTTAGCTACTCATATTGTTCAAAGGAAATACAAAATAAAGATTAGACATTACAAGTATTAGGATAACTTTGATCTTCAATTGCTTCCACTCATGAAAAGCTTCCGGCCTCCAATCTTCAATCGTAGAATTCTCTCTCAACCAAAAAGGCCATTTTTTCCTTCTCAAAACTCATTTAAATAGTTAAAATACAATATCCTTTATTGGAAATGTCCAGAATGCCCTCGCAGGTCAAGTTCATAGTGAAAACTAAAAACTCAGGGAACATCAGCGCCTTGGCCAACACGACCCGTGTCAGCTGACACGGGTAGCCGTGTTGGCCCCCTGGATCCACAAAAACATCTTTCCCTGCTCCATACATGTAGACACGGGCCGTGTCAGTCCCCTGTGTCGCTCCCGGGATTTTCATCCAGGTACAAACGCGAAAGTGGCATGGAAATAGAGTCGCCAGCAATGTGTATTTATCCCAAGAGAGGGAAAGGAAACACTGCATAAACCTGAAGGGAAAGAAAAGAGCATGGTCTTGCGATCAAGATAACTGGGTTCGGGAGTCGGTTACGCGAAGGGAAGGTATTAGAACCCCCACGCGTCCATCGTACCCGATGGGATCCACGCTTACTGTCTCGATCAAAGGGTGTCATCGTCTGGAGCTCCGCTGCTACTGGAAAAGAAAGGTAGAAAGGAAGGGGGAAAAGAAAGGAGAGAGAACAAGAAGCAAATGTAGGGAAAATAAAAGAAGTGCTCAAATGGGCCCTACCCCACTGCCTACGTATCTCATCGGGAACATGAGAATCAGAGCGACATAGTTCCCCTAACTAAGGGAAAAGTTGTTCGTGTTTTTGAGTGGAAACGTCAGAATGCGCGTTCCAGCAGTTAGGTGTTGCAGCTCGCTGTATGGAGACTTAGGCTTTACCTGTTTGCGGTAGAATGAACCTGACGAGTCCTTAAGGAATAGAATGAAGGAGATGAGAAGATAATTTGTTTGTTTTTGTCTTTTAAGAAAGAAATATTTTGATTAATTTTGTGTTTAGTAACACGTATTGTATTTAAGTCCTTCACATAGGATTGAATGCCTCGCATATCGACCCAAGACGGGACGTACGCTAAACATTCTAAGAAAATCAGAGAAGACCCCTCACCTCCTTATTCCCACATGAAAGGCTCAAATACAATGCATGCTATGCCTTTTATTAAGTGTTTTTTATTTTATTTTGAGATGAGAAGAAGAGAGACTCAAATGGTTGAGAAAAGTAAAATCTAACGAGGGAGACTAAGACTCAAACCCTAAAGTTATCATACATGGATGTTCCTATGGTTATGTGGTTTAAGAAATCTAATCCTAAGAGAAAGGAGAAGAAGAATGAATTAAACAACTCACTTCTAAAATAGAAAATGAGTTGTAACTCAAAAGGGGGAAGAAAGAAGTTATTCAAGGAAAGCATATAAATGCTTATCAAGACCACAAGTAGAATGATTAAAGGAGATAAGAGAAAATAGAAGAAAGAAGTGTATATGAAAGCATATCCATACACTTACTTACCCTTAGCACCTACATGAAAAGGTTAGTTCAAAAAATATTTACAAGTAGTGAAATAAGGAAAGATTACCAAATAGTGATCAAACAAAATAAGAATCAAAGAATAAAGATCCTAAGAGATGAAAATCATTCAAGGTCAGAACCTATGCTCTAAGGATGTTCTCTAATGTTAAGATAACAAGCATGAACTAAATTTGCACACACAATGCCTTAAACATCAAAGAAGTGCAACATGAAAGGAATAGATGAAGAATGAGTGGAAATGCAAAGTTAACATGCAATAATGCTTCACAAAAGATCAAGGTCAGAACCACATACCATTTACAAATGTCTCACAATGCATATGAATCATCACACAAATAATGGATAAAAGAATACAAGTAGAAGAAATAAGATGAAGAAGAAGTAAGTATAAGAGAGACATGTTCAATTAGATGCACAAAGTGACATATTAGAGATGCATAACATGTGAAATGATTAATGAATGCCTATGGGTAGTGGCATACCATTGATGAGATGCTAATGGAATGAGGGAAATGTCATACAAAATACACACATGAGACATGTAGAGCATAAGAGGAGATAAGAGATGGAAACATGTCAAAGTTCAAATTAGAATGCATAAACTCATAACAAATGCAAATGCAAATCAAAGTGACTTATAATGAAACAAAGGTGACCTATAATATCATAAAAATGACCTATAAAAGATGCACAAACAATCATAAAATTGTGGCATAAATGCCTCATCAAAACATGTTAGTATGAAGTAGAATAAAGTGCACACAAGTAAATTCAAATGCAAGGCATCAACAAATATCAAAGCACATGATAAAATTGTACAAAACAAGTCCTAACCAACCTAAGTCTGAAGCACAAACATGTACCAAAAATCATAGCAAAATTCAAGAGAAAACATGGCCAAAGAATTTCACAAGTTCACATTGAACAAACCAAAAGGAAGTGCAAAGATGAACATGCAAACATGTGATAAAATGACTTAAAAAAATAAAAGAAAATTGATTTAAAGGCTTTAATGTGTTATTTAACCAATGCAAAAAGAATGGATGAAAAACAGTGTGTGAAATGAGAGAAATAAAATGTATAAGTTTGAGTATCAATGAAGAACCTCATTCAAAAAGAAATTGAAAAGAAGATATGGAAATATGCTCAAAAATTAATGAAACCAGAATTAAAAATTGTAGAAAATTAATTAAATGAGTAAAGATGTCACATGAATTTATTTAGAATTTTTCAAGGTGTTTTGGTATTTTTAAAATAAGAAAATGAAACAATATGGAAAGAGAAAAATAAAAAACAAAAGAAATGGAGTGGGGGTGCAGACATAGTAAAAGACACGTTCAAAAATACTTGGGCTTTTAAAAAGGAGGGTGTGAATATCAATTACTCAATCCAGTCCAAAACGCGTGTTTGTGTGTGTGATAGTGTACAATCAGTCACATATAGATTCAATCAGAGCCACACAATCATGTCATGATGATCAAGTACCAAAAGTAAACATAATCAATGGACCACAACGCATGCACACACAAATTATTACGCACGTACACACATGTGATCATCTTAAACAAAAAAGAAGGCACGTGCATGGTACATGATTTTTAATGCGTTGGCAAGTTTTAAAACATTGGATGAGCAAGATCGTACGGTTATGACATATTCTGGTGATTAAACCCTAGAAACCCTCACTGGCCCGAGAAGGACCTCCGGCCATCTTCTCCGGCCACTCTCCGGTCACTGCAAATTTTACATCTCTCCAGAAATAAACAAACCAGGCATCAAACGAAAGAGGAACTCAAGCAGAACAAGAATCTGGTCTCAGAATTTCCAAATCACAATCACACAGAAAGAATCGAACACAAGAAGTTAGCCCTAATTTTCAGTCTAAACTCCTAAGGAGCTCTATCAACTAGCCAGATACTCAGGAGCTTCTACTAAGCTCAAATCAACGTAAAAGTAGCAAAATAAGAAAGAAATTGTGTGAGAAAGGTTTGAATATTTTGGAACCTGAAACTTGAAGAACATGGAATTATTGAGAAAACCAGACAACCTTGTGAGATCTTGAACTTTTAGAGCCTCAATTTGAGCAAAATAAATGCTATTTGATCCTGGAAAAGAAGAGAAATTATGACTGCAGTGAGGTTGTGCTTGCTTGCTTTTGCTCAAAAAATCACACTGAAGATGATGATTGATGAAGATGAGTGATGAAAGTGATTGAATCGTGTGAGATCAGAGAGAGAGAGAGCAGAGAGAATTTGAGAGAAAGAGTGAGAATGATTTGAAGCGAGAGTCAAAAATGAAGTGTTGTTCTGAAATTGTGAGTGTGTTTGAATTATATATGTTGAGTTAGTGTTTAACTACAATGGTTAAGTGAGTTGGTGAGTGAGGTTAACTGAGTTCACCCTAACTAACTGAGTTAAGTTAGTTAGGGGTGAGTTGGGAGGGTTGGCTATGGTGTGGAGAAGTTCAGGATGTGGTATGGTGGTGATTAGAAGGAATGATGGTGATGAAGTTATGCTGCAGCAGAAACTTGCAAGAAAAGTTTTATTCCTTTCCTCTTTGGTGCATGGAGAATGGTATGTAGCATAGTGAAAGGGAGAATGTTTGGCTTTAAGAGGAAAAGATAAAGGTGACTGGTGTGTAGTATGTGTGTGACTTGAATCAATCCAACAACAACAATGTTACAACATTGGCATCTTGGCAGCTTGGTTTTAATGGAAATAAGAGACTTTGAGGATGAATATCTCTCACTTGGATGGATGATAATGCACAATTTTGGTGGCAAATGAAAGAGGGAACATGGGAGAATAAGTTTGATGTTGAAATGAAGATGAAATGAAGCTTTTAAGATGATGGAAAATGGCTTAAAACTTCAAGGTACCAAAACTGGTTTGAGGGCGTGTGACCTGATAGGCTGGCATGGCATAATGTCTTGTGAATTTCAGCATGAACACCTCAACTTTGGACCCCTATAACCCCATCATAACTTGCTCAAATGGAAAAATGTCCAACATTAAAGTTGAAGAGGACATTGAGATGAACAACTTTGATGTTCAACATTTTTTAATTCGGAGCCTCCATTATTGAGAAAAGTAACTTGACATTTTACCCACCATATGTTTGATGAAATTATGGCCTACGGGCCTGCGCTTGCCTTGCCATGACTTGGTTTTTGCCCTAGTTTTGTCAAACTTTGATCAATCATAATTGTCTCAATATTGATCCAATGGAAGAGTTCTTTATATGGTTTTGAAGCTTAGAATATGAACTTTAATTGGATCAACTTGGGTCTGAGGTTTGAAGCTTTTATCATGGAGAAAGGAAGCCTCAAAGTGTGGTGCAAAATGGTCCAAACTTGCCATTTTTGGAAACCCTAAATTTCCAAAAAAGGAAACTTTGTACATTTCTTAATTTTTCATGATTCCTCCATCATTTCTTGATCAAATCTTGTCCAATGAATACATGTAACTTGAATTTCATGAATTTGACCTTAAAAAATCAGGAGTTGACCTTTTCAATGCACAATTGACTTTTTCCCCAATTTCTTGATTCTCAAGCAACTGATCAATTAAACCTCTTCTGAAATGAACAAATGGCCAATCTTCCATCCTTAGATACTTGACATCATGTAGAAAACATTAAGATCAAGTTTGAATCAAAATTTCATCAGGAGACTGCTTGAACCCAAAACCTTAATTTGAACTGCTTTTGATATGAGGTGATGCATTGCCCAATCTTCTTGATGAATTCCATCTTCCAATGACTTGTGAGATCAATTGGGATGAAATGTGATGTAAGAGACCATTGAGGATTGCTTGAAGACCCTTGGCTCTTGTTCTATGGCTTGGATGATCAACACTTGCAATCCACTAATCACATGCCCTTATGCAAGATGCAATGCAATGCTTTATGCTTTATTTTTCTATGCTTGAATGCAATGCAATGAAATGAAAGCATATGCTAAATGATATGAAAAATGAGAGGACAAATTTTGGGGTATTACAGCTGCCCCTATTCAATCACTGTAGACCTGAATGGATGATAGCGGTTGCTTTCAGACTTTCAAGGTATGGAGGGATTGAATACCGAAAATAACCAGAAAATTTGCACTCCGTGGAGAAGAAGAAAAGGGATATAAACCCAACCAAATGAACTCTGCTTGGATAAAAACTATGATGGGAAGAATAGCACTGGAGAGCTGTCTTTTGAACGACGCCAGATGACTATTGGCTTGCCATACTGCGGATGGACTTTAACAATGTCTCTTATCACGACGCCAGACGACTACTGGCTTGCCACACTACGGGTGGACTTTAAGAACGTCTTTTTAGCACGACACCAGATGACTACTGGCTTGCCACACTGCGGGTGGACTTTAACAATGTCTTTTAGCACGACGCCAGACGACTACTGGCTTGCCACACTACGGGTGGACTTTAACAATGTCTTTTAGCACGACGCCAGACGACTACTGGCTTGCCACACTGCGGGTGGACTTTACTGAATTGCCACCCTTAGATGGACTTTTGCCAATCTGCGGTTGGACTTTGGCGATTTGCCCCCCTTAGATGCACTTTTGCCAATCTTCGGTTGGACTTTGGTGATTTGCCACCCTTAGATGGACTTTTGCCAATTTGCGGTTGGACTTTGTTGATTTGCCACCCTTAGATGGACTTTTACCAATCTGCGGTTGGACTTTGTTGATTTGCCACCCTTAGATGGACTTTTGCTAATCTGCGGGTGGACTTGAAACTGTCTTTTAAATGGAGTCAGACGACTACTGACTTGCCACACTGCAGGTGGACTTTTGCAAAACTCCAATACTAGATTACGCTCTGCATGCATGTCAGACATCTCTGCTGACTCTGCTGAGGAATAATGGTTAATGATGTGACCTTAGAGACTCCTGAAAGGATGATATCTCTGCTGGAGAATGAATGAATAGTCCGTCTGCTTCGAATTGTCATGCTTGCCAAAAATAAATTGGACTTTGAGATATAAAGGAGTGATGACCCTGCCAAGAATTATTTCATCTGCCTGGGGATGAATTCTGATCATATCAACTCCGCTAGAAGAATGACAACTTTCCGACTTGGCTGGGGAAAGAATGTACTAATACTCTGATGAGGAAGAGATTCTGTTGATCTGCTAAACCTCTGCGGGGAGAAAAACAACTCAGCTGGGGAGCATTACTGACAAGATTCAACGCTGAACTCTGTGGGGATACAACTACCAGAGATACAATCCTGCTTGGGATCAAAACTACTCTGTCAGGGATATGCAAATCCTGGCTAGAAGACATTATGTTGCGACATGCTGAGAAAGAGTCCCTAGAGATCTGCTGGGAAAACACAGAAAATCCACTGTGATCTGTTGAGGACAAAGCTGTCGAGCTTAGAATAAGAGCCACAATGTCCCATGCTAGGCAAACCTTCCGCTTGATGACTCCACTGGGGATAATGAGTTGACACCAAACTCTGCTGGGGAGAACCACTTCAAAGCGTCTCGTGCTGGAGATGTCTCTTGAGAGGATTTTACAGAAGACCAAGCATCTTCCAACTCTTAGACAAATACTGAGACTTGTGCTAGACGAATTAACCGGGAGGCCACTCTACTGGGGATAATAGATCTGGAACGTCTCTTGCCAGGGAATTTCATGATGCCCCATGCTTGGGAGGGATTACAAACTCGCTTTTTGCCCCAGATTACGCGGCTGATCTGAAAAGATCATCCCAAGAGGATTTTACAGAAGATTTGGCATCTTCAAACTCCTGGACACTCACTGAGTCCTGAACATTAACTTCAGGGTCCGCAAAGCAACTCTATTAGGGAGTTTGCAACCGTTATCGACACAAAAAAGCTTGTAGCTGTTGGAAGTTTTGAATAAGAGAATCGACTTAATAAGATACCACGATACCCAGTGGTAATTAACTTGTCGATATCGAATCGCCGTGAGCGACCGTCAGCTGACGAATGGACTCAACCAGTAAACGTTGTGACAAAAGGGTGACATATGAACCCTTTCTTGAACATGATTGCCTCGGTACTCTGCATGGGAATAAGTGACTACTCGTCTAGGAGGAATGACTCTTGTGCTTGAAATCACCCGGACCTATTACCTGCAACAAAAGAATACACACACATGCCCCGGAATATTGCGTGGTTTGAATCCACCATCCAGAATTACTTAACATTCAAAGTAATTTTAAATGTTTTTCTGCGCATGTTATTGTAAAGCCACAATGTTTTCAAATGCAATGTATTATCAAAAATTCAGGCGTTTTTGCAAACAAAGCAGTAAAATAAAATAAGAAGCTTTTGACTGAAATTCAATTTATTGATTGAAAACGCCTAGAATAGGCAAGTACATCAGGAAGCAATCCCTGGAAAGAGGTGATCGCTGAAAATTGAGAAAAGAAACTATCCTAATGGCAATGTGAAAATGAAATTCCACTGAGTTTCAATTCTGCTATGGCCAGTATATCTTCAAAACTCTCCGACCTTGCCTTCTGAGGAGTGATCAGACTGATTCCTACCCTTTGGAATGTCAGTTGCTGAAACGGTAATGGAGTACAGATAACTCAGACCGCAATCATTCGCTTAAATCCCTCTTTTGCGTGGACCGCCCTTCCGGGTTTTCAATCCACCGGGATACCCTTTTTTGCCTGAGTTGTCCTTGCGAATTTTCAACTCACCGGGTGTACAGAAATTTTTATTTTATCCCTAATTTTTGCCCGAACCTTTTTTATTCTGTTTTTATGGTTCGTCGGGATGCCCTTTTTTGCCTGGACTTTTCTTTTTTTTGTCCAGCGGGTCTACTTATGCAAAGTATTTTTTGACTACGTCTGAGTTGACAGGGGATGAAAAATCTTTGCCGTCCATGGTTGTAAGTAATAAGGCTCCGCCCGAGAAGACCTTTTTAACCACGAATGGACCTTCATAGTTGGGAGTCCATTTGCCCCTGTAATCTGTACTAGGAGGAAGGATCCTTTTGAGTACCACATCTCCAACTTTGTAAACCCGAGGACGCACCTTTTGGTCAAATGCCTGCTTCATCCTCCATTGGTATAACTGTCCATGACACACAACTGCCAGCCGTTTCTCCTCAATAAGGCTCAACTGATTAAATATGGCACGAACCCATTCAGCTTCGTCTAACTTGACATCCATCATGACTCTGAGGGATGGAGTCTCAACTTCAACTGGTAACACTGCCTCCATACCGTATACAAGTGAGATTGGTGTTGCCCCAGTGGACGTGCGTACTGACGTTCGGTACCCATGCAAGGCGAACAGTTGCATCTCATGCCAATATTTATATGTGACAACCATTTTCTGCACAATCTTCTTAATATTCTTGTTGGCCGCCTCCACAGCGCCATTCATCTTCGGGCGATACGGAGAAGAATTGTGATGTTCAATTTTGAAGTCCCGGCACAGTTCAGCCATCATTTTGTTATTCAGATTAGAACCATTATCAGTAATGATTCTCTCAGTCACTCCATAGCGACAAATGATATCCCGTTTCAGGAAATGAGCTACCACCTGCTTAGTGACGTTGGCATAAGATCTGCTTCAACCCATTTGGTGAAATAATCAATGGCGACCAAGACGAAGCGATGGCCGTTTGAAGCAGTAGGCTCAATTTTTCCAATCATATCAATGACCCACATTGCAAAGGGCCAAGGAGAGGACATGACACTCAACGGATTTGGAAGCACATGCACTTTGTCTGCATAAATTTGGCACTTGTGACATTTGCAGGCGTACTTGCAATAATCTGTCTCCATTGTCAACCAATAATACCCCGACCTTAATAGTTTCTTTGCCATTGCATGTCCTCCGGCATGGGTACCGAAAGAGCCTTCATGCACTTCCTGCATTAACAGGTATGTTTCGTGTCTATCCACACATCTAAGCAGAACCATGTCAAAATTCCGTTTGTACAATACGTCATCTTGGTTCAGGAAGAAGCTACCAGACAACCTTCTCAACGTCTTCTTATCTTTGGTAGATGCCCCAGGCGGGTACTCCTGACTTTTCCAAAAACACTTGATATCATGAAACCACGACTTGTCATCAGACGTTGCATCAACAACAAACACAAATGCAGGTCTGTCAAGACGAGACACTTCAATCTTGGGTACATGGTTCCACCTTTGCACTTTGATCATGGAAGACAATGTGGCCAAGGCATCAGCAAACTTATTCTCATCCTGAGGAATATGGTACAGCTTCATTGTTGTGAAAAACGTCAACAATCTCCTCGTATAATCTCTATACGGAACCAGATGCGCCTGGTGCGTGTACCAACTCCCTTTCACTTGATTAATTACCAAAGCTGAATCACCGAAAATATCGAGGGTCTTAATTCGTAAATTAATCGCCTCCTCAATCCCCATTATACAAGCTTCATACTCTGCTCATTGTTGGTGCATCCGAAAGTTATTCGGGTAGTGAAAGGCATATGAACACCTTCCGGCGTAATAAGAACTGCTCCAACTCCGCACCCATTCATGTTGACAGCCCCATCAAACATCAAACTCCATTTGGATTCAGGGTCTGGCCCCTCCTCCGGGAGTGGTTCCTCGCAATCTTTAACTTTGAGAAACATGATGTCCTCATCAGGGAAATCAAATTTCATGGGTTGGTAATCATCAATCGGCTGTTGCGCAAGATAGTCTGATAGGATACTTCCTTTGATGGCTTTCTGAGAAGTATATTGAATATCATATTCTATCAAAACCATTTGCCACCGTGCAACTCTGCCTGTTAGTGCTGGTTTCTCGAAGATGTACTTGATAGGGTCCATTTTGGAAATCAACAAAGTTGTGTGCCTGAGCATATACTGCCTCATTCGCTTAGCAGCCCATGCAAGTGCACAACATGTCTTCTCAAGCATTGAGTACTGGGACTCGCAGTCATTGAACTTTTTGCTCAGGTAGTAGATAGCATGCTCCTTCCTACCTGTCTCGTCGTGTTGACCGAGAACACAACCCATAGAACCTTCAAGCACTGTCAAATACATTATCAAAGGTCTCCCTGGAACTGGAGGCATGAGAATTGGAGGTTCCTGCAAGTATTCTTTTATTTTATCGAATGCCACTTGGCAATCGTCATTCCACCTGACCGTTTGATCTTTTCTTAGCAATTTGAATATTGGTTCGCATGTGGCTGTTAGGTGAGATATGAACCTTGCAATGTAGTTCAATCTTCCTAAAAAACCACGAACCTCTTTTTCTATTCTCGGTTCAGGCATCTCTTGTATTGCTTTAACCTTGGCAGGATCAACCTCAATTCCTTTTTCACTTACGACGAAACCCAGCAGCTTTCCAGAACGTACCCCGAAAGTGCACTTGTTCGGATTCAACCTCAAGCGAAACTTTCTCAACCTTTCAAACAACTTTTTCAAATTAATCAGATGTTCTTCCTCCGTTCGCGACTTGGCAATCATGTCATCCACATAACATTCAATCTCTTTGTGAATCAAGTCGTGAAATAATGTTACCATTGCCCGCTGATACGTTGCCCCTGCGTTTTTCAACCCAAAAGGCATCACCTTATAACAATATGTACCCCATGGGGTAATGAACATGGTCTTCTCCATATTCTCAGGTGCCATCTTGATCTGGTTGTACCTGGAAAAACCGTCCATAAACGAGAACACTAAAAACTGAGCTGTATTGTCAACCAGCACGTCGATGTGAGGTAGTGGAAAATTATCTTTCGGACTCGCTCTATTAAGATCTCGATAATCCACACACATTCTAACCTTTCCGTCCTTCTTTGGTACTGACACGATGTTGGTAACCTATGGAGGATAATTGGTCACAGCAAGAAACCCTGCATCCCACTGCTTCTGAACTTCTTATTTGATTTTTATGGCCATACCGGGATGAGTCCAACGAAGTTTCTGCTTGACTGGTGGGCATTCTTCTCTCAATGACAGCCTGTGCATAACGATATCGGTATCCAATCCTGGCATGTCCTGATACGACCAGGCGAAGATATTAACATATTCACACAACATTTCAGTTAAAGCTTTCTTTACATCTGCTTGCAGGCCGGCGCCAATCTTGATCTCTTTCTTAACGTCTTGGGTGCCAATATTGATTATCTCTATGGTCTCTTTATGAGGCTGGATGGCCCTTTCCTCTTGTTTTAACAATCTGACCAGTTCTTCAGGGAGTTCACAGCCCTTCTCATCCCCTTCTTCGGCTTGATAAATCGGTTTGTCAAAGTCATACATAGCCATAGCAGAACCGTTATCAATGAAATCCGGGGGATCAAGTCTGCACGAATGGGTTCATGCTTTATTTTGAATTTATTTTAGAACAAAAAGAAATGAAACATTGCCATTTTTAATTTTTGGTGCAAAAATAAAAAAAGAAGAAAGGCAGAGAGCGAAATTTGAGTGCTAAACGTCCTTTATTAATGATTAAAATTGCAAATGAAAATGGGTGGCCCTACAAATGAATCTGAATGCCTTGGGCAGAGCGCCAGATTTTAACATGCATTATGATTAAAGAAAAACAAAGAAAATTACTCTGTTTGAAGAGTAACTTGGACGATTTCTTCAACGGACCAGTTTTGCAATTATTGTCCCGAGGCACGTGGGCGTACCCAATTGTCTAAGTCACAGTCACTGTCAATGCCATCTTCTGTAGCTGCACAAGACTGGTCTGGGTAAATGATTCCCCCACTGCTGAAAGTGATGGGTCCACTATACTTTGCAACCGAATCCATAGAGGGTTGATAGCCAATACCAAACTTGTCCTCCTTCATTTATGTCTCTATCAGCTTGCCCTAGCCTTGGGCATTACCTGCTCTAACAACCTCGACAACTTGCTTATAAGACGAAATAGACATGCCGGCTCTATCTGGTGTAGGGGCAGATTCAGCCACTTTATCAATATTCACCGCTTCGAACGACTGGCCAAGCATTTCGTGGATCTCCCCATCCATCTCAACATACTTGAATGTGGACAAATGACTGACAAAAATGTCCTCTTCACCACACACAGTCACTACTTGTCCCTCAAACTCGTATTTCAGCTTTTGATGTAATGTGGATGTAACAGCCCCGGCCGTATGAATCCATGGGCGACATAATAAACGACTATAAGCAGGCTGTATATCCATCACGTGAAATGTAGCCTTGAACACTTGAGGTCCAATTTGCATAGGTAATTCCACTTCTCCAAATACAGACCTTTTCATCCCATCGAACGCTCTGACAACCAAATCACTTGGCCTTAAAATCAATCCATCAACTTCCAGCTTCATCAGCGCCTTCTTAGGCAAGACATTGAGCGAGGAACCAGTGTCTACCAACACGTGGGACAACACCACACCCTTAAACTCCATTGTAATATGTAGAGCTTTGTTGTGGTTTCTTCCTTCAGACGTCAGTTCTCGGCTTGTGAAACCCAATCCATGACTGACATTGACATTAGAAATCACACTCTCGAGCTGGTTGACGGTAATTTCCTTTGGAACATAGGCTCTCTTCAACACTTTCAGCAAATCCTCTCGGGGTGCGTCAGAGCACATTAATAATGAAAAAATTGAGATCTTCGAGGGCGTCTGGTTCAATTGATCGACGATTTTGTAATCACTTTTCTTTATTATTCTCATAAACTCTTCTGTCTCAGGCACGGGCACACTCTCAGCCACCTGTTTTCCTTTAGCTTTCGCCGCCGCCTCGACTTCTTCATCACTTCGAAGGGTTTGGGGAGCAAATAACCTTCCACTCCTGGTAAAACCACCTACACCACCCACGTTATCAATATTTGAACTAGCTGATGTCCCAACTTCGTGTTTTTTCCCTTCATAATACACATCTGCCCCATAGTGTCATGGCATTGCTTTATTAGAGGTAAACGAAACTGGTTCTGGCACTGTGATGGTAACAGGACTAGGTCTTTCTGGCACAACGCTTGCTACAGGAGCTGCCCTTGCAGGTACCTGAATTTCAGCAGGAGTATAATAAATGGTCACAGTTGACACCTCATCAATATCTTTCACAACCTGGTCAAACTGTAGACGGCCTTCATTGATCAGATTCTGCAAACCAACTTTCAATTTATCGCAGTCATTCTCTTGACCCATACACTCAGAACAATCTTGGTCACAACCCGGGAACACCTGTCCCTTCAATAGACAATTTTTCACAACCAGCAATGAAGTCTTCACCTGACTAATATTTGCCGCCAAGTTCAATCTCTTTCCATCCTCAATGGCGTGCACATCTGCTACACCGTGATTAGGCATGGGGTTTTGGAGAACATTGGGAGGTAGAGAGAAATTGATTGCTTTAGCATCTATCAGATCTTGCACCTTATTCTGAAATGCCCAGCACTTTTCGGTGGTGTGCCCTGGAGCACTTGAATGGAAATCACAGCGAGCATTAGCATCATAATTAGGTGGCAAGTTACCAGCAGCTGGAGGTCTCATGGTACGAAGCTCAAACAACTTTAATTGGAGTAACTGGGGTAACAATGTTGAGTAGGTCATAGGTAGAGGGTCAATCTTGCGGTCCCTCTGCCTAGACCTTTACTGGAAAGGAGGTTGCTGCTGTTGCTGCTAAGCCTGCTGTTGTGGCTGTTATTGCTGAACAGATGGTTTTGGGATCGTCACTACACCTACTTGGTGATAAGCCTGAGAATGTCCTCTTCCCCGTCCTCTATACACAGCATTTGTCTTGCCTTCTCTCCTTTTCTGACCATTAGCAAAGGGTTTTTTTGTTCCAGAAGAACCAGCACCACTTACATCTTGAATCTTCCCGAGTTTCAACAGACTCTCGATCCTCTCACCAGCAATCACGATATCAGAAAATCTTGTCGATGGACAAGCAGCCAATCTGTCAAGGAATGCCCTTTGCAGGGTGCCCATAAACATATCTGCCATTTCTCGCTCAAGCAAATGGGGTTGAACCTGGGCGGCCATTTCTCTCCACCTCTGAGCATATTCCTTGAAACTTTCCTTAGCATTCTGCGATAACCCTTGCAGCTGAGTGCGGTTGGGAGCCATGTCGATATTATACTGATATTGCTTCAGAAACGCTTCTTCCAGATCTTTCCAGCTTCTCACAGCAGCTCTGTTCAATTTCATGTACCAGATCAATGAAGCTCCAGCCAAACTGTCTTGAAAGTAATGCATCCACAACTTCTCGTCATCAGTGTGGGCTGAGATCCTCCCAAAATAAGCCTGAATATGTGTCAGGGGACACGTATTGCCATGATATTTGTCAAAAGTAGGCGGCTTGAACTTTGGAGGAATTTTGATCCCTGGTACCAGACCCAGATTAGTAACATCAATGCCCAGAGAATTCTTGCACTCCAAAGCCCTGATTTTCTTAGCCAGCTCATCATACATTCTGTCATTGGGATTACCCATATCAGCATCCCGCAGGGTGAATTGATCTTCCTGAACAACACCAACATTTTTGACGTTTCCATTACCCAGATTACCAACAGGAGGAGGAGTGACCCTTGTCTATGAATTGTCAACTTGATTACCTTCAGGCGTGGTTTCTGGACGCTCGACCAGAAGCCTCAATCTCTCTTTAGTCTGTGTCATACCAGTCATGAGAGTCATGAACTGGTCCATGCGTGCCCTCATCTCAGCCAAATCACTCTGCACTTGATCCATGACCTTAGCTTGATTTCTACGAGTTGCGTATCGGTGGATGTGATTCTCAGCTATAATGCCTGAAACCAAATAAAGGTTAGAGACCCTGCAACGAGTACCTGAAAAGCAAACAACAGAATGCAAAATGATATGCAATGCAATGCAAATCCCGTGTTTATCATTTCCGAGGTGCTCTATACCCTGATTCCAATCTTAACCACAGAAATCTGAAGATTAGAAATAGTGATGTGAAGAGACGTGTCGTGGCTATGTGCTTGTGTACAGAGATCTGCCAAAGGAAAATTTCTGAATAAACTGCTCATTTCAAATAACAAGGAATCAGCCATACACATATCGTTCAACAATGAGTTCAGACAACATACATCAAAATAGTGGATTCATCAACAAGCCTGATGATATCCATCAACAAAATTACATTAAGAAAGAGAGAAAACTGTCAATCTGATAGCTTTAAATCCTTCAACTTTTTGCTTGAATACTTGACTTCCTCGAAGAGTATGCGAGTGCGCTGGTGATTTGGTCTTTCGATTAACTCCTTAATCAAAATATCTCTCTTTGCTAGGGCTTCAGTCAACGAATCCATATTCATCAGGAGAGCTTCATCATCACAGACTCCTTTGTGCCTCTTCACACCGGCTTGCATCTTGAGTTTCCCCATATCTGCCATAGCCTCTTCAAGCTCCTTCTTAGAAGTCTTCAGCTCCTCTCTGGCGCTTATCAATTGCTCTTGACTTTTGCCGAGATTCTCCCGATACTTCCTCCTTTGTTCATGTGCCTTTTTGAGCTCGTCATCCTTGATCTTCAGCTGTTCCTGTAACTATGCATTTTCGATCCTAACCTCATCCCAGTCTTGTTAAAACTTGGCTAGCGTATCCTTGGTCTGAGCTAAAGTCTGTTTGGTCTTCTTATGAGCTTGAGTGGCAGCATCGGCACCTTTACTACTTTTCTGGAAATGTTGAGCTCTTTCGGCGAAATCCTTTTCTCTTGCAGCTAAGATTCTTTCGACGTCTTGGGCTTTATGCTCCAATTCTTTGTTGGCATGCAAATCATTTTGAAGAAGACTACTCAGATCTAAATTCTCCACCTGAAGCTCCTTTACCAATTTCTGCAGCTTGTCAAACTCCTCGATGGCTACCGTGGTAGCCTGCTCTGGCATTACGGGATAGAGAGGGGGTTCCCTTGAAAAAGGCAAGAGTAATTCGTTCACCTTCATTTCAAACCATCTTTCGTACTCAGGATAAGATCTACAATCCATTTTTCCAAAAAATGTTTTTCCTATTTTACGTTGGTGACCCCAAGCATTCACAATTTCTCGCAACATTTCCTCATTTTCAGTCCCTGTAAAGAACAAAGATTTCTCAACATCCCGATCTGTGGGAGGAGACCTGGAAGCGTATCCAAACTGTCTAATGGCCAGGATCGGGTTATAGTTGATTCCCCCTTTCCTGCCAATTAGAGGCACATTGGGAAAGTTCCCACAACTGGTGATAATCTCTATTCCCATCAACTTACGATCGAACCAGACGATGTTATCAGCAGTTAATCCCATTATCCGCTTGGACCATTTTAAGGAATCCTTTGTTTCTACAAAAGCACCTGCCTGAGGTAAATGTTTCAAAAACCACTAAGATAAAAGTGGAGTGCAACAATTGACAGATCCTCCCCTTCTTTTTTCATTCTTGAAGTGCACCGAGTAGTAAAAATCTCCTAACAAAGTGGGAACCGGATTTTTGAGAACAAAAACTCTTATAGCCTGCATATCCACAAAATCTTGTTGATTAGGGAAAAGAACAACGCCATATATGCACAAAGCCGGGATGGAATTGTAAACTGCCCAATTCTTTGCTTCAGCAGCCTCTTGAGCTTGGTCAGTAAGAAAGGCTAAGTGAAAACCTTTGACCCCATTTTTGATAGCCACATTTCCTTTTAACACTGAATCTTTCACCTGTACCGCAGCTGCAATCTCCTCTATGCTAGGATGACTACCAGAAAAGAATGGCAAAGCTGATTCGACCGGAATTCCCAAAATAAATGAGAACTCTTCCAAAGTAGGCATCAAAATGTAATCACGGAAAATAAAGCATCTCAGCGCCGGCTCATAAAACTGTAGCAAAGTGTGGAGAGCATCATGTTCATACTGTGTGATTCTGCGGACCATCTCAACCAATTTGCCATATTTCTTCTGGAAGTTGACAAGAACACCCGGGTCAGCCATAGCTATCATCTTATGCAGTAAATCCAAAGTAGGTTTTGGGAACTTGTAGGCAACATTGCTCTTTCTCTTGAGAACTGTCTCTGTCGAGCCCATTGATTAGAATCAGAAATGTAATAAGCACCTGTAAATGACAAACATGAATGTTATGACATGATAATGCAATGCAAAAGGGCATGGTATCAGCATGCTCTGTGTCTGTGCTGGACTGTGTGCATGGTGTTTGTACAAATCTGAGAATGATACTGTAGATAGAAACCCACTGACTGTAATAAGTTACATCATCTGTCTGTGAAAATACCAGAGTATCAGGGTATGTAGGAGGCATGGTCACCTGCAAACCTGTAAACACCCGCCCATACTCACATGTGGGCACTAGAACAGCGGTTCCTCAGTTTCAAATTCTCTATTTTGAGAAGCAATAGCACATTCAGCCCGTAGGATACAATGCTATCGCCAAACAAAGAGATCGTCCACTGATTCCCCAAAAATAAAGGCCATCCTATGCAAGTTCCAAAGTGGGCCCTTGGGTGCGAATGGGTTTTCCACAGAATGTGGGCTGCCACTGTCACCACTAAAGAGGGATGTTTCCACTAAGGTCCTCAATGATCGGTCACCAGAGTCGACAACTTTCTAGGTTAATACTCTGAAATGCACAAGATGCGCAAATCAGAGCATCTCCCAAGAAAACCTCGTCTGGTTATGAATTTCGTGTAAACCATATGTACCAAGACGCTACGTAGGCCACACTACCGTCCACTCTAGTCCTATGTATGTACTCAAGCCTGTGTAATGGGCTTATCTCTCAGAATACCCATCCCGCCAAACAGAAAAACAGCACAACACAGTCCAGTATAATAATGATATGTAATGTAAAGATGCGATAAATACAGTAATGTACAGTAAAGCAATAATACAGTAAACAACAATACAGTAAAAACATTAACTACAGCATCAAAGTAAACACCCAATGAAAGAAAAATAGACAAGCGCTAGGATTGACTCGCTAAGGGAACCAGAGATTCTGGGTTTGATCCCCAGCAGAGTCGCCAACTGTCGCTCCCGGGATTTTCATCAAGTTACAAACACGAAAGTGGCACGGAAACAGAGTCGCCAGCAATGTGTATTTATCCCAAGAGAGGGAAAAGAAACACTGCATAAACCTGAAGGGAAAGGAAAGAGCATGGTCTTGCGACCAAGAGAACTGGGTTCGGGAGTCGGTTATGCGAAGGGAAGGTATTAACACCCCCACGTGTCCATCGTACCCAATGGAATCCACGCTTACTGTCTCGATCAAAGGGTGTCGTCGTTTGGAGCTCCGCTGCTACTGAAAAAGAAAGGTAGAAAGGAAGGGGGAAAAAAGAAAGGAGAGAGAACAAAAAGCAAATGTAGGGAAAATAAAAGAAGTGCTCGAATGGGCCCTACCCCACTGCCTACGTATCTCATCGGGAACATGAGAATCAGAGCGACATAGTTCCCCTAACTAAGGGAAAAGTTGTTCGTGTTTTAAATTCTGGTATCAGACGTGTGATGTTAAGGTGCGATGTCACAACAACACACTCTGCACAATGGATAGAATAAAACAGCAGAATAACACACCAAATTGTTCACCCAGTTCGGTTTAACTACCTACGTCTGGGGGCTACCAAGCCAGGGATGAAATTCACTACTTGTAGAATTAATTTACAGACTCAACAACCCAGTTGACAATCTCCTAAACTTAATTCCTACTAGTGACTTTCTACCTAAGAAACCACTTAGATATGAGACCACTACTCAATCCCTAAAGCAATACTCAAGGAACAACCTCTTTGAGCAACCTTGATCTTACTTCACAGCTTTGATCAAGTAATAACTCTCTATTGCTTCACAGTTTCTAAGAGAGGACAGAAAATGATTCAGAAATTCAACCTAGAATTCTGTATACAAAACTCATACAAAATACTCAAGACACTCAGCCTATGCTATTGATCTTCTCTCTGTATTTCTGTACTTATTCCTTTGGTTTTGTGCGCTTTAAATAGCAACTTGAATTGGGCTTGGACTTGCTACAATATCTGACTTAATTTGTTATTTAAAACTGAATATTCAAAACAGATTTTCTCCTAAAATCTTTTTAAATCTTCAACCTTTTAAATCTCCTACAAATCTGCACCAGATCTCCTATGCAGCAGGAAGTATCTATCCCAAGATATTCGCATCCAATGAGACAGCTTGCTCTCCATAATTCCAGCTAACACGCAAACCCTAACATCACATCCTGATGTTATTAATTCTGCAGATCTAATGTCACAACATCGCCATGTGACATCAGACATCCAAGCTTCAGCAATTTAAACACTTAACACAGCCCAGTGTTAAGACTCAATGTTGCAACATCAGCACCTTGACATCAACATTGAACATACTTTGTTTTACCAAAATTCCAGCCAATCCAAGAACTAACAATCTCCCCCTTTGGCTAATTTTGGCTAAAATAATCTCTGCACTCTTCACCTTCAGAGACTTTAGCAGCGGAAAATCTTCAGTTAATGATTTTGAAACTCCAAGCAGCAGCAGCAGCATCATAAAAAAAACTTCAATGCTGCTGCACCATCTTCAGCAACAATCTTTAAACAGCTGCACATATTTCAACATTAACAGCAATAAGCACTCCCCCTCAAAGCAACAACCAGCATAGCAGCTGTTCAGCAATTACTCCCCCTTAATTTCTGCACTTCTGAACTATAACCTTAGCAATCAGCAAATAACAACCTCAGCTGCATATTTCTTGACTTCATTCCTTAGCAGCAACAATCAACTCCTCTTTAGGCATTTGTACTCTTGGCATTGACCTTTGTACTCTTTGATATTCTAGGCTCTCTTGGCTACTTCTCCCCCTTTTTAGCCACAATTAAACAATCTTCAATCAGGAGGCCTATTAACTACAATTAGTACTGCCCTAGCTCTCATTGTTAGCCTCACAGTTAGTAACCAGGCAAAACAAATCATATAACAGAAAAACAATATAACGGGTGCATATACAACACAATATTCATGATACAAACCATGCACAACAGTGCAGAAACAAAAACAACAGAATCAAAATTAAAACTACTAACTAAGAAAAACATTAAAAGCTTTAATCATCTGAGCTGAGATCATAAGCATCTTTTTCTGAACCTGGCTCTTCAAAATCATCATTATTGTTATCGTTGACTGCTTCATCTTCTTTTTTTGCCAATCTCAGAGTCATGAGAAGTTTTTCAAATTTCTGCTTTCTTTCAGTACTCACTCTGATGACTTTATCCAACTCCTTGCTGGCTTCCTCTAGTTCAGAAATCATATCAGTCTTGACAGAAGTATGATGAGTAGATGTTGAGGCAGATGCCTTGACATGATCAGCAACATGTTTTCCTTCAAACAACTTCTGATGAAAAGACAAGTCAGGCTTCCTTCTACACACAATATCATACTGGTGAAGAATCCCAGGATGCTGAGACAAAATTATCCCACAAATGAGGGATGGAAATGCAATAGGCAATTTCACAGCTCTTGTTGCAGCATGCTTGATAGTATGATTATAAATGTAAGAGCCATAATCAATTAGTCTCTTTGTTCCAATGGCATAAACTAATTTTCCCAAACCAGCAGAAACAGAGGTCTTGTAGTTAGTAGGAACCCAGTTAACAGCACCTATTCTATGAAGAAGAGCATATTTCACACTTAGTAAACTTGCTGATAACTTCCCTTTTGAAGGCCAAACTTCTACCTGACCAGCTATGATTTCTTTGCAGATAACATTATTAGAAACTTCTAATTCTCCATAATCTTCCCCGCTTCTTCCTAAGTAGGCATTGATCACTTTAGGAGAGAACCAGATACACTTGCCCCTGACGGTAACTCTTCTGAAGGTTAAGCTTTTGCTGTCATCAATAGACTCAGGGATATTCACTATAAATTCTCTAACCAGTCTATCATAGCAACTAGTCAATCCTGACACAGTCCTTATGAGACCAGCAAACTTAATTAGATCTACAATTCCAGTAGACTCTAAGTCATCTGCTACTAGCTCTCTTTCCAGAGCTATCCTTCTTTGGCTCACACAATTCCACATGGATGCACTTCTGGCACAGTGAAAGAAAATGTTATCAAGCACTTGATCAGCAGCTCTGTTCATCACAGGGTTGATGTCTTGAACATCACACTCTGAATCTGATTCTTCCCTGATTCTCCTCTTCTTGCCAGACCTGGCAACTTTGCTCCACGACTTGGGAGAGTCTGCAACTGAAGTCCTTTTCTTGACCATATTTTCATTTGGAAGTGACTCTACTCCTTTCCCTTTCCTATCCTCCCTTCTTCTTGCATTACCAATGATATCACTATCAGATGAGTCCTCAACATCTATAACCTCAACCTGATCCTTCCCTTTATAACTGTGACTATCATCCCTAGGGGACGATGTTCTGACATCAGGGATGACATCAGTATCTTCAAGATCTTCTTCTTTACTACCACCTTCAGCGTCTTGAATCACAGACAAGGCAAGTTTGTGAAGATTTGTGTCCTCACTTTGAGAGTCCACCTGTTCAGCAGGCATTTGCCTTAAAGGGACAGAAATCCCTTTCACACGTATTCCCTTCTCAAGAATTTTGGCGGCAATCTGCTCCAAATGCATGTCCACATCATACTTCTCTTCAATAGCTTGAGAAGATGATGACCTAGTTTCAGTTTTATTCAACTTGGTAGAAGGTTTAGAGATACCTGAATCTGGGAGTGCCATAGGAATGTGTTCTTTGTCAGCAAGTTCTTTTTCCAAAGAAACCCTAGTTTGTACATGCGCAGGTCTTTGAGAATCAGAGTTCTTGGATGGGGAAGACATCGTTCCTTTGTAACATACTAGGTTTAGAGAAGATTTTTCTATTCTGTTGAGATCAAGGGAGATGAACCGTTGAGAGGAGAACGCTTTGATGAATCTTGATATATAATCAATATGGTAAGGCGCCTGATTTGGAGTACCTCTTAAAGACCAATTACTAATTTTCTCCCTCCACAGAGACTTTCCTTTTAAAAATTTAAAAGGATTCACACCAGAACTCATTAACTCTGAGTGACCTTTCAGCATCCTTTCACACCTGATGTTATGATCTGATGTTATAACATCAACTTAAACATCATCAGTTGAATTAACTTCAAGAGGAATCCACTGATAGCAGTTATCTTTGGATCTGGCACCCTTCATAACAACCTGATTATGATCATTAGATACCTCACACTCATCTTTGGTGTAGTTAACTTTGTAACCTTCATCACATAACTGACTTATGCTAATCAGATTAGCCTTCAAACCTTGGACAAGGATCACACTATCAAGAGTAAGACCATCAAGATTCTTCACTCTTCCACTTCCTTCTACTACTCCTTTTTCTCCATTGCCAAACACAACCTTATTTGCATGGCAAGGATTGAACTCCACCAGCTGCTCCTTGGATTCAGTCATGTGCATTGAACATCCACTGTCAAAGTACCATGCATCCATGGCAAAATGTCCATCTGAGGTATGAGCCAATAGACATGTGACCTGAGCTTTAGGAACCCATTGTTTCACCACTTTGGGCCTGACCTTCTTCTGTCTGGTTTGAGGAACAGAATTTGGATAACCATGGAGCTTGAAGCACGAGGACTGCATATGTCCAGACCTGCCACAATAGAAGCATCTGACTCTGTCATATCTGAAGTGGTTAAACCTTCTGCCACTTTGATGATAATGCTGTGGCTGCCACCCATAATGTTGTCTCCTTCTTCCATAGTTGGATTGTCTTTTTCTGTACTGAGGACGCTGTCTCCTAGGCTATCTCCTATGGTGATGAGGCTTCCTTCTTCCATAGTGATGAGGCATAGCATTGTTGTATCCATATCCATATCCATACCAGTCTCTCTGAAGTTGAGACATCTGATGGGACATGTTCTGTTTGAACCTGGCAGCTAGCATACTCTTGTGATATTGGGGAGGCATATACTGACTAGTTCCTCGAAGCTGTATCTTCCTCTGATGGGGACCATTCTTTTTCTCAACATTCTGAGGCTGAACAATCTTCTTAGGGGTAGGATCTTGTCTTTTTGTTTGAGACATTGGTTGGGATACCTCCTCCTTTGTTCCTGAAGTGCTTGCCACATATCCTATACCTGATTTATCTCCAGCCACTTTTTCTGTCTGAAGGATCTTATCAAGTGTGTCTGTACCACAGCTCAACATTCTAACAGACTTGGTCATTTGATCAAGATGAGCTTTAACTAGTACAACTTCATTTTCCAGATTAGCTTTTTCATTCTCAAGCTGAGCAATCTGTTGCTTGTGGCACTTGTTTTCTTGACAAATCTCAGCACTTTTTAAACACAGCTCTTGATAGGTAGATGCTAACTCCTCATACGTTATTTCTCCATCACTAGAATCATCATCAGAAACAACAGTTCCTGTTAAAGCTCTAACATGCTTTGCTGACTCACCTTCACTTTCACTATCAGAGTCAGACCAGGAAACTGTCATGCCCTTCTTCTGCTTTTTCAAGAAGGTGGGACACTCTTTCTTGACATGTCCATACCCTTCACACTCAAAGCACTGAACTCCTTTATCTTGGGCAGTTTTCTCTTCATCCTTCTCTTTTGACTTGCTAATGTCAGAAGATATGTTCTTGACATTAGGCCTGGAGTTATTATTCATTCTCTTGAACACTTTGTTGAACTGTCTTCCCAACATAACTATGGCCTGAGATAGATCCTTCGGGGATTCAGAACTCTTTCCTTTTTCTTCTTGATCATTTGACACCAAGGCTATATTCTTTGGCTTCTTTTCTGGTTCTTCCTCATTCAACCCAGACTCAAAAGTTTGAAGAGATCCAATGAGCTCATCAACTCTCATCTTGCTGATGTCTTGTGATTCTTCAATGGCAGTTACCTTCATCTTATACTTCTTAGGAAGGGACCTAAGGATCTTCCTTACAAGCTTTTCATCAGACATTTTTTCACCAAGAGCACTGGATGCATTAGCCAGCTCCAGGACATTCATGTGGAAGTCATGAATAATCTCATCTTCCTTCATCTTCAGGCTTTCAAATTTTGATGTTAGAATCTGAAGTCTTGACATTTTAACTCTAGATGTACCTTCATGAGTGGCCTTCAAAATATCCCACGCTTCCTTAGCAACTTCACAGGTATTGATTAACCTGAAAATATTCTTATCCACTCCATTGAAGATTGCATTTAGAGCTTTGGAATTTCCAAGGGCAAGCTCATCTTCTTCCTTGGTCCATTCTTCTTCAGGCTTTGGCTTAGAGGTGCCTTCTTTATCTTTGCTAGCATCATCTTTCTCACACACAACAGGTGCTTTCCACTCTTTAATAATAGCCTTCCATGCCCTGCTGTCCAAGGATTTTAAGAAAGTAGTCATCCTTGGCTTCCAATAGTCATAATTGGATCCATCCAAAATAGGGGGTCTGTTGACGAATCCTCCAACTTCTTTGTCCATTTTTACACCAGAAAGTAACTTCCCTATATCTCACCCAGAGACAGACAGGATGCCTGCTCTGATACCAATTGAAATTCTGGTATCAGACGTGTGATGTTAAGGTGCGATGTCACAACAACACACTCTGCACAATGGACAAAATAAAACAGCTGAATAACACACCAAATTCTTCACCCAGTTCGGTCTAACTACCTACGTCTGGGGGCTACCAAGCCAGGGATGAAATTCACTACTTGTAGAATTAATTTACAAACTCAACAACCCAGTTGACAATCTCCTAAAATTAATTCCTACTAGTGACTTTCTACCTAAGAAACCACTTAGATATGAGACCACTACTCAATCCCTAAAACAATACTCAAGGAATAACCTCTTTGAGAAACCTTGATCTTACTTCACAGCTTTGATCAAGTAATAACTCTCTATTGCTTCACAGCTTCTTAGAGAGGACAGAAAACGATTCAGCAATTCAACCTAGAATTCTGTATACAAAACTCGTACAAAATACTCAAGACCTCAGCCTATGCTATTGATCTTCTCTCTGTATTTCTGTACTTATTCCTTTGGTTTTGTGCGCTTTAAATAGTAACCTGAATTGGGCTTGGACTTGCTACAATATCTGACTTGATTTGTTATTTAAAACTGAATATTCAAAACAGATTTTCTCCTAAAATCTTTTTAAATCTTCAACCTTTTAAATCTCCTACAAATCTGCACCAGATCTCCTATGCAGCAGGAAGTATCTATCCCAAGATATTCGCATCCAATGAGACAGCTTGCTCTCCACAATTCCAGCTAACACGCAAACCCTAACATCACATCCTGATGTTATTAATTCTGCAAATCTAATGTCACAACATCGCCATGTGACATAAGACATCCAAGCTTCAGCAATTTAAACACTTAACACAGCCCAGTGTTAAGACTCAATGTTACAACATCAGCACCTTGACAACAACATTGAACATACTTTGTTTTACCAAAATTCTAGCCAATCCAAGAACTAACAGTGTTTTTTAGTGGAAACGTCAGAATGCGCGTTCCAGCAGTTAGGTGTTGCAGCTCGCTGTATGGAGACTTAGGCGTTACCTGTTTGCGGTAGAACGAACCTGACGAGTCCTTAAGGAATAGAATGAAGGAGATGAGAAGAGAATTTGTTTGTTTTTGTCTTTTAAGAAAGAAGTATTTTGATTAATTTTGTGTTTAGTAACACGTATTGTATTTAAGTCCTTCATATAGGATCGAATGCCTCGCATATCGACCCAAGACGGGACATACGCTAAACATTCTAAGAAAATGAGAGAAGACCCCTCACCTCCTTATTCCCACATGAAAGGCTCAAATACAATGCATGCTATGCCTTTTATTAAGTGTTTTTGATTTTATTTTGAGATGAGAAAAAGAGAGACTCAAATGGTTGAGAAAAGTAAAATCTAACGAGGGAGACTAAGACTCAAACCCTAAAGTTATCATACATGGATGTTCCTATGGTTAATGTGGTTTAAGAAATCTAATCCTAAGAGAAAGGAGAAGAAGAATGAATTAAACAACTCACTTCTAAAATAGAAGATGAGTTGTAACTCAAAAGGGGGAAGAAAGAAGTTATTCAAGGAAAGCATATAAATGCTTATCAAGACGACAAGTAGAATGATTAAAGGAGATAAGAGAAAATAGAAGAAACAAGTGTATGTGGAAGCATATCCACACACTTACTTACCCTTAGCACCTACATGAAAAGGTTAGTTCAAAAAATATTTACAAGTAGTGAAATAAGGAAAGATTACCAAATAGTGATCAAACAAAATAAGAATCAAAGAATAAAGATCCTAAGAGATGAAAATCATTCAAGGTCAGAACCTATGCTCTAAGGATGTTCTCTAATGTTAAGATAACAAGCATGAACTAAATTTGCACACACAATGCCTTAAACATCAAAGAAGTGCAACATGAAAGGAATAGATGAAGAATGAGTGGAAATGCAAAGTTAACATGCAATAATGCTTCACAAAAGATCAAGGTCAGAACCACATACCATTTACAAATGTCTCACAATGCATATGAATCATCACACAAATCATGGATAAAAGAATACAAGTAGAAGAAATAAGAAGAAGAAGTAAGTATAAGAGAGACATGTTCAATTAGATGCACAAAGTGACATATTAGAGATGCATAACATGTGAAATGATTAATGAATGCATATGGGCAGTGGCATACCATTGATGAGATGCTAATGGAATGAGCGAAATGTCATACAAAATACACACATGAGACATGTAGAGCATAAGAGGAGATAAGAGATGGAAACATGTCAAAGTTCAAATTAGAATGCATAAACTCATATCAAATGCAAATGCAAATCAAAGTGACTTATAATGAAACAAAGGTGACCTATAGTATCATACAAATGACCTATAAAAGATGCACAAACAATCATAAAATGGTGGCATAAATGCCTCATTAAAACATGTTAGTATGAAGTAGAATAAAGTGCACACAAGTAACTTCAAATGCAAGGCATCAACAAATATCAAAGCACGTGAAAAAATTGTACAAAACAAGTCCTAAACAACCTAAGTCTGAAGCATAAACATGTACCAAAACTCATAGCAAAATTCAAGAGAAAACATGGCCAAAGAATTTCACAAGATCACATTGAACAAACCAAAAGGAAGTGCAAAGATGAACATGCAAACATGTGATAAAATGACTTTAAAAAATTAAAAGAAAATTTATTTAAAGGATTTAATGTGTTATTTAACCAATTCAAAATGAATGGATGCAAAATAGTGTGTGAAATGAGAGAAATAAAATCTACAAGTTTGAGTATCAATGAAGAACCTCATTCAAAAAGAAATTGAAAAAAAAAATATGGAAATATGCTCAAAAATTAATGAAACCAGAATTAAAAATTGTAGAAAATTAATTAAATGACTAAAGATGTCACATGAATTTATTTATAATTTTTCAAGGTGTTTTGGTATTTTTAAAATAAGAAAATGAAACAATATGGAAAAAGAAAAATAAAAAACAAAAGAAATGGAGTGGGGGTGTAGACATAGTAAAAGACACGTTCAAAAATACTTGGGCTTTTAAAAAGGAGGGTGTGAATATCAATTACTCAATCTAGTCCAAAACGCGTGTTTGTGTGTGTGATAGTGTACAATCAGTCACATATAGATTCAATCAGAGCTACACAATCATGTCATGATGATCAAGTACCAAAAGTAAACATAATAAATGGACCACAACGCATGCACACACAAATTATTACGCACGCACACACATGTGATCATCTGAAATAAAAAAGAAGGCACGTGGCATGGCACATGATTTTTAATGCGTTGGCAAGTTTTAAAACTTTGGATGAGCAAGATCGTACGGTTATGACATATTCTGGTGATTAAACCCTAGAAACCCTCACTGGACGGAGAAGGACCTCCGGTCATCTTCTCCGGCCACCCTCCGGTCACTGCAAATTTTACATCTCTCCAAAAATAAATAAACCAGGCATCAAACGAAAGAGGAACTCAAGCAGAACAAGAATCTGGTCTCAGAATTTCCAAATCACAATCACACAGAAAGAATCGAACGCAAGAAGTTAGCCCTAATTTTCAGTCTAAACTCCTAAGGAGCTCTATCAACGAGCCAGATACTCAGGAGCTTCTACTAAGCTCAAATCAACGTAAAAGTAGCAAAATAAGAAAGAAATCGTGTGAGAAAGGTTTGAATATTTTGGAACCTGAAACTTGAAGAACATGGAATTATTGAGAAAACCAGAGAACCTTGTGAGATCTTGAACTTTTAGAGCCTCAATTTGAGCAAAATAAATGCTATTTGATCTTGAAAAGGAAGAGAAATGATGACTGCAGTGAGGTTGTGCTTGCTTGCTTTTGCTCAGAAAATCACACTGAAGATGATGATTGATGAAGATGAGTGATGAAAGTGATTGAATCGTGTGAGATCAGAGAGAGAGAGCAGAGAGAATTTGAGAGAAAGAGTGAGAATGATTTGAAGCGAGAGTCAAAAATGAAGTGTTGTTATGAAATTGTGAGCGTGTTTGAATTATATAGGTTGAGTTAGTGTTTAACTACAATGGTTAAGTGAGTTGGTGAGTGAGGTTAATTGAGTTCACCCTAACTAACTGAGTTAAGTTAGTTAGGGGCGAGTTGGGAGGGTTGGCTATGGTGTGGAGAAGTTCAGGATGTGGTATGGCGGTGATTAGAAGGAATGATGGTGATGAAGTTATGCTGCAGCAGAAACTTGCAAGACAAGTTTTATTCCTTTCCTCTTTGGTGCATGGAGAATGGTATGTAGCATAGTGAAAGGGAGAATGTTTGGCTTTAGGAGGAAAAGATAAAGGTGACTGGTGTGTAGTATGCGTGTGACTTGAATCAATCCAACAACAACAATGTTACAACATTGGCATCTTGGCAGCTTGGTTTTAATGGAAATAAGAGACTTTGAGGATGAATATCTCTCACTTGGATGGATTATAATGCACAATTTTGGTGGCAAATGAAAGAGGGAACATTGGAGAATACGTTTGATGTTGAAATGAAGATGAAATGAAGCTTTTAAGATGATGGAAAATGGCTTAAAACATCAAGGTACCAAAACTGGTTTGAGGGCGTGTGACCTGATAGGCTGGCATGGCATAATGTCTTGTGAATTTCAGCGTGAACACCTCAACTTTGGACCCCAATAACGCCATCATAACTTGCTCAAATGGAAAAATGTCCAACATCAAAGTTGAAGAGGACATTGAGATGAACAACTTTGATGTTCAACATTGTTTCATTTGGAGCATCCATCATTGAGAAAAGTAACATGACATTTTTCCCACCATGTGTTTGATGAAATTATGGCCTATGGGCCTGCGCTTGCCTTGCCATTACTTGGTTTTTGCCCTAGTTTTGTCAAACTTTGATCAATCATAACTCTCTCAATATTGATCCAATGGAAGAGTTGTTTATATGGATTTGAAGCTTAGAATATGAACTTTAATTGGATCAACTTGGGTCTGAGGTTTGAAGCTTTTATCATGGAGAAAGTAAGCCTCAAAGTGTGGTGCAAAATGGTCCAAACTTGCCATTTTTGGAAACCCTAAATTTCCAAAAAAGGAAACTTTGTACATTTCTTGATTTTTCATGATTCCTCCATCATTTCTTGATCAAATCTTGTCCAATGAATATATGTAACTTGAATTTCATGAATTTGACCATAAAAAGTCAGGAGTTGACTTTTTCAATGCACAGTTGACTTTTCCCCCAATTTCTTGATTCTCAAGCAACTAGTCAATTGAACCTTTTCTGAAATGAACCAATGGCCAATATTCCATCCTTAGATACTTGACATCATGTAGAAAACATTAAGATCAAGTTTGAATCAAAATTTCATCAGGAGACTGCTTGAACCCAAAACCCTAATTTGAACTGCTTTTGATATGGGGTGATGCACTGCCCAATCTTCTTGATGAATTCCATCTTCCAATGACTTGTGAGATCAATTGGGATGAAATGTGATGTAAGAGACTCTTTAGGGTTGCTTGAAGACCCTTGGCTCTTGTTCTATGGCTTGGATGATCAACGCCTGTAATCCACTAATCACATGCCCTTATGCAAGATGCAATGCAATGCTTTATGTTTTATCTTTCTATGCTTGAATGCAATGCAATGAAATGAAAGCATATGCTAAATGATATGAAAAATAAGAGGGCAAATTTTGGGGTATTACACCCTGGATGCGCACTTTCTTCTTATTTTTCTTGACAAGGCTCCTCCTCCTGACACGGCCCGTGTCAGGTGACACAGGTGGCCATGTTAGGCCTCATGTAACTCCAAAATTTGAAATTCAGAATCCCGAATTTTCATTTTCTTTGGCCGAGTCTTTTGGGTCTTATTACCTGAACCTGGACACACTCAAAACCAACAAACCAAAGTATAAAATGTATACTAATTGAAATAAACTTAAAATACTGAAACGCGAAAATAACTTTGCGAAAAGTAAAATTAACTTGAAAAGCAGTAAAAATACGAAAGAAAGTATTACCGATTACATGGATTAATGCCTAACAAGTGATGGAAACATAGTAAAAATGGTGACCGATCAATAACCAATTTTTGTTTATGTATTTTCATTCATAATACAAAACATTACATAATGATAATAAAAAAATTATTCATAGTTATTTAAATAGGTCGGCCTGTTAGGCTTAAAAGACTTTTTTCATGGCTCGAGGCCTAGCCTTTTTAACTAAATAGGCTTATAAAATAGCCTAGGCCTTTTCTATTTAAAAAAAAGTTTGGCCTGACTTGAGCCTGTGTAGGCTAGGCTATAGGCCCCTGTTATCGGCCTGGCCTATTTCCACCCCTAAGCATGAGGGGTAGTTGTTCTCAACAAAGTATAATGACAAAATAGAACTCAACAAGATACTTACAGTTAAATTAAGACATTTGAATCCCACAAATTAACTTCTTTACACTCGTAAGATAACTTTCTTTACACTTCTTTAGATCAAAATTTCTCACAATACAACTGTTGGCACTCTTTTTCTTGTTTTCTTTCTTTCTTTTTTTCCCTTGCTAAATCAAGTGAGCATCAGAACATAATAACAAATTTAGACACAACTGGGCATTAGAAGATATTTCCCTTTCCTACATCTAATCAAAGTTTCACAAAATATAATATAGATCAAACATTTGAACATCAGAGCATAATTAAAATTACACTAAGCACCCCCACACTTATCCACTACTGGTCACAAAATTTAAACTCAAGCTCCTTCATCCCTTAAGATTGGGACATATAAAATAAATGGATAAAATAAAGGCTTATAAGGATTGTAATGAGCTATAAAACAAAGAATGAGAATAAAAGGCTCAAAGAGGCTTAACAAAGGGTAGGCATATTTGGCTAGTAGTCGCTAATGAAAAAAAATTGCCTAGATTATTTCAGTACATGCATGTGAACAAGCGCTTCAAGAGCATAATCAAGTTTTATAAACAATTAAAATTATGAGTGAAACCACACTAAACAACGAGCAGCTGGAAGCTAAAAATCTCATAAAGTTTAATGATATATCATAATTGATGCACAATCTAGTATTAAGTCAACTTTCACACTATGGAAGTAAATAAGTTATCTATATCATGACATACACACATATACCTAGAACAATAAAATCATTCACAACAATTGCATGCAAAAGCTATTTTTTTTTTAAAATGCTAAAATAAAACAAAAACAAAGATAAAAAAATGAAATTAAAAATTAAGATAACATAAAAACAAAAATAAAACAAAAAATAAGATAAAAAATTAAAATTAAAAACTAAAATGTCTCCCCCCACCCTTAAGTCACACATTATCCTCAGTGTGTCAACAAGCATAAACTAAGAGTGGGTAAAGAACACACCCGAGGAGTCAAGGTGTATAGACGTCTGAATAAGTAGCATTTTCCAATGAGAGATCTTCTATAGTTTCTTCTTATAATATGAGGCTCTCATGGAATAGCTTAAGGTGGTGTCCATTGATTTTGAAGACCTTGTTTGTCGCTTCATTTTTTACTTCCATTAAGAATGCAAGTGTCACCAGTGGCAATGTTAGAAACATCACTGTTTGTGTTTGTGCCACTAGTAACATCATCACAATCAACATGCAAAGTGAACTCACACATATAACATAATTTAACATCATTCAAGTGGTCACAAGTGTAAGTGTCATCAAAGTCAGATAAAGAGAAAAAATCTGAAGTAAACTCATCAATACAGTCATCATCAATTAAATCAACAAGTAAGTCTAATGCAAAGAGAGAATGCTTTTAATTTGGGTGTTTCCAAGCATTAAAGATGCTAAAGTTTATAACATTATCCCTAAATCCTATAGAAATTGTCCCTACATAAACATCAATTTTTGTTCTAGCAGTTCTCAAGAATGGTCTTCCTAGAATGATACTTGCCTTGATGGAACTTGTCTCTCTTTGCATGTTGAGGATGTAAAAATTTGTATGAAAAATTGGATCATTAACCTTAATAATCACATCCTCAACAACACCTGTAGGGTGAGCAATGCTGATTTTTGCTAGCTAAATCATAAGACTTGTACGGTTTAAAAGACCAAGAAAAAAGAGTTATAAATAGAAATAGGCATACCATTAATCGAGGAACCTAAATCTAACATGTAGTTCTCAAATTCATTATTGCCTATGGTATAAGGGAAAGTAAAAATGCTAGAATCTTCACACTTCTCGAGAAACCCTGATTGTTGTAAGATTTCAAAGACATTTTGAATCATGTGAACTATATCATTCCTCTTCAGCTTCCTCTTGGTAGCGAACATGTCCTTGAGGAGCTTTGCATATCATGGAGTTTTTTTGTTTACCTCAATGAGAGGAATGTTTACTTCAACCTTTTTAAAAACATCCAAAAACTACCTTTATTTGTCTTCCTGATCCATCTTTTTTGTCTTCGTGGCTCTCTGAGGGAAAGAAAGTGGTATAGGTTGCTCATCATCTTCATCGGGTACAGGTGCATGAGTTGGATTATTTTTTTCAAGTTTTTTCTTTGTCTATATTTTCCACCACTCGAAGTTTTTTTTCTGTACATGTACTTAAGGCTATATCAACTTCTTTGCCAAACCTGAGAGTGATTGTAGTGAAATTTGGATTTGGAATTGTCTGGGCAGGGAGATTGTCAGGCCCTTTAGTTTGCATCTGATTGATGAAAGTTGCTAGTTGTCCAACCCGTGCTTGTAAATCCTTGATGGATGCATTTGTTGTCGGCTGTAATTGAAGGTTATCGTCTTTCGTTTACTTGACAATATCTTCCAATGAAGGATTATAATTCCCTATTGTATTGTTCTATTGTAAGGTTGGTTGTTATGGGCAAGAGGTATTCTCTCATCTCAAATTTGGATGATTTCTCCAATTGGGATTATACTTGTTAGAAGATAGGTCATAGCTAGGATGAGACTTGCCATTATAAATATTTGTTGCATATGCCTGAGAAGTATCAATATTGACACCCTCTTGCAAGGTTAGACATGCATTTGTAAGGTGCTCTGTGGATGTACAAATACCACAGGGTCTCGCTGCTTTAGCTTTTCCTACTGCTAATTATTTTACCAATGAAGTAAGCTCATCAAGTCTTGTCTCTAGCGTTGAATTATTTTTTGATGTGAACTGTTGAAAGTTAAGTTACATATTCTCAATCAAAGTTGTGTCGCTTTTGAGGTATTATAAACAAGTGCTCCTCCACTAGAATCATCTAAGATATTTCTATCCATAGGTAGAAGACCTTCATAGAAATATTGGATGAGTAGTTATTCACTAATCTGATGTTGAGAGCAACTAGACACTTTCTTGAATCTCTCCCAATATTCATTTATAGATTTTGTGTCAATTTGTCTAATGTCATATATTTCTTTTCCGATCGAAGCAACTCTTGAGGAAAGAAAAAAAATCTTTCTAGTAACACTTTCTTCATATCATTCTAGCTTGTAATAGAATTTGGTTCAAGGTAGTAAAATTAATCTTTTGCATCACCTTGGAATGAGAATGGAAAGCTTCTCAGCTTGATAAGATCCTCTGTGACTCCCGAGACTTTTGTGGTGTATAACACACTATTAGAAATTCCTTCAAGTGTTTTTGAGGATCCTCACCTGCAAGACCACTAAACTTTGACAACAACTCTATCAAACCAGATTTAAGTTCAAATGGTACAGTTAATTTAGGATATTCAATACACAATGCATGATAAGTGACATCAGGTGCATAAATTTCTCTTAAAGTTTTTTGAGTTTCAACCATATTATGATTAACAAATTCAATAGCAGAACCGAATAAAATATAACTCAAAAACAACACAAAATTTCAACATTGTCCATATAACTAAATTCAAAGTAGAAAATAAAAAAAACGATTAAAATAAAATACAAAAATTATAAAAATCACACCAAATTGTTCTAAAAATTAAATAATGTTAACACTTTTTTTTCTCAAAAATATAAAAAACTTAAAAAAAAAATAAAAAAACTGGTCTAATCGAAAGAATTTGCACTTTTGAGGGTCAAAATCTCTTAGAAGTTTCTTCTAAAGCAGTATTGTTTCTTATTTTTTTTCCTTCTAGATTTTATGGAGTAAATTCCGAACAATCCAAAATAATAGCTCATAGATCACTTGGTTGATCGGTAGAAATATTTACCACTATAATGCGACCCTGAAAATATAATAACAAAAAAAAAAAACACAATAGGTCAATACTCATTATTGGGTACAATTGGAAAGGTTTTATTGTAGAGATCAAATATGTTTACAACCTTTTAAACATCTAACAAATGCACGAAAATGTTTTGGAGAACAATAGAATATGTTGTGATAGAATTAGAGTTTGACCTAACTCATCCTTACGAAACCGGCTTGTAAGGTGAGGGGTGCCACTCTATATAAATCCTCTGTAGATTGTATCTTTAACCAATGTGGGACTTGGGTTTTTCCCAATACACCCCCTCACGCCTAACACTATTGGGCTTGGTGCGTGAATATAAACGGTGGGTGGCCCGAATTATCGATATATGGGACTTGGTTTTTCCAATACACCCCCTTGCGCTCAACACTTTTTGGGCTTGGTGCGCATATATAAATGATGGGTGGCCCAAATCGATAGGCTCGTGATACCATGATAGAATTAGAGTTTGGCCTAATTCATCCCTACGAAACCGGCTTGTAAGGTGAGGGGTGTCACTCTATATAAACCTTTTGTAGATGGTATCTTTAACCAATGTGAGACTTGGGTTTTTCCCAATATGTTGCAATGAAATGTGACTAAGGCACATAGAAAACTTGATTTTTTACACTGTCAATTAATCACAACCACTCATTTATTTAAAAAGTTTGACTTTTATTTTAATTACTTGAAAAGTAATACTAACGGATGGTTGTGATGCATTGACAGTGTAAAATTTTTTACACTGACACTGCATAACAATTAATCTCTAACCATAAAGAATTTAATTGATATGCACTGACAGTGTAAAGAGTTTTTACACTGTCAATTAATCACAACTACTCATTTATTTAAAAAGTTTGACTTTTATTTTAATTACTTGAAAAGTAATACTAACGGATGGTTGTGATGCATTGACAGTGTAAAACTTTTTACACTGACAGTGCATAACAATTAATCTCTAACCATAAAGAATTTAATTGATATGCACTGACAGTGTAAAGATTTTTTACACTGTCAATTAATCACAACCACTCATTTATTTAAAAAGTTTGACTTTTATTTTAATTACTTGAAAAGTAATACTAACGGATGGTTGTGATGCATTGACAATGTAAAACTTTTTACACTGACAGTGCATAACAATTAATCTCTAACCATAAAGAATTTAAGTGATATGCACTGACAGTGTAAAGATTTTTTACACTGTCAATTAATCACAACCACTCATTTATTTAAAAAGTTTGACTTTTATTTTAATTACTTGAAAAGTAATACTAACGGATGGTTGTGATGCATTGACAGTGTAAAACTTTTTACACTGACAGTGCATAACAATTAATCTCAACCATAAATAATAACAACAACAATAATGTGAATTCAAGGGTTTTGCTTGTAGAAAACTATGAGCAATTTAGCGAAATTAACAATCAGATTAAAATATTCATTCACTAATTATGATGTTGTTTGTGGGATATATCATCGGTTCAATGAATTTATCTGTTTTATGATTCTATTCCTATTTGAATATAAGACTAACCAGTCAACCGATAATTAATCTTATAAGAATTCCTACTGAGATACATTACAACCGTTAAATTGTCAAAGATTATGACTAATTGAAATTCTTGTACAATTGTTACAAAAATACAATTAATTTAGAAATTGAATTCAATTAAACCATATAACCACCATGATAGATTCTAACAAACCCTATTCGTTCTAACACAAACAACCGTTCAAATTAATTCAAATAATCTTGATTCTAATTTGAAAAAGCATTAACCAATTATATCAAAATATATTAGAGAAATAACAATTTGGATGTGTTAACCAACAATAAAAAATTGTTATTGCAAGACTAAGGTTTAAAAGGAAAGAGATAGGATAATGAAAATAGAATTAGCATTATAAATCAGACCTCAATATCCTTAATGAACAATATGAAATTATTGAATTAACCTAGAGCTTTAAGCTTCCGTGGAATAGGTTTTGAAAAATTCAAAATATGTAAATAATGACAGAATGAAAAGTAGCTGTTTCTAGATATTTGCGACCTTATTTATAGGTCTAATCATTAACCTAGTTTAGTAAACTGAGCCTCATCCAGAGTTAGGTTTAAAACCAGCAATTCAACCCATTACAAAAGATTAAGTTGTCTAAAAACACGTAGTCAATTTAGGGCTTCACATATTAGTATTTTTGACCGTAAAGACATATGAACTTGAGTTTGTGCTCAACATGAAAGTTTTAGATATACTTATCAGCTTCCCATGCCTATTTGAACACCTCAATCGAGTTATCTTAGACTAAGTTATGGCATGCACATGAACATGTGTCGATATACAAATAATTCAAAAAATTAATCAAAGAAATATATTAAAGCTCAAGAATGACTTATGATAAGTCACTATTTGTACTATATTTTCATCACTTATTCGACAAGAATCCAGGTACTCCGTAGCACTTTGCACTTATTTTGTTAATGTTTGAGTCAGTTTTATTTACCGTAAGTTGTCTGCTCATTTTATTGTTTTAAGTTTTATTTCAAGTCTTCTTCATTTTATGTTTTGGTTGTTTGCCTTTGATTTTCTTCAGGACCAAGTAACAGACCCAAAAGACTCGGTGAGAGAAAGTAGAAAAATCCGGAATTTTGGTGGAATTTGGCTCAACCTACAGGAGGCCTGACACGACCACCCGGGTCACCTGACATGGGTCGTGTCAGGATGGAAGCTGAGACAAGTATCAGGCAAAGTTAGAGGTCGTGGAGTAACACGGGCGCCCGTGTCACCTGACACGGGCCGTGTCACAGGGTCTGGGACTTGGATGAAAAATTGGAAAACACAGAAGAGCAACACGAGCGCCCGTGTCAGCTTAAAATGTTGATTCTCCTATTTTCTTGTTTTTGGTCCGAGTGTTGAGCTGCGAGGGTGTTTTGGGCATTTCCAACCAGTGCCATGGGATTTTCACTATTTAGAAGAGTTTTTATGAGGAATTAGGGGACTATTTTTTTGACTGGAACGAATTACACGATTCAAGATTAGAGAGAAGACAAGGTTTTTGGAGGGCGGAAGATTCTCATGAGCGGAAGCAATTGACGATCCAAGTTCACCCCAATACTTGTAATGTCTAATTTTTATCTTGTATTTCCTTTGAACAATATGAGTAACTAAACCCCCCAATGCTAGGGGATGTCCCTGATTTGAATCTCTAAACGACTTTGAATTCTTATTTTCAGTAATATATTTGTTTTTCATAATCAATTTAATTGTTCAATGTTTCTAATGCCTTCTCTGTTGGACCAATAGAGATTGATTCACGATTAACAATTAGGCCGGACCGCCATTGTTAATGCTTTTGTACGATTACGTTATAGTAGATATCACCTAGGACTAGGGAAATCCTATAGCAACCGGTAAATTCTTGATAAAACGAATGCTTGATTTCATCATAAATTCCTATGGACTTAGAATTTAGGATGAATGATCAGAGGTTTTACCACTGAGGACTTAGGGGAAAATAGACGAAAGAATCGGTAATTGATTATTTTGAACTTGTCAATGAAATAAGGATTTAGAGTTGTTACATGACAAATCATACACCTTGCCCTAACATGTTTCTCATATTTGTCAAAACCAATTTACTATTCTGTTATATTTTCTCACTGTTAATTCATAATTTGCAAAATAATTTTAAAACCCCCTAATATGTTTTGTTCAATTGATGATAGTTGAACTCGGTATTTATACGCAGTCCTTGAGATCGATACTAGAGATTTCCCCCTATTATTACTACATTGGCGAAAGTAGTACACTTGATATTTTTCTGATCAAGTTTTTAGCGCCGTTGTCGGGGACATCTGAAATATAGAGTTTGATTTGATTTCAATTGAAATTTTGTTGCTCTGCGACTAAAATTTTACTTTCTGCATATATTTTTAATTTTTTTATTATTAATCTCTGTCTAATCTGTGTATGCGAGGAAAGACCTCAGTTGAATTTCCTTTTGACGCAGAACCAGAGCGATCTTTACACGTTAGACTTAGAAAAGCTAAACAAGCAAGACTAGTAGATTCAGAAGCGGACACTTCAATTTCAGAACCCGAAAGAGAGGAAGAAGTTTTTTGTCATTCCGATACAGAATCAGACAGAGAAACAATCATGGCTGAACCTCAAGAGAGACTTCTTGGGGACTATGGAGGAGTAAATACTCCAGCAAGTCGGTTGACTATTGTGAATCAACAGGTAAATGTTGCACACTTTTAGCTGCACCCTACAACAATCCGACAGCTTGAGAAGAGACCTTTCACATGGAAGATTAATGAAGATGTAAATAAGCATTTGCAAAGGTTTCTTACTATGAGCACTACTTTGAAGATTGAGGGGCACTCTGAAGAAGCAAAAAAATTAAGAATGTGAAATTCTGGTACAGATGTGTGATGTCATAGTGTAATGTCATAACATCGCAATCTGCTGAACAAGGCAATAATAGAAACAATAACACACTGAATTGTTCACCCAGTTCGGTTCAACAACCTACATCTGGGGGCATACCAAGCCAGGAAGGAAGTCCACTATTAGTAGTATCAAATTACAGACTCAACAAACCAGTTGACAATCTACCTAATTTAATCACTACCCAATGACCCTTCTACCTAAGTCCTCCCTAGGTAAGAGACTCCATCTCACTTCCTATCATTACTATGATGTCTAGCAGTCAACTACACCGTCACTGCATCAACAACTTGATTACCAACAACTGTACAATCATAGAAGACACCCTTCCATGACACCCTTTGGAGTTGCTTCAAAGCTTCCTCCAAGAACATTACCAAACACAAACTCATTACCTACAGGTTTCTGAGTTACACACAGTGACCATCTCACAACCCGAGTGGTTCACTTTGACAAAGCCCTAAAGATCTACATCTTGGACCCGCACCTATTCTAGGTTACAAGCACTCTATTTATAATGTAATCCAACTGGATTTGGGCCTTCAAATCAGATCATATCTTCTGTAACAAATCTGCTTCTAAATAGATCTTCAATCATATCTACAATTAAATCTTCAATTATTTACTCTGAATATTCTCCATATCTTTAAGCTTTAAATGCGCAAGAAACTGATCTGATTGTAACAGAATATCTCTCCCTTGATCTTCGCCTATATTCTCTGATTCTCTATAGCAGAATTTCTCATTCACACCAGAAACACGTGCAGCCCTAATCACATAACTATCTGATGTTTTAATGTTCTGGTATAGTGATGTTAAGACATCGCATGTGACATCACTCTTCAGTACTTTAACTCTTCAGCAATAAACCAGAATGTTAGCTATACTGTTAGAAGCTCATGTTGCAACATCAATCATGACATCAACATTGTTTTAACAAAATTTCAGCCAATAACTAGAACTTACAATCTCCCCCTTTGGCTAATTTTGGCTAAAACAACTATATAACCATTACAACTTAAATCACCGCAGTAAATACAACTCTATACTACTGTCAGTAGTTAACAGTAACCACTGAACCTATCAGTAACCATCAGTAGCTACTGTGCGCAGCAATCCTGGAGAACATCTTCTAGGGAATAGTTGAATGATGTTAAGACATCATGTCTGATACCTTCTTTTGGCAGCACAACCCACCACAATCACTTCAGGCAGCACATCAGGAGGAAGAAGTAGGAAGTCCCGAAGTTGTGCACTCAGATAACAGAGATCTGGTGTACATGAGGAATAAGATTTTAGACACTCCCCCTTGATGTAGCACATTTCTTTTTCCTTTCAACTCAGACCTGGAAACATTGTGGAAGACTCCCCCATAAAAGAAGTGTGTGTCTGTTCACCAAAGACCAATGGTGGCATGAGAGAATTCTGCACACCTTCTTTGATCAGACCCCCTGGTCAATCTGTGGCATAACATGACACGTTGAGAAGTGTCATTCTGCCAGCCCAGGAAACTCAGAACACAGGTCACAACTGTGTTCATAACTCAGGACACAAGTCACAAAGATTCAACATTAACTCAAGGATGTACCATCCTCTTCTGCTGCAACAGGAATTGTAGGTTCCAAGCAAAACCACTGTGCAACCCATATAGACCTTCTCTCTCCTTTCTCCCCCTTTTTAGCCACAAATTGGCAAAGGAAACCCTCACAATACCAGACCCAAGAAGTGCTTACCCAAACACGAATAAAAGCCATAAGACTTATGAGATACAAACACTCACTGGCTGAAGGAGAACAAATTAACCCCTATAAATAGCTGACCAGTAACTTAGAAATTAACGAGCCTTGAATATGTCAATGTTCTTGGTCAAACAAACGCTATTTTAGGTATCAAAAACTGCATTCAAATTCAATGCCTACCTTCCAAAAACTGCCTTGACTGCCTTAAATAATTTACAACTGAATCTTGCCATAAATTAGGCCAATAACGCTCCATGCACAGTCTAAGCCACGTGTTTCACTTTATCCTAACACCACCGTCCAAAATACCACCCTGTTTGGCTCAAGCAAAAACATGTCTTATATCATGTTCTGACATCTCTTCAGACATTGCCTGCTGGCTCATTAACCACATCTTCTTATTTAATAGATGCAACTTCTCACAACTTCTTCTAGATTGCTTCCAACCATCAGCTAAGTACACCACTTTTGCTTTTCAGACCTCTCCTGTATCGGCACTATCTTATCACACTGCACAAGTTTGATCAGTACACATGATGCAATAGGCTATAGTAATCAGTTTTACACTCAACGCCCTTCATGATATCCCACCAATAATGCCACATTCCTCATGGGGATTATAGGTACAAGATATGCCAAGTCCAAAGGACAACAACCCATTTGATTGGAAATTTTTCAGACAAGATAAACTTCTTTCTGTCCTTACATACACCAGCTCCTAATGAAGTCTTCAATATGATAGTAGCCATGTATTTCCTGAACTACTTACCACCAAGATTAGAATCTGCCCATTCTAATCCACACTATGTCAGAACTGCCACTTCAGACTATAATGCTGCTTCTTCAAACTCCATAAGTATGGTACATACCCAACCATAATGTTGTAACAACATGTAGGACATCAGCACGAGTAGTTATACCAGAAGGAATAACATCAGACAACTAGACAAGACCTAGCCTCATCCTACTAGGACCACTTCCACCCAGGCACCAAGCACGAAGTTCTGGTAACCAATATGTCAGGAAAAGCAGGTTCCCAAGAAAAACAGATTCCCACACCAGAGACTACTCTGACTGGTCAGGCGATACAAACAATGCCATATTATCCATTATAAATATCAAACCTCCTTGCTCCTATCAGCACACCAAGGAAGGAAACATGAGTTAGTCTAACAAGAATGCAGCAAAGAGGCGCATGCAAGAGGACAAGAAGCCAGATCCTCAGAAGTTGAAGGACACAACCCTGTCCAAAGCTGGATCATCTTCTGGAGCAACAAGAACACGCAAGACATCAGAAACCAGGATGAAGACTATCAAGAAAAACCAAGTGCAGCTTCAAGCAACTGAAGATGAATAGGATGAAGATTGGAAGACTTTTCTTGATTCGGGGGGTTGGGATAATCTTTAGACACTTTGTTTGTTGTTTTTACTAATCTTGTAACCTTTCATCAATGCAATAAATTTCGGTTTTACTTCTGTTCCATTTACACAACTGTACAAGACACTAAATCCTCATGTAAACAACTCTTCAATTTACTTTAACCTAAGTGCCAACACCAACAACTCCCATAATATCATTCTCCCCCTAAGAAGAACACGTTCCATCAACACATACCCCTACTGAGTTCTTCCAAAACTTGCATAGAAACACAAATTTTCCACAAACAAAGCTGTCCTTCAGACTCCTCCTCAGAAACATGTGCACATATGATTTAAACAATTAGCTTCACAAGGGTAGAACCATTTATGTCCACACCAACATGCCATCCAACAGCCTAATGTCATAACATGTTATCTGACATTATCTCCTCACAAGATTAAACCAATCTTCACAATCTTGATCAGCATGCAATCTTTACAATATATATACCTTTGCAGCCAAAATCCACAGACAAGTATTCCCCCTGTCATGGTTAACAATGCTCTAGATGAGGATGAACATTTGAGCACACTTGCTGAGCACATGCATTTTGGCACCATTGTCCCTTTCTCCAAAGGCATTCATTCCTTACCATGCTCTTCATCTTCAGACTTCCAATCAATACCTGAACTACATTTTCCATCCAAGGTAGACCTTCTACTTCATCATCCTCCCGTATGACTATGTAGACGCTCCTCAGGCATAATGTAGGCACCACGCTTCTGAACCAGAGCATAATCATCCTTCATCAAGAATATCCAACCAGATAATGTCCCAACACACGTTAGAACCTCTGCCACCCACCAAGACATTATCACCATGATTCTTGATATGTTCCGTCAACTGGACCATTTGATTCAACTCTAAGACCCTTAAACCTTGAAAATACTTTCATAAAGTAAATTTTCAACCCTTCTGCCGTCCTATACTTTAACCTTAGACAAATACACAGTCTCCCGTCAATCTATATTGTCATCAGTTGACTGCACAAATATTCAACTATTGTCATGCAAGATACAACCTTATGTCTGGTCTGACATCCTTTTTCTGCAGACTTGAGGCACTGATTGATCCTTCTTTTGCTAATCCATCCCACAGATCACATTAGATTAGGTAAGTGGCTTGACCTGATACTTTACCGTGAGAATAATGTTTCAACATCACCAGTCACATGACCCAGCATACTCTCATCTTCCAAGAATCTTCAAACCTTTGATGCCATCTTTATTAGGTTACCATAACTAAGCTCAAGAGATAACTTATCAAGATCTTCACTCCCGCATGAAAACTTTGACAGTGATCCTCTTTAGCTTTGGCTCTACCTTCTTCTTTCACCATCAAAAGGATGAAGAAGTCACAGTCCAGAGCAGATTAGTCTTCTACTTCTGATCCTTCGCAGACATCAATTCCAATTGAACAAAGGTTGATTGACATAATAAGCTCAGCTTCTTTCTTGATGAATCCTCACACAGCCCCGATGCCTCCTCTTCTAAGTCAGGAGTAGGTTCCAAACAGATGTGATAAACACATTTGTTTAGCCCCCAAGCATCTGTTATGTCACAATCTCTTCACACCAAAAGATCCATAAACCAGAGATTGATCATACAATTTCTTCAGACCTCTTTTCACCATACTTATATAAGAGTTCCTTTATGAGTGGGCTTGGAATGAACAAGCTAGTTGAAGATGTCCTCATACATCACCACATCTTCAGAGGAGAGGAGAATGTTGCAGTCTTAACTTAAAACCACCAGGAATTTTCCATCAGATATATATATATATATATGCAGCGGAACATACACCTGAAAACTCCTCTACTACCTTCAGGCATAAAAACCCTTGCCCAACACTCCAAGTGCACTAGGTCAACCCATACAACAGCAGGCCTGATAACTTCATTCTTTACTCCAAGGGCTAATATAAAATACTCTATGAACTGACTATCTTCCTTGCTCATGAACCAGAAAGTATCTTCCCTAGATCTCATCCAGAAACAGACAGGATGCCTGCTCTGATACCAATTGAAATTCTGGTACAGATGTGTGATGTCATATTGTAATGTCATAACATCGCAATCTGCTGAACAAGGCAATAATAGAAACAATAACACACTGGATTGTTCACCCAGTTCGGTTTAACAACCTACATCTGGGGGCATACCAAGCCAGGAAGGAAGTCCACTATTAGTAGTATCAAATTACAGACTCAACAAACCAGTTGACAATCTACCTAATTTAATCACTACCCAATGACCCTTCTACCTAAGTCCTCCCTAGGTAAGAGACTCCATCTCACTTCCTATCATTACTATGATGTCTAGCAGTTAACTACACCGTCACTGCATCAACAACTTGATTACCAACAACTGTACAATCATAGAAGACACCCTTCCATGACACCCTTTGGAGTTGCTTCAAAGCTTCCTCCAAGAACAATACCAAACACAAACTCATTACCTACAGGTTTCTGAGTTACACACAGTGACCATCTCACAACCTGAGTGGTTCACTTTGACAAAGCCCTAAAGATCTACATCTTGGACCCGCACCTATTCTAGGTTACAAGCACTCTATTTATAATGTAATCCAACTGGATTTGGGCCTTCAAATCAGATCATATCTTCTGTAACAAATCTGCTTCTAAATAGATCTTCAATCATATCTACAATTAAATCTTCAATTATTTACTCTGAATATTCTCCATATCTTTAAGCTTTAAATGCGCAACAAACTGATCTGATTGTAACAGAATATCTCTCCCTTGATCTTCGCCTATATTCTCTGATTCTCTATAGCAGAATTTCTCATTCACACCAGAAACACGTGCAGCCCTAATCACATAACTGTCTGATGTTTTAATGTTCTGGTATAGTGATGTTAAGACATCGCATGTGACATCACTCTTCAGTACTTTAACTCTTCAGCAATAAACCAGAATGTTAGCTATACTGTTAGAAGCTCATGTTGCAACATCAATCATGACATCAACATTGTTTTAACAAAATTTTAGCCAATAACTAGAACTTACAGAATGATTTCGTTCACTCTTTCTGAAGATGTTGAAGAGTGGTTCTACTCATTACCTGCCGGGAGTATTGCTACTTAGGAAGAGATGGAGAAAACTTTTCTTAACGAATACTTTCCTGTTTCTGTTTATATTCGAAAAAGATATGATATTGTGAATTTTAAGCAGAAGGAAGGAGAGTCACTTGGTGATGCTTATAATAGGTTTAAGAGGTTATTGGTAGCTTGTCCCACTCACAATATGGATCAAACTGGACAGATGCAAATGTTTGTAAATGGCCTCAGAATGAAGACAAAGGAACTTATTGATACAGCTGTTGGTGGCTCATCCAACTTTACAATAACCACTGGTATTAAGAAGATCACTGAAGCCATTGCTGCAAATGAACATTTGGAATTATATGACCGAAGTGTGAGTAAACCTGAGGGAGTGATTGAGTTGAAACTTGCTAATCAAGTGGTAAAGATGGAAGATTAGATTGCTGCTGAAGTTGAAAGAAGACTCAAGGCTATGAATGTAGGTACACAAACTATAGCCCAAGTTCAACCTGTGAAAGCTGTTAACTGTGAGATTTGCGGTGTACCTCATTTTGCTATGAATTTCATTGCAACTACAAAACAAATTGAAGAGATACAATTTTTGAAGCAGAACAACCCATTTGCTAATACTTACAATCTCGGGAGAAAGAATCATCCTAACTTCTCCTGGAAAGATTAGAATCAACCACAGTACCAACAACAACAACAGTCTCCTAAGAAAGTAGAGTGGGAAATAGCCATTGAAAAGATGGCAGCTCACAATATGCAATTTCAATAAGAGACCCGAAATCATCAAAGGAACACCACCGCTTCGATAAAAAATCTTGAAGTTCAGATGGGTCAGATAACACAACAAATCTCTATGCAAGCTCAAGCTACCCTTCCGAGTACAACAGTACCAAATCCAAGAAATCATGAGAACATTAATGTTGTCACAACAAGAAGTCAAAAAGTTGCTAAGGATAAAGAAGAAAGGGAAACAAATGGTGATTATGTCATAGAGGTAGATCTGGAAGTGAGGGAAAATAAGCAAGAACTAGAAGAAACTATACCACCTGTAAAGCCAACTGACGAGAAAAAGAAAAAGGAGGTTAAACCAGTGATTAAGTTACCATACCCTCTGAGGGGGACAAAGAAGGATCTAAAAGAGAAAGACTTTGAGAAATTTATCACAATGTTCAAAACGTTAGAGATCAATATGCCTTTGTTTGAAGCACTCGAGCAAATGCCCACGTACAAAAAATTCATGGAAGAGGTAATCGGTAAAAAGAGACCAATAGGAGAAGAGATGGCAATGTCAACGGATAAGTGTAGTGAAATAATACAAGGTGGAAGAATCCCCAATAAGCGGAAGGATCCTGGATCTGTAGCAATCCCATGCATTATAAAAGACAGAACTTTCAAGAAGGTCCTAATTGATTCTGGTGGTAGTGTGAGCCTCATGCCATTATCTATTTTTAAAAAGCATGGTATTGGAAAGGTGAGCGATACAGGGACAAAGTTAAAATTTGATGATCACACCATTAAGTGGTCATATGGGGTAGCAGAGGATGTACTGGTGACAATTGATAAATTTAGATTTCTAGTTAATTTTGAGATCATGGATATTCCGGAAGATGAAGAGACCCCTATCATTCTTGGTAGACCATTATTGCTTACAAGTCGATGCAATTTCGATATGGAAAAAGGCACCCTTACTTTAAAAGCATATGATGAGGAAATAACGTTGAAAGTGTTTGAGATAAAAAACCAAAGGGAAGAAAAAGATAATCGCTCTCCAATTGGCATAATCAGAACATGTGGGGAAATCCAAATCCCAAGACCACCACCAGAGAAAGTATCACGCATAATCTTGCAGAGGGAGCCATCGTCTTCAGCTTCCATTCCTAAAGTCGAGAGAAAGAGGAAAAAGTGGCATCGAGGCAAGGCTATAGAAGTGGGAAGTCACTTGTTGCAAAAAGGGGACTATATCTATGAAAAAGACGGTTTCCTTGTTTCAAAAAAACAAGCAACAAGGTGTGGAAGCTTAAGGATCCTCCATAACAGGGCGAATGTGTAACACCCCACTTTCCCATTTTATAAAATATACGAATATTACATATAAAATCAGAGTTTCAAACTTTACAAGTAGGATCCTACACCAATAAAACCAACATCAAAACTTCTTTCATTAAATGAAAACAAAGCAGCGGAAATAATTATTTCATAAGTTCACGGCACACTAGCCAAAATACTCCAAAACTCCACATAAACTCATGGTCCTCAAAATATTGAATTTAAAAGACATACGTAACAAAAATTCAATAAAAAATAACAACTAATAAAATCCCCAAAATTCCCGTGTTACGTATCAGAGCGACTCCTACGACTCAAACAGGCAACACGCACTCCAAGCAACTCAAGTACCTGGATTATCTGTACTTCCGATGAAGCACAGACACAACAACAACAGAGGGGTGAGAATTACATTTAATAATAAACGGAAAATAACACATGATAAGAGTAGTTACTCACACACAATCATACAATCACATAATCACGACCTACTTGTCACTTTCAATCATAATTCAATCAACATATAATAATAATGCAATGCGACTCAACAACAGACACAATGCATGTGGTACCAAAATCACCATGGTTCATTCAATCGAACCTGGATAAATCACATACACCCCTACTTGGCAATGATTTATCCCACCACACTCCACATTGGAGTTCGGATGAATCACATACACTCCTCCTGAGCAATGATTCATCTCCACCGACACACCATGCATGCATGACATCAATATGCATATAATTCATGTATAATCATAATCATACATTTCCACGATCCTCCTGATCACAATCAATACATAACACCACAGGAAACACCTCACACGACGTTAATTAGCTAATTACTAATTAATTCACCAAAATTACTAAATCAATTATTTTTATCACCAATCCTACTATCCCCAACCTCTCAAACCAAAAGAAACCACTTCGGATGCGAAAACGGGAAAGAAATTGCGAAACGGTAAAATTCTGCACACTCGCTGGCCATACGCGTATTGCAAGCTCGCTCGCCCATCCTTACGCGTATCCTACGCGTAAGGCCTCTTCCCCCACCCTGCCATACGCGTATTATCCTACCTATTATGCGTATGGGCAGAGACATGTTTTCTCCTCAAAAATCCCATTCTCAGATCTGGTTACGCGTATCTCCTAACCGTGCTAATTGAAATCTCCTACGCGTAATGCCCTCATAATGCCTTGCCATACGCGTAACAACATGCCTGTTACGCGTATTGGCCTCCTGCACACCAATCCATACGCGTACCACCCTCCATGTTACGCGTATGGGCAGAGACTGGGAAATATGTCCATTCCCCATACCAGTCCGAATTCTGTCACTTTGATCTCTCTTCTACATTTTCAAATCAATCCTAAAAGTGTTCTACGTCAATTTTAGGACCTATGATTTCATCTCACAATTCCACCTATCATTACTACATTAGAATTACAGGTCTTAGATCCAATTCTTCCTCTCAACCTGCATCAAAACAGATCTGCAACTCAATGTATTCATACAGCAGCAACAACAACAGAATTCATGACAGAATAAATCGATTCACACAATTTCATCATCAAATCAGTCATACCACAACAGATCAACAAAACAGAATTAGGCATACAAATTCCTACGAGGGAAATGATCCCTCACTACCCTTTCATGCTATTATCCCCTGTATTGAACCCATTCTCCCCCCTTACCTCGAATCCCTGACCAAATTCCTGCGAAAATTTGATGAAGATGGGTGCCCTAGCTCTCCCTTGTTCTTCCCTTCTCCTTAGCCTTTCTCCTTCTCTCTCTAAATTCTGATTATGGTTAACCCCTCACTAATTCTCACTAAACCAGCTTAATGACTAAACTGCCCTTCCTATTTTCCATCAGCCCATTATCTAATTAATTAAATTAGATTTTAATTTACTAATAATATTAATAATAATAATAACCATAATAATAATAATAATATGAAATATACTATTAATAATAATAATACTAATAACAATAAGTTCCATGTTACTATTAATGGACACACCCCCACCTTATCACTATTAACATTACCCCTTCGCACTCAAACACCCCCTAAACAAGGCCAAACAATGGAAAATAAAACACGACGATTAAATAATTTAAATTGGGGTGTTACAACTCTCCCCCACTTAAATTATTTTCATCCTCGAAAATGTACCTGATGGAAATAGCTCCGGATACGACTCTCGCATCCTGCTCTCCATTCCCAGGTCACACTTCCGCCAGCAGCTCCTCCCCAAGCCACTCTCACCAAGGGTATCTCCTTTCCTCTGAGTTGTTTCATCTTGTGATCCTCGATCCTTATCGGCATCGCCTCCACAGTAAGATTATCCCGGATCTGCACCTCATCCCTCGGGATAACATGAGATGGATCAGATACATACTTTCGAAGTTGCGACACATGAAACACGTCATGCAAGTTCGAAAGTTCAGGAGGTAACGCCACCCTATAAGCAACTGCACTAACTCTTTGCAAGATCTGATACGATCCAATAAACTTAGGATCCGGCTTCTTTGATTTCAATGCACATCCAACACCGGTCATTGGGTTAACTCTCAGGAACACGTGATCACCTTCACTGAATTCCAAGTCTTTCTTCCGATTATCATGATAGCTTTTCTGCCTACTCTGAGACGTTTTCATCTTCTCGCGGATCATCTGAATTGTCTCAGTAGTCTTTTGCACAATCTCAGGTCCAAGCACCACATTCTCACCTATTTCATACCAACACAGAGGCGTCCTACACCTCCTACCATACAAAGCTTCGAAAGGTGCCATTCCAATGCTAGAATGGTAACTATTGTTATACGTGAACTCGATTAATGGCAAATGAGTATCCCACGCACCACCTTTCTCCAACACACAGGCTCTCAGCAAATCTTCCAATGACTGAATATTCCTCTCTGACTGACCATCAGTCTGTGGGTGATAAGCCGAGCTCAAATTCAATTTAGAACCCAATGCTTCCTGCTGGCTCTTCCAAAATTCCAAAGTAAACCTCGAATCTCTATCCGACACTATGCTCGATGGAACACCATGTAACTTCACAATTATCCTGATATAAATCTCTGCCAGCTTTGACAATGGAAAACTGATATTAATTGGTATGAAATGAGCGGATTTCGTAAGTCGATCCACCACTACCCAAATAGCATCAAAGTCTCTCGCCGTATTTGGAAACCCAGTAACAAAATCCATAGTAATACTGTCCCATTTCCATTCCGGAATCTCTAACGGTTGCATTAATCCCGAAGGCTTCTGGTGCTCCACTTTTGACTTCTGACATGTCAAACAAGCATAGACAAACTGAGCTATGTCCCTCTTCATACCGGACCACCAAAACAACCTCTTCAAGTCATGCTACATTTTTGTAGCTCCCGGATGAATACTCAAACTACTTCGGTGGCTCTCCTCTAATATCACTTTCTTTATTTCCGCATTATCCGGTACACAAATTCTGCCCCGGAATCTCAATACCCCAACAGTATCCACTTTAAAGTCACTATCAGAATCATTGCTTCCTGTAGGAATCAAGTCCACCAGCTTCACATCAAGCTTCTGATTTTCTTTAATTACATCCAAAAAGTCATTATTCACCTTCAGCATACCCAATCTAACACTCTCCGGTGTAGTTTCACAAACCATACTCAAGTCTCTGAACTGTTCAATCAACTCCATTTCTTTCACCACAATGCAGGCATATGAATTGTCTTCTGACTGAGAGCATCTGCTACAACATTAGATTTTCCCGGATGGTAACTCAAATTAAAATCATAATCCTTCAAGAACTCTAACCACCTCCTCTGCCTCATATTCAACTCCTTCTGATCGAATAAATATTTCAGACTCTTGTGGTCCCTGAATACTTCAAATCTTGATCCATACAAATAATGTCACCAAATTTTTGATACAAAAACCACTGCAGCTAGTTCAAGATCATGAGTAGGATAGTTCCTCTCATGCACCCTCAACTGCCGTGAAGCATATGCCACCACTTTGCCATCTTGCATTAACACACCGCGTAATCCCATCTTAGACGCATCACAATACACTACAAAAGGATCATTTGGACTTGGTAGAATTAACACTGGCGCTGTAGTCAATTTCTTCTTTAGTTCCTCAAAACTTTCCTCACAAGCAGCATCCCAAACAAAAGCTTGATTCTTTCTGGTTAGCTGAGTCAATGGTAACGCCAAATTAGAAAACCCTTCAATGAATCTTCTGTAGTAACCTGCTAAACCCAAGAAGCTTCTAATCTCCGTTGCTGTCTTCGGAGCTTCCCACTGAAGTACTGCACTTACTTTAGATGGGTCCACCGCTATGCCATCACCAGAAATAACATGACCCAAGAAACTCACAGTCCTCAACCAGAATTCACATTTTGATAACTTTGCGAACAATTTATTATCCTTCAACACCTGAAATGCAATACTCAAATGTTATGCGTGATCCTCGTCAGTCTTAGAATAAATTAGTATATCATCAATAAATACCACAATAAACTGATCTAAATAAGAGTGAAAGATACGGTTCATATACTCCATAAACACGCCCGACGCATTAGACACTTCGAAAGGCATTACTGCATATTCGTAATGTCCATAGCGGGTCCTGAATATCACCTTCTTTTACTCTAATCTGATGGTAACCCGACCTCAAATCAATTTTGATGAACACAAGAGCTCCTACCAGCTGATCCATTAAGTCATCAATCCTCGAAAGTGGATACTTATTTTTAATGATGACTTTGTTCAACTGACGGTAATCGATGCACAGACACATACTACCATCCTTCTTCTTCACCAACAACACTGGAGCTCCCCACGGCGGCACACTTGGTCTAATAAACTTCTTATCAAGCAATTCTCCAATCTAAGACTTCAACTCTGCCAATTCTGATGCCGACATCCTATACGGCGCCATGGATATGGGTCTAGTACCAGGAACAAGATCAATAGTAAATTTAACTTTTCTCGTCGGAGGCAACTCTGAAATGTCATCTGGAAATACTTCAGGAAATTTGTTCAGCACTGGCAACTCATTAACCGAAGTCTTACTTTCGACAGATAATGAGGCAAACACTGCAAACATCTTAGCTTCATTCTCCAACAATGTCCTCAACTCCCTGCTAGACAACGAATCCGTTAATGCTTCCTCTTCAGGAGTAAGAAACAATAACATCTTCCTAAAGCAATCAATATAAACTCGGTTGAACTCCAACCAGTTCATTCCCAAAATAACAACGAGATTACTGAGTGGCAAACAAATCAAGTCCACTCTGAAATCTCTACCAAACATAGTCAGCGGACACTTCAAACACACCAAGGAAGTAACCACAGAACCAATGGATGTAGTTTCAATCGTCATCCTCTAATCTAGAGTAGACGGCACAATCCCTAATCTCTTCACACAATCAACAGAAATAAATGAGTGGGTTGCATCCGTGTCAATGATAATCAAAGGAATGTCATTAATAAAACAAGTACCTTTGACGGAACGCTCCTCACCGGTGGATTGGGCTCCCACCAAGGCAAACACCTTCCCACTGGCCTGAGGTATCTTTGGCTTCTCATAATGGGTGCTGATATGCCCCTTCTCTCCACAGTTATAACAGGTAGGCATAGTGGCTTTACAATCAGATATAACATGACCTGGTCGACCATACTTGAAACACTTCTTCACTTAATTAGGACAATTATTAGAACGGTGACCCGCGCCACCACATCTGAAACACTTGAGAGTATCAGGAGCCACTCCTTCCCCTTTTGGTTTCTTTCCTGCTGCAGCTTTCTATTTCCCCTTATCAGTTGGAGCACTGTAAGGAGTACCTCCAAACCTCTGCTTACCCTTCTTCTCATTCACAGCTTTGTAAAGAGCAATCCAGGCTCTATTATCATTGTCATAGATTCTGCTTCTGCTTACCAGCTCTGGATAGTTTCTTATTTTCTGACAAGCAATTCCCAGTTTGATCTCGAGACGCAGCCCATTCTCAAACTTCAAGCACTTAGAAGTCATTGCCTCTTCTGAATTGTAATGAGCACTATACTGAACCAATTCCTCAAACCGAGCAGCATATTCAGCAACAGTCAAGTTTCCTTGTTTCAGCTCTAGGAACTCAATCTCTTTTGCACTTCGGATGTCTTCCGGAAAATACTTTTCCAGAAACTCAGCCTGAAACACTGTCCAAGTAATCTCAGTACCCGCAGCTTCCAACCTCTGACGACTATTGTCCCACAAGGCTTCAACCTCTCCTTCCAGCATATGAGTGTCACACCGTACCTTCTGAGCATCACTACATTCCATGGTCCTGAAGATCTTCTGAACAGCCTTCAGCCATTTCTGTGCAGCCTCTGGGTCCAAAATACCTCCCTCATATGTAGCCGGATTATTGCTCTGGAACTGAGCTAAGTCACGGAACTGCGCACCTCCAGCCTGATTAGTGTTCTCTACCGCTTGTGCCATGGCTTGCATAGCAGCAGCAAGAGCAGCATCATTCCTTCCTGCCATACTGTTCAACAAACAACATACGGTCAGAACACACAACTCGCTCCTATTCTAAGGACAGACTCTACTACTCAAACTGGCCGGACAGACCGACCTGCTCTGATACCAATTGTAACACCCCACTTTCCCATTTTATAAAATATACGAATATTACATATAAAATCAGAGTTTCAAACTTTACAAGTAGGATGCTACACTAATAAAACTGTTCTGGACTGGGCCAGGGTCTGCCCCTCAGTCGAGAAGGCCCAACCCACAGGACATGGGAGGGCCCAACAAGGACCTCTTTACAAGACCACTGTCGGGCACGTGCCACACCTTAACATGGTCGGGCTTAGCAGAGTCCGTCAAGCAGAGGCATCGAGCCCCCCAGGGCTCGCTCTTCCTCGACACTCATGTGCTCCTCCCCGTGAGGAGCCATATCCATCCACAAGCAAGTCCTCCCCGCGAGGACACGTCTCTCCCCGACACGCAAGACTCCTCCCCGCGAGGACACGTTCTCACGTAACTGCCCACTCCCGATGGAATCGGTCTGCCCTAGTTCCGGAGATCTAGGAGCGGTTACCCTAGGGCGAAGACCACGTGCTGGTCTTCACTATGCCATGTAAGCCCAAGCAGTTACTTGGATTGGGGCTGGCAATCCAGCCCAATGCAAGTAACCGTTGGCGCCGCGCTGGGGGATCTCTATAAATACCCTCTCACTTGAGAGGGTCAGGTTACACACACACATTTTCTTACTATCATCTCTGTACTTGCTATTATTCTTTGACCGTTACCTTACTTGAGCGTCAGAGTACCTTGCAGGTACACCTCCCCTCCCCCCGCCATCTTTCAACCTCACCGGAGCTGAAGCCCAGACGACGTTGTTGGCCACCAGATACTGTCTGATCCAGGTACGATCAAAAACCAACATCAAAACTTCTTTCATTAAATGAAAACAAAGCAGCGGAAATAATTATTTCATAAGTTCACTGGACACTTGCCAAAATACTCCAAAACTCCACATAAACTTGTGGTCCTCAAAATATTGAATTTAAAAGAGATATGTAACAAAGATTCAATACAAAATAACAACTAATAAAATCCCCAAAATTCCCGTGTTACGTATCAGAGCGACTCATACGACTCGAACAGGCAACACGCACTCCAAGCAACTCAAGTACCTGGCTTATCTGTACTTCTGACGAAGCACAAACACAACAACAACAGAGGGGTGAGAACTACATTCAATAATAAACGGCAAATAACACATGATAAGAGTAGTTACTCACACACAATCATACAATCACATAATCACGACCTACTTGTCACTTTCAATTATAATTCAATCAACATATAATAATAATGCAATGCGACTCAACAACAGCACAATGCATGTGGTACCAAAATCACCATGGTTCATTCAATCGAACCCGGATAAATCACATACACCCCTACTTGGCAATGATTTATTCCACCACACTCCACATTGGAGTTCGAATGAATCACATACACTCCTCCTAAGCAATGATTCATCACCACCGACACACCATGCATGCTTGACATTAATATGCATATAATTCATGTATAATCATAATCATACATTTCCACGATCCTCCTGATCACAATCAATACATAACACCACAGGAAACACCTCACACGATGTTAATTAGCTAATTACTAATTAATTCACCAAAATTACTAAATCAATTATTTTTATCACCAATCCTACATTCCTCAAGGTCTGACACCTATACCCAACCTCTCAAACCAAAAGAAATCACTTCGAATGCGAAAACGGGAAAGAAATCGCGAAACGGTAAAATTCTGCACACTCGCTGGCCATACGCGTATTGCAAGCTCGCTCGCTCATCCGTACGCGTATCCTACGCGTAAGGCCTCTTCCCCCACCCTGCCATACGCGTATTATCCTACCTATTACACGTATGGGCAGAGACATGTTTTCTCCTCAAAAATCCCATTCTCAGATCTGGTTACGCGTATCTCCTAACCATGCCAATTGAAATCTCCTACGCGTAATGCCTTGCCATATGCGTAACAACATGCCTGTTACGCGTATTGGCCTCCTGTACACCAATCCATACGATATGCAACAGTGGGGTATATTTAAATAAAGCAGTAAAAGAAAATTCAAAATTTCATCAGAGTATATTTAAATTATCATGGTATAGACGGGGGAATCACATTATATTGAAACAAATCATACAACACCTGCTCATAACGATATGCAACAGTGGGGTAGCAATCAACAGAGGAACTCAGTTCCTTACACCCACATTTCAGATTTTAGAATAAAAGCGGAAAATCTAAAACTGAATATCATATATATATATATATATCACATGAAAAGTTTGTCATACATCAAGTTATACATGCACCAGCCAAAAGATATATATACATAATACACAAATATCACAAACGGCCTCCCTAACTACCCGGTGTCACATATCAGAGCCGGCCGACAAAAGAATGAAGTCCTAAGCTTCACAAAAAGACCTCCAGCAACTCTAATCTGCAATGCCTCATAGAGCATTATAAAACAGCAGAAGGGTGAGAAAAACAATCATAATATAATTGCATACAATTATATATTAACACAGAAATGCACATATAGATTTCTCACCACAAACATACAACAGAATCCAAATACCACACAACATCATACATATTTCATTTATATAACACCAATGCATATTAATCGTACACAGTGCAATTATCACCAAGAATATTAATTCATCAATTCCACACATAAACAAACCATAATGACTTATGCAAATGCAAGAGACCGACACAACGACTCTATGCATATGCACATGCGGTACCAACTTCCATTGATTCTCATCACTAGTTCACTCAGGAACTCTACTGGAATCATCGCTCATTACATCACTGTAACTCCCCGTCGGGCATACGATGTCCCCCGTCGCTCACACCCCTCACGGGCACACGACGTTTATGGATCGCTCACACCCCACACGGGCACACGACCCGATCGCTCACACCCCACATGGGCACACGATCGTCTATAACCATCGCTTTCGGTCCTCTTATTTTTAAGGCTATTCATACCTCTTATTTTTAAGGCTCACGATGTTATAGCAGATTCCCTCAGGAATCAAACCGTCACTCAGGACGTTACAACAATGCATATCATGATGCTTGGCATACAAGGACTCATGACATTTAATATGCACACATAAATGCATTCATCTACATCAACTATATTACACTTTGTACTTATGCCCAAAATAATGCATTTAATTACCATACTGCCACAAATCATCACAACACCATTTAAACACATGCATTTACATCATACAACAGTACCTTGCATGATACACACCAGTTACACACAATTATAACGAAAAAAGTCGACAAACCAACACCATTCCAAATTCCGACATAATTAAATCGGCTAACAATTTCCAAACCATCATAATGAGAAAGTACAACTCAATAACTTTCCAACGATACCAAGAATGTAAAAATCGGATAAACGGAACCCAAGTTACGAACGAAAAACGAAAACGATATTTTGAAAAGTCCCATTTTACCATTCTCCTGGCCATACGCGTAGTGCCCTGAGTCATACGCGTACGGCAAAACCTCATATGCGTACCATACGCAAATGGGCAGATGGCCGAGAAAAGTGATATCCCATACGCGTATTGGCCCAAGACTCGCCCATGTTACGCGTATTGACAAGGTCCATACGCGTATGAACATGCCCCATACGCGTATGACCTGGAAAAACCAAAAAAAATTATGCAGAACAAAGTTCTGCGTTTTCCACCACAAATCATCCAATTTTTCACCTACACACCAGAAAATTGCCAATACAATGGCTAACAACATGTATCTATCATGTACCAACAATAATGAACACTAAAAACATGATTTCCAACACATTTAATCGATTTCTAATCAATTTTACATAATATACGTTTTACTAAATTTTTCCAATTCAATCCAATAACAACCACAAACACACATACATAATCATATACAAGCATACAATAACTGAGTTTCGCACCCTTACCCGATTAAATCGATTCTAGAAGTTGTTTTCTTGATTTTCCAAGCTTTTCTCACTTTTCTTCTCTTCTCCTCTTTTCTTCCCCTTTTCCTTCTTCTCTTTTTCTTTCTCTCTATGTTTCTCTCTTTCTATTTTCTATTCTTTCTAACTAAAGAAAAATATCATGAAATGACCAAAATACCCCCACACTCAAATTTCTTGCAAATGTTCCCAAAACCCGATAAAATATCACAACATTGAAAAATAACATATTTTCAGATAAAAGTCGAAAATAAAATAAAAATAATAATAAAATAATCAATACGACTCGATTAAAGAAAAACTGACAAAACTGGGGCGTTACAACTCTCCCCCACTTAGAAATTTTCGTCCTCGAAAATATACCTGAGACAAACAACTCTGGATACGACTCCCGCATCCGACTCTCCAACTCCCAAGTCAAATTGCCCTCAGCAGCGCCTCCCCACGCCACCTTCACAAGTGTAATATCCTTGCCCCTCAACCGTTTCACCTCGCGATCCAAAACCTTAACTGGTAATGCCTCAACCGTAAGGTTCTCCCTTACCTCAACCTCATCCATCGGAATCACATGAGACGGATCTGGAACATACTTCCGAAGCTGTGAAACATGAAACACATCGTGCAAATTCGACAGATTCGGTAGCAACGCCACCCTATAAGCCACATCACCCACTCTCGCGGATATCTGGTAAGGACCAATAAACCGAGAAGTAAGTTTCTTCGATTTCAATGCACGACCCACACCCGTTACCGGTGTAACCCTTAGAAATACATGATCGCCCTCTTGGAACTCAAGATCTTTCCGCCTCCGATCATGATAACTCTTTTGCCTACTCTGAGAAGCCTTCATTTTCTCTTGAATAAGCTTCACTTTTTTCGTAGTTTGTTGCACCAACTCTGGTCCAACCACCGAACTCTCACCAGATTCGTGCCAACACAACGGTGTTCGACACCTTCGTCCATATAATGCTTCAAACGGTGCCATTCCAATACTCGAATGGAAACTGTTATTATACGTAAATTCAATCAATGCAAGATAATTATCCCACGCACCACCTTGTTCAAGAACACAAGCTCGCAACAAATCTTCCAAAGACTGAATCGTCCTCTCCGTCTGACCATCCGTCTGCGGATGATAAGCCGAACTCAATCTCAATTTAGAACCCAAAGCCTTCTGTAAACTTTCCCAAAATCTCGAAGTAAACCTCGGATCTCGATCCGAAATAATACTTTATGGAACCCCATGCAACTTCACAATCACACTAATGTAAATCTCAGCTAACCGCTCCAAAGAAAAACTGATGTCAATCGAAATGAAATGAGCCGATTTAGTCAGTCTATCAACAACCACCCAAATAGCATTATGCCCTCGCTGAGTATTCGGCAACCCTGTCACAAAATCCATGGAAATGCTATCCCACTTCCACTCAGGAATATCCAACGGTTGCAACAAACCACTAGGCCTCAAATGTTCTACCTTCGATTTCTGACAAGTCAAACATGCATAAACAAACTGAGCCACATCTCTTTTCAATCCAGACCACCAGAAAATCTTCTTCAAATCCTGATACATCTTATTCGCTCCCGGATGTATACTTAAATTACTCCGGTGTCCTTCTTCCAAAATCATCTTTTTCAACTCCGCATCATCCGGAATACAAATTCTACCTCGGAACCTCAAAACACCATTAACATCCACTTGAAAATCACTATTCGCATCTTTTTCTCCCACCAACATCAAATTCACAAATTTTACATCCAGCTTTTGTTTCTCACGAACAGTCATCAGAAAATCATTAGTAATCGTTAGCATACCAAGCCTCACGCTATCCGACGTCACTTCACAAACCAAACTCAAATCTCTAAATGATTCCAAAAGTTCCCACTCCTTAACCATTAAAGCGGACATATGTAACGATTTCCGGCTCAATGCATCAGCTACCACATTAGCTTTACCAGGATGGTAATTCAAGCCAAAGTTGTAGTCCTTCAAAAATTCCAACCATCTACGCTGCCTCATATTTAGCTCTTTCTGATCAAACAAATATTTTAAACTTTTATGATCACTAAAGACTTCAAACCTTGCACCGTTGAGATAATGCCTCCAGATTTTCAACACAAAAACCACAGCCGCTAACTCAAGATCATGAGTAGGATAATTTTTCTCATGCACTCTCAATTGCCTCGAAGTATAAGCCACCACCTTACCTTCTTGCATCAGAACACCACCTAGACCAATCAAAGAAGCATCACAATAAACCACAAATGGTTCATTAGGATTCAGCAAAATCAAAATCGGAGCTGTCGTCAATCTTCTCTTCAGCTCATTAAAACTTTCTTCGCACCGAATATCCCAAATGAACGCTTGCCCTTTACAAGTCAACTGGGTCAAAGGAAGTGCTAGCTTAGAAAAACCTTCAATAAACCTTCGATAATAACCAGCCAAACCCAAAAAGCTTCGAATTTCAGTAACAGATCTCGGAGCCTCCCATTGTAGAACTGCTTCTACTTTAGATGGATCCACAGCAATACCATTACCTGAAATCACGTGCCCAAGAAAACTCACTTCCGACAACCAGAATTCACACTTGGACAATTTGGCAAAAAGCTTTCTTTCCTTCAAAACCTGTAAAACAATACGCAAATGCTCCACATGCTCCTCCCGAGACTTAGAATAAATCAAAATGTCATCAATAAACACAACGACAAATCGATCCAAATGCTCGTGAAAAATACGATTCATGTACTCCATAAACACACCTGGCGCATTAGAAACCCTGAACGGCATCACAGAATATTCATAATGACCGTATCGTGTCCTAAAAGCCGTCTTCTGAATATCTTCCTCTTTCACCCTTATCTGATGATACCCTGATCTCAAATCAATCTTACTGAACACACAAGCACCAACCAACTGATCCATCAGATCATCAATCCTTGGAAGAGGATACTTATTCTTAATCGTCACCTTATTCAACTGGCGATAATCGATACACAACTGCATACTTCCATCTTTCTTTTTCACCAATAAAACTGGAGCACCCCAAGGAGAAACACTTGGCCTTACAAACCTCTTCTCCAACAACTCATTCAACTGCTTCTTTAACTCAACCAACTCAGATGCCGACATACGATAAGGTGCCATAGAAACAGGTCTAGTACCAGGAACTAGATCTATAGAAAACTCCACCTCTCTCTCTGGCGGCAAGTCTGAAATATCCTCAGGAAACACTTCCGGAAATTCACACACAACAGGAAACACATCAAGTGAAACTTGACTATCCACAGTCAAAGATGCAAACAAGCCAAACAACTGAGCTTCATCCGCCAAAAGTTTCTTCAACTCTTTGGTAGATAAGAAACTCGAGTCTTCATCTTTCTCAAGAGAAGGAAACCTTACCAGCTTATGATAACAATCAATATGAACCCGATTGAATTGCAACCAATTCATTCCCAAAACCACATCTAAACCTTCCAATGGCAAACACACCAAATCCATCTCAAAGTCTTTACCATAAATGGTCAAAGGACAACTTAGACAAACCAAAGAAGTAGTTACTGACCCCATTGCTGGAGTATCAATAACCATCTCACCACCCATCAAAGACAACACAAGATTCAAATGCTCCGTGCACTCAGACGAAATAAACGAATGAGTCGCTCCAGTATCAATAATAGCAACTAAAGGAGTACTATTAATAAAACAAGTACCTCTGATCAGACGATCTGCACTTGAAGTCTGAGTTCCTGCCAATGCAAAAAATTTCCCACTAGCTGGAGCTTGCTTCGGTTTTGGACACTTCGTACTAATATGACCAGGTTCCCCACAGTTGTAACATTTCACCACATTCTTCCTGGCACAATCAGCTGCAACATGTCCTACACCTCCACAATTGGTACACTTCCTCAAATCTTTCCTGCACTCAAACTGACGATGCCCCAACTCACCACATTTATAACACCTCAGAGGACCAGACATTCCTCCTCCACTTGACCTTTTCTCAAAATTCCCCCTTTGTTTACCCTTATCAGCTGGTGTTACATACGGACCACCACGAAACTGTTGCTTCCCTTTCCTCTCCCTCACACTCTTGTAATAAGTAGAACGAGCCTTACTATCCTCCTCATAAATCCTACAACAATCCACCAAATCAGAAAACCTCTGAATCCTTTGATAACCAATTGCCTGTTTTATCTCAGGACGCAATCCATTCTCAAACTTTACACACTTAGAAAATTCCGCAGTCGCTTCAGCATAATGAGGATAAAACTGCACAAGTTCCACAAACTTAGCAGTATAATCAACAACAGACATATTACCTTGTTTCAGTTCCAAGAACTCAATTTCCTTCTTCCCTCTCACGTCTTTAGGAAAATACCTCCTCAGAAACTCCATACTAAACACAACCCAAGTAATCTCCTCCTCTGCAGCTTCCAACACATGACGAGTACTAACCCACCAATCATCAGCTTCTTCCAATAACATGTGAGTACCCAGTCTCACCTTCTGATCCTCAGCACAATCCATCACTCGGAAAATCCTTTCAATCTCTTTCAGCCATATCTGTGCACCATCAGGATCATATCTCCCTTTGAAGACAGGCGGTTTATTCTTCCTGAACTCATCATTACCTGCAGCATTAGGTGCACCCTGCACAGCTCGAGCCATGGCTTGCATAGCAGCAGCCAAAGCAGCATCGTTCCTACCAGCCATATTCTGTTCATTTCCAATAACAGAAACTATGGTTAAACAAACAACTCACTCCACACCCCACACAGACCAGGACTGACACAAACTGACACGGACTAGCTCTGATACCACTTAATGTAACACCCCCAATCTATACCCCCAATTAAATAAAGCAGTAAAAGAAAATTCAAAATTTAATCAGAATATATTTAAATTATCATGGCATAGATGGGGGAATCACATTATATTGAAACAAATCATACAACACCTGCTCATAACGATATGCAATAGTGGGGTAGCAATCAACAGAGGAACTCAGTTCCTTACACCCACATTTCAGATTTTAGAATAAAAGCGGAAAATCTAAAACTGAATATCATATATATATATATATATATATATATATATATATATATATATATATATATCACATGAAAAGTTTGTCATACATCAAGTTATACATGCACCAGCCAAAAGATATATATACATAATACACAAATATCACAAACGGCCTCCCTAACTACCCGGTGTCACATATCAGAGCCGACCGACAAAAGAATGAAGTCCTAAGCTTCACAAAAAGACCTCCAGCAACTCTAATCTGCAATGCCTCATAGAGCATTATAAAACAGCAGAAGGGTGAGAAAAACAATCATAATATAATTGCATACAATTATATATTAACACATAAATGCACATATAGATTTCTCACCACAAACATACAACAGAATCCAAATACCACACAACATCATACATATTTCATTTATATAACACCAATGCATATTAATCGTACACAGTGCAATTATCACCAAGAATATCAATACATCAATTCCACACATAAACAAACCATAATGACTTATGCAAATGCAAGAGACCGACACAATGACTCTATGCATATGCACATGCGGTACCGACTTCCATTGATTCTCATCACTAGTTCACTCAGGAACTCTGCTGGAATCATCGCTCGTTACATCACTGTAACTCCTCGTCGGGCATACGATGTCCCCCGTCGCTCACACCCCACACGGGCACACGACGTTTATGGATCGCTCACACCCCACACGGGCACACGACCCGATCGCTCACACCCCACATGGGCACACGATCGTCTATAACCATCGCTTTCGGTCCTCTTATTTTTAAGGCTATTCATACCTCTTATTTTTAAGGCTCACGATGTTATAGCAGATTCCCTCTGGAATCAAACCGTCACTCAGGACGTCACAACAATGCATATCATGATGCTTGGCATACAAGGACTCATGACATTTAATATGCACACATAAATGCATTCATCTACATCAACTAAATTACACTTTGCACTTATGCCCAAAACAATGCATTTAATTACCATACGGCCACAAATCATCACAACATTATTTAAACACATGCATTTACATCATACAACAGCACCTTGCATGATACACGCCAGTTACACACAATTATAACGACAAAAGTCGACAAACCAACACCATTCCAAATTTCGACATAATTAAATCGGCTAACAATTTCCAAACCATCATAATGAGAAAGTACAGCTCAATAGCTTTCCAACGATACCAAGAATGTAAAAATCGGATAAACGGAACCCAAGTTACGAACGAAAAACGAAAACGATATTTTGAAAAGTCCCATTTTACCATTCTCCTGGCCATACGCGTAGTGCCCTGAGTCATACGCGTACGGCAAAACCTCATATGCGTACCATACGCAAATGGGTAGATGGCCGAGAAAAGTGACATCCCATACGCGTATTGGCCCAAGACTCACCCATGTTACGCGTATTGCCAAGGTCCATACGCGTATGAACATGCCCCATACGCGTATGACCTGGAAAAACCAGAAAAAATTCTGCATAACAAAGTTCTGCGTTTTCCACCCCAAATCATCCAATTTTTCCCCTACACACCAGAAAATTGCCAATACAATGGCTAACAACATGTATCTATCATGTACCAACAATAATGAACACTAAAAACATGATTTCCAACAAATTTAATCGATTTCTAATCAATTTTACATAATATACGTTTTACTAAATTTTTCCAATTCAATCCAATAACAACCACAAACACACATACATAATCATATACAAGCATACAATAACTGAGTTTCGCACCCTTACCCGATTAAATCGATTCTAGAAGTTGTTTTCTTGATTTTCCAAGCTTTTCTCACTTTTGTTCTCTTCTCCTCTTTTCTTCCCCTTTTCCTTCTTCTCTTTTTCTTTCTCTCTATTTTTCTCTCTTTCTATTTTCTATTCTTTCTAACTAAAGAAAAATATCATGAAATGACCAAAATACCCCCACACTCAAATATCTCGCAAACGTTCCCAAAACCCGATAAAATATCACAACATTGAAAAATAACATATTTTCAGATAAAAGTCAAAAATAAAATAAAAATAAAAATAAAATAATCAATACGACTCGATTAAATAAAAACTGACAAAACTGGGGCGTTACACGTACCACCTTCCCTGTTACACGTATGAGCAGAGACCGGGAAATATGTCCATTCCCCATACTAGTCCGAATTCTGTCACTTTGATCTCTCTTCTACATTTTCAAATCAATCCTAAAAGTGTTCTACGTCAATTTTAGGACCTATGATTTCATCTCACAATTCCACCTATCATTACTACATTAGAATTACAGGTCTTAGATCCAATTCGTCCTCTCAACCTGCATCAAAACAGATCTGCAACTCAATGCATTCATACAGCATCAACAACAACAGAATTCATGACAGAATAAATCGATTCACACAATTTCATCATCAAATCAGTCATACCACAACAGATCAATAAAACAGAATTAGGCATACAAATTCCTACGAGGGAAAGGACCCTTCACTACCCTTTCATGTTATTATCCCCTGTATTGAACCCATTCTCCCCCTTACCTCGAATCCCTGACCAAATTCCTACGAAAATTTGATGAAGATGGGTGCCCTAGCTCGCCCTTGTTCTTCCCTCCTCCTTAGCCTTTCTCCTTCTCTCTCTAAATTCTGATTATGGTTAACCCCTCACTAATTCTCACTAAACCAGCTTAATGACTAAACTGCCCTTCCTATTTTCCATCAGCCCATTATCTAATTAATCAAATTAGATATTAATTTAGTAATAATATTAATAATAATAATAACCATAATAATAATAATATGAAATATACTATTAATAATAATAATACTAATAACAATAAGTTCCATGTTACTATTAATGGACACACCGCCACCTTATCACTATTAACATTACCCCTTCGCACTCAAACACCCCCTAAACAAGGCCAAACAATGGAAAATAAAACACGACGATTAAATAATTTAAATTGGGGTGTTACAACTCTCCCCCACTTAAATTATTTTCATCCTCGAAAATGTACCTGATGGAAATAGCTCCGGATACGACTCTCGCATCCTGCTCTCCATTCCCAGGTCACACTTCCGCCAGCAGCTCCTCCCCAAGCCACTCTCACCAAGGGTATCTCCTTTCCTCTGAGTTGTTTCATCTTGTGATCCTCGATCCTTATCGGCATCGCCTCCACAGTAAGATTATCCCGGATCTGCACCTCATCCCTCGGGATAACATGAGATGGATCAGATACATACTTTCGAAGTTGCGACACATGAAACACGTCATGCAAGTTCGAAAGTTCAGGAGGTAACGCCACCCTATAAGCAACTGCACCAACTCTCTGCAAGATCTGATACGGTCCAATAAACTTAGGATCCAGCTTCTTTGATTTCAATGCACGTCCAACACCGGTCACTGGGTTAACTCTTAGGAACACGTGATCACCTTCACTGAATTCCAAGTCTTTCTTCCGATTATCATGATAGCTTTTTTGCCTACTCTGAGACGTTTTCATCTTCTCGCGGATCATCTGAATTGTCTCAGTAGTCTGTTGCACAATCTCAGGTCCAAGCACTACATTTTCGCCTGTTTCATACCAACACAGAGGCGTCCTACACCTCCTACCATACAAAGCTTCGAAAGGTGCTATTCCATTGCTAGAATGGTAACTATTGTTATACGTGAACTCGATTAATGGCAAATGAGTATCCCACGCACCACCTTTCTCCAACACACAGGCTCTCAGCAAATCTTCCAACGACTGAATAGTTCTCTCTGACTGACCATCAGTCTGTGGGTGATAAGCCGAGCTCAACTTCAATTTAGAACCCAATGCTTCCTGCTGGCTCTTCCAAAATTCTGAAGTAAACCTCGGATCTCTATCCGACACTATGCTCGATGGAACACCATGTAACTTCACAATTATCCTGATATAAATCTTCGCCAGCTTCGGCAATGGAAAACTGATATTAATTGGTATGAAATGAGCGGATTTTGTAAGTCAATCCACCACTACCCAAATAGCATCAAAGCCTCTCGCCGTATTTGGCAACCCAGTAACAAAATCCATAGTAATATTGTCCCATTTCCATTTCAGAATCTCTAACGGTTGCATTAATCCCGAAGGCTTCTAGTGCTCCACTTTTGACTTCTGACATGTCAAACAAGCATAGACAAACTGAGCTATGTCCCTCTTCATACTGGACCACCAAAACAACCTCTTCAAGTCATGCTACATTTTCGTAGCTCCCAGATGAATACTCAAGCTACTCCGGTGGCTCTCCTCTAAGATCGCTTTCTTTATTTCCGCATTATCCGTTACACAAATTCTGCCCCGGAATCTCAATACCCCAACATTATCCACTTTAAAGTCACTATCAGAATCATTGCTTCCTGTAGGCATCAAGTCCACCAGCTTCACATCAAGCTTCTGATTTTCTTTAATTACATCCAAAAAGTCATTATTCACCTTCAGAACACCCAATCTAACACTCTCCGGTGTAGTTTCGCAAACCATACTCAAGTCTCTGAACTGTTCAATCAACTCCATTTCTTTCATCATCAATGCAGGCATATGAATTGTCTTCTGACTGAGAGCATTTTCTACAACATTAGCTTTTCCCGGATGGTAACTCAAATTAAAATCATAATCCTTCAAGAACTCTAACCACCTCCTCTGCCTCATATTCAACTCCTTCTGATCGAATAAATATTTCAGACTCTTGTGGTTGCTGAATACTTCAAATCTTGATCCATACAAATAATGTCGCCAAATTTTTAATACAAAAACCACTGCAGCTAGTTCAAGATCATGAGTAGGATAGTTCCTCTCATGCACCCTCAGCTGCCGTGAAGCATATGCCACCACTTTGCCATCTTGCATTAACACACCGCCTAATCCCATCTTAGACGCATCACATTACACTACAAAAGGATCATTTGGACTTGGTAGAATTAACACTGGCATTGTAGTCAATTTCTTCTTCAGTTCCTCAAAACTTTCCTCTCAAGCAGTATCCCAAACAAAAGCTTGATTCTTTCTGGTTAGATGAGTCAATGGTAACGCCAAATTAGAAAGCCCTTCAATGAATCTTCTGTAGTAACCTGCCAAACCCAAGAAGCTTCTAATCTCCGTTGCTGTCTTCAGAGCTTCCCACTGAAGTACTGCACTTACTTTAGATGGGTCCACCGCTATGCCATCACCAGAAATAACATGACCCAAGAAACTCACAGTCCTCAACCAGAATTCACATTTTGAAAACTTTGCGAACAATTTATTATCCTTCAACACCTGCAATGCAATCCTCAAATGTTCTGCGTGATCCTCGTCAGTCTTAGAATAAATCAGTATATCATCAATAAATACCACAATAAACTGATCTAAATAAGAGTGAAAGATACGGTTCATATACTCCATAAACACACCCGGCGCATTAGACACTCCGAAAGGCATTACTGCATATTCGTAATGTCCATAGCGGGTCCTGAACGCCGTCTTCTGAATATCACCTTATTTTACTCTAATCTGATGGTAACCCGACCTCAAATCAATTTTGATGAACACACGAGCTCCTACCAGCTGATCCATTAAGTCATCAATCCTCGAAAGTGGATACTTATTTTTAGTGGTCACTTTGTTCAACTGACGGTAATCCATGCACAGACGCATACTACCATCCTTCTTCTTCACCAACAACACTGGAGCTCCCCACGGCGGTACACTTGGTCTAATAAACTTCTTATCAAGCAATTCTCCAATCTAAGACTTCAACTCTGCCAATTCTGATGGCGACTTCCTATACGGCGCCATGGATATGGTTCTAGTACCAAGAACAAGATCAATAGTAAATTTAACTTCTCTCGTCGGAGGCAACTCTGAAATGTCATCTGGAAATACTTTAGGAAATTCGTTCACCACTGGCAACTCATTAACCGAAGTCTTACTTTCGACAGATAACGAGGCAAACACTGTAAACATCTTAGCTTCATTCTCCAACAATGTCCTCAACTCCCTGCTAGACAACGAATCTGCTAATGCTTCCTCTTCAGGAGTAAGAAACAATAACGTCTTCCTAAAGCAATCAATATACACTCAGTTGAACTCCAACCAGTTCATTCCCAAAATAACAACGAGATTACCGAGTGGCAAACAAATCAAGTCCACTCTGAAATCTCTACCAAACATAGTCAGCGGACACTTCAAACACACCAAGGAAGTAACCACAGAACCAATAGATGGAGTTTCAATCGTCATCCTCTAATCTAGAGTAGACGGTACAATCCCTAATCTCTTCACACAATCAACAGAAATAAACAACTGGGTTGCACCCGTGTCAATGATAGCAATCAAAGGAATGTCATTAATAAAACAAGTACCTTTGACGGAACGCTCCTCATCGGTGGATTGGGCTCCCACCAAGGCAAACACCTTCCCACTAGCTTGAGACTTCTTTGGCTTCTCATAGTGGGTGCCGATATGACCCTTCTCTCCACAGTTATAACAGGTAGGCATAGTGGCTTTACAATCAGCTATAACATGACCTGGTCGACCACACTTGAAACACTTCTTCACTTCATTAGGACAATTATTAGCACGGTGACCCACGCCACCACATCTGAAACACTTGAGAGTATCAGGAGCCACTTCTTCCCCTTTTGGTTTCTTTCCTGCTGCAGCTTTCTGTTTCCCCTTATCAGTTGGAGCACTGTAAGGAGTACCTCCAAACCTCTGCTTACCCTTCTTCTCATTCACAGCTTTGTAAAGCGCAATCCTGGCGCTGTTATCATTGTCATAAATTCTGCTTCTGCTTACCAGCTCTGGATAGTTTCTTATTTTCTGACAAGCAATGCCCAGTTTGATCTCGAGACGCATCCCATTCTCAAACTTCAAGCACTTAAAAGTCATTGCCTCTTCTGTATTGTAATGAGCACAATACTGAACCAATTCCTCAAACCGAGCAGCATATTCAGCAACAGTCAAGTTTCCTTGTTTCAGCTCTAGGAACTCAATCTCTTTTGCACTTCGGATGTCTTCCAGAAAATACTTTTCCAGATACTCAGCCTGGAACACCGTCCAAGTGATCTCAGTACACGCAACTTCCAACCTCTGACGACTATTGTCCCACCAGGCTTCAACCTCTCCTTCCAGCATATGAGTGCCAAACCGTACCTTCTGAGCATCACTGTATTCCATGGTCCTAAAGATCTTCTCAACAGCCTTCAGCCATTTCTGTGCAGCCTCTGGGTCCAAAATACCTCCCTCATATGTAGGCGACTTATTGCTCTGGAACTGAGCTAAGTCACGGAACTGCGCACCTCTAGCCTGATTAGTGTTCTCTACCGCTTGTGCCATGGCTTGCATAGCAGTAGCAAGAGCAACATCATTCCTTCCTGCCATACTGTTCAACAAACAACATACAGTCAGAACACACAACTCGCTCCTATTCTAAGGACAGACTCTACTACTCAACCTGGCCGGACAGACCGACCTGCTCTGATACCAATTGTAACACCCCACTTTCCCATTTTATAAAATATAGGAATATTACAGATAAAATCACAGTTTCAAACTTTACAAGTAGGATGCTACACTAATAAAACTGTTTTGGACTGGGCCAGGGTCTGCCCCTCAGTCGAGAAGGCCTAACCCACAGGACATGGGATGGCCCAACAAGGACCTCTTTACAAGACCACTGTCGGGCACGTGCCACACCTTAACATGGTCGGGCTCAGCAGAGTCCGTCGAGCAGAGGCATCGAGCCCCCCAGGGCTCGCTCTTCCTCGACACCCGTGTGCTCCTCCCCGCGAGGAGCCATATCCGTCCACAAGAAAGTCCTCCCCGCGAGGACACATATCTCCGTAACATGCAAGACTCCTCCCTGCGAGGACACGTTCTCACGTAACCGCCCACTCCCGATGGAATTGGTCTGCCCTAGTTCCGGAGATCTAGGAGCGGTTACGCCAAGGCGAAGACCACATGCTGGTCTTCACTACGCCACGTAAGCCCTGGCAGTTACTTGGATTGGGCCTGGCAATCCAGCCCAATGCAAGTAACCGTTGGCCCCGCGCTGGGGGCTCTCTATAAATACCCTCTCACTTGAGAGGGTCAGGTTACACACACACATTTTCTTACTATCATCTCTGTACTTGCTATTATTCTCTGACCGTTACCTTACATGAGCGTCGGAGTACCTTGCAGGTACACCCCCCGGCCGTCTTTCAACCTCACCGGAGCTGAAGCCCAGACGACGTTGTTGGCCACCAGATACTATCTGATCCAGGTACGATCAAAAACCAACATCAAAACTTCTTTCATTAAATGAAAACAAAGCAGCGGAAATAATTATTTCATAAGTTCACGGCACACTTGCCAAAATACTCCAAAACTCCACATAAACTCGTGGTCCTCAAAATATTGAATTTAAAAGAGATACGTAACAAAAATTCAATACAAAATAACAACTAATAAAATCCCCAAAATTTTCGTGTTACGTATCAGAGCGACTTCTACGACTCGAACAGGAAACACGCACTCCAAGCAACTCAAGTACCTGGATTATCTGTACTTCCGACGAAGCACATACACAACAACAACAACAGAGGGGTGAGAACTACATTCAATAATAAACGGAAAATAACACATGATAAGAGTAGTTACTCACACACAATCATACACTCACATAATCACGACCTACTTGTCACTTTCAATCATAATTCAATCAACATATAATAATAATAATGCAATGCGACTCAATAACAGACACAATGCATGTGGTACCAAAATCACCATGGTTCATTTAATCGAACCCGAATAAATCACATACACTCCTACTTGGCAATGATTTATCCCACCACACTCCACATTGGAGTTCGGATGAATCACATACACTCCTCCTAAGCAATGATTCATCACCACCGACACACCATGCATGGATGACATCAATATGCATATAATTCATGTATAATCATAATCGTACATTTCCACGATCCTCCTGATCACAATCAATACATAACACCACGGGAAACACCTCACACGACGTTAATTAGCTAATTACTAATTAATTCACCAAAATTACTAAATCAATTATTTTTATCACCAATCCTACATTCCTCAAGGTCTGACACCTATCCCCAACCTCTCAAACCAAAAGAAACCACTTCGGATGCGAAAACGGGAAAGAAATCGCGAAACAGTAAAATTTTGCACACTCGCTGGCCATACGCGTATTGCCTAGTGCCATACGCGTATTGCAAGCTCGCTCACCCATCCGTACGTGTATCCTACGCGTAAGGCTTCTTCCCCCACCCTGCCATACGCGTATTACCCTACCTATTACGCATATGGGCAGAGACATGTTTTCTCCTCAAAAATCGGATTCTCAGATCTGGTTACACGTATCTCCTAACCATACGCGTATCGTCAAGCCTCCATACGCGTACCGTTATGCGTATGGGCTGAGGACCGTGCCAATTGAAATCTCCTACGCGTAATGCCTTGCCATACGCGTAACAACATGTCTGTTACGCGTATTGGCCTCCTGCACACCAATCCATACGCGTACCACCCTCCCTGTTACGCGTATGGGCAGAGACTGGGAAATATGCCCATTCCCCATACCAGTCCGAATTCTGTCACTTTGATCTCTCTTCTACATTTTCAAATTAATCCTAAAAGTGTTCTACGTCAATTTTAGGACCTATGATTTCATCTCACAATTCCACCTATCATTACTACATTAGAATTACAGGTCTTAGATCTAATTTGTCCTCTCAACCTGCATCAAAACAGATCTGCAACTCAATGCATTCATACAGCAGCAACAACAACAGAATTCATGACAGAATAAATCGATTCACACAATTTCATCATCAAATCAGTCATACCACAACAGATCAACAAAACAGAATTAGGCATACAAATTCCTACGAGGGAAAGGACCCCTCACCACCCTTTCATGTTATTATCCCCAGTATTGAACCCATTCTCCCCCTTACCTCGAATCCCTGACCAAATTCCTGCGAAAATTTGATGAAGATGGGTGCCCTAGATCTCCCTTGTTCTTCCCTTCTCCTTAGCCTTTCTCCTTCTCTCTCTAAATTCTGATTATGGTTAACCCCTCACTAATTCTCACTAAACCAGCTTAATGACTAAACTTCCCTTCCTATTTTCCATCAGCCCATTATCTAATTAATTAAATTAGATTTTAATTTACTAATAATATTAATAATAATAATAATAACCATAATAATAATAATATGAAATATACTATTAATAATAATAATAATAATATTAATAACAATAAGTTCCATGTTACTATTAATGGACACACCCCCACCTTATCACTATTAACATTACCCTTTCGCACTCAGACACCCCCTAAACAAAGCCAAACAATGGAAAATAAAACACGACGATTAAATAATTTAAATTGGGGTGTTACAGAATGAACCGTCAAGCCATGCGAAGTTAAGCGAAGCGCTACGTGGGCGGCAACTCACGCTTTTTATCATTGTGAGTTACCCTTTTCCATCATGTTCTAAAACATCGAGGCTAATGTTTAGTTCAAGTGTGGGGGTTTTTTTTTACTGTTTTTGTTATTTGTTTATGTTATTTCCTTTTTTTTTACCTTTTGCTATTTGTTTCTGCATCTTGTGCGTTATGTGTTTTAAGTGTTACAGGTTCTTAGTTTGATTGATAGTGGATGACAAGGGTCACTCCACTGGCTGTGGAATTACCCCCAAAGAGTTGATACTGCTGAAGGTGATTGGATGCAACTTTCTCAAGCTCTACTAACAGAAGAACCTGTGCATCCAAAGTTAAGAGGGAAGCGATATCACACGAGAGGTCGATGAACCCTGTCAGCTTTACACAACATGGTGAGAGCAGAAAAAAGCCAAACACAATATTCATTATGAGAGATGATTCAGGTATATCTCTATCACTCAGAGTTTGCGTACATTCTTTTTGAATATCACTGCACGGTTACACACACTGAGGCACGTTGTTCCTTTTTACCCCTGAGCTTTTCTAGCCATTCTTTATTTATTTATTTAATTATTATACCTCGTTAACCCGTTGAGCCTGTATCCCTTTTTTTTTGTTTTTATCACCACATTATCATAACCCATAGCCAAATCACTTCATTACCCTGCTCAGATAAGTATTGTTATTTTTAACTCTATGGTTCATTCAAAGTTTGGGGGAGACACACCTATGCTAAACAAGGTGAGTGCAAAAAGAAAAAAAAGAGAAAAACTAAGTAGTTAAGCTGAATAACAAAAGAAAAAGGTTGTGTTTTAAGATTCCCCACGACGACAATTTGGAATGAACAACGGTGAAAGGAAATATAACACTTACTCTGAGCCCCGTTACAACCCTAAAGACCTCAAATAGTGTGTGTTGTGTGCATGTGAAATGAAATTAGAATTTATTCAAGCTTATGTGTTGATATTGCATATTGTGAACTTTTGAGTGCAAACACTTGAACCCCGAGAGTCTTGGTGAGAGTGAGAAATAAGCTGACAGGTAAAGTAGTACTTCGATGTGGAAGTGAAGCGGAACAATCGACTGAGGAAGGTAGGGGACTTTGAAAGAAGAAGAGAGAGTTGGTTGCGAAAAATCTCAGCGGTATTATGGTAATCATTGAATTTTGGGGGTGACATGTTGTATTGTCTTAAGCATTGTTTGAGAACAAGCAACGAGATAAGTTTGGGGTTGTGATCAGTCACCGTTTGTACTATATTTTCATCACTTATTCCATAAGAATCCAAGTACTCCGTAGCACTTTTCACTTATTTTGTTATTGTTTGAGTCAATTTTATTTACCATACGTTGTCTACTCGTTTTATTGTTTTAAGTTTTATTTCAAGTTTTCTTCATTTTATGCTTTGGTTGTCTGCCTTTGATTTTCTTCAGGACCAAGTAATAGATCCAAAAGACTCGGTGCGAGAAAGTGGAAAAATCTAGAGTTTTGGTGGAATTTGGCTCAACCTACAGGAGGCTTGACACGGCCACCCGTGTCACCTGACACGGGCCGTGTCAGGATGGAAGCTGAGACAATTGACGATCCAAGTTCACCCTAATACTTGTAATGTCTAATTTTTATCTTGTATTTCCTTTGAACAGTATGAGTAGATAAACCCCCCCAATGCTAGGGGGTGTCTCTGATTTGACTCTGTAAACGACTTTGAATTCTTATTTTTAGTAATATATTTGTTTTTCTTAATCAATTTAATTGTTCAATGATTCTAATGGCTTCTCTGTTGGACCAATAAAGATTGATTCACGATTAACAATTAGGCCAGACTGTCATTGTTAATGCTTTTGTGCGATTACATTATAGTAGATATCACCTAGGATTTGGGATACGCTATAGCAACCGGTAAATTCTTGATATAACGAATGCTTGATTTCATCATAAATTCCTATGGACTTAGAATTTAGGATGAATGATCAGAGGTTTTCCCACTGAGGACTTAGGGGAAAATAGACTAAAGAACTGGTAATTGATTATTTTGAACTTGTTAATGAAATAAGGATTTAGAGTTGTTACATGACAAATCATACACCTTGCCCTAGCATGTTTCTCATATTTGTCAAAACCAATTTACTATTCTGTTATATTTTCTCACCGTTAATTCATAATTTGCAAAACAATTTTAAAACCCCCCAATATGTTTTGTTCAATTGACGATAGTTGAATTCGGTATTTATACGCACTCCTTGAGTTCGATACTGGGAATTTCCCCCTATTATTACTACATTGGCTAAATTAGTACACTTGCTATTTTTCAAATCAACTCAAGTTTAGAAACAAGCTAAAATCTAAAATTATGACTTAAAAATTTTCAAAGTCTCCAAGTACAAAGCTAAAAAGAATGTGCCAAAATGCACTGATCATCTGTCCTTCATTATGATCCATAGTTTCTTAAAAACTTAAACAATAGTTAGGTCAATTAAATTTGGTTACTTGGCCTGTGTTGGATTTGTGAGTTTTTTTATTTCATCAAGTTCATGCAATTTTATGTGAATAGTTGACCAGAACCTAACACCGTACTCCATCGAGAACCTGTATATGCAAACATTGCTCTCAATATAATGTAGGTCTCCTTCACCAACGTTGTGGTTGATAGGTTGAGAGTTCCTTTAAAGACAAAATCCACTGAATTGACAAAGGTTGTTTTCATGTGACCTCATCATCGAACTTTGTCAAATGCTCGTGTCTAGGGTTCTCTTAGAATATTGTCAACCCGCTTTAAAGCTTGTTTGTTTGCTGAGAGAATTTCTTCATGACAAGATTTAGCTTTAAGGAAGTTTTATGGATGACCCTGATGTATGTAGATTTTTTTAGAGGTCTAGAGTCTCAATTCAAGCGTAATTTTGACATTGACAAAGTGAGATGGTGGTTAGAGGAGCTGACTAGTTATTTGCCTTATGGTTGTCATTTTTTGATCTTTAAGCTGTTTCAAAAATTTGGTAAAGAATGTGTTAATGTCGGCTATAGAGTTTCCCACCAATTCTAATGAATTTTTCTATGTGAATGATGAGATCTTGGGAACTCAATCCTTTTACAATTGCGAGGACATGTGGGAACTTGTTTACCAAGATTTGAGACCGATCGTCTTAAGATTAAAAAATGCACAGTTGTAGCTTATTTTGTAAACACTAGATAACAACCCAAGGGGGAGTGAATTAGGATTGTTAGATTTTTATGAGTTTAAGCGCTTTTTACTTTACTGGAAGCGAGTTTGTGAAGTTATAATTAATTAAAAAATAATAATAAATAAAGTGCAGGAAATTTAAAATATGGAATGTAAAAGGTAAGGGAGAAGAGAAACACAAACAATATTTATTCTGTTTTTCCTTCACACACTAAAGGGTACTTCTAGTCCCTCTTTTTTATTAGAGGAGTTTCTAAAATTTATTAAGATGTTTAGTTACAAGTCTCACACCAAGAATTTTCTCAAAGAACAACCTCAAAAAAGCATACCACTTCCTTGTTTACCCAACACATACCAAACACTATGGTGGACTCTGAATCACCCTGACTCAAATGACATTTTCCATAATCACCAAACTTATGATAATCTTCACCAAACCTTATGGTGAATTAAGAATCACACTAATTTTTAAGAGATGAAGAAGAATTTTGTAGGAAGAGGTGTTTTCAAATCCTAACTAGGATCATAGACTTCTTATCAATATAAAATTTAAGATTAATATCACTTATTGTTCAGAACATTTTTTTATGGTTTTTCAAAAGTTTAATCAAAGTCTTAAAACTCGGAATTATGAAAAAAAAAACACCACTTAAAAATAAGTAAATGTGTAATATAGGTTCTTTAATCTTGTATGAAAGTTCTTAAACATTTTTCTGATTTGTAAAAAATTATTTATAGAATCACAAAAGGAAACATAAATCAATAAAAGACTTTAAAGAGGCACTGTGAACCATTATAAGACTAGAAAGTGACACTAATTTGTGAAAAAGTTTGTTCCATTAGGATACAATAGATTATAAGCACATGGTAATCGATTGCTTGCTTTTAATGTGAGAAAACATTAACTTCCATCACCATGTAATCAATTACACATATATAGTAATCGATTACAACTATTTTTTACCACTTTTATATTGAAAACAAGTTGCAGAAGCTTGTAATCGATTACACATATATGGTAATTGATTACCACAGTCCGGACTTTTGAAAATCTTAATTTTAACACCCATTTCAATGGTTTCTATCCTTTTGATTTGGAAATAATTCATGTTATAATTATATGAGTTTTTATAAGCCTTTAAAGAGGTATTTGAACTTAAAAGTGATTTATCAAAGACAAAAACATTTTCTTAAATACTTTTAACTTTAACTTAATTAATTTTCTATTTGATTTTGATCTTTCACTTTCTTCATATTTTTTCTTATTTGTTGATATTGTTGTCCTCATCAAAACCCAACCAAGTTTATAAGAGAGATCTTCTTTACAATCTCGCCCTTTTTTATGATGACAAACCATATCGATTGATATTTTTGTTACATTTGATACCCCACCTTTGTTGTGTAATTTAAGTTTTTTACCCTGAAACAAGATGAACAAAAATACACCATACATTTTCTCCCCCTTTTTACATTATTAAACAAAAAGAAAAATAATAAAATCCAAGGCAAAATAATATAGGAAAAGATACATCATGGAAATTAAAGTGTTAGATGAAGTGATACAATAACATACACTATGATACTTACTCTTCTTCATAATGCTAGTTGAAAGTGTCAATCTTTTCAATTTGTGCCTTGAGTAACCAATATTTATACTATAATGTTAGCATTTGGTTTTCAAAAACACCTACATAACAAAGTCTATCGTTCTTTCTAGGTACTCAATAGTTTTTGAGTCCTTTTAGGTTAGTTCCTTTCTCAACTCATAGATATTTACCACTAGAGGCATGATTTATGATATTACAGTAAAAGTGAGTACGTTTCATGTTAGGCATTTTTATTTTATGATCATAAAAATAATTTTTGTTATATGTCTTTTTAGGTTGTACATTATCATACACCTTTTTTGATTTAGTAATATTGTAAGTATTTCTTGATTTTACGAAGGTAGAATTCTTAATGTCACTATATTTACCATGGTTAGAATAATCTACTCCACTTTTATTATTAGCATGTATTTGCTTACTTAACAACATATCCAATTACTTTGTACCTTTTTCATATATGTTTATAACTTAATTTAATTCAACAATATTAGATTCAAAAGAGTCAAATTTATCACATATTAAACAATCAATTTGAGTATATAATTTAGATTTAACTTTACCTAACTCTTCTTGCATGCTTTTAGATTTTTTTTTCTAAGGATGTGATACTCTTCTTTTGTTTAGAACATATTCTAGAGAGCTTTAGACATTAATCATGTAAAACATTAAAAGAATCTTGTAATTCATCATAAGAAGGTTTATCACTTAAGTCAAAATCACTAACATCATCATCATCAGAGTGATGTGGAAATATAAAAGATATATGTACTTGTTCTTCATTTTCAGAATTTGAATTTGTGCTAACATCATTGTATTTCCAGGCGATATATGCTCTTTTTTGGCTTTCTATCCTTATTGTTTTTTTAATAAATTCTTATTTTGGAAAAAAGGAAAATCACTCTTAACATGTCCTAGTTTTCCATACTCAAAGCAAGTGAATTTTCGTCATGAAGTAAATGCTTCATCCTTCCTTAAGATCTTCTTAACTTGATATGATTTCACAACATTGTTTCTTTTCACAAATTTACCAAACTTCTTTACTAGGGCTTCTATATTTTCATCATCCTATTCACTATCAAATTGAGATTCTTATTCTTGATAACAATCATAATCTTTATCTTTAGTTTTTAATGTAATTAATTTAACATTATTTTTAATGCTCTTGTAATTTTCCAAATAGTACCACCAATGTCATCTTTGAAAGACTTTTCTTTTCTCAAATGGTGTCAAATGTGGTTGTCATGCCCTTGTTAGAGATCTAAGAACCTTTAAATTCAAGTCACTATTAGTAAAAACTTTACCAATAGCAATTAAATGATTCATTAAGTAGGTGAATCTTTAATGTAAATATAAAGTTTTCTCTCCTGATAACATTCTAAACATTTCCTATTTTTGAGAAAAGGTGTTTAATCTAGACCTTTTAATTTCTTTAGTTCCCTCGTTAGTTGTTTCTAAAGTATCCCACATTTCTTTAGCATATTTAAAAATAGATACTCTAATCATCTATTCATAAGGTCGATGTTAAAATATTCTTGGATTTTTTTGTCATAATGAACTTTCTTTTTATCATCATCATTCCATTCATTTTTAAACTTAAGTTGTTATTTACCATCAATAGTTTTACTAGGTATGAAGGGACCTTCTTCAATCACGTTTCAAATTTCTACGTCATGAGACTCAATGAATATATTCATTTCTACTTTTTAGAAATCATGACATTCACTAGTGAAACTGGATCGTTTATTTATAATGAAACCCTCACCTAAAAAGGGTTTATAGGAAGCTATTTACACTAGAACTATGAATAATTTACCTAACACTCACTCTGATGCCAATTGTAATCACTAGATTACAACCTAAGAGAAGGGGGAATTAGGATTGCCAGATTTTTCTAAGCTTAAGTGCTTATTTCTAAAAAAATTATTTTGTCAAAAAGCTAGTTTGTAAATTTATAATTAATTCAAAAATAATAACAAGTAAAGTGCTGGAAATTAAAATGGCAAATGCAAAAGGTAAGGGAGACTAGAAACATAAACGATATTTATATTTGTTCATCTTTGCCAACTGAAGGGTACATCCAGACCCTCTTTGTGATTAAATGATTTTCCACTATGTATTAAGATTTCTACTTGCAAGCACATGGTAATCAATTACATGTAATCGTCGATTACACATAAATGGTAATCAATTACCAATGTAGTTTTACCACTTTTATGTTGAAAACAAGTTGAAGTAGCCTGTAATCGATTTCACATATATGTTAATCGATTACCATAGACTAGAATTTTGAAAAATTCAATTTTTAACACCTATTTCAAATCATTATACATTTTTAATTTGGAAATAAGTCATATTTGCTGGACAAAATACTCCAAGCACAAGAAGTAGGGGTGAAATTTGTGGTATTCAAAATTTGCGATTGATTTAGTATTTTTATTACTTAAGAAGAAAATTACGTTAGTATTTTCAAGGTCAGAGAGAAAAATAGTGGAAAACAAAGCAGTAAAGTAAATGATATGAATTTAAAAGATAACGGTTTGAGAGATGACATCAGACAATTATCCAGGTTTGGCCGAACATTATCCTAATTCTGTCCCCAAGAGATCTTCTTGAGATTTGAATATAATATTAAGCTTTTGTATGCTATTCCCATAAACATTTGATACAAGTGAATCAAGATATTTTACACTGGCTTATCCCCAACCAAAAGAGAGTTTCTCCACAGCCTGAACTCATAAACTAAGTAGAAATTTTACAAGATGATCTCAATAACCAAACATAATTTTTTCTGGTTGAATTCTATAACAAAATGGAGACTTTAGATAGTGGTTTATCTCAATAACCAAACTCAATTCTTCAAGAGTATCACACTCCTGAAAGTAACAACAGTGGTATGACACCAATACAACTTTTTCCTCACAAGCGGTTTTTCACTCACAAGTCACTAAGACATCTTTGGTGAAAATAAAATATTTTGAGAGAGAGAGAGAGAGGGAGAGAGAGGGAGATACAATGTGAATAAATAGGAAACTCCTTAATTTTGGTTGTAAAATGAAGTGAGGAGGCATCTCCTTTATATAGGAGAAGATTTGGTTCAAAAACAAAATGATCCATGTGCCAATTAATTCACTAATCAATTAGGTACTTAAAATAATAGATTATTTGTGCCCAATATGGAAGGTTTGGATAGAAATATGTTACCAATTATTAAGAGACTATCATAATCAATTGTGTAATCGACTTTTCTTCATCTAATCGATTAACCTTAGGATATAATCAATAAGGTAGTTTAAAAATTTCTCCTAATCAAGCTGATAGTCTCTTAACTAACTAGCTAGGACTTGTAAACATTTTTAGGTTTTTTGTTAGATAAAATAAAAAGATACTTAAAAATGTATTAGGTATGTGTGTGTGTGTGTGTGTGTGTGATTTGCCTTACTATCTTAGGAATTAATATAATACTTTGACAAAACTCTTGTAACTCAGATATACATGAATATGTGAGCTTTCACAACTGTGAAGACTTCATGCTCCTCATTTGCCAAATTTCCAAATAATAAGCACTCTAATGGAGCCTTGAATCTTCTGTTTGATGAGGCTTGAGATATCTTTAATTTAGTCACTATCATCAAGAAGTTAGAAGTTGGAAAGATATCACCATGATTATCGTTCTGTGTCGTCATCATCAAAACATCAAAACAGTTGTCAGCATTAGAATCATCAACTTCATACCTGCAAGTACATAGATCCACATTCTCCCCATTCTTTATAATGATAATGCATCTCTTAGGGGAAATGGTAAAAGGAATCATAGATAAATAAATTTGGAGTGGTTAAACTCCTCATCACATGAGAAAAAAGTATAATCCACTACCCCCTAAGAGTATACTTCTCCCCCTTTGGCATAATCAAAAAGGAAAAACACAAATATAGTACATAAATCACAATTCACCATTTTGTGAAAGGGAAGAGGAAGAAGGAAAATAGACACATAATCATTCTGGCACATGCATGATTAGTTTAAAATTGCTAGTTTAGTTCTTATGAAAAAGATGTTTTCTTTACAAAGTGATTTTGTAAAAATGTTTGATAGTGTTGGACATGTAACTTCACACACAAGAGAGGCTGGGGGGGGGGGGGGGGGGGGGGGGTGAATTAAGTAGTTTAAAATGGTTTTGAAAAACTCTTAGAATTAAAATCAGAGTTTAAAAATATTTTTAAAGATGTTTAAAATTAATCAACGATAAATAAATTAGCAAAATATAAATTGCAGAAATTCAAGAGTTTAAGGGAAGAGAGAAGACACCAGAAGTTATAGAGGTTTAGTCTAATAGAGAAAAAAAAATCTACCCCTCTCCCCAAGAATTAATCTTGAAAGTATCCAATTAATTTGAGATCTTTTAGTTGGTTATACTCACAAACCATCCTTATACAAAGAAAAATGAACTTTAAGGTTAACTTCCAACCAAGCATCGAACTATAGAGTGAAGCGGTGAGTCTTTCTTCCAAATGGAGGATCAAAGCGGTTAGTCCTCTTTCCACGAGAACCTTGGAGGGGTTTGTCTTCAAGCTTCTAAACACACATTTGGAGCTTTTAACACTAGGTTGAGCTTATGATCCTTAAACCTTTATTTTATATCGGGCTAACCAATAACCTCTACAATTTTAGTACCAGAATAATCTCGAACCTAATCAAGCTTTTAATATCGGGCTAAGCTTTAACTTAAACTTTGTTTTACCACAGGATAACCAAGAACCTAATCAAGATTTTAATACCTCGCTAAGTTTTAACCTAAACTTGATTTTACCACGGGCTAACTAAGAACCTATGAGGTTTTATCACAGGCTAATCTCAAACCTAAATAAGGGTTTGATCACACAATCCCCAAACCAAATCTTTGTACAAGTTTAGCTTCTAACCTAAAAAACATTTCCTAGTAGGATAAAATGTTCAACCAAGGTATAAAATTACTTGGTAAACTTACAAGGCTACCCTTCAAGAATTATACAATCCGTGCTTGTAAAAAGAACTTTTTCGAAAAGCACTTCCGCTAAAATTCTTACTGAGAGAAATTAAAACAAAAGAGAAGTTTATATATATATATATATATATATATATATATATATATATTATATATATACACATATATATGAGATTTGCTAACGTAGACTCACTTATTTTTATGAAGGTCTATTTTAGCAAGCTTTAACTAAAAAAAATGCTTAAATGCACCTTAAGGTTCACAGGTTGCTAAAACAGACCTTCATAAAAACAAGTGGGTGTATTATAGAAAACCCCATATATATATATATATATATATATATATATATATATATATATATATATATAGAGAGAGAGAGAGAGAGAGAGAGAAGGGTGAAATGAAACATGATTATGGATACTTTGAAATTAGGTAAGGGACCTCTATTTATAAGCTAGAGGTTGGATTAAAAAGGGAATCATTTTAAAGACATTTTATGACTTGCCAATTGATTGGCAACAAGAACCAATCGATTGGTTCTTTTCAAATTAATCGATTATCAAGTTAAAAATGGAAAGAAAATACATTTATCTGTTATTCCTTATTAAGATGATATCCTATTTGATTAGGGTGACTTTTTGAACTCTCCCAATCATTTTGGATAAGGTGTCAATCGATTGTTAAAGACAAAACTATCCCTAGAGCTTTCACAATTGTTCCTACTCACTTGGCACGATTTGAAGAAAATTTTGGAAAACTTTTCTTGAGAAAAATTTGTTTGAAAAGTAATTATGTGTGTGTGTGTGTGATTTAGCTAAGCACTTTTACAAAAACGCCCTTATGCATTATAAAGTTTTCGCTCAGACTAAATGAGGTAGAGACTTCAAGATTTTTTTTGGATGCTTTCTTTCTTGTAGACACTTTATTGAGCTTACTTAAGATGAGGCTTGAGTTAAATTTCATTTGATTTCCATCAAACCATAATATTTTGGTTTGCATCTTAAACTGCTTAACTGTTATGCGTGACTTGTCATAAAGGATTAGTTTTCAGCATTAGACATTCATAGGCATCATTAAAAGTCATTGTCATTGTTAAAAACATATCACCTGCAAGACAAGGCTCTGCAGATAGTTGATTAGACGAGGTCACAAAATCAAATATGCATTCCCATGTATTACATGATCCAAATAAAGTGGTGCATAACTTCAATATCTTTAGCCCGGGGTAAAATTTCAGGGTTCTAGTGAGGTTTATGGTGCTAGTGTTGTTGCATCTTATTGGGACATCTATAACATTAACACCGTAATCACTGAGTTGTTGTTTCATCTAAATTATCTAAGAGAAATAGCTACCCACAATAACGTATTCTGCCTCAGTTGTGGATAGTGTAACATTTTCTTGTTTCTTGCTATGCAAGGAGACAACTGAGTTCCCAAGTAAGGGACATGTACCGCTGGTACTTTTCCTATCTAATATTCACTTAACAAAATTAGAATCGGTGTACCCAACTAAGTCACAATCTAATCTCTTGAGGTACCATAAACCCATTTATTATGTTCCAGTGATATATCTCATTATGCGTTTAACCACACTAAGATGTGAATCTTCCAGGGATGCTTGAAAACAAGCATAGACACACACAACAAATATGATACTGGGATGAGATGTAGTGAGATAGAGAAGAGAGCCTATCATATACCTTTTACACTTGGATATTTCAGCTACTAGAAAGCCAAGAGGGAATGTCAGTGAGAAGGCATTTACTACAAGAAGGCATTAATGAAATGTATTTTAAGAACAATAATGATAAGTCATCGAAATACCAACGACAAGGGGTCGACCGAGCTGTTGACACAACGAGAGTTGGTTTGGAAGACTATTAGGGATAAATCCCTAGGAGTTGGAAACATGTTCAGAATCTTGAGAAGGACAATTGACTGAAGCCTTTATTCCATTAAGAGGACCAGTCGACTAAACCACGTGATATAAAGGACTTAGTAAATTTACAAGTCTTGAGGCCTTGATAGGCAGCGTCGATAGCACGTTGAAGCAATTACTGTCGATGGTTCGTGAAGAAGTGAGGAATAGTTACAAGGAATTACTGTCTTGGAAGAAATGTGAGCAAACTAGTGGGAACTTGAATATTGAACGTGGAGTAAATGCAGTAGTCCTCTAGTGATCATAACTGTCATCGACAGTTACTTTTTAAATAGAATAAATAGCAGACTCATACACGGGATCAGGGGTCACAAAATTTCATACATAATTTCCACACCACTGGAGTAGCCGAGTCAAAGAGAGAAACAATTGAGCGAGAAACATGTATGCATCTGCGTCCAGTGTTTTTAATAGCCTTTTTTCTTCCTTAAACAGAAATTGTACTTTTACCCTTATTTTGTTTAATGCCATTTATTGCATTTTACTTTATCATTTATCACAATCTGACTTCATTTAAAGTCTTTTTCTACATCATTATCCTTCACACGACGACTGCATTTAATTCATATGCACATGTGTTCACACAAGTTATTTGTACAAATTGCTTTGGAAATTTTTTGAGTTAATATCACAGACTTTCAAACTCGTGATTGTTTACCAAAAACACCAGTAAATAAATTTGCACACCCGTTGGGACACTTTTGTGCGAATATCTTTGGTGAAAAGTAGTGTCTTACGTTATTTTCTTTAGTGTTTTGCATTTTGTGATCTTTTGTGTTGTATGCACTTGAGAAGTGGTAAACCAATTTCCGACATGTCTCGAAAAAACAAATCTCCTTCCCCAGGTAATACTCCAAACCCAGGAGGACAACCAAAGGTTACTAGTGTCAGCAGTTCTGTGGCTTCAACCTCCATCGAGGAAATGCCTACTGTCATAAGTCAAGAAGTGGAATATTCTATACTGCCAGATGTAGCAGTTTCATCACCACAAGCGTCAATTACACCAACCCTTTCTAGGGAATTACAGAATCTAGGAGACTAGAGGCCTCCTTATCTAGGTTTCTCGATGCCTCAGAAGGAACAATCGTATGGCATGCCAACTACAATAATGGCAAGCTTGCACCCTAGTACATTAATATATTCCGAAAACGCGATGGCAACATCATCGCCATTTAATCGATATTTGTCTTCAACATCCACTATGGGCAACTTTGGCCAACTAGGAGAACCACAAGGAGGTATGGGGTATTTTCCTCCCCAGGGTGTTTTGTCCTTAACCAATATAACTCTCTCCAAGTCATGAGACAATTAATGGATGAAAATAACACCATGATACGGTTCACACAATTACACGTCAGATATGCAACTTGCTTAGCCCACTTATAGAAAAAACAAATAAGAGTTATCAATAATTAACCCACCAAATGAGAAGGATTGGTAATTTTTGGGGGCACCACCAGCGCCACCGGCTCCAGTGCCTAACATTCCCCAAGGGACTAACCCCCATAAAATAGTGTTGTTGAAAACAATCAGATTCCATAAGACCTCAATATGGTCCTCGTACAACCCAACCAAGACGCTGACCAAGGCTTGAGACAAGCTCGAAAAAACAATGTAGGGGTATAGGCTAATATCACCAACGTCGTCGAACGTGTTTTGGTCCAGAATGGGCTCAATGTAGGCCTCCACAGACTAAACTATATATCCCCATTATCTGAGTATGTAAGGAAAACCAAACTGCCGTAGGGCTAGAAAGTCCAAAAATTCACCAAGTTCGTTGGCATTACTAGTGAGTCCACCGTCGAACATGTTGCCCGGTACTAGAACGAGGCTGGTGATTTAGCCAACAATGAGAACCTGACAATCAAGTATTTTCCAAACTCATTGACAAAAACACTTTTACATGGTTCACCGCCCTTTCTCCAAATTCCATTTTTACGTGGGCTCAATTAGAGAGGGCATTTCACGAGCAATTCTAGATGGGACAATATAAGATTAGCCTCAAGGAATTAGCCACTGGAAGGTGAAAAGTGGATGAAAGCATCAATGATTATCTCAATAGGTTTAAAACCTTGAAAGCGAGATGTTTTACACAAAAGCTAGAACATAAGTTAGTTGAACTGGCAGCAGGGGATATCGACTACTCCATTAGGAAGAAGTTAGACATCCAATACTTGAGAGACATGGCCTAGTTGGCCGATAGAGTTCGACAAGTCGAACAGTTAAAGGCTGAAAAAGATAGAACTTATAAGTTCAGCAAAAAGAAAGTAGCTTATTTCGAAGTTGACAACATAGAAAACTCATCAGACTCAGAGTATGAGTATGTGGAGGAGAAAGAGGTTAATATGGCCGAACTAAAGCCAGGGCCTCCCTATACATACAAGCTGCTGAAACCCTCAAACAGTAAGAAGCCCGTAGAGCCCAAAAATGAAAAATTTGTTGCTAGAATATATACCTTTGGCATTACTAAGTGTGACAAAATCTTTGATGGATTGGTTGCTGATGGACAAATCGTTGTTTCTAAAGGAACTAAAGTCCCGCAATTAGAACATAGAGAGATTTTTTTTTTTGTAAATTCCATAATTTTATAGGTCATAATACTTCCCAATGTGTACTTTTCAGGGACTTGGTGCAAAATGCTCTCAAGGATGACAACCTCAAGTTTGTTTACAAGTAGAAACCACACCCAGATGAGGAAGCAGAATCCAAATCCGAGTCTCTCTTTGTCGATCCAGTGGACCATATGGTCGTCGACACTACTGAGGCTAAAGAAAGCAAACCAAACCATGAGGATCAAACAACAAAGGCCTATCCCAAAGCTGAAGAGGATCTGATTGATATTTTGAATCATTGCAGGTTGAAAGATTCAGAGGTAATGTTTTGTCCCAGGTGCAACTCTGTGATTGACAAAGAGGCTGCTAAGGAGCTGGAAAGGACAAACCCTTACCAAGTCAAAAAGTTTGTCTGACAGGATAAACCCAAGGAACTTTTCTCCAACAAAGGAAAAGGTGCAGCAAAGTTCCAATGCAGGACTTATGTCCCCACTACAGATGCATCTCCTAGAGAATGGCTACGCCCTGCTTGGAAATCAGAAACTGGTGGAGGAAAATGGAAAGTAGTGAATGTTAATTATGATTCCTCATACAGAGACAACTCTCAAGTTTCCAAGAAGTACTCTTATGTCTTGTAGAACCCCATGGGAAAAAAACCCAAGTCCAAAACTCAATGGAGGAGACACCAAAGAAGCAAGAGAGATGCACGAGAGGCTGGAAGCTCCAGCAGAAGTGATAGCATTCGATATGTCGATGAAGGCTGAATTAGTCGACGGGCATTCAAGCAAAGATTATTTCTGAATTTGAAGAGAAACACAAGAAATGGAGGTTTGAATTAGGTTTCTAAAAATGAAAATTTTTTTGACCAAAGACAACAAATAGAAAATGAAGAATAAAAATAATGAAACAATTATTTTTATACTTGTTTGTTATTAACTAAGATACCTCCAGTCCACCCGCCAAGGTGATTTTGCCTTATCAACAAGGACTTAATCCACTATAATCAAACTTGATTACAACTTAAAGATCAACAATCAATGTCTTCTTGAGTATACAGACTAAACCGTAGTCACTTAAGGAAAAATAGAATCAAAGAGATTGATACAAAGTGTGTTACAAATTACTTTTAAGAAAGCAGAATACACAAATGAAATACAAGTATCACGCAAAAGATATTCAATGAAGAGTATAAACAAAAGTTCGTTGTGTGAGTGTTTCTTTTCTCTCAAAATATTCACAAATAACATTGTTCATGTATAAGACAATAGCGTAGTAATTGTTCAAGTACTTTCCCATTCTTCTAAGTGTTCTTTATATAGGTAATGAAGAGATTTGTTGGAGGGTAGAATTGGAATACCAAAATGCAGTTGTATCCTGGCATAACGGTTTGTGAAAATGGGAGACAAAATGGTACAATAGTACAATCCTTAGCCCACAAAATCAGTGTAGTGGAAGGAATATTTGATCTTGTACTGTGTACTATTTTTCTCACATAAAACCTTTTGATCTTATCTTCAATATTCAGAGGCTTCTGATAGTTAAGTGATGAAGCAAGCATAAGAGAAGAGTAGGTGTCTGGTTGAGAGAATCTTGAAAAACTTGGTCTTTAGAGTCTTGATTCAGTTCATCAGAACATGGTCTTCAGAGTCTGGTGACATAATTCATAGTTGATTTGAGCTCAGGGATTCAGAGCATAACAACTTTAAAAGCTTCATAGTAACAAAGCTTTGGATGAATTGATGTCAGAAGCGTTGAGTGCAGAATCCACAACTTGATCAACTTTTTAAACACATAATTCAGTGTCAGAGTATACGAGCTTCAGAGTCTAATGACGTTACACATCCTATAATTAGAGTCAGAACTTGTATATAAAATCTGGACACTAAATAACATTATTAGGGTACAAAATTGTTCTCTAAAACACTATGTATTGTTATCATCAAAACATAAGGCTAGATGTAGAACCAAATCTTGTTCTAGCAGTTTTCCCCTCTATCACCCATAAAAGTGAAGAAAACAACAAAAGACAAGATAGTCAAAGACGTCGATATGGAGATAGACAACTTTGATTCAGGTTCTGAGCCAAAATTCGATATCATTTGCAATATGATATATGTGTTGCCATTAGAGTATGATAGAGTCACATAAGTGATTGAGGAAGAAGGTCATGATGAAGAACTAGCTACCCATAAACCTCTGTGCTATCATGTAATGAATAAAGAATCGGTGAATGAAGATCGTGCCATTTTTGAAAGGCCAGACATGGCCATGCAATAACACCTGAAGCCTTTGTATATAAGGGCCAAGGTAAATGGCGTAGGGATCAACAAAGTTTTGATTGGCTGAGGAGCATGTGTCAATGTTATGCCCCAGTCCCTCTTGGAAAAAATAGGCAAATTTACCATATATTTAGCCTATAACATTGTATTTTCCAACTATGAGGGCTAAACTAGCAAACCCTTAGGGGTTATTCAAGTCGACGTAATGGTGCTAACCACCAAAAGGCCAACACTGTTTGTGGTGGTGCTGACTAAAGCAAACTACAATATATTATTAGGTAGATAATGGTTTCATGGAGTAGCATGTGTGCCCTCGTTTATGCATCAGATGATCACCATATGGAAGCCTGATGGGATTGTCAAAACCATTGAAGCGGATACGAGTTTTTTCAGAGAAGATGTGAATCACATTGATAGGCTTAACTTTGACAGGAAATTGGCTAACATTTTTCTATGCAAACATGTTAGAGGATGATATAACTTTGCAGGACGTGAGGTATGCTACACTGTGAACCTACACCCTTAATACGAGATTACTTGGGAATACAAAACATTCAGAGGATATAACCGATGGTCTAAATCTAATGGAGATCATGACTAAATTAGACGTGTTGGCTCAGATTTCGACCTATGTGGATGAAAACAAAATATTAATGACCTTGTAGTCTAAATCTCAACAAATATTGGCTGTCAAAGCCATTAAGCCTAGAACTCTTAGGAAAATCAATCTGGGTTTATTAGACAAATAATAGATTCACAAAGCCGAAGGTTAGGTTGCATCTATGATGATGAGCCTTTGGGGTTCGAGAAAGACCCAACAATCTTGACCCAGAAAATATAGACGTATGACCTTTTGGAAGAGATAGACTTGGGAGATGGGATGATGAGAAGGCTGGCGTACATTAGTGCCAAAATCGCCCACACTTAAAAGTAGAAGTAATCAAGGTGCTAAAAGAATTTAGAGTTTGCTTTGTCTGGGACTATGATGAAATGCATGGACTCAGCCGCAACCTAGTTGAACTTAAGCTGCTAATTAGACTGACAAGAAGCCAGTGAAGCAGACCCCATGGAGGTTTGTGCCTGAAATCATGTCCAAGATCAAAGCTGAGTTCGAAATATTGCTCCGGAACAAGTTCATCAAACATGCCAGGTATGTCGAATAGCTCACTAATATTGTTCCAGTTACTAAGAAAAACGGTACCCTTAGAATTTGCATAGACTTCAGAGATCTTAATGCTGCTACTCCTAAAGATGAATATCAAATTCCAATGGCTGAGATGTTGGTTGATTCTGTGGCTGTATTCGAATTCCTGAGTCTCCTCGATGGATACTTTAGTTACAACCAGATTTTCATTGTAAAGGAAGACTTAGCAAAAATGGCGTTTCGATGTCCGGGGGGCCTTGGGCACATCCGAATGGGTAATGATGCCTTTCAGCCTTAAAAATGTTAGTGCTTCTTACCATAGAGTAATGAAATCAATGTTTCATGACTTTATTGAAACATTCATGCAAGTGTACATTGATGACATTGTTATCAAATCTTCATCTAAGAATAGTCACCTCGACCATCTTCGACAATCGATCGAAAGGATGAGGAAACACGAGCTTAAAATGAACTCGTTTAAATGTACTATTTATGTTCATTCTGGGGATTTTCTTGGCTTTGTCATCCATAAGAAGGGCATAGAGATAAACTCAAATAAGACAAAAGCCATACAAAATACAGAGTCTCTGACCAACAAAATATAGCTTTAGTCCTTGTTATGAAAATTCAAATTTCTAAGGAGATTTATTTTGAATCTAAGTGGCAAGACAAAAGTATTCTCATCGCTATTAAGGTTAAAGAAAGAAGAAGGTTTCAAGTGGGGACCAGAACATCAACAAGCCTTCGATGAGATTAAGAGGTTCCTGTTGAAGCTTCCAATGTTGTTACCTCCCACGAGGAACAAAGCTATGAAGCTATACGTTGTTGCATCTGAGTCAACAATTGAGAGTATTCTATCCCAAGAAGATGATGACGGCTTCGAAAGGGTCATATATTATTTAAGTTGGATCATAAATAATGTTAAGACTAGATACACTATGGTAGAAAAATTGTGTTTATCATTATAGTAGAGTTGGAAAATGGGCATTAGCCCTGACTGAATACTCTTTAACTTATGCACCCTAAAAGGATATGAGAGGCTAAATTATTTATAATATCATAGTAGATCATGCAGTGACAGAAATAACACAGAACTATGTCGAATTCCCAACATGGAAACTATATTTTTCTGGTTCCACTCATTCAAAGGGAACGGGCGTGGGGATTTTCATCATGTCCCCAGAAGGAATTCCTACTAAGTGTAAGTTCAAGATTAACGACCAGTGTTCCAACAATGAGGCTGACTAAGAAGCCTTGATTACAGGTCTTACAACACTATTAGACTCGGGGGTAACCAGTGTCGAGATCAAGGGTGACTCCGTACTAGTAATCATACAGTTAACAAGGGAGTACAAATATATTAAAGATAACCTGTTAATATACTTTGTCAAGGCAAATTTAATGCTTAAATGATTTGAAACTGTGAATATTGAACATGTACCACGAATACAAAACCAAGAGGCCAACGATTTGGCCCAAGTAGCCTCAGGCTACAAGGTAGGCAAGAGAAAATTAAAGAACTTGACTGAAGTGAAAGACAAATTGGTATTGACTATCGTTATCCGACCAGAGTTATCAACACTAAAACTGGTGGGGGTAGAGGAGTTACTAGGATTTTGCAAAATTTTTGAAAGTTTTGCCATCGACAATATAACAAACGACGATTCGAGAAGGGAAATTGTTGCGTTCCTTAGAAACCCAACAAGAACAACATATAAAAAAAATACAAGGCATTAATTTAAGTCATTATTAAGAAAAAATTGTTCAAAAATACGCCACAAGAGGTGTTGCTCAAATGCATTAGTGAGAGGGAAGCTTACATACTAATTTCTGACACTTACAGCAGATCATGTGGCGCTCACAAGGCAGGCCACAAAATGAAATGGTTGTTGTGTCAACATGGGGTGTACTGACCCACCATGTTGAAATATTAAATTGAGTTTGCTCGAGGATGCCTTGAATGTCAGAAACATGGAGGAGTACAACATGTGTCCACCAGTGAATTAAATTTGATCATCAAGCCATGGCCATTCATGGGATGGGTGTTAGACCTAATAGGTGAGATCAAACTGACGTCCTCTAAAAGCCATAGATATGTCCTCGTGGGCATTAATTATTTTACAAAGATGGTCGAGGCAGTGCCTCTAACTAACATCGCCAAGACATGGTGATTAACTTTATATAGAGCCATATCATGTGTAGATATGGGACTCTTGAAACCATAACTACCGACCAAGGTTTAGTATTTGTCGACAGAAAGTTAATGGAGTTTGCTACAGAAATGGGAATTAAATTCCTAACGCCGACCCCTTATTTTGCACAAGCTAGCGACCAAGTAGAGGGTGCGAACAAAGTTATCATAAGCTTAATAAAAAAAGCACATAGGCAAAGGCCAAGGAGTTTGCACACAACTTTTAATCAAGTTCTTTGGGCTTGCAAAACTTCACCCAAAGAAGCCACCAATGCTACACCTTTTCGACTTACATTTGGCCATGATGCAGTTTTACCTGCAGAGATATGCTTACAGTCTGTAAGGATTCAAAGGCAAAACGAAATTCCATCTGACCATTTTTGGAGTATGATGATGGATGAGTTGGTCAACCTGGACGAAGAAAGGCTACTCGATTTAGATGCCTTGATGAGGCAAAAAAAGATAATAGTTTAAACTTATAACATAAATGTTAAGTCCAAAGTTTTCTCTTTTGGATGGTTATACTTCCTCTCGAGAAGAAAGATAAAACTTTAGGGCAATGGTCACCAAATTGGGAAGGACCTTTCAAAATTATTCAAGTTTTTTATAATAACATGAGATTGAGGAGTTAAGCCCTGATAATCAAATGTTGCGATGAGCATGCACATGGCCGAGCCTCTAAAAAATTCAAAGGTCCTTGGATTTCAAGTGTACTAACTCCCTCTCCAACGACTGTGCAGTTGTGGCATGCTCTATGCCCAGGTTTATTTCTGCATCCATCAACGACTCAAGACGGTCTAAGTCATGGGTATCTATCGCATCCCTTTTCCTTTTTGCCCTCTCGACAAGAGACTGCAGATAGTTCAACCGTTGAGTCCAAGTCTAATTGTCCTTGTCAAGGACGGTAATAGTGTCTTGATCATGGATTCTCGCCACCCAATAGGCCAACCTTTGCTTAGACTGAGACACTACGACTCGTTGTTGAGACAAGGCACCAGATTTCTCCTCGACGAGGGTGGAAAATAACTTTTTAAGATTAGTAACTGAAATTGTTTGATATAGAAGAATCTCCAAGTCTAGGGAAAAAAGATATTGCAACTGGAGTGTATGGCCGAACAAGTTTAGACACCAATTCTCTAAGTTCTAAAAGAATGGGAAGATCATTATTAATAGCTCCTAAGAGGTCCAATCCAGCTACCTTTGACTTCAACTGCCCAAATACCTTGTCAAGACAGGGAGCCAAGGAAACATCTGAAAGGGCAAGAGAAGCATCATCAGATGGGTCGATGAGACATTTAAAAAGCGCTATTGATGCTTCTGGTCGCCATCTTTGAGCGTACTCCTTGAAGGTTTCTTTATCCCTTTAGGACATAGCTCTGAGTTGATCTCTATCGGATGCCATATCCAAATTGTACTTGTACTGCTGAACAAAAGCTGCCCCAAGATCTCTGAAAGTACTGATCTTGGTACGGTTTAATCCCATGTACCATTTGAGTGCGGCACCGGTTAAACTGCCTTGAAAGTAGTGGATTAGCAGCTGTTGGTTTTCTGTCTGGGTAGACATCTTCTGAGCATACATTACCAAATGACTTTGAGGTCAGAAGTTGCCTTTGTATTTATCAAAGTTGGGCACCTTAAACTTGTACGATATTTTGACGTTTGGGACCAAACAGAGGTCAGCGGCATCTTTGCCAAACAAGTCTTGTCCGTGAATGGCATGTATTTCTTTCTGCATTTCCAAGAACCATTCTTGGAATTCATTCATTCTTTCATATACTTTTCATCTTTTCTAGGGGTGGCATGAATGATCTGTTCCTCTGGGATAATATGTATCACAGGTTGTGGTATAGACATTACTGCAGTAACTCTTGGTGCTTCGGTGACCTGAAGTTTGTTACCTTTTAGTACAGGAGTCTCTGTCGTAGCCCTTGAGTCTTCGTTCGCCTGAAGTTTGTAACCTTCTGGTCTGAAGGTTTCGGTTGTGGCCCCTAGGTCTTCAATGACTGGTGGTATATATCCCTCAGGTATGAAATTGAAATGCATGCCCCAGGGAAAACTTTTAGGCATGTTGTATTGCGGAAGATTGACGGGTATCTCAAATGCTGGTGTAGACATAATTTTCTGAGATTACAGTCGTTTGAGGTGGTTGATCCTGAGCTGCTGCCAGGGATTCAATCATGTTGTTGAGTCTTTCCAGAATTTCCTTCAGAGTGTTGACTTTCTCTCTTAGTTCTTTGTTTTCCTCCTCAAGATCGTCCATTTTCTTTGGCCGATTGGCCCGAGTATTGTACGAATGAGACAGTTTGACTCTAAAGTGTGACACATGTGTGAGACTTTACGACAAAGATGTGTAATTCAAGAATGATGAATGATATGCAAAGAATGAGAATGATCTTTTCGTTTTCCAAAGAACTTTTAACAATTATATTGCAAATATCAAACAACGGTGGAAACCTTTTATTGAATTCAAAGGATTACAATATCTTACAGGGAAAAGTAAATTATTTTACAAAGTGCAAGATGGAAAATAGGCCTATGAATCCTAAGGTATCTCTGACGGAGGTCCAGACACTGGCTGTTGATCCCCTTTTCTCTTCTTAGATCGGGTCTCCTTAACTGTTGTTGGGTCGATGATCCTTTGCCATGTGAAATGAGAGAGTAAACTCCTCCGTTCCTCTTGACATTCTACAGCATGTTTCTCTAGTATCAGGGCATCTTTCTCCTTTAGTAACTCTTGAATTTTGGTGCACTCCAAGCTGATAATCTGATATATGTTCTTCCAAGAGTTCTTTTCACGTTGAATTTTGTTAAAAGCGACCTGCAGTTTCTCTGTTTCACTCATGAAATAAAGGACAGATTCTTTTAAGGGAAATACCTCTTGATGAGGGTAAGGCATTTTTAACTTGAGGGCCCTAGTTTGTACCCATTGGAGATAAGGCTCTGCGGAGATGCAGTTTGGTTTTCCCAGAGATTCTCTTCCTTTCTTATGAACATGATGCTAGACATGCACAATTTCTTCCTTGAGTGCTCTTTCATTTTCTCCTTCTTTGAAGAAAAGAACTTCCAGATAAATGTTGTAAGGTATATTCTTCATCCGGTATCCAAGCTGACGACAGGCTAAAACTAGATGATAATTGATCCCTCCCTTGGTACCAATAAGGGGTACATTGGAGAAACTTCCACATTTGTCAATGATCTTTATTCCGTCATAGACTCGATTGTACCAATCTATGTCAGAACGGGTGAGAGACATAATCTTCTATGACCATCGCATACCACTTTTGAGATCCCAAAAAGCAGCAGATTTGGGTAAGTGGGAAATAAACCATTTGTAGAGTAATGATACACAACATGTAATCATCCCTCCGCTGTACAAGTTCCTTAAATGCACTGAGTGGTAAGTGTCATACCCCAAATTATGACTACCAAAATTTCCCATCATTGTGAGGATCATTACCACAATATGGATGTACCTTCATGCCTCATCAATCTTCTCAAAGATGGTTGAGCATTCACCACAATCAAGAATTAGGGTTTGGGCCCTCTCAAAGTACTTAGACAAAAGATCAATCAAGAAATGACATGATCTTCAACTTGTCTAACCTCTTAAAACACCCACAAAGGATCAAGAGGACCCTCACATCAAAAATCAAGCACACAGTTGTGACATTCCAAGTGTTTTGAGCCTCGAAACACCCGATGTCGCCAAATTAGGGTTTTAGACGACTGAGACCTCCAGAGTGAGATTTTCACAAGAGGATGAGCCAAGACTTCAAAACATGACTCAATATGCTCAAAATAACCCTAAGGATCCATTTACAAAGATGAATAACCCACAAAGGATGCATTCCTCAAAAGTCAAGAATTAGGGTTTTACGCGCTGAACCGCTCCGGAGCCAAAAGTCAAAACATGACTTTTTTGGCAAAAATGATCCTTATGAATCATATTTTCATAAAATATGACTTGTAATGTCATTTGAACAAGAATTGATCAAGAAACCAAGATAACTTGTAAAAGGGGTAATCTTGAAAAATTGGAATTTTTTCTAAGTTACTAATTTTTAATGATTTTGGTACCAACTTCCAAGGATCATAACTTGAGATCCAAGCAGCCATTTTGGGTGATCCAAAGCTTGATTGGTAGGTCTTCCTATATTCTACAAAAGCTTCAACTACCTCAAACTCCAATTCTTCATGGATTTTAAGTTATGGAGTGATCAAAATGACAAAAATGAAGAAAATGAAATTTTTCAACACTTAGTGAAAATCTGCCTAAGTTGCCAGCCTTGGACATCAAACTTCATGAGGTTTTTTCAGTTGGATTCAAATAGTTTCAAGACCAACTATGATCACACATGTATTGTATCATATGAGGGCTTTCTAAAAAGCACAAGAGCCTCCCATAACTCAACCTGAGTAGGGAGATATGATCCCCTCAAAATCACCATTTCCAACTGTCTTGTACAAGGCAGAATTTGGTATTTTGCTCGATTTGGAAAAATCAGACAAATTCAAGCCTTGTCATCCATTTGGACACATCAGAGAATGAAATCAAAGGGGAATGATCTGATCCCAAAGCCTCCCAAGTCCAAGAATCTACATATAGCCATAACAAACCTAAAAAGGCTAAAAAGTGCCAAGACTCCAATTTTGTTTCAATGCATTCAATGGATGCATCAAGGTGGCATGAATTGAGGCAAACTTAACTGAATGAGTCAAGCCTTATCTCTGAACCAGAAGACCATAGGCTTGTGCTCTAACCTCAAGTCAATGGCTAGAGGAGACTTGAGATTCCATTTGATCACCATTGGCCACATACCTGCTGCAGTTTCCACACATTATTGCTGCCAAAAAAAACTTGACACACTATAAATAGAGCTCATTTGTGATCAGTTTGAGTACACCAAAGCACCCAAACTGATGCTTTCCTCAAAATCTCCCTTTCACTCCAATTTTGCCTTCTAACTCAAGTCACTATCGGGTTTTGAGATTGAGAGTGATTCCAACCAAACCAATCACACACACACACACACCTCATAAACATCATATATGAGTGATCCATAACACAAAATCACATCTGGAACATCAAATTCACAAAATCACCAGCCAATTGCTCAAGTTCTTGACAGAGTTGCAGTTGAGGTACCACAACCAGTTCCAGCTCATTTCAATCCACTCCAAGCATTCAAACACATTCCTTGGCACCTAAGGAAGCTGTCCAGATCATTGGAACCTAGCTACATTACATCCATCATCAAACTCGATCACCAGCTGCAAGAGGTAGGCATGAACCCCTCAAACTCTATGATCCATGCATCATGAATGAATTTTTGAGTTACCATCTTGTTTATGCATGTATGTAGAGTAATAACCCTCAATCAATTGCCATGAATCCATCGTGTATGGAATTTCGTTGTGTTCATGCTGAAATTAGGGTTCTTGAGGTTTTCTGTTGATTTCTTCCTCCATACTTAATATAAATGCAATTAAACTATATGGTTGTGATCCTTGTTCAAAAACAAACAAGATTGGTACTTGAATCGTGCAAAACCATTGAGAAATCATGGAGAAAAGTGAGAAAATGCAAATCTGCAGAAACAGGCTCGTGCGTGTTCTTCATTTGACCGTTGATGCCCTTTTTCAAATTTTTAAATATTTGAATTTTTGATATTTTGGTTAATTGATTCAAAAATTAATTTCTCTCTGAATATTTGTGTTTTTGAATTGATTCTTTTTCTCAAAATTCACAAAATGTTTAAATATTTTATTTTCCAAAAAAATCCAATTTATATTATTTATTTAATATAGTTATAATTTTTTTAATTAATTTCATTTTTATTGTTTTTAAACATTTTTAAATGAAATTCCCACTTTGATCTTTCAAAACCAATTGAATTTCAAACTTTCATGTGATTAAACATGATTTTTTAAAATATTTTTCAAAGTATACAACTTGTTTTTGAATATATTTGATATTTTATCGTTTATTATTTAAATTTCCTTTGAAAAAATGACATTTTAATTTAAAATTAGGTTTTCCTCTCAATTTTAAATTTTTAAATCACTCTGGGCCTCTAATAGAGTGTAAGTCTCATCCCTTTGTAAATAAACCATTTTGGGCCTCAGTCATTGTATAAGTCCCACTGTGTTTTCTAAAACCATGGTGCGATCGTCACCCTTTAAACAAAAATCATCTGGGTCTCTCCCTGAGTTGTAAGCTCCATTATCTTTTCTTTTAAAACACTTTGGGTCTCTTGATAGAGTGTAAGTCCCATCCCTTTGTAGATAAACGATTTTTGGGCCTCAGTCATTGTATAAGTCCCGATACGTTTTAAAAAATCTCAGCGCGATCGCCGTTTTCAAATAATTTTCATCTGGGCCTACCCTTGTGTTGTAAGTCCCATTTCTTTTCTTTTTCAAACACTTTTGGGCCTCTAATAGAGTGTAAGACCCAACCCTCTTTTGTACATAAATAATTTGGGCCTCAGTCATTGTATAAGTCCCAGTACAATTTTCAAAACAACGGTACGATCACCGTTATTTCTGGGTCTCTCCTTGAGTTGTAAGCCCCATCTCTTGTACAAAAAGAAACTTTTGGGCCTCTAATAGAGTGTAAGACCCAACCTATTTGTAAATACAATAATTTGGACCTCAGTCATTGTATAAGTCCCGATACAATTTTCAGATCAATAGTACGATTACTATTTTTCATCTGGGCCTCTCCTTGAGTATAAGCCCCAATCTTCTTTTCAAAACAACTTTCCCTTTTGATTTAGGTTCAAATTCATAGTTGTTATCAAAACTTTCTTTAATTTCTTGAACAACTAACCATACAGCTGTTAACATGGAAGCTTGCTCGCCTATAAGTTTTAAACAACTTTTCTTTTACATACTTGCACACACACACACACACATACATATATATATATATATATATATATATATTTGTTTGTGCTGGAAGCTTGCTCACCTGTAAGTCCTCCTACCCTCTTTTACATACATTATATATTTCATCTGTATATATATGCCTGTATATTATCTGCTTAGAGTTTTCCCCAGCAACTAGGTCTAGAACTAGATAAAGCCAGTGGTCACTCTTTCAACACAGTCAAAACTAGTTCCCAATAGGAATTCTAGATACAGTTTCACCTTCTCTTGGGCTTATACAATATGGAACAAAGAGAAAGGCATTATTCCCGGTGAAACTTTTCTCAGACTGTCACTATTAGAAAAGTGTAAAAAAGAAATTCATTTCCCCAGAGAGGATTAATTCCCGGTGAAACATCTCTTGAATTTCTTCAAACCCTAGAACTGTTCACTAAAGAAAAGATTATTCCCGGTGAAAATTTTCTTGAACCTTTCGTAAGTTTGGACCCACAGGCTTCCTAAAAGCATCCCAGCCTCCTCTTGGGCTTTGTACAAGGACCTTCCGGCTTCTTAGAAGTTCTCATGCCTTCTCTTGGGCATAATACAAGGGCCTTGAAGACCTCTTAAAGGTATAGGACATAACTTAGTCATCCTTTGTTAGAGCAGTCTTTCCAAAGAGTCAAAACCTCAGACCAATTAGGGATTAATTCTCATCCCTTAAAACACCAGCCTCCTCTTGGGCATCATACAAAGATAAACTCTTCCATACCAGTAGACTTGGACAGTTTAATCTCCTCTCGGATCTCAAAGACATTTTCAAGTTCCCTACAAACACAGGAAATGGCCCTGATCATTTAACCAATCTCCAGTAGAGTTAAAACCCATGGGTTCTAAAAACTCGGTCTTTCATCCTAACTTTCCCCAGCTAGGGTTAGCTTATCATCAGTGTAACCCTATCCCAAATCATAACCTCAAGGCATCTGATACCTCAACTCTTATGAAAACCCTCAGCAAGAGTTGATCCCCCGGCTTGGACCTGCCTCTGGATCTCAATAATCCTCGGCAGAAGCCAGCCTCCTCTTAGGCTTTGTATAATGATTTTCCTCAACGGAGTTAACCTCAAAAGCACTCTCTTGTTGAGTCAATCACCCTTTTCAAAGGCACTCTCTTGTTGTGTCAATCACCTTTTTCAACACTCTCTTGTTGAGTCAATCATCTTTACAACACTCTCTTGTTGAGTCAATCTCCTAAAAGTACTCTCTTATTGAGTCAACCCATTTCAGCCTCAATCTTGGGCTTGTACAAGACACCATATAAACATTCTCTTGTTGAGTTAGCCATCTTTTTAGCCTCAATATTGGGCTTTGTACAAGACACCCCCATAAATATCTCTCCAGTAGAGTCAGTCATAAATTTCAGCCTCAATCTTGGGCTTTGTACAAGACACCATATAAAATCTCCCTAAGCAGAGTTAATTCTCTTTTCAGCCTCCTCTTAGACTTTGTATAATGATTTTCCTCAGTAGAGTTAGCCTCAATCTTGGGCTTTGTACAAAACAAATCATACTCTCCAGCTGAGTCAATCCCATTTTAGCCTCAATCTTGGGCTTTGTACAAGACAGATAAAACCTCTCACCAGTAGAGTAAAAAATCCTTTGTAGCCTCAATCTTGGGCTTTGTACAAGACAGACAAAATATTTCCCTGGAAAAGTCAACTTTTAGCCTCCTCTTAGGCTTTATATAATGATATCCCCCAAAGAGTCAGTCTCTTTTTAGCCTCAATCTTGGGCTTTGTACAAGACAGATAAACACTCTCTTGTTGAGTCAGTCTTTTCCAGCCTCCTCTTAGACTTTGTATAAGGACTTCCCCAGTGGAGTCAATCAATCTCTTAGCTTCAACCTTGGGCTTTGATCAAGGTACACAAAAAATCAACATCCCCTCAGAGTAAATCAAAATCTCTCTGTAGGAAGACATTTCTCTGTATATCACACCTCAAAACAAACATTCAAAACAAACCCTAATTCCAGATAACTGCTATAAGTGGTACACTTGTTGATTCAAAAATCCAAGTTGTAGTCCATCTCTTATCCTGGTAAATCCTCTCTTTCATCTAATTTTTGTAAGTGACAAGCCTCTGGATTATTTACATCCAAGCCAATGTCCCTCTCTTAGCATGAAAGACTCCTAAGGAAAAATGGCATTGCTCTACACTGAGTTAAAGTTTTCTCCTTCAGGACAACACCCCTATAAAGGAAATTATGGCATTGCTGGATTCACATATCCCAGTTAAAGTAATTCTCCTTTATAATCAGTCACCCAACAGTTGTGATAAGCAAACGAGATGTCTCCCTTTAGAGATGACAAATTCTCTCTCCGTCAAACCTTTTAGCTTCAATCTTGGGCTTTGAACATGACACAAATACAACCTTTAGCTTCAATCTTGGGCTTTGAACAAGACACCAAACATCATATTTTTCCTCCCGTAGAATAGGAGGAACTACGATTGCTCTGATTTCCCGGTTTCATTTAACGGGAATACGTAGGCATAAGATTGCGAAATCTTAGCGAGCATACCAATCAAAAACTTTAGGTCCAATAGCTTCACTCATCCAAAACCTCGGAAAACCCGAAATCAACAAAAACTCTCTCTCAACATTCCCAAAAAAGAAACTTTCCCAACCCACAACAGACAAACTCCAATAAGTAGAAAGCAGTAAGTATAATCTATAACAACCTGTGGATAACCAGATATAGGATGGGTAATTGACAACTCCCCATTGTATAACCTGACCCCGGACTCCCCGAATCTCTTTAAGCATTTGTTCAGTTAAACATTTGCGTGCAAGGTTAGTTTTAGATAGCTTCCCTTTCCTTTCCAGCTTCACAGGATAAATAAGAAATCAGAAAGTAGCACCCCACTCCTACCATCACGTCACCGACAAAAATCGCACTCTACAGGTAAATGGTGACTCTGCTGGGGAATCATTTTATCTGTCTAGGACTAGGATTAGAATTCCTAAGAGGTCTAGGTTGTTAGCAATCATACTATATTATATATATATATATATATATATATATATATATATATATATCGCTTTTCCTACTTAATATCCGTGTTTTTTTTTCTGTTAATGGGAATGCGATTGATACACATGTGGAAAGTTTGAGAGAAACCTAAGATAAGGGGTGGCATAGGCGGGGGGTCTTATAGGGAGTAAATCACGAAAAAGCAAACCTGGTAGACTACTGTCGCGGTGAGAATCAGATATCAAGCTATTAGATTAACTTGAATCACAATTTTTGAAATTCACCACTAGTCTTTATTTTATCCAAAGGAAAAGGTTAAAGATCGAAAAACCTAATAAGAGATCTAAGGTACGAGGGTTGGTTACGTCTAGGGAAGGTATTAGCATCCTAAACGTCTGTAGTACTCTACAGGAACCTCTTGTTATTATTTATGTTATTTATTGCTCGCTTGCTAAGGGTATGTGCTAAGGGAAAGACCTAGGGGTTAGTATCTAAGTATACTCGCCAAGACCTCGCATCTTGTGCCTACGTATCCTGACGGGAGTGGAATCAGAGTATTCGTAGTTCCCCTCAAAGAGGGTAAGGAACTCTTGACATTGGTCAAGGTTCCAGGGGGAGGTGACGTCTATGGCAAGACGCTACATAGAGTGCGGTGACTCTAAAGTTAAAGTTGAGAGAGTAGATTAAGTGTCCATGGTAGAACACATGTATAGAGTGCGGTGACTCCGATCCTAAGGTTAGGATAAAGAGAAGGTTCTAGAGGTAGGCTAAACTGTGACATAGTAGTCAACAATAGAATTTTTTCCTTTGGAATAAGGTTAAAGGAAAAATACTAAACTAAAGTCATCATGCAAGAAAGTTAATCCTAATGACTAAACCTGATTCAAATTGATCGAAGGTTAAAATTAAATTAAGATATTCTAATGGAGCATGTGAACCACATTCTAATTAACCAAAATAATTCTAATTAAGATTATATAAACTAAATTCTAATTACTTAACCATAAGAAAGTAATTTAAAAATGTAAACATGATGAAATAATAATAAAAAAAATGCAAGAAGAAGAAAAAAATAATAAAAAAATATAAAGGTATATAAAAAGAAATAATATAACTTGAATTTAAAAGAAACGAAGGTTGTGTGGGTGGTTGATCCAATGCAGCGCAGGTCCATAAGACCTGATATGCATCCATGGCTATGATCATCAGATCAGAAAATATGATTTTGTAAACCGATCTAGCAGTCATAAGCAATAGGGCACACGGTAAGGGTATCTGAGGTTGGATGCATAGGATAGAGAAACAAGAGGTACACCAAGCGGAGACACGTGTCCAAAGTGGTGACACATGTCACCACCATCAAACCAAAACCATGCATAAGACAAAACAAAGGCCAATGGAAGATTCAAAAACACGAAAACAAGCTATCAACTCTTCTCGCTCTCTCGTCATCTTCACACGCGAACAACAATCTCGCTTTCATTCTTTCTAAAATACAATCACAGGAAATCAAAGAACAAACAAAACAAATGCATACCTGCGACAAGGATTTTGTTGCGACAGACGGGATATGATAGAGGGCGATGCGCGATCGGAAGCGTGACGGTGGAAGATGATAGCGTCGGAGCTCCGGGGATGACAACAGCAACTCAGGAGGTGGCTTCCGATATGTTTGCGGCAGCGGTGATGAGAGGATTTCGACAATGCCGATGATTTCAACGGTACATATTCTTAATTCCGTGATGCTGTAGTTACGTTGATCTTGATGTTGTCGTGATTTCGCTTTCTTTGAGTATGTTGTGAACTGGTGTGTATGAATATGTGTGGAAGTATTCTCTCTGATGTGAATTTTCTGATCCTTTTGCTCTGAGTGTGTGAGTTTTATGCGTGTAAGTGTGATTTTCTGCTACGAATGGATATTTGCGATGAAGATTTTTCTATGCGTCTCGGTTCTTTTTCCTTCTCTGGTGTGAGTATGTTTCTGGTGAAAAGTTGTTGCTTATTGTTTCTGAGATATGTTTGTGATTTTTCTGGTGAAAGTGTGTGTTCACTTTGAGGGAGTGATGAGCTTATTATGTGAAAAAAGAATTTGTTTTGCTTACTGATGTGAACGTCGTTGTTGGTTTTTTTGTGAATGGTTTTGATGAGTATGTTGCTTGAATTTTGTACGGGTTTATGGTGGTTTCTGCGAATGAGTTTTCTGGTGTATGAAATCTCTTACTGATGTTCTGTACTGCCCCCTTTTATAGACCCAATTGTGATTAAGTTCTGATTTGTGAATTGAATGTACGAGATAGCTGTCGGTTTTGGTTTTGGCAAAGAGATATTCTTGTTATGAGCTATGATTAATGGTGATGATGTTACTTCCATTTCCATTCAAAACTGGCTGATCTCGCGTGATTTTTTTCTGATTGTTTCCAACTTCATCTTATTGTGTTTGATTGTGGTAAATGTTTTTTTATTCTTTGCCCTTTCCCTTTATGATCGGAATTCGCTTTTTTTTTTAAATGTTTGATGCTGGGATTAAAGGATGAGTATTCGTTTCTATCCAAATTGATCCTTAGTGTATTATTACAGGTAAATGGACGACGGATGATCTTTCCCTCCTTTGAAACCAATATTTTGATTAATGATGCTCCGTCAGCAGTCATGAAAAGCCTTCTTAAAGCAGCGCCGTCTTTGGATGGTAAAAACCTCAAGATCAAGTATGCAATATCAAATGTGCCAGTGGCCTTATTTGGTGAATGTTTAGGGAAGTCCCACAACTAGTTGGAACGCTTTCCTAGTTGCCCCCTTTAATGGACTTTTAGCGTGAAACATGAATTCTCAGCCCTTTGGAGTAAGGGGACTTTAAACATGCACAATAATCAATGAATATGATTTTTTGAATATGAAAGATCTCCTTGAATTTGTAATTTCAATGGTGATGACTCTTGGTACATTTTTGAATTTGATCTTGTAAAATTTGAACCTTCTAGAATCTTATGATGAGTTAATTTGAACTTTGTACTTTGGAATTGACTTTGTATGGAGGAAACCCTTTGAATCTTATGAATCCAACCAAGACTATATTTGAAGTTTGGACATTGGCACATACTTGAACATGTAATCACAACTTGAATTTTGTACTTAAAACCATGGTTCTTGAAAATCAATGTGAGCTTTTTATATGAATCTTGGAACCATTTTGTACACCTTGAAATGAAACTCAGAGGACTTTAATTCGAGGATGAATCTTAAAAAACAATTAGTACACTTTGAAAATCACATAGAAAACTTCCTTGAACTTGTAACTCTTTAAAAATTAAACCTTCGTGATAATTAAACCCCATGATGACTTGAATTTGAATTTGAATTTGAATACTTGAATAATTAGTGACTTTTATGTTCCATCTTTGTAACCTTGAATGCATTCTTGATAATGGCTAAAAGAATAATAAGAAACCAAGGCCCACATAAGATATGGCCACGAACAATCCAACCACGTCATCTTCAAGATCTTGATCCAAGAATGGCCCATGAAGGGGAAATAATTCTAGGAGTGGGGCCCAGATCAAGTAGAAACCTTAGGACTTTTGAATCATAACCCAACGGTCACACCCTGAAATGCTTAGCTGCAAGAACCTACACTTGAAAATATTTCACCTGCACAGACTGGTTAGTGATAATAAACGCACACAAGACCTACGACCTAAAGACGCTATGCAAGATGATGCACTCAGATGGTGGAATCTTGTGGTCAAAAATTAGGGTATGCCAGATGCCCCTATTTAAGTTTCTTCTATCCGGAGATATGGAGATTGAAATCTTCGTCTCGACGTGATAGGAGAGACTTAAATACAAACATGCACAATTTTTGGCCCTAAGATACCGCAAATGCATATGATATGAAATGATATGGTATGGAATGAATGCGAAGACAAAGATCCTGCGGGGAATGGTGCCACAGGGGAAAAGTGTTACAGTTGTGTCAGAAACGAATTGAAACAAAACAAAGTATCTGGAAAACATCCTCCAAGAATGGCATTGGATGAAAACAAGCACCAAACATCCAATAACGGCTTTGGATGAAAGGTAGACTCACAATGTTTGAGAAGGCAACAGATGAGAATGAGACAAAATAATTTAATCCGAGAAGGCATCGGACACAAAGAAACCAGTCATCCAATAATGGCTTTGAATGAAAGATACAATCACAATATCTAATAATGGCTTTAGATGAAAGTGAACAAGGTAAAGAAACCAGACATCCAATAATGACTTTGAATGAAAGGTAAACTCACAATATCTAATAATGGCTTTAGACAAAGTGAACAAGGTAAAGAAACCAGACATCCAATAATGGCTTTGAATGAAAGGTGTAATCACAATATCTAATAATGGCTTTAGACAAAATGAACAAAGTAGAGAAACCAGACATCCAATAATGGCTTTGAATGAAAGGTAAACTCACAATATCTAATAATGGCTTTAGATGAATGTGAACAAAGACTCGATCTGGAAGAACATCAGAAAGAGGAACCCATCTGGAAGAGCATCAGGTGGTAAAGAAACCTGACATCCAATAATGGCTTTGAATGAAAGGTGTAATCACGATATCTAATAATGGCTTTAGATTACTGTGAACAAAGACTACATTCAAGAATGGCATTGAATGCAAAAGGAACCAATCATCCAATAATGACTTTGAATGAGAGGTACAATCATAATATCTAATAATGGCTTTAGATGATTGTGAACAAGGTAGAGAAACCAATCATCCAATAATAGCTTTGAATGAAAGGTACAATCACAATATCTGAGAAGGCATCAGATGAAAGTGAACAAAGACTCGATCTGGAAGGAACATCAGAAAGAGGAACCCATCTGGAAGAGCATCAGGTGGTAAAGAAACCAAACATCCAATAATGGCTTTGAATGAAAGGTAAACTCACAATATCTAATAATGGCTTTAGATGATTGTGAACAGAGACTACATTCAAGAATGGCATTGAATGCAAAAGGAACCAATCATCCAATAATGGCTTTGAATGATAGGTACAATCACAATATCTAATAATGGCTTTAGACAAAGTGAACAAAGGTAGGGATCCAAGAAAGCATTGGATGCAAAAAAAATCACAACGTTCGAGAAAGCATTGAACGAATGTGAACAAGGAGATACCTAAGAAAGCATTGGATAGAAGGAATCACAATATCCAAGAAAGCATTGGATGAATGTGAACAAGGAGATACCCAAGAAGGCATTGGATACACACGACAATATCTGTTTGGTAGGTGCCAAGTGAGTTGGACTTAGACGACATGGTGAGACGTTGACGACACGACCTATGGAGAATGCATATGAGTGCAAATGAGGATGACACTCTTGCTATGCATATGTATATGAATTATGCCATGATATATGATCAAATGTAAATACAGATGTAATGCAGATGGCTCGACTCTTTTGTGGAGAAGACAAAACTGGAATACTGATTCCTCAACACGGATGTCACTGCCATTCTACTTTGGGACTAGAGATGCTACTGAACACAACACTGCCACACTGGTAAACTGTATCAAAATTCATGATCCTTGTAGGAAGGATGGAATGCTGCCTGAGGATTCTTCAAGTAAACTGCCCCAAATTAGCTGACTATTATAGGTGAGCTGATCGTTGCTTTAGCTGGATTGATGTTGGAAATGACTGAATTACCGTACGCTTGGAAAGCTTGCCCCAGTATGAGTCTTGAAAAAGTCTTCTGTATAAACCAATTCCGAGAAGGACTTGCACTGAACAAATCTTGAACTGATTCTCAATAGGATCTGGAAGGAACTTGCCCCTGATTGGATCACTGACCAAGTTTCTCAAAGTTTCTCAAATGTTTGAAAATTCCTTAAGCGGAAGCCAGATTGCAAACAAAAGTGTTCATACAAACATAGTAAATGCAAAGTTCATGCAACTTTTGAAATCAAAATCATTTTTGGAAAGAGGTAAAACAATAGGGTCACTGGTCAGAACACGGTGGTTCAAGACGTTTAAAAGTGAAAGATAAAGCAAAAAGGCGTGATGCAAAAAAAAATGATCTGCAAAGATCTTTAGGAGTCAGTTTACGCAACCTCGTTGTAGTATGCTTTCAAAATAACCTTGCTTCAATTAGGTCTTTTGAGGGTTGTAATGTGGCCTGGTTCACGGTTTAAGAAACAAAAGATAAAGGCTCAAAGTTTATTTATACCCACCCAATCTTCGTGATGATCTTCAGTCTTATGCTCAGTTAACTTAGATTATGCACTCAGGTTCCCAAAAGATTAGAAATTGCACTGATGATAGTGATGATGACGGTTCAAAAGTCAAGGGATTCTTGAGATAGCAGTCACTACTTCCTTACAACATTTGGTTGTCATACAAGCTTGTTCTTATTTCTCTTGTAAAAGGTAATGTCATGAGCTTCCCATCTTTCTTAGCTTTCGCTTTGAAAGGGACTCGGCTCATTTTTGAGTAAAGATTTCTTGACGAACCTTCTTCATTTGTCACTTTGGGAACAACTTGTACAACACTTGTTCATTTGATTTGGAAGAGTTGAAAGGTTGTGAATGCCTAACTTAATGATTATGGTGAACCATCATTGACTTCTGATTTGAAAACATCTTCAACACTTGATTGCTGTGTAAGAAGGGAAACTGTGAATGCAACCTTTATATGAAAGGTGTCTTGAATGCACAATCAAGTTAATTGAGAACTACCCTGCCCCAGGTTAAGATTGCGGGTTTTTATTTGTAAAGAAAAGGAACTCCTACTTCAAGGCTCAAAGGGGTTGACGAGGGGTTATCTTCCTTATTTCTCCAGTGTTTGGGAATTGAAACAATGCCTTACATCTTCAGCAAAGTTTTGATTTGGAAGCATACCAACAGCAATTATGGGTATTTACATTTTCATCATCCTCCCTCCAATCTTTGCATAATCGAAAAGAAAGTGGAAAAGAGCTAATAATTTTGTTTTTGTTTTTGTTGTTTTTTTGTTTTATTTTTGAAAAGGAAGGCATAAAGATGTAAATAGCAAACACAAATGAATTGAATCCAAAAGTCGCAATGCTCATTTTATTAATTATGAAAGTACAAACATAAATCGAAAGCAAACAGCTAATACAAATAAGGAAAATGCAAACAATAAGAAACATGGTCTAGTGACTAATCAGAAACAAAGATGAGTTGTCTAATCTGAAACACTGGCTTTTCGGAAGATAGTCTGCTGAAGTCGACTGAAGCTTCACTTGTTGTGATCTGGCAGCATTGTGATCATAGAGAGGATTCTCAAATGGAGGTCGAGTAGTCTGGGAAACAGTAAGAACCACAGGTATAGGCTCAGTGAAAACTGGAGCTTGAAACACTGGTCTGGAAGTCTGACCAATCATAGCAGTAGATGCAAGCGGTGGAGAATAGTTGGGAGGTAAACCAAACTCTGGCCAAGTTGAAGGCGGCACCTGAACAGACTGAGGATCATCATTTGAAACTTCTTGAATAACAGTCCTTTGAGGTTGCTCTCCTCTGGTAATCAAGACTTGGAGCATTTCAGTGAGCTTTGCCATGCTTGACTTAAGGTCGTCGATCTCCATTCGCATCTCAGCATTGTGTGCTTCTTGTTCGGCCATTATGCGTCTGTAGTTAGCTCTAGTATGGTATTGATGTCGAGGAATCAGCTTGACAACTCACAGGTGACGCTGGAAGGTAGAGACAGTTGGAAATAAGTTACTGGACAAACGGATGTATGCAATGATATGCAATGCAATGCAATGGTTTCAAGGAACTCAACAGTAGGTTGCAAACATTTTGGAAAGACTGAAAAAAGTTTCATTTTATAATCCAGGATTTTTTATTGATTTTGCAAATGAAAGAACAATTGAGTTTCTTGAAATCGAATGGTTATTCATGAATGCATGAATGGATGCATAAACACAGGTATACACACAGGCAAAGGGTCCTAGGTTTGAAAGGTCACAGCATAGAGCCAAGTTCTAACCACCCCAATAGGTGTGTACTATGGTTTCAAATGTACCTGCCGAACGGGTTCTACAAAGTTCCCAGAGTCTACAATCCATCTTTCGGATATTATCGATTTTCCAAATCACTTGGTAGTCAATAATATTCTCAATAGAATCTCGTCTGAGTGTAGTATCGCGTAGCGACTATTGCAGAAATAGATTCCCGCATAGTCCCCGCACTACATCCTAATAAGCCAAGTTGGGTTAAAGGTAACTACGGTCCCCAGTCTCGATGGCCTTTAGTTCGAAATAATAGCGTCTTCACGAATAGACTCGTTGGACAAAATTAAATTTGAGAGGGCCTAGACTAAGTGGTGAAGTCTCAATTCAACTTCTTTAGGAATCGACTCCCTCAAAGTATCCTTGAATTGTCACCGTTCCTATAATATTTTTCACTCTAATTCGGGTGTAGGACTTTGTCTCACCACACAAATAGTACCATGCACACAGAAAACCCAGGTATATATACAATTATAAAGATATATAGGCAAACAAGCAAATAAATAACATAGATATGAACAAGTTAGGGGAAACCCTCGAAAATGTCCCCAGTGAAGTCGCCATTTCTGTCGCGGTGAGAATCGGATATCAAGCTATTAGATTAACTTGAATCACAATTTTTGAAATTCACCACCGGTCTTTATTTTATCCAAAGGAAAAGGTTAAAGATCGAAAAACCTAATAAGAGATCTAAGATTCGGGGGTTGGTAACGTCTAAGGAAGGTATTAGCATCCTAAATGTCTGTAGTACTCTACAGGAACCTCTTGTTATTATTTATGCTATTTATTGCTCGCTTGCTAAGGGTATGTGCTAAGGGAAAGACCTAGGGATTAGTATCTAAGTATACTCGCCAAGACCTCGCATCTTGTGCCTATGTATCCTGACGGGAGTGGAATCAGAGTATTCGTAGTTCCCCTCAAAGAGGGTAAGGAACTCTTGACGTTGGTCAAGGTTCCAGGGGGAGGTGACGTCTATGGCAAGATGCTACATAGAGTGCGGTGACTCTAAAGTTAAAGTTGAGAGAGTAGATTAAGTGTCCATGGTAGAACACATGTATAGAGCGCGGTGACTCCGATCCTAAGGTTAGGATAAAGAGAAGGTTCTAGAGGTAGGCTAAACTGTGACATAGTAGTCAACAATAGAATTCTTTCCTTTGGAATAAAGTTAAAGGGAAAATACTAAACTAAAGTCATCATGCAAGAAAGTTAATCCTAATGACTAAACCTGATTCAAATTGATCGAAGGTTAAAATTAAATTAAAATATTCTAATGGAGCATGTGAACCACATTCTAATTAACCAAAATAATTCTAATTAAGATTATATAAACTAAATTCTAATTACTTAACCATAAGAAAGTAATTTAAAAATGTAAACATGATGAAATAATAATAAAAAAAATGCAAGAAGAAGAAAAAAATAATAAAAAAATATAAAGGTATATAAAAAGAAATAATATAACTTGAATTTAAAAGAAACGAAGGTTGGGTGGGTGGCTGATCCAATGCAGCGCAGGTCCATAAGACCTGATATGCATCCATGGCTATGATCATCAGATCAGAAAATATGATTTTGTAAACCGATCTAGCAGTCATAAGCAATAGGGCACACGGTAAGGGTATCTGAGGTTGGATGCATAGGATAGAGAAACAAGAGGTACACCAAGCGGAGACACGTGTCCAAAGTGGTGACACATGTCACCACCATCAAACCAAAACCATGCATAAGACAAAACAAAGGCCAATGGAAGATTCAAAAACACGAAAACAAGCTATCAACTCTTCTCGCTCTCTCGTCATCTTCACACGCGAACAACAATCTCGCTTTCATTCTTTCTAAAATACAATCACAGGAAATCAAAGAACATTCAAAACAAATACATACCTGCGACAAGGATTTTGTTGCGACAGACGGGATATGATAGAGGGCGATGCGCGATCGGAAGCGTGACGGTGGAAGATGATAGCGTCGGAGCTCCGGGGATGACAACAGCAACTCAGGAGGTGGCTTCTGATATGTTTGCGGCAGTGGTGACGAGAGGATTTCGACAATGCCGATGATTTCAACGGTACGTATTCTTAATTCCGTGATGCTGTAGTTACGTTGATCTTGATGTTGTCGTGATTTCGCTTTCTTTGAGTATGTTGTGAACTGGTGTGTATGAATATGTGTGGAAGTATTCTCTCTGATGTGAATTTTCTGATCCTTTTGCTCTGAGTGTGTGAGCTTTGTGCGTGTAAGTGTGATTTTCGGCTACGAATGGATATTTGCGATGAAGATTTTTCTATGCGTCTCGGTTCTTTTTCCTTCTCTGGTGTGAGATGTTTCTGGTGAAAAGCTGTTGCGTATTGTTTCTGAGATATGTTTGTGATTTTTCTGCTGAAAGTGTGTGTTCACTTTGAGGGAGTGATGAGCTTATTATGTGAAAAAAGAATTTGTTTTGCTTACTGATGTGAACGTCGTTGTTGGTTTTTTTGTGAATGGTTTTGATGAGTATGTTGCTTGAATTTTGTACGGGCTTATGGTGGTTTCTGCGAATGAGTTTTCTGGTGTATGAAATCTCTTACTGATGTTCTGTACTGCCCCCTTTTATAGACCCAATTGTGATTAAGTTCTGATTTGTGAATTGAATGTACGAGATAGCTGTCGGTTTTGGTTTTGGCAAAGAGATATTCTTGTTATGAGCTATGATTAATGGTGATGATGTTACTTCCATTTCCATTCAAATCTGGCTGATCTCACGTGATTTTTTTCTGATTGTTTCCAACTTCATCTTATTGTGTTTGATTATGGTAAATATTTTTTTATTCTTTGCCCTTTCCCTTTATGATCGGAATTTGCTTTTTTTTTTTAAATGTTTGATGCTGGGATTAAAGGATGAGTATTCGTTTCTATGCAAATTGATCCTTAGTGTATTATTACAGGTAAATGGACGACGGATGGTCTTTCCCTCCTTTGAAACCAATATTTTGATTAATGATGCTCCGTCAGCAGTCATGAAAAGCCTTCTTAAAGCAGCGCCGTCTTTGGATGGTAAAAACCTCAAGATCAAGTATGCAATATCAAATGTGCCAGTGGCCTTATTTGGTGAATGTTTAGGGAAGTCACACAACTAGTTGCAATGCTTTCCTAGTTGCCCCCTTTAATGGACTTTTAGCGTGAAACATGAATTCTCAGCCCTTTGGAGTAAGGGGACTTTAAACATGCACAATAATCAATGAATATGATTTTTTGAATATGCAAGATCTCCTTGAATTTGTAATTTCAATGGTGATGACTCTTGGTACATTTTTGAATTTGATCTTGTAAAATTTGAACCTTCTAGAATCTTATGATGAGTTAATTTGAACTTTGTACTTTGGAATTGACTTTGTATGGAGGAAACCCTTTGAATCTTATGAATCCAACCAAGACTATATTTGAAGTTTGGACATTGGCACATACTTGAACATGTAATCACAACTTGAATTTTGTACTTAAAACCATGGTTCTTGAAAATCAATGTGAGTTTTTTATATGAATCTTGGAACCATTTTGTACACCTTGAAATGAAACTCAGAGGACTTTAATTCGAGGATGAATTTTAAAAAACAATTAGTACACTTTGAAAATCGCATAGAAAACTTCCTTGAACTTGTAACTCTTCAAAAATCAAACCTTCATGATAATTAAACCCCATGATGACTTGAATTTGAATTTGAATACTTGAATTATTAGTGACTTTTATGCTCCATCTTTGTAACCTTGAATCCATTCTTGATAATGGCTAAAAGAATAATAAGAAACCAAGGCCCACATAAGATATGGCCACGAACAATCCAACCACGTCATCTTCAAGATCTTGATCCAAGAATGGCCCGTGAAGGGGAAATAATTCTAGGAGTGGGGCCCAAATCAAGTAGAAACCTTAGGACTTTTGAATCATAACCCAACGGTCACACCCTGAAATGCTTAGCTGCAAGAACCTACACTTGAAAATATTTCACCTGCACAGACTGGTTAGTGATAATAAACGCACACAAGACCTACGACCTAAAGATGCTATGCAAGATGATGCACTCAGATGGTGGAATCTTGTGGTAAAAAATTAGGGTATGACAACCACCAAATCAGGTAAGGGCCCGTAGGATTCAGCCTGCTAAATACGATCGTTGTGAAAGCAGAGTTTTCCTAATGCGGCGCCTGTGAACCTGATGATTTAGTAGGCATTAACCTTATAACCACTTGGTAGGGCGGTGACTATTGGAAATAGTTGACACGCGATACTACACTCAAATGAAATTACCCTAGGATGCTACAGCTCGCTCGGGTGAACCAGCTTGCTGTTGTTATCTCTAGGGGGTCAATGATTTTGGGAACCTTAGGATCCGTTCTACAGGTACAAAAATTGACCAGAATACAACCTTTGGGAATGGGTAGAGCCATGACTCCATGCTCATGACGTTGAACCCTTAAACCCATGTTTTTTCAATGTTTTTGTGTGCTGCATTCATGCATTCATTTAAAAAACTCTTAAACAAAGAAAAATCTTCTTTTCTCCTCTCTCTTTTTTCAAATTAAACTGAAACAATGATTTCAAATATTAGAAAAATTGTGTTATGGATTTCGGTAGAAGAAAGACGCACAAGTACACCTTCAAGGCTCCAAAACTAGAGGATTTAAGGGGGTTGGCAAGGATGATCACCAACCCTGATGCTTTCAGAGCCAAGTACGGAGGGCTGCTGTCTCTGTTAAGGGTCCACGTAGTTGAAGGAATCCTGCCTACACTGATCCAGTTCTACGATCCGGTTTATCACTGCTTCACATTCCCGAATTACCAACTGGAACCAACATTAGAAGAATACTCTCATCTGACTGATCTACCTACCACTGATCAAGCTCTTTTTTCTGGACTGGAAGAAATTCCAAAGGATCGGGTCATCGCAAGAGCCATTTGTTTGGACGAGTCTGAAGTCAGGACTCACATGACCACCAAAGGAGGAATCCAAGGTTTACCAGCCAAGTTTTTGGTGGAGAAAGCCTTGTAATTCGCCAGTATAGGGAACATTACTGCTTTCGAGGATATCTTTGTCCTACTCACATACAGGTTGTTCCTTTTTCCAAACATAGACAACTTTGTTGATACCAACGCTGTTAAGATATTTCTGATTGGAAACCTCGTACCAACCCTGCTCGCAGATGCTTATCATTCTGTGCACTTAAGGAATCTATACAGCGGAGGAATGATCACATGTTGCGTACCCTTGCTTTACAAATGATTCATTTCCCATTTACCCAAGTCTGCTTCTTTTTGGGATCACAAGAGAACTCTACGTTGGTCCCAGAGGATCATTTCTCTTACCAACTCTGACATAGATTGGTATGATAGGATTTATGAGGGGATAGAGATCATCGACAGTTGTGGAAATTTCCCTAATGTACCCCTCATAGGAAATAAAGGAGGAATCAATTATCATCCAATATTAGTTCACCGTCAACTCGGATAACCGATGAGGCATATCCCGCATAATGCTCATCTGGAAGGTCTTTTCTTCAAGGAAGGGGAAAATGACAGGGCACTAAAGAAGGAAATAGTGCATGCCTGGCAACATGTTCACAAGAAAGGAAGAGAGTCTCTAGGAAGACCAAACTGTACCTCCGTGGAACCATATTTCCACTGGGTGCAAACAAGGGCTCTCAAGCTGAAGATGCCTTACCCTCGTCAAGAAGTTTTTCCATTAAAGGAATCTGTCATTTATTTCATGTCTGACACGAAAAAACTCCAAGTAGCTCTTAACAAAGTTCAACGGGAGAGAAACTCTTGGAAAAATAAGTACCGTATCCTCAATGTGGAGTGTACCAAAATTCAGGAACTGTTAAAGGAAAAGAACTGCTCTGATTAAAATATTAGAGCAACATGTTGTGGAGCATCATGAAGACCGAAGAAATCTGCTCGCTCCTTTCACTTGGCAAAGGTCTGACAACCCGACAACGGCTAAAGAGCCCCGGTCAAAGAAAACGAAAATATTAGAACCAGCATCTGAGTTCTCTTCAGAGAGGACACAGGATCCATAAGCTTAGACGTTTCCTTTTACAGCACTTTGTAAAATACTGTATTTTCCATTTCCGCAATCTTTTGAATTCAATAAAACAGGATCTCCACCCTTTATTGTATGATATTTACAATTTGTTTGTTGAAGTTTTTTTTATTAAAGCAAAAAAAAATATATATATATATATCATTGCATTTATCATTCTCACATAACGCGTTCTTCTTATCTTCGAATCTCACGTATACGTCACGATTCTAGAGTCAAACTGTCTCACTCATACAATACTCGGGCCAATCGACAAAAGAAAATGGACGATCTCGAGGAAGAGAACAGAGAGCTAAGAGAAGAAGTCGACGCTCTGAAGGAAGATCTAAAAAAACTTCACAGTGACATGCAATCCCTGGCAACAGCTCAAAGGCAACAACAAAGGACTGTGATCTCAGAGGTCACATCTACATCCATAGTGGAAACATATGATCCTCGGTACAACATGCCAAAAGATTGTCCCTGGGGCATGCCTATCAACTTTGTCCCTGAAGGATACATTCCGCTGGTCACTAAAGACCCAGAAACTACAGCAGGAACCCCTGGGCCTGAAGGTTACAAACTTTGGGAAAGCGAAGATGCAAGAGTCATGACAGCAACTCCTGAAGGTTACAAACTTTGGGGCATGGAAGCACCAAGAGTCACCACCGTAATGACTATACTACAACCAGTGGTACACACTGTCCCAGAAGGACAGATTCCACAAGTAATTTCTGGTGGAAACGAAGACATGTACGAAAGAATGAATGAGTTCCAGGAGCAATTCCTGGAGATGGAGAAGGAACTGCATACCATTCGCGGTCAGGATTTATTTGGAAAGGACGCCGCAGACCTTTGTCTGGTCCCTATGTGAAAATCCCGCACAAATTCAAGGTGCCTGACTTTGAAAAATACAAGGGCAACTCTTACCCTCAAAGTCATTTGGTGATGTACGCTCAAAAGATGTCAACTCAGACAGAAAATCAATAGCTACTGATCCATTACTTCCAAGACAGCTTAACCGGTGCCGCACTCAAATGGTACATGGGTTTAAGCCGCACCAAGATCAACACTTTCAAAGATCTTGGCCCTGCCTTCGTTCAGCAGTATAAGTATAACCTGGACATGGCACCAGACAGGGATCAACTTAGAGCAATGTCACAGAAGGACAAAGAAACTTTCAAAGAGTATGTTCAGAGATGGCGAGAAATTGCCGCTCAGATCTGTCCCCCTCTTGAGGAAAAAGAGATGACCAAGATCTGTTTGAAAACCTTAAGCTCATTCTATTACGACCGAATGGTCGCCAATGCGCCTAGTGACTTTACTGAAATGGTGAACATGGGAGTGCACCTTGAAGAAGCAGTCCGAGAGGGAAGTTTGGTCAAAAATACAGAACCGTCAAGCAGTGCCAAAAGATACGGTAGTACGTTCCCAAAGAAAAAGAGCAAGATATTGGTAATATCTCTCTCGAAAAGCAAAGGCGAAGATATCAACCAGTAGCAGCAGTAACTCCTGCTATCAACCCAACGCCGGCTCCGAATTATCAACCTTAGGTTGCTCAGAGGCAACCAAGTCAACAACAGTATCAGCAAAGGACGCAACAGCCTCTTCAGCAGGCTTGTCCTCAGTACAACAACAACAATCGTACTACACGACCACTAGGGTTTGACCCTATACCGATGTTATACGCAAAACTATATCCATTGCACTGGTCAAGGGGCACGTCCAAACCAGGTCTCCTCTTACAGTACTAGAAATTCCGCCTTTTTGGTTCAAAGCGGATCAAACTTGCCCTTATCATCAAGGAGGACCGGGGCACAACATTGAAAACTGTCTCAGCTTCAAGTTGATGTCCAGAAGCTTGTTAGGAATGGGGTCCTGTCTTTCAAAGATACTAATCTGAATGTTCAGATGAACCCGTTGCCTCAACATGAAAAGACTGCAGTAAATTTGATAGAGGAAGAGGTTAGCCGCAGTTATCAAATTCGCGATGTACTCCTATTTTAAACCAATTTGGTCAGGATGCATTGTAGACATAGTGGGTACGGTCATGTACCATCTCACAATTATCACCAGTGTGATATCTGCTCAAAGAATAATCAGGGGTGTTCCGTAGTGTGATCAGCTCTACAAGAGCAAATGGATCTCGGTTGGGTCCAAGATCACCGAATCTGAAAAGTCAATATGGCTCACGTAAATCCAAACGTTGTTCAGAACCACAACATTCTGACGATGAACGTCAACTTGGTGGCAATGCATTCAAGGCAAAGTCAATACAATGATTTGCCACGGCACGATTACAATTCCTGTCCGATTTGCTCAATAAGCAATCAGGGATGCTCTTTTGTTCAAGAGGCCCTCCAGCGTCAGATGGGTCTCGGATGGATTCAGGACTATCAGGAGAGAAATAATCATCAAGTCAATATGATTTAGATCTTTGATATTCGCTTTATGAATACCAGTCTGGTAGAATTACACGCTAAGCATGTCAGGCTTGGCTTTTTGGATTCACATAATTATCAAGACTGTAAAGTGTGTCGTAAAGACAACTAAGGATGTGCACTCGTCCCAAGAACACTTCAACACTTGTTGGACCACTGGTGGCTTCCAATCTACTTGGATGAAGCTACACAATAGATCAGTATGACGGATGGGAATCCTACTAGGTATCAAAGTCAGGATGTTTGCTCGATGGAAACAGATCTAGTAAAGATGCACTGCATACAAAGTGGACGTGGTCGGGTGCCACTACACAACTACGAGCGTTGTAGAGTTTGTTCAGAGAACAACTAAGGATGTTATCTTGTACGAGCGGCTCTTCAAAATCAGTTGGACCACAAAGAGATCCGACCATGTTCAAGTTTTGAGTCGATCAACGTAATACCAGACTATTTCCTTGATCAAAGCAAGGACGTTGTCATAATCTCTGATCATGGGAGGACCAAAGACGTTTGTGCCATAATCCCTCTACTTGATGAATCGAGAATTCCTCTGGACAATAGAAAGGTTCTCAACCAGGAACTGATCGAGGTTGCTTATAACGGTCAGAAAAATCAAAAGGCTCTTGTGGTTATCTATCTGCCAGGACCAATACCGTACAAATACGATAAGGCTATCCCTTACAAGTACGATGCAACAATAATAAAAAATGGAAAGGAAATTCCATTACCCTCCATCGTGAACATTGCCTACATCAGCCGAGTCACACGGAGTGGTCGGATCTTCAACAGAGGAATTGGAGAACCGTCCAAGGAAAAGGAACCTCAAACAGGAGTTCCCAATCAACTAGTCGGGCAATCCAGTAATCTCGACCTTTCAAAGAACAACGATGAGATGTTGAAGCTCATCCAGAAGAGCGAGTACAACATTATGGACCAACTGTTGCAAACTCCATCGAGAATCTCTATACTATCTCTCTTGCTCAGTTCCGAAGCTTACAGGGAAGCTCTGCAGAAAGTCTTAGAGCAAGCTTTCGTATAACAAGATGTGACGATAAGACAATTTGACAGCATCATCTTAAACATCACTTCCTGCAACGATTTAGGATTCAGTGATGAAGAATTGCCAGAAGAAGGCAAAAATAACAACATGGCATTTAACATTACATTCAATTGCCAGGACGATGCTCTAGCCAACGTACTGGTAGATACAGGATCAGCTCTGAATGTTATGCCAAAATCTACTCTGATGCGACTAACATTTCAAGGATCTTCGATGAGAGGCAGTGAGGTCATCGTCAAAGCCTTTGATAGATCCAGAAAAACAGTTATCAGCGAAGTTGATCTTCCCATAACTATCGGTCCTCACACTTTCCAAGTCACTTTCCAGGTCATGGATATCCGAGCAGCGTACAGCTGTTTACTAGGAAGACCTTGGATACACGAAGCTGGGACAGTCACTTCGACACTTCACCAGAAGCTGAAGTTCGTCAAGAATGACAAGCTAGTCACAGTCTGTGGAGAGCAGGCCTTAATCGTGAGCAACTTATCATCATTTTCCTGTGTAGAACCCGAGGAAGTTATTGGAACCCAGTTTCAAGCACTCTCGGTGAGCAACGAGAATCGATAAGAAAAAGGAACGTTGATTTCCTCATACAAAGATGCTCTCGAAGTGATCAAGAGTAACGACGCAAATGGATGGGGACAGCTCGTAATTCTTACGGATAACAAGACAAAGAAAGGTATTGGCTTTTCTTCAACCTGTACCCAGACTACTAAAGATGAAAATGTTCATCCCATTCAGGACTTCTTCCACAGTGGAGGCTTCCTCCACTCAGTGTCTCAAAAAGTACACACCATCAATAAGGGTGACTCCTCCAATACGGAAGACGAATGGAAGTCTTATCTCAATGAGGACGGTTATATGTCTCAGGGAGAGGCACATACGCCATTTTGCTTTCCCACGCAGAATCTGAGATATATACCAAGATCAGACGTCAATTTGATGTACGGAGATTGTGATCCAGAAGGATGTCGTGCTCCGCCTTACTCATTAGAGGAGGACACTCCAATGAAAGACAACTTTGACTACGACTATTATGACCCCCTGGATGACTTGCCTGTATGGCAGTCGGACCCAGAAGACTTGGGGCAAAAGAGTCAGCCAAATGATGCATATCAGCTGAGCATCATTGAAAAGAATACCTGTGTCCCCACCGAGTCATGGGATATTACTCAGGGCATTCCGAAGATATCCAACACAACGATGAATCTGCAAAGAGTGCAGGACAAGAGTTCATCAACTATATTTTTTTTGAGGTCAACGTCATCGAGAAAGATGACTCCTCTTCTCCCACAAAAGTATCGGACACTTTAGGACAACCTAGTGGCAAGTACGACTTCTTGGTCAAGTACATCGCTCCTGAAAGCTCTCTTATTAGGCTCGAAAACATCCAGCCAACTGGATGGGGAGATCCGCCTGAGAATGAAAACACAATGCAATATACAACAGAAGAGTTCGTCTACGACAACTCTGCTTGGGAGGAAGACTCCAACGATCCTGCTCCGCCAGAAATCAGCGTCATTTCTGAGGACAAACCAAGAAAGAAGGTACCTGACTTTGTGATTCACCGAGGAGTTCGTCGCCAAAGGGTTGCTGTCGATGTCCTAAATGTCGTCAATAAGTCTAAGTAATTGCCATCTTTGTTTTAACCTTTCACCCTGCCCAGGTGAAACGGATGTTTTATAGGGCTCACTTTTCTGTAAATATCCCTCTTCGCTTTGACCAAGGCGACAGAGTTTTGTTTTATAGGGTTGTAGTTTCAAGAATCGACAAAATTATAAATAAATAAACGTTATTATGTAATTTCCGCATTTATTGCTGTTTTCACTTTTCGCTTTTTCAGAAAATGGTAATCCTAAAAATAACTAAAAAAAAACAAGCATTTTTTAGAAAATGCACTACACACTCTTGCATTTCTCTCTATCTCTTCTAAAAAACAAACCATCACGTCATGCAGATTGCTTGTTTTAAACCCCATTGAAACATATGATCAAATACCTTCTCCCAACTTTGAATTCCCGGTATTTGAAGCTGAAGAAGAAGAAGACCCAGAAATTCCAGAGGAGATCTCCTGATTACTCAGACAAGAGGAAAGGTCCATTGAACCTCACAAAGAGCCGTTGGAAACGATCAACTTGGGTTTAGAAGAAGAAAAGAAAGAAGTTAAGATTAGGGCACTGCTCAGTACGATTGTCAAAGAAAGCTTAATAGAACTTCTCAAAGAGTTTCCCGATGTATTTGCTTGGTCTTATCAGGATATGCCAGGGTTGGACACCAGCATCATGGAACATCATCTACCGTTAAGATCATAATGTCCTCCGGTGAAACAGAGACTGAGACAGACTTATCCAGACATGGCCATCAAAATCAAAGAGGAAGTGCAGAAACAGATTGACGCGGGTTTCCTCGCCACCTCAGAATATCCTCATTGGTTAGCCAACATAGTTCCAGTTCCAAAAAAGGACGGAAAAGTCAGAATGTGTGTAGTCTGCAGGGATCTAAACAAAGCAAGTCTAAAGGATGACTTCCCCCTGCCACACATTGACATGCTGGTAGACAGTACAACAAAGTTCAAAGTCTTCTCCTTCATGGATGGATTCTCGGGATATAATCAAATCAAAATGGCGCCAAAAGACATGGAGAAAACTTCATTCATCACCCCATGGGGCACCTTTTGTTATAAGGTAATGCCGTTCGATTTAAAGAACGCCGGGGCAACCTATCAAAGGTCTATGACTACTCTGTTTCATGACATGATGCACAAAGAAATTGAAGTGTATGTCAATGATATAATTGCCAAATCTAAAACAGAGGAGGAGCATGTGACCCACTTGTCAAATTTATTCGAGCGTTTGAGAAAGTACAAACTCCACTTGAATCCCAACAAATGCACGTTCGGTGTCCGCTCAGGGAAACTTTTAGGGTTCATCGTCAGCCAGAAAGGAATTGAGGTTGATACTGACAAGGTCAAGGGCATTCAAGAAATGCCTTCTCCAGAGACTGAGAAACAGGTCCGAGGATTTTTGGGACGTCTGAATTACATTCCAGATTCATATCTCTCATGACCGCGACATGCGCGCCGATCTTTAAACTGCTCAAAAAGAATCAAAGTTGTGTATGGACAGAAGACTGCCAAAAAGCCTTCGACAATATCAAAAAATATCTATTAAATCCACCTATCCTATCACCTCCGGTAGAGGGAAGACCGTTAATCATATGCCTAACAGTCTTGGTAGACTCAATGGGTTGTGTACTTGGCCAACAAGACGAAACCAAAAGAAAAGAGTCTGTCATCTATTATTTAAGCAAGAAGTTCACGGACTGTGAGACTCGGTACACTATGCTCGAGAAAACTTGTTGTGCTTTGGCTTGGGCAGCCAAACGTCTTTGCCAGTACATGATTTGTCACACTACTTGTTTAATCTCAGAAATGGATCCAATCAAGTACGTCTTTTAAAAGCCTGCTCTCACGGGAAGAATTGCCCGTTGGCAGATGTTGTTATCAGAATACGACATAGAGTACCATGCTCAAAAAGCCGTCAAAGGAAGTATTTTAGCCGACCATTTGGCTCATCAACCGATTGACGATCCGAAATCAGTCGGATTTGACTTCCCAGACGAAGATGTCATGTACTTGAAAATGAAAGATTGTGATGAACCACTACCCAGTGAAGGGCCAGAACCAGGTTCCTAATGGGGAATAATATTTGACGGAGCTGTCAACAATTATGGAAATGGAATTGGGGCAATCATCTTAACACCTCAGGGTACCCATATTCCTTTCACTGCCAAATTGACATTCAAGTGCACAAACAACGAGTCCGAATACGAAGCTTGTATCATGGGTCTCGAAGAAGCGATTGACTTAAGGATTAAGAACTTGGATGTATATGGAGACCCAGCCCTGGTTATCAATTAGATCAAAGGAGATTGGAACACATACCAATCAGGACAGATTCCTTACAAAGATTACGCGAGAAGGTCGTTACCCTTCTTCAACAGAATCGAGTTTCATCACATCCCTCGTGAAGAGAATCACATGGCTGATGAACTAGCCACTCTCTCTTCCATGATTAGTGTAGGTCAATGGAACGACGTACCTAAGATTGACATATTACGCCTAGAACAGCCCGCTTACATCTTCACGATTGAAGCAGTCCTAGACGACAAACCTTGGTATCACGATATCAAATGCTTCCTTCAGAAACAAGAGTACCCACCCGGGATATCAAGAAAAGACAGGAAAACCATCAGGAGACTGGATGGCAGCTTATTTCTGAGCGGTGATACACTCTATAAGAGAAACTTTGACATGGTCTTGCTCCGATGCATAGACAAACCAGAAGCAAACATGCTGATAAAAGAAATTCACGAAGGATCCTTTGGAACTCATGCCAACGGACACACAATGACGAGAAAAATTATGAGAGCAAGATATTATTGGTTGACCATGGAATCCTATTACTACAAGTACATGAGAAGATGTCACAAGTGTCAGATATACTCAGAAAAAATCCATGTACCGCCAACACATCTCAAAGTTCTCTCTTCCCCATGGCCTTTTTCTATATGGGGAATCGACATAATTGGCATGATCAAACCCAAGGCTTCAAAACGGACATCGGTTCATCCTGGTAGCCATTAATTACTTCACCAAATTGGTCGAAACAGCATCATACACCAATGTAACCCGACAAGTGGCGGTCCAATTTATCAAGAACAATATCATCTGCCGTTATGGTGTTCCGAGCCAGATCATTACTGATAATGGATCTAACTTGAACAACAAGATGATGAAAGAGTTATGTGTTGATTTTAAAATCGAACACCATACTCATCCCCCTACTAGCCTAAGATGAACGGAGCGATAGAAGTGGCTAACAAGAACATCAAGAAAATTGTTCAAAAGATGGTTGTAACCTACAAAGACTGGCACGAGATGCTACCCTTTGCTCTTCACGGTTATCAGACATATGTCTGCACTTCAACAGGGGCAACCCCTTTCTCTCTAGTATATGGCATGGAGGCAGCGCTTCCCAGAGAAGTAGAGATCCCATCAATTAGGGTATTGATGGAAGCTAAGCTAACAGAAGCTGAATGATGTCAGAGCAGACACGATGAACTGAACCTAATCGAAGAAAAGTGAATAACGGCTCTATGCCATGGTCAGTTATATCAGCAAAGAATGAAGAAAGTGTTTGACAAAAAGGTCCGACCCCGTGTCTTCAGGAAAGGAGGCCTTGTGCTCAAAAAGATACAATCATTTCTCACTGATTCCAGGGGCAAATGGACTCCGAATTATGACGGCCCCTATGTGGTCAAGAAAGCTTTCTCAGGCGGCGCCTTGAGACTCGTAACCATGGATGGAGAGGAATTTGCCTACCCCACGAATGTTGACATAGTCAAGAAATACTTCACCTAAATAAATAAAAACGTCTCGGTGGATTAAAAACCCGAAAGGGCGGTCCAGGCAAAAATTAGAGACATAATAAAAAATCATCCCGATGGATTGGAAATCTCAAAGTACAATCCAGGCAAAAGTTAGGGATTAATGGCAAGTAACTACGTCTGATCAGTTCAACTCCTCAGCAGTCATGTCATCCATCAGGAAAACTCCAGTCAAGGTCATCTTCAACAGAAGCTCAGGATGCCCAAAATTCAAAGTTGGTAGAAGGATAACGGTCGTTATCCTTTAAATTACCATTTTCTAAACTTTGTAAATACTCTAATGGTATCACGCATTTGGCTGATTTCCATTCTATCAATAAAATTTGAGCCCTAGTGCTTTTGTTTGCAATTCTCATTTGTTTGACATTTTTAACATGATCAACGATTCTTGAAATAAAACAAAAATGAATTTAATTGTCAAAATTTTTTCTGCTTTTAAAATAAAGATGGCAATTCCTTTTGACTGTGAACTTCAAAAAGAACATCGATTGCTTCTCCAGAGGTGATTAAACCTCAAAATGCAGAATCAAAGTACTTCTTCTAAACTAGTGCACCTGAATGAAGGATCAACTGTTTCAGATGTGATTTTCCCATCTGATATCCCCGGCAGAGTTCGTACCTCTTAAGACCGATTGAACAATTCTTTCTCCCCCACAGGGACCGTCTTTCTTAAGCAAGGCAGGATTTCTATTTTGAACCAGTAATACTTTTCATCCCCCGCAGTGGTCGAGTATCCAGTCGTGTTCATCTATTAGTCTGTATGTCGCGTCAATTTTGTTAGCATAAACATACATACTGATAACACGAATTTATATCATATTTTTACTTCGATTTATGTTAGTTCTTATTTCGTTTTTCGTCTAATATCCGATTTTCTCGAGATTATTTAAGTGTTTCTGCAGGTAATCATATTTCACAGGTCAAAGTATGCTAAATGTGGAAAAGAACCAAAACATGCAAGAAAAATGCAGAAAAGAGAAGAAAAATTGAAGAAATCCATTTTTGCTAATATCACGATCGTCATGGGAGTGCCACGACAGTGGCAGCTCCAAAGTTCACCACGACCGTCACATGTCACCACGATCGTCACGCGCTTAAATTGCACGTTGGATGCAGAGACTCAACTACGAATTCTCAGATGAAACAATTTCACACGATGCCATTACCTCCGAAGTTTTCTAGGTCCAACATGGGATAACCGTTAGCATGAATGGCTGATTTTTCTCCAACTTCCACATGATGCTGAGCCTATAAATAGAGACACTCACGAAGAACAAAGGGTGGCCATTTTCTGTTTCGAAGTATACCGTTGTGCTGCCAATTTATTTTCAGAAGCTTCAGTCATTCTTTTTACATTGCATTTCCATTTTCCTTGTTAACCATTACCGAACAAAAGTGACAGTTTCTCACACTGAGGGGCTGTTACAACTTAGCTTTAGATTTCTTTGTTTCATTGCCTTCAACCTTGCATTTTATTATTTTCAAGCAAGAACCTACCGAGTTGTGGAGGGATTGCTATTGCCATTGTTACTGAATTCCAGGTTCCGTTATTTAATTCAAGTATTGTTTGTTTATTCCTTAATTATGTCTGTGTTTGTTTATTTCCTTGCTTTAGCGTTTAATTTCCAAATTATGTCGAGCTAAACCGATATTATCGGTGTATAATGAAGTAACTAAAATGAATTAATTTTCTCTAAGCTAAAATCAATAATCAATCCTCCTTCTGGCTTCGATTTCTTAATATAAAACCCAAACTTTTATTACGAGAGTAAAGAAGTAACATAGGTTAAAGTCGAAACCACGGGAGTGTGAGGCTTTACCCGGATAGCTGAAATCGAGCATTAGGTTTAAAAACAGCGGAAGCGCTTTAAAGTTAATTAGGTTTAATTAGTTTTCAAAAAGTATTTTTAACCTCATACGGGCTAGCGAGAGCAGACGTATTGACTTACAAGTATAGTCCAAAGCAAGATCCACGGGAGTGTGAGTTGAGGGCTTTTAAACCGGTTTCTCCTACAGATGAATAGGGTGATAAATCTCTACAGGCTTAGGTTTGATTAATTCTACGTAGGTTACCGAATTATATACCGATAACTTATTCATAACTAGTATTCCCAAATTTTAATTTCCCTTTAATTTCCTGTTTGAACTAAAAACCCAAATTCTGATTAGCCTTAGATAAACATAGTAACGATAGATAACAGTGCGTTCGATTTCTAGTCTCTGTGGGATCGATAATTTTTTAAAACTACGCGATACGACTGTATACTTGCAGTAATCCTCATTCGACTCATAAAGTCGCGATCAAGTTTTTGGCGCCGTTGCCGGGGACTAATTAAGTCGACATTGTAATTCCTTTGTTACGTCGTATAGACTAAGGCAAAAACCAAAATTCCTTTTCTGTTGATTGTATGCCAAGTACTCGCTCTTCTGGTGAAGACCTCGTACGACCAACAGACGAACCTGAACGTCTTCTTTCTGTAAAAAGATGTATCCAAGAATACTGCTTAACTCACGATATCCCTTTTCCTTTATCAGAACCTAAATCTCAATACGAACCTGAACCCGAATCCGAATCAGATTCCGAATCAGAACCAGACATGGATGATCCACCACAGAACCGGCCTCTTAAGTATTATGTTGCCGCATCTCAACAAGAACCTCACAACAGCATTGTCGCTCCAGCTATCAACCGAAACGATTTCGAGTTGAAACCCTCGCTGTTATATGTTATACAACAAAATCAATTTTTGGGAAACCCAACCGAAGATCCGAACGAACATCTAACCAAGTTTGTGCAGTATGCAGACACAGTGAAAGCGAATGGTGTAACCGCAGACGCCATAAGACTACGTCTTTTCCCTTTCTCATTAAGAGATAGAGCTTGGGCTTGGTTGCAATCCTTTCCATCAAATTCTATTACTTCTTGGGAAGATTTCAAGAAGGTCTTTCTGGCAAGATATTTTCCGCCAAGCAAAACAACTATGCTGAGAGCCCAAATCAACAGCTTCAGACAAAAAGACAACGAGTCTTTATATGATGCGTGGGAAAGATACAAAGATATGAGGAGGATATGCCCGCATCATGGTCTTGAGGATTGGTTAATTATCCACACGTTTTACAATGGTCTCTTGTACAACACAAGATTGACAATAGATGCCGCCGCAGGTGGTACACTTATGGATAAACCATATGATGAAGCCCAACAACTCATCGAGAGTATGGCTCAGAATCACTACCAATGGGGAGGTGAAAGAACTCAAGTGGAGAAATCCCAACTGAAAGGAGGAATGTACGAAGTATCTAGCCTAGATGCCGTCCGTGCTAAGGTAGACACAATAGCTCAAAAGATAGACAACTTGACCATGACACCTACAGCCACCGTAGCTGCTGTAGCGCCAAACTGCGAATTATGTGGAACAGTTGGACACACTGTCCCTGAATGCCAAGTTTTAGTAGGAGCCTCTACAGATCAAGTGAATTATGCTCAAGCAAACCCTTATGCAAATACCTACAATCCTGGTTGGAAGAATCACCCCAACTTCTCTTACAAAAACAACAATGCACTGTATGCACCTGGTCAAGCACCTGCTGCACCACCAGGTTATCAAAAGGCTGCAACAGCTGCTCTAAATGTTCCTAGGAAGTCTAACCTTGAACTGAGATAGAGAACTTCATAGCTACCCAGACTCAAACAAACAAAGAGTTCCTGAATCAAAACGTACACACTAGTGAACAGATTAAGCAGTTAGCAAACAAAGTAGATGCTTTGGCCACTCACAACAAAATGCTTGAAACTCAAATTTCCCAAGTGGCCCAACAACAAGCACCTACTGCTGCTCCTGCTGGAACATTTCCTGGACAGCCACAACCTAATCCTAAAGGGCATGCAAACGCTGTTATACTGAGAAGTGGAAAAGAATTAGATGAACCCACTGACCCAAGACTTCAAAATCCAGCCATGTACCAAGAGTCTGCTAATGACCAAACAACTGAGAAGGAGAGTGAGCCCAAGGAAAAGGAAGATAATAACCAAGAGGATGTAGACAAGGAAAAACCTTATGTGCCTCCACCACCTTATAAGCCACCTATTCCGTACCCTCAAAGATTGAAAAATTCTAAAACTGCAGGGCAATTTAAGAAATTTGTTGAACTTCTGAAACAATTAAACATCACAATACCTTTTACAGAAGCCATCACCCAGATGCCCTCATACGCTAAGTTCCTAAAAGAAATCCTATCCAATAAGAAGAAGATTGAGGAAAACGAAACAGTTACGCTTACTGCTGAGTGTAGCGCAATAATCCAAAATAAAATGCCTCCTAAGCTAAAAGACCCAGGTAGTTTGTCGATACCTTGTGTAATCGGGAAATTCGTCATAGACAAAGCTCTATGCGACTTAGGAGCCAGTATTAGTGTTATGCCCTTATCCATTTGCAAGAAGCTTGATATGGGAGAATTAAGACCAATTAAGATGTTTGTTCAATTAGCTGACCGCTCTGTTAAATACCTAGTTGGTATACTAGAGAATGTTCCAGTTCGTATAGGACAATTCTATATCCCTACTAATTTCATAATCATGGATATTACAGAAGACTCTACTACTCCTATCATATTAGGAAGGCCATTCCTAGCTACTGCTGGAGCAATTATAGATGTAAAGAGAGGCAGGCTAACTTTTGAAGTTGGTGAAGAGAAAGTTGAATTTATCTTGACACGATTCCTACAAGCTCCAGCTATAGACGACACATGTTATTTACTAGATGTCATAGACGAATGCGTAAGAGAAATCGAGATGGAGCCGACCATATATTCAAATATTCTAAAAATTCCTATACCTCTGATTTTCGAAGATGATAACTGGCGTGAACCTTATCAAGATGATAGCCTAAGCGAATGCTTAGCACTTACACCAGATCATCTACCTTGCCCAAAGAACCCAGCTCTAGAACTGAAAACATTACCCAAAAATTTAAGGTATGAATTCCTAGACGAAGCTCTCGAATGACCTGTGATAGTCAATGCAGACTTAGGACAGACCGAAACAAAGAAACTATTAGACGTCTTCAGAAAATATCCAACTACATTAGGCTATAACATCGCTGATCTTAAAGGAATAAGCCCTTCTATTTGTATGCACCGCATTATGCTGGAGGAAGACTGTAAATCCTCTAGGGAACATCAGAGAAGAATTAACCCGATCTTGAGCACTGTAGTCAAGGACGAAGTGAAAAAAAAATTAGAAGCAGGAATCATATACCCGATATCAGACAGTCGATGGGTCAGCCCAGTACATGTCGTTCCAAAGAAGGGAGGTGTTACAGTTGTTAAGAACGAAAAGGGTGAATCTATAACAAAAAGGGTTGTAACTGGAAGTAGAATATGCATCGACTATAGGAAGCTGAATAAAGCCACTCGTAAAGACCATTTCCCATTGCCCTTCATTGACCAAATGTTGGAAAGATTGGCTAAACACTCATACTTCTGCTATTTAGACGGTTACTCAGGATTCTTTCAAATTCCTATTCATCCTGACGACCAAGAAAAGACGACCTTCACATGTCCCTATGGTACATTTGCTTATCGACGAATGCCGTTTGGACTATGTAATGCACCTGCCACATTCCAAAGATGAATGATGTCAATCTTTGCTGACTTTATAGATGACATTATGGAAGTGTTTATGGATGACTTCTCCGTATATGGGCAGAGTTTCGAAGGATGTCTATCGAACCTAGAAATGGTACTAGAAAGATGCGTAAAAGTTAATCTTGTATTAAACTGGGAGAAATGCCATTTTATGGTAAATGAAGGAATTGTACTTGGACACGTTGTGTCCGATAGAGGAATTGAAGTTGATAAAGCCAAGATAGAGATTATAAAGGATCTTCAACCTCCGAAAACCGTACAAGAAATATGAAGTTTCTTAGGACACGCCGGTTTCTACCGACGATTCATAAAGGATTTCTCGAAAATTACTAAACCTCTTACCGGTCTGTTAATGAAAGACGCTGAATTCATCTTTGATGAGAAATGCCTAAAAACGTTTGAACAGCTGAAAACAGCTCTTATTACCGCACCTATCATGCAACCACCAGATTGGAGATTACCTTTTGAAATCATGTGTGATGCAAGTGACTATGTCGTAGGTGCAGTCTTAGGACAAAGGAGGGATAGAAAACTTCATGCCATTTACTACGCAAGTAGAACTTTAGATTCCGCCCAAATGAACTACGCTACCACAGAAAAAGAACTTTTAGCCGTGATCTTTGCCCTTGACAAATTCCGTTCCTACCTAGTGGGAGCTAAGATCATCATTTATACAGATCACGCAGCTATTAGATATTTACTTAACAAGAAGGATGCAAAACCTAGACTGCTGAGGTGGATCCTACTTTTACAAGAATTCGATTTAGAAATCAAAGATAAGAAAGGAACCGAAAACGTAGTAGCATACCACTTATCTAGATTAGAAGGCATTAAACCAGAGCCAGTACCCATTAATGAGGATTTCCCATATGAACGGCTCATAGCCCAGCTAGAAAGTGATATGTCTACTCTACAGTTAAATGACCCAAAGATGGAAGAAGTCATGGAAGAAATTAACATGAACAAAACCCTGCCATGGTATCCTGACATTGTCAACTACTTAGCAGCTGGAGTACTTCCACCAGACTTATCTTATCAACAAAAGAAAAAATTCTTTCATGATCTAAAACATTATTATTGGGATGAACCTTTGCTGTTTAAGAGAGGAGCCGACGGTATCTTCCGTCGCTGCGTCCCAGAAGAAGAAATAGAAAACATCATCTCTCAATGTCATTCTGCTCCTTATGGAGGACATGCTAGTACCTCAAAGACATGCGCTAAGATCTTGCAATCCGGCCTATTCTGGCCCAACCTTTGGAAGGATGTCCACATCGCAATACTAAACTGCGACCGGTGCCAACGCACTAGTAACATATCAAGACGCGATGAGATGCCTCAAAAAGGTATATTAGAAGTAGAAGTCTTTGATGTATGGGGGATTGACTTTATGGGACCCTTTCCATCATCCTTTGGAAATAAATATATACTCGTAGCCGTCGATTATGTTTCAAAATGGATTGAGGCAATAGCTTCTCCTACAAATGACGCACGAGTAGTCATAAAGCTCTTTAAAAATACAATCTTTCCCAGATTTGGTGTGCTGAGACTTGTCATAAGTGACCGAGGTTCTCATTTCATATCAAAAATATTTGACAAATTACTATCGAAATATGGAGTAAGACACCGCGTAGCAACACCATATCACCCACAAACGAGCGGACAGGTTGAGGTCTCGAACCGAGAAATAAAACAAATTCTAGAAAAGACTGTAACCACCTCTAGGAAAGACTGGTCATCAAAACTCAACGAAGCTTTATGGGCATATAGGACGGCCTACAAAACACCAATCGAAACTACACCTTTCAAGCTTGTCTATGGTAAATCTTGCCATTTGCCAGTGGAATTAGAACATAAAGCCTATTGGGCTATTAAAACATTGAACTTAAGGTATGATTCCGCAGGTGAAAAACGTATCCTAGATCTGCATGAACTAGAAGAGTTAAGATTAGACGCTTACGAGAACACTAAGATATATAAAGAAAGAACAAAAAGATGGCACGATAAACGCCTATCTAGAAAAGAATTTAGTGTGGGAGACGTTGTACTCCTCTTTAACTCAAGATTAAAACTCTTTCCTGGAAAATTAAGGTCTAGATGGTCCGGTCCTTTTGAAATTACAAAAATTCTACAAAGTGGAGCGGTAAAAATAAAAGGGAGGAATAGTAATCCATTTTTAGTTAATGGACAACGTCTAAAACACTATCACAACATTGAAAATAGAGATTATTTGAACTTCCTAAGACTTTTAGAGTTGCCCACCGAACCTCCTAACTAAGCATATAATTGAATTCGTCAGGCTTTCGACGTTAAAAACAGCGCTTGATGGGAGGCAACCCATGATTTCCGTTTTCATGCTTTATATTTGTTACTTCTTTATGCTTTCTATGTTTTGTTTTTATTTTGAAAATTTTCAGTTTCTTTTACATCGTTTTAAATTTAATTTGAAAATATTGTGCTGATCTTAAAAATTGAAAAAACTACAGGATTATAAAGTCTTTCAACTCTTCTCTGTTCTCCTCTTCTGTTTTCATTTTTGCAAAAAGTACTAACTAATGGCAAACGAGGATAACATGCCAATAGAATTCAGAGATGGAACACAGTGGAGTCGCTATGAGGCTTTGTCTCTTAGACCCTTTGCTTTGACGAAATTCGCCCACAGACCCACCATGACCGCCTTAGGTGTAGGTGAGAGAATAGACTTTCTGTTTAGCCAGTTAGGTTGGGAGGGTTTTGCAAATAAGAAACATAAGTGTTACCGTGGGCTAACTTTAGAATTCCTGAGTTCTCTAAGTTATAACCCTCACTGTGGAAAAGGTTTAACCAGGGGAAGAGTTACATTTAGATTGTTTGGATACAGCTGCCAGTTCACCATAAAGGAACTGTCGGATCTTTTGGGATTTCCTGAAGGACCCCATGTTTTCTCTGTGGTTCAAGAGGACTTAGAGTTAGTTGGAGAGCTGAGTGACTTTTGGGGTAGAATTTCAGGGAAACCTGATTTTGACATGGACCCTATGCTTTCAACCGAGATACATAACCCTACTTTCCGATACTTTCATATGATCCTGGCATATACCCTGTTTGGTAAACCTGAAAATGATAACACTGTTACGAGGGATGAACTTTTTATTATGTTTTGTGCTTCTCAGTCTAGAGAGGTTAATGGACTTACTTTTATGCTGAATAACTTTTGCAAACTTATCAATAATGAAAATAGTCCAATTTTGATAGGTAGCCTGGTTACTAAGATAGCTGATGCTATGGGATTCAGAACCCGGCTCTCTAAGATTAACCCCTTTGGAGAATTTAGACCAATGAATATTACCTTTTGCTTCAATAGGGCTATGATTAGGGACCAAGGTCCAGACCACTTCCAGCTTTTGGTTAACAATGTTGTCGTACCACACTTTACACTTCCAAATCATGAACGCACAAGTGTGCATGACCAACATAACTGGCTATACAACCTTGATGAACCCGTGCCTGAACCAGAAGAAACCTTTCCTGAACCTGAGATTAACCTGAAAACACCCCCTCATTACCATGATCTTGACTTTATGGATTTTCAAGAAAATATTGACATTCCTAAAGCTGATGCCACTGATTATGCTTCCAATCTGAATTCTATTTTAAAGACCATGGATGAATACCACAAAGAAATCAATTCAGTGAAGGATGAGCTTAACACCGTGCGTCAAAATATTATTGGACTTATGGACATGACCGTTGAACAGTTTGATCATCTAAATTAAGCCATCGCATCTTTGAAGAAACGCCTTGGCTAGATTTATGAAGCACATTATTTTCAAGAATTACTTTTTATGCATTTTACTTTGGAACAATTTACATTAATTTTGTTTTCATTTTTTTTTCTCATGTTGGGGGTAATTTGATTTCATACATTTTTGGACACAGTGCTAGTAGTTTAACTAGCACTTATCTGGTTTTTAAATAAATAATTCCATTTGCTGCGGCTATTCAATTCATGCGATTTCAAATTCCATTCCTATTCTTTTCATTCTATATTAATTTGTGTTATATTGTTACTTATTCATGTGTATGAATTACTGCTATTTCCATGTGCTTTTTATACCCTGCTATTGAATTAAAATGTTTGGAACCGTATCTGTCATTACACTAATTCACCACCCAGACTTTGTGGGCGCCACGACCGTGACAGCCCCGTGACGATCGTCACGCGGGTCTGAAACAAATTCTGCATAAAAACAGAATTGTTTCATTCGATCCCTCTTCTTCCTCCATTCAAACACCAGCCGTCCACTACCTCCATTCAAATTCCAAACCGTCCCATTATCAATTAAACCACATTACTCATTTCAATAACCATTCAATTTCCCATTACACTATATAATCACATCATACGGCCATTCTCTTCTCACAAACCCTCAAAAATTCCATAACCCACTTTCTTCCCAAAACCCTCTCTAACACAACAATGGCACGTGAAGTTCTAGACTTATCTACACTAAACTTCCGAGATGGAGAGGCAGGAGAGCACCAGAGAGCTCGGTATATCGACTTCTACCGCCGTTCCGTCGTACCGACCCGCTATGTCGACATTGCATGCTTAGAAGAACTAGGATTACTTGAGGGAGTTCAATGGATGTTTGAGAATTCCGGTCTTTGGCAGCTTTGCACTCAGAGCTGGCCCACTTACGAAGCCCTCACCTTAGAATTCCTCAGTTCCTTTACCTACATAACCCCTCCGGGCGAAATGAGCCAACTATCCGGAGTCGCAAAGTTCCGCATGTTCGGCAAAGAATATTCAATCGAACAAGATCGTCTCGCCGAGATGCTTAGCTTCAAACATGGCGAGAATGTCCATCACCGAGTACCGCAGGACACTTTCTATCAAGCGGGGTTCGAACTTTGGAATCATTTAACCGAAACGACAGTTGACAGTTGGGATAGCCTTAACGCTACATTCATCCACAACCCAACCGTCAGATACGTCCACCGCACACTTGGAAGCACCATCTTTGCACGAGATAGTAACCATAAGGTGAATTCTAAAGAGTTATTTTTCCTTCATTGCATTTTTTCATCCAGAGCTAATAAATGCCGCACCATTCTTACTGGCACACATACAGTCAAACTGTGCTAGAGGCTCCAAACCCTTCCACTTTGGAGGGATTGTCACCTCTATTGCACTTAGTTTGAATTTGGAAAACGACCTTGCTAGATTACCCCCCTTGCCTCCAGTCTTCCTTGATATCGATTATTGCAGAAGCTCTCAGCTCATCAAGTTAGGACGAGATGGGAAATATCATCCTATGGTCCGAGCCAAAACCGTAAGAAGTATCATCATGCCGTGCAGGAATCGCACGGAGCCTCAGAATATGGCCAATTGGCTTTTTGATCTTAATGCTCCTAAGCAAAATGCGCCTTCTCCAGATGATTAAGCACAGGGACCTGTTGATGATATGGAGCATGAAATGGATACCGCCCATGAGAACCAACCACCGCCAGCTAATGATGCTCCTTCGACCTCCAAACGTCGTCGCCGCCCTGACCAAGACCCAGTTACTAATGATGAAATCCTGAGGGCTATATGGCAACAAACCCAGCAACAGAATGAAATGATGGCACTTATGCATCAAATCCAGCAAGGGCAAGTTGACCAAGGACAAAGACTTGACGGTGTCATCGAGGAGATGGGTGCATTGACAGTGCGAGTGCAGGGCTTACACGAGTACATCCACCATGTGGGCATTCCTGATCACGTCGCACAGCATGGACGAGGACGCTCTAGAGGCAGAGGACGTGGTCCACCTTGATTTTATTTTGCCTTTTGTATTTTGTTTCCCTTTTTAGTTTTCCTTTTCCCCTTTATATTGCAACATTGAGGACAATGTCCGATATAGTGTGGGAGAGTTAGATTTATTTCCGTATATTTCCCTTTCATTTGTACTTTCTTTTTACTTATCAAAGTAATATATGAATATTTTCGTTCAGTTATCCGATTTCCTCACTTTATTCTGCCATAACGAAAATTTTTACGATTAATGCACATCTGAGACATACCAAGCTTTAAACTATGTTAGGAAGCGTGGGAAGTGCTAACAAGATCGATACCATCTTGACACCTTAGACCTCTTGCGTATGCGATATCAGTTTCAATACTTATTATACGATACCTTGAGTTCAGTCCCAAAGTAACCCTTAGTAGTTTATATTAGCAGTCAGCACCGTCTATATCACAAACCACGTGGGGAACCGATGAATATAAGTGTTTGATGCCCAAATAAAGAAAAAGAAAAAAATCATTCTTATCTATATGCCAGGAAAAAAATAAATAGAATATGCAACAACTCTCACAGTTGTAAAAATGTGCAAGGAAAGAAAGAAAGAACATCCGTTGTTGATTGGTTCAGAGGTACCTGATTCTGAACTTGGTAGGGCGAACTACTGTTCGATCCCCCGCAATCTACGAATGGGATGTATAAAGGGTTACCACATTAATTTGTGTATCAGGCCCCGTGCGAGAAAATGGGATCAAAGTCACTAACCGGTTGCTCCACTACGCGCGTGAATAAGGCAAAGGGCTTAATGTGATTGCGTTAGAATGAAACCGGGTGAAACGGATACGGAAACTTATGGTTGAACTATAATATAATGATCTGGACTGGATTGTACAAAAGAGAGGTCTATGACAAGCTTGTTGCTTTGTGTCGTTATTGTATCCTTAGTGTTTTGCACTACTACCCGTCTGACTAACGAGAAATTCTTTTTCAACACCATTGGTATGCCAGGTATGTGCATTTGATAAAGTTTGTCCATTTTAATAGATTGATTGCTTGAGGACAAGCAAAGATTCAAGTGTGGGAAAGTTTGATAAAACGAATTTATATCATATTTTTACTTCGATTTATGTTAGTTCTTATTCCGTTTTTCGTCTAATATCCGATTTTCTCGAGATTATTTAAGTGTTTCTGCAGGTAATCATATTTCACAGGTCAAAGTATGCTAAATATGGAAAAGAACCAAAACATGCAAGAAAAATGCAGAAAAGAGAAGAAAAATTGAAGAAATCCATTTTTGCTGATATCACGATCGTCATGGGAGTGCCACGACCATGGCAGCTCCAAAGTTCACCACGACCGTCACATGTCACCACGATCGTCACGCGCTTAAATTGCACGTTGGATGCAGAGACTCAACTACGAATTCTCAGATGAAACAGTTTCACACGATGCCATTACCTCCGAAGTTTTCTAGGTCCAACATGGGATAACCGTTAGCATGAATGGCTGATTTTTCTCCAACTTCCACATGATGCTGAGCCTATAAATAGAGACACACACGAAGAACAAAGGGTGGCCATTTTCTGTTTCGAAGTATACCGTTGTGCTGCCAATTTATTTTCAGAAGCTTCAGTCATTCTTTTTACATTGCATTTCCATTTTCCTTGTTAACCATTACCGAACAAAAGTGACAGTTTCTCACACTGAGGGACTGTTACAACTTAGCTTTAGATTTCTTTGTTTCATTGCCTTCAACCTTGCATTTTATTATTTTCAAGCAAGAACCTACCGAGTTGTGGAGGGATTGTTGTTGCCATTGTTACTGAATTCCAGGTTCCGTTATTTAATTCAAGTATTGTTTGTTTATTCCTTAATTATGTCTGTGTTTGTTTATTTCCTTGCTTTAGCGTTTAATTTCCAAATTATGTCGAGCTAAACCGATATTATCGGTGTATAATGAAGTAACTAAAATGAATTAATTTTCTCTAAGCCAAAATCAATAATCAATCCTCCTTCTGGCTTCGATTTCTTAATATAAAACCCAAACTTTTATTACGAGAGTAAAGAAGTAACATAGGTTAAAGTCGAGACCACGAGAGTGTGAGGCTTTACCCGGATAGCTGAAATCGGGCATTAGGTTTAAAAGCAGCGGAAGCGCTTTAAAGTTAATTAGGTTTAATTAGTTTTCAAAAAGTATTTTTAACCTTATACGGGCTAGCGAGAGCAGTCGTATTGACTTAGAAGTATAGTCCAAAGCAAGATCCACGGGAGTGTGAGTTGAGGGCTTTTAAACCGGTTTCTCCTACAGATGAATAGGGTGATAAATCTCTACAGGCTTAGGTTTGATTAATTCTACGTAGGTTACCGAATTATATACCGATAACTTATTCATAACTAGTATTCCTAAATTTTAATTTCCCTTTAATTTCCTGTTTGAACTAAAAACCCAAATTCTGATTAGGCTTAGATAAACATAGTAACAATAGATAACGGTGCGTTTGATTTCTAGTCTCTGTGGGATCGATAATCTTTTAAAACTACGCGATACGACTGTATACTTGCAGTAATCCTCATTCGACTCATAAAGTCGCGATCACATACATCATGCACTATTGATTTATATTCATATTCATATTGGATCACTATCACTCTGGTCAGTCTTATTCCCAAGTGATAAAAGTCTTATTATCAATCGAGTTGTCAGTTCTTTCCTCGTCAGGAAATGTTTTGTCTGAACAATCTCTCTCCCCCAGTTTATTTCTGGATTGGAGATGGTTCTCGACCACATTGATAACTTGAACCTCTGAAAGGCAAGAAGACATTCGACAAACGTCACTCTTCACCATTGAAGATGATATCTTCGCTTTCCCGGATTATGGAAAATCCCCAGAGAAAGCCTCTTATCTAAAGACTCTCAACAACACATTAATTATTTTTCCCAAGAAAGTCAATGTTAATGAAGTCATCAGCACCTCAAAATTGGATTGCATCACATGGAATTTCTATGAGAATATCTCGAAGAAAAGTATGATGTATTATCCTCAAGCAAAAATCAGTCTTTCAAGAGACTCGTTTTTCCCCAGTAGAGTCAACAAATGGCATCTCCAACAGAGAAGTTAGCACACCTCTACAGCTTAGACAAATGGGTGTCCCCAGCAAGTTTGACCTCATTTTTTCCGTCAAATGGCGTCTCCCCAGTAGAAAACTCGGCGAGAAGTTTGACGAAAACCGCTGCAAGTAGTATCCCTTGTCAAGGAAGAAACTTGACAAGAAGAAACTGAGACCAGTTCCTTGGCTGAAAACCAGGATCGAGGGGAAGTTTATATCAGAAACTGAGACCAGTTCCTTGGTTGAGAACCAGGATCGAGGGGAAGTTTATATCAGAAACTGAGACCAGTTCTGTGGCAAAAAACCAGGATCGAGGGGAGGTTTATCATAAAAGAAACTGAGACCAGTTCCGTGGCTGAAGACCAGGATCGAGGGGAAGTTTTACCTTTTTCTAAGTATCATTGCTTAGAAAAAGAAGATGGATGAGCAAACCGCTGACATTCATAACCACCATAAAAATTTTGGGTATTCCGATATTTAATCCTCTTGCACCCTGAATATCCAAATATCTTCGCCATTCACACCTTCGGGTCCAAGAAAATTAAATAGGGGAATCTGTCATACCCCAAATTTTGACCACCAAGATTTCCCATCATTGTGAGGATCATTACCATAATATGGATGTACCTTCATGCCTCATCAATCTTCTCAAAGATGGTCGAGCATTCACCATAATCAAGAATTAGGGTTTGGGCCCTCTCAAAGTACTTAGACAAAAGATCAATCAAGAAATGACATGATCTTTAACTTGTCTAACCTCTTAAAACACCCACAAAGGATCAAGAGGACCCTCACATCAAAAATTAAGCACACAGTTGTGACATTCCAAGTGTTTTGAGCCTTGAAACACCCGATGTCGCCAAATTAGGGTTTTGGACGACTAAGACCTCCAGAGTGAGATTTTCACAAGAGGATGAGCCAAGAATTAAAAACATGACTCAATATGCTCAAAATAACCCTAGGGATCCATTTTCAAAGATGAATGACCCTCAGAGGATGCATTCCTCAAGAGTCAGGAATTAGGGTTTTACGCGCCTAACCGCTCTGGAGCCAAAAGTCAAAACATGACTTTTTTGGCAAAAATGATCCTTATGAATCATATTTTCATAAAATATGACTTGTAATGTCATTTGAACAAGAATTGATCAAGAAACCAAGATAACTTATAAAAGGCGTAATCTTGAAAAATTGGAAATTTCTCTAAGTTACAAATTTTTTATGATTTTGGTACCAACTTCCAAGGATCATAACTTGAGATCCAAGCAGCCATTTTGGGTGATCCAAAGCTTCATTTGTAGGTCTTCCTACATTATACAAAAGCTTCAACTACCTCAAACTCCAATTCTTCATGGATTTTAAGTTATGGAGTGATCAAAATGATAAAAGTGAAGAAAATGACATTTTTCAACACTTAGTGAAAATCTGCCTAAGTTGCCAGCCCTGGACATCAAAGTTCACGAGGTTTTTTCAGTTGGATTCAAATAGTTTCAAGACCAACTATGATCACCCATGTATTGTATCATATGAGGGCTTTCTAAAAAGCACAAGAGCCTCCCATAACTCAACCTGAGCAGGGAGATATGATTCCCTCAAAATCACCATTTCCAACAGTCTTGTACAAGGCAGAATTTGGTATTTTGCTCGATTTGGCAAAATCAGACAAATTCAAGCCCTGTCATCAATTTGGAAACATCATAGGATGAAATCAAAGGGGAACTATCTAATCCCCAAGCCTCCCAAGTCCAAGAATCTACATATAGCCATAACAAACCTAAAAAGGCTAAAAGGTGCCAAGACTCCAATTTTGTTTCAATGCATTCAATGGATGCATCAAGGTGGCATGAACTGAGGCAAACTTAACTGAATGAGTCAAGCCTTATCTATGAACCAGAAGACCATAGGCACGTGCTTTAACCTCAAGTCAATGGCTAGAGGAGACTTGAGATTCCATTTGATCACCATTGGCCACAGACCTGCTGCAGTTGCCACACACTATTGCTGCCAAAACAAACTTGACACACTATAAATAGAGCTCATTTGCGATCAGTTTGAGTACACCAAAGCACCCAAACTGATGCTTTCCTCAAAATCTCCCTTTCACTCCAATGTTACCTTCTAACTCAAGTCACTATCGGGTTTTGAGATTGAGAGTGATTCCAACCAAACCAATCACACACACACCTCATAAACATCATATATGAGTGATCCATAACACAAAATCACATCTGGAACATCAAATTCACAAAATCATCATCCAATTGCTCAAGTTCTTGACAGAGTTACAGTTGAGGTACCACAACCAGTTCCAGCTCATTTTAATCCACTCCAAGCATTCAAACACATTCCTTAGCACCTAAGGAAGATGTCCAGATCATTGGAACCTAGCTGCAACACCTCCATCATCAAACTCGATCACCAGCTGCAAGAGGTAGGTCTGAACCCTTCAAACTCTATGATCCATGCATCATGAATGAATTTTTGAGTTACCATCTTGTTTATGCTTGTATGCAGAGTAATAACCCTCAATCAATTGCCATGAATCCACCGTGTATGGAATTTCATTGTGTTCATGTTGAAATTAGAGTTCTTGAGGTTTTCTGTTGATTTCTTCCTCCATACTTAATATAAATACAATTAAACTATATGGTTGTGGTCCTTGTTCAAAAACGAACAAGATTGGTACTTGAATCGTGCAAAACCATTGAGAAATCATGGAGAAAAGTGAGAAAATGCAAATCTGCAGAAACAGGGTCGCGCGTGTTCCTCATTTGACCGTTGGCGCCCTTTTTCAAATTTTTAAATATTTGAATTTTTGATATTTTGGTTAATTGATTAAAAAATTAATTTCTCTCTGAATATTTGTGTTTTTGGATTGATTATTTTTCTCAAAATTCACAAAAATATTTAAATATTTTATTTTACAAAAAAATCCAATTTATATTATTTATTTAATATAGTTAGAATTTTTGTAATTAATTTCATTTTTATTGTTCTTAAACATTTTTAAATGAAATTCCCACTTAGATCTTTCAAAACCAATTGAATTTCAAACTTTCATGTGATTAAACATGAATTTTCAAAATATTTTTCAAAGTATACAATTTGTTTTTGAATATATTTGATATTTTATCATTTATTATTTAAATTTCCTTTAAAAAATGACATTTTAATTTAAAATTAGGGTTTCCTCTCGATTTTAAATTTTTAAATAACTATGGGCCTCTAATAGAGTGTAAGTCCCATCCCTTTATAAATAAACCATTTTGGGCCTCAGTCATTGTATAAGTCCCACTGTGTTTTCTAAAACCGCGGTGCGATCGTCACCTTTTAAACAAAAATCATCTGGGCCTCTCCCTGAGTTGTAAGCCCCATTCTCTTTTCTTTTAAAACACTTTGGGCCTCTTGATAGAGTGTAAGTCCCATCCCTTTGTAGATAAACCATTTTTGGGCCTCAATTATTGTATAAGTCCCGATACATTTTAAAAAATCTCGGCGCGATCGCCGTTTTCAAACAATTTTCATCTGGGCCTACCCTTGTGTTGTAAGTCCCATTTCCTTTCTTTTTAAAACACTTTTAGGCCTCTAATAGAGTGTAAGACCCAACCCTCTTTTGTACATAAATAATTTGGGCCTTAGTCATTGTATAAGTCCCAGTACAATTTTCAAAACAACGGTACGATCACTGTTAATTCTGGGCCTCTCCTTGAGTTGTAAGCCCCATCTCTTGTACAAAAATAAACTTTTAGGTCTCTAATAGAGTGTAAGACCCAACCTATTTGTAAATACAATAATTTTAGCCTCAGTTATTGTATAAGTCCCGATATAATTTTCATATCAATGGTACGATTACTGTTTTTTCATCTTGGCCTTTCCTTGAGTATAAGCCCCAATCTTCTTTTCAAAACAACTTTCCCTTTTGATTTAGGTTCAAATTCATAGTTATTATCAAAACTTTCTTTAATTTCTTGAACAACTAACCATACAGCTGTTAACATGGAAGCTTGCTCGCCTGTAAGTTTTAAACAGCTTTTCTTTTACATACTTGCACACACACACACACACACACAGATATATATATATATATTTGTTTATGCTGAAAGCTTGCTTACCTGTAAGTCCTCCTACCCTCTTTTACATACAGTATATATTTCATCTGTATATATATGCATGTATATTATCTGCTTAGAGTTTTCCCCGGCATCTAGGTCTAGAACTAGATAAAGCCAGTGGTCACTCTTTCAACACAGTCAAAACTAGTTCCACATAGGAATTCCAGATACAGTCTCTCCTTCTCTTGGGCTTATACAATATGGAACAAAGAGAAATGCATTATTCCCGGTGAAACTTTTCTCAGACTGTCACTATTAGAAAATTATCAAAAAGATATTCATTTCCCCAGAGAGGAATAATTCCCGGTGAAACCTCTCTTGAATTTCTTCAAATCCTAGAACTGTTCACTAAAGAAAAGATTATTCCCGGTGAAACTTTTCTTAAGTTTGGACCCAAAGGCTTCCTAAAAGAATCCCAGCCTCCTCTTGAGCTTTCTACAAGGACCCTCCGACTTCTTAGAAGTTCTCATGCCTTCTCTTGGGCTTAATACAAGGACCTTGAAGACCTCTTAAAGGTATAGGACAGAACTTAGTCATCCTTTGTTAGAATAGTCTTTCCAAATAGTCAAAACCTCAGACCAATTAACGATTGATTCTTATCCCTTAAAACACCAGCCTCCTCTTGGGTATCATACAAAGATAAAATATTCCATACCAGTAGAATTGGACAGTCTAATCTCCTGTCGGATCTCAAAGTATTCTCAAGTTCCCTACAAACACAGGAAATAACCCTGGTCATTTAACCAATCTCCAGTAGAGTTAAAACCCATGAGTTCTAAAAACTCAGCCTTTCATCCTAAATTTCCCCAGCTAGGGTCAGCTTATCATCAGTATAACCCTATCCTAAATTAGAACCTCAAGGCATCTGATACCTTAACTCTTCTGAAAACCCTCAGCAAGAGTTGATCCCCCGACTTGGACCTGCCTCTGGATCTCAATAATCCTCAGCAGAAGCCAGTCTCCTCTTAGGCTTTGTATAATGATTTTCCTCAACGGAGTTAACCTCAAAAGTACTCTTTTGTTGAGTTAATCACCCTTTTCAAAGGCACTCTCTTGTTGAGTCAATCACCTTTTTCAGCACTCTCTTGTTGAGTCAATCATCTTTACAGCACTCTCTTGTATAGTCAATCTCCTAAAAGCACTCTCTTGTTGAGTCAACCCATTTCAGCCTCAATCTTGGGCTTTGTACAAGACACCATATAAACACTCTCTTGTTGAGTTAGCCATCTTTTAAGCCTCAATCTTGGGATTTGTACAAGACGTAACACCCCCAATCTATACCCCGAGGAATTAAAGCGATAACAAATAATCAGAGTGTAATTAAAACATTCATGGCATAGACGGAGGCGTCACATCAATTGAAACAAAATACAACAACCTGCTCATATAGATATGCAACAATCAGGTAGCACATAACACAGGAACTCAGTTCCTAACACCCACAATTCAGATACAGAATAAAAGCGGAAAATCTGCAACTAAAATCTCATATATATATATATAACATAAAAGTTTGTCTGTCATATACAGAGCCATACATATACAATCCAAAAAGAACATTTACATATACACATAATCACAAACGATCTCCCCGACTACCCGGTGCTACATATCAGAGCCGACCGACAAAAGAATGAAGACCTAAGCTTCACAAAAAGACCTCCAGCATCTAATCTGCAATGCCTCATAGAGCATTTAAAATAGTAGAAGGGTGAGAAACACAATCATAATACAATTGCATACAATTATATAATGACACAAAAATACACATATAAAACATTCTCACCACAATTTACGCCATAATTCAAATACAAAACAACACAATTCACATCTCATATATCCGTCACAAAGGCATATCAATCATGCACAATACATTTATCACCAACATATATATATATATATATATATATATATATATATATATATATATATCTCAACACATCAATTCCATTCACAATTCCACACAAAATCAATCCATTCATGATTTATGCAAATGAACAGAGACCGACACAACGACTCTATGCAATGCAATGCGATACCGTTCCATCCATCATTCTCAACATTAGTTCACTCAGGAACTATTGGAATCATTGCTTGTTACTTAGTGTAACTCCTCGCCGGGGAAACGGTGTTCCCCGTCGCTTTAGGTCCTCTTGGTATAAGGCTCACAACGTTTATGGATCGCTTTAGGTCCTCTCGGTATAAGGCTCACGATCCAATCGATTTAGGTCCTCTTTGTATAAGGCTTACGATCGTCTATAATCATCGCTTTAGGTCCTCTCGGTATAAGGCTCACGATGTTATAGCAGATTTCCTCTGGAACCGTTTCGTCGCTCACACCCACTAGGGCACACGACATCACAAGAATGCATATCATGATGCTTGGCATACAATGACTCATGACATTCAAATGCACACATATACACATCCAAAATCATGCATATATAATCAAACACAACACAATGCATTTTCTTGCCCTTAGGCCACAAACCATCATCACAACATTTCATCACATGCTTCACATCATATAACATCACACAAGTCATACGATATATATCAAAAGCATATTGCATGATAACGCATCAAATACACACCATTAAAACGGTAAAAGTCGACAAAATGACACATTTCCAAATTCCTGACATAATTAAATCGGCAACCAATCTCAAAATCATTCCTATAAGAAAGAACATCTCATTAGCTTTCTAACGCACCCAACCGCGCCTCAATCCGACTTATGGATCAAAAGTTATGAAGAAAACAAAATTGCACAAACTGTCATGTTCGCTAGGCGAACCTTCTAGCGAGCATTAGCTACCACCTTCGCTAGGAGAATGTCCAGGCAAAACCACAATCAGACCAAAACAGACACAAAGTTCACTAGGCGAACTCCTTGGCGAACCTTCGCCTTGCCGTTTGCTTCGCGAATCCCTGGGCGAACCAAGGCAGCAACAAACATAACTGAAAAGATACAAAGTTCGTTAGGCGAACAACGTTAGCGAACATTCGCTGACCTTCGCTGACGGGCTCGCTAGGCGAACCCTCAAAAATCATTTGCTTTCGCTTCGCCCCAGGTTCGCTAGGTGAACCAAGGAAAACTCAGAAATTCTGCAGCGCTGTTATGGGTCCAAAAACCATATTTCTTCAACCAAAATCTCTTCCAAACCATAACATAACCACTAAAACATACCACAATCATAACAACAAGTATCCTACAACATTTATATCACATTCCAACCGCGAAAACATCGATTCCCAATCATTTTTCTCATTTCCAACCTAGAATTGAAAACTATGGAAAGACAAATAGACTTCAAACATACACATACATATTACACAATGATAAGATAATCGAGTTTCACACCCTTACCCGATTAATCGCGCTTCGAAGTGTCGGTTAAATTGATTACTTAAACTCCAAGTTTTCTCCCTTTTTCTTCTTTTCTTTCTCTTTTCCTTCTTCTCTATTTTTCTCTCTATTCTTTCTATGTTTCTATTTTAAAGGAAAAACAATATTTACCCAAGCCAAAAAGACCAAAATACCCCTACGCTCAATTTTCTCGCAAACGTTCCCAAAACGCGATAAAACATAATAACCAAGAATAAAATAATATAAAGACCAAAAATAATTAAATCGACTCGATTAAATAAATCTAACAAAAACCAGGGCGTTACAACTCTCCCCCACTTAGAGATTTTCGTCCTCGAAAATATTACCTGAGACGAACAACTCCGGATACGACTCCCGCATTCATCCCTCCAACTCCCAAGTCAAATTGCCCTCAGCAGTGCCTCCCCACGCTACTTTCACAAGCTCAATATCCTTGCCTCTTAAATGCTTCAACTCGCGATCCAAAATTCTCACCGGTAATGCCTCAACCGTAAGGTTCTTCCTTACCTCTACCTCATCCATCGGAATCACATGCGACGAATCCGGAACATACTTCTGAAGCTGTGAAACATGAAACACATCGTGCAAATTCGAAAGACTCGGCGGCAATGCCACCCGATAAGCCACAGCACCCACTCTCGCGGATATCTGATAAGGACCAATAAACCGAAAAGTAAGCTTCTTCGACTTCAATGCACGACCAACACCCGTCACCGGTGTAACTCTCAAAAATACATGACCGCCTTCTTGAAACTCAAGATCTTTCCGCCTTCGATCATGATAACTCTTCTGCCTACTCTAAGAAGCCTTCATTTTCTCACGAATAAGTTTCACCTTTTCCGTAGTCTGTTGCACTAACTCCGGTCCAACCACCGAACTCTCACCAGATTCATGCCAACACAACGGCGTTCGACATCTTCTTCCGTACAACGCTTCAAAAGGTGCAATTCCAATACTCGAATGGAAACTGTTGTTATACGTGAATTCAACCAACGAAAGATAACTATCCCAAGCACCACCTTGCTCAAGAACACAAGCCCGCAACAAATCTTCCAATGACTGAATAGTTCTCTCGGTCTGACCATCCGTCTGCGGATGATAATTCGAACTCAATCTCAACTTGGAACCTAACGCCTTTTGCAAACTTTCCCAAAATCTGGAAGTAAACCTCAGATCTCGATCTGGAATAATACACAGTGGAACACCATGTAGCTTCACAATCACACGGATATAAATCTCAGCCAACCTCTCCAAAGAAAAACTGATGTCAATCGGAATGAAATGCGCTGACTTAGTCAGCCTATCCACAATTACCCAAATGGCATTATGTCCCCTCTGTGTATTCGGAAACCCTGTCACAAAATCCATAGAAATGCTGTCCCATTTCCACTCGGGAATATCCAACGGTTGCAATAATCCACTAGGCTTCTGATGTTCTACCTTCGACTTCTGACACGTCAAACACGCATAAACAAACTGAGCCACATCCCTCTTTAATCTGGACCACCAAAAGATCTTCTTCAAATCTTGATACATCTTATTAGCTCCCGGATGTATACTCAAACTACTCCGGTGTCCTTCCTCTAAAATCATCTTTTTCAAGTCCGAATCATCAGGAATACAAATTCTACCACGAAATCTCAAAACACCCTTATCATCCACTTTAAAGTCAACATTCACTCCTTGATCTCCAACCATCATCAAATCAACAAATTTCACATCCAACTTCTGCTTCTAGCTAACGGTTAACAGAAAATCATTAGTAACCTTTAACATACCAAGCCTCACGCCATCAGATGTCAATTTACACACCAAACTCAAATCTCTAAATGCTTCCAAAAGTTCCCACTCTTTAACCATCAAAGCGGACATATGCAAAGACTTCCGGCTCAACGCATCGGCTACCACATTAGCTTTACCAGGATGGTAATTCAAGCCAAAATCGTAGTCCTTCAAAAATTCCAACCATCTTCGTTGCCTCATATTCAACTCTTTCTCATCAAACAAGTATTTCAAACTTTTATGATCACTAAAGACTTCGAATCTTGCACCATAGAGATAATGCCTCCAAATTTTCAATACAAACACCACAACCGCTAATTCCAAATCATGAGTAGGGTAATTCTTCTCATGAATCCTCAATTGTCTCGAAGCATAAGCCACAACCTTACCTTCTTGCATCAACACTCCACCTAAACCAATCAAAGACGCATCGCAATACACCACAAACGGTTCACAAGGATTCGGTAAGACCAAAATCAGAGTTGTAGTCAATCTTCTCTTCAGCTCGCTAAAACTTTCCTCACACTGAATATCCCAAATGAACGCTTTACCTTTACAAGTCAGCTGGGTCAAAGGAAGTGCTAACTTGGAAAAGCCTTCAATGAATCTTCAATAATATCCAGCTAAACCCAAAAAGCTTCTAATTTCAGTAACAGATCTAGGAGCCTCCCATTGTAGAACTGCATCTACTTTGGATGGATCCACAGCAATACCATTACCTGAAATCACATGCCCAAGAAAACTCACTTCGGACAACCAGAACTCACACTTGGACAACTTGGCAAAAAGTCTCTTCTCCTTCAAAATTTGCAACACAACACGTAAATGTTCCGCATGTTCCTCCCGGGACTTAGAATAAATCAAGATGTCATCAATAAACACAACAACAAATCGATCCAAATGCTCATGGAAAATACGATTCATATACTCCATAAACACACCTGGCGCATTAGAAACCCCGAACGGCATCACAGAATATTCGTAATGTCCGTAGCGTGTCCTAAAAGCCGTCTTCTGAATATCTTCGTCTTTCACTCTAATCTGATGATAACCTGACCTCAAATCAATCTTACTAAACACACACGCACCTACCAACTAGTCCATCAAATCATCAATTCTCGGAAGAGGATACTTATTCTTAATCATCACCTTATTCAGCTGGCGATAATCAATACACAATCGCATACTTCCATCTTTCTTCTTCACCAATAAAACTGGAGCACCCCAAGGCGATACACTCAGCCTCATAAACCTCTTTTCTAACAATTCATTCAACTGCTTCTTCAACTCAACCAACTCAGATGCCGACATACGATATGGTGCCATCGATACAGGTCTAGTACCAGGAACTAGATCTATAGAAAACTCCACCTCTCTCTCTCTGGCGGCACATCTGAAATATCCTCCAGAAACACCTCTGGAAATTCACACACAACAGGAAACACATCAATTGCAACTTGACTATCCACTGTCAATGATGCAAACAACCCGAACAACTGAGCTTCATCCGCCAAAAGTTTCTTCAACTCTTTGGTAGATAAGAAACTCGATTCCTAGTCTTCTTCAAGACAAGGAAATCTTACCAGCTTATGATAACAATCAATATGCACTCGATTGAACTGCAACCAATTCATTCCCAGAACCACATCTAAACCCTCCAACGGCAGACGCACCAAATCCATCTCAAAATATTTACCATAAATGGTCAAAGGACAACTTAAACAAACCAAAGAAGTAGTTACCGACCCCATTGCTGGAGTATCAATAACCATCTCTCCATCCATCGATGACAACAAAAGATTCAAATGCTTCGCGCACTCAGACGAAATAAACGAATGAGTCTCTCCGGTATCAATAATAGCAACTAAAGGCGTACTATTAATAAAACAAGTACCTATGATCAGACGATCCGCACTAGTAGTCTGAGTTCCTGCCAATGCAAATACTTTCCCACCAGCTTGAGCTTGCTTTGGTTTCGGACACTTTGTACTGATATAACCAGGTTCACCATAGTTGAAACACTTCACCACATTCTTCTTACAATCAGCTGTGACATGTCCTAAACCTCCACAAATGGAACACTTCCTCATATCCTTTCTGCATTCAAACTGACGATATCCTAAGTCACCACACCTAAAACACCTCAGAGGATTAGACATACCTCCCCCACTTGGCCTTTTATCAAAACTACCCCTTTGCTTACCTTTGTCAGCTGGTGACACATAAGGACCACCACGAAACAGTTGCTTCCCTTTCCTTTCGTTCACACTCTTATAGTGAGTAGAACGAGCTTTCCTATCCTCCTCAAAAATTCTACAACAATTCACCAAATCCGAAAACCTTCTAATCCTTTGATAACCAATTGCCTGCTTGATCTCAGGACGCAACCCATTCTCAAACTTCACACATTTGGAAAACTCCGCAGTTGCTTCAGCATAATGTGGATAAAACTGAACAAGCTCCACAAACCTAGTAGTGTAATCCACAACAGACATGTTACCTTGTTTCAACTCCAAGAACTCTATCTCTTTCTTTCCTCTAACATCTTCAGGAAAATACTTCCTCAAAAACTCTCTGCTAAACAAAGCCCAAGTGACCTCTTCACCTGTAGCTTCCCAAACATGACGCTTACTAACCCACCAATCATCAGCCTCCTCCTGCAACATGTGAGTACCCAGTCTCACCATATGTTCCTCAGCACAGTCCATCACTTGAAAGATTCTTTCAATCTCCTTAAGCCAAATCTGAGCACCATCAGGATCATGTCTCCCTTTGAAGACAGGCGGTTTGTTCTTCCTGAACTCATCATTCCCACCAGCATTAGGTGCACCTCGCACAGCCTGAGCCATAGCTTGCATAGCAGCAGCAAGAGCAGCATCATTCCTACCAGCCATATTCTGTTCATTTCCAATAACAGCAACTATGGTTAAACAAACAGCTCACCCCAAACACAAAGACCGACACAGACTGGCACGAACTGACACAACTGACAAAACTGGCTCTGATACCACTTAATGTAACACCCCTAATATATACCCCGAGGAATTAAAGCGATAACAAATAATCAGAGTGTAATTAAAACATACATGGCATAGACGGAGGCGTCACATCAATTGAAACAAAATACAACAACCTGCTCATATAGATATGCAACAATCAGGTAGCACATAACAGAGGAACTCGGTTCCTAAGACCCACAATTCAGATACAGAATAAAAGCGGAAAATCTGCAACTGAAATCTCATATATATATATATATATATATATATATATATATATATATAACATAAAAGTTTGTTTGTCATATACAGAGTCATACATATACAATCCAAAAAGAACATATACATATACACATAATCACAAACGATCTCCCCGACTACCCGGTGCTACATATCAGAGCCGACCGACAAAAGAATGAAGACCTAAGCTTCACAAAAAGACCTTCAGCATCTAATCTGCAATGCCTCATAGAGCATTTAAAACAGCAGAAGGGTGAGAAACACAATCATAATACAATTGCATACAATTATATAATGACACAAAAATACACATATAAAACTTTCTCACCACAATTTACGCCATAATTCAAATACAAAACAACACAATTCACATCTCATATATCCGTCACAAAGGCATATCAATCATGCACAATACATTTATCACCAACATATATATATATATATATATATATATATATATATATATATATATATATATATATATATATATATATATATATATATATATATATATATATATATATATATATATATATATATATATATATATATCTCAACTCATCAATTCCATTCACAATTCCACACAAAATCAATCCACTCATGATTTATGCAAATGCACAGAGACCGACACAACGACTCTATGCAATGCAATGCGGTACCGTTCCATCCATCATTCTCATCATTAGTTCACTCAGGAACTATTGGAATCATCGCTTGTTACTTAGTGTAACTCCCCGTCGGGAAAACGATGTTAAAATGAATTTACTTGTCAAATTTTCTTCTGCTTTTAAAATAAAGATGGAAATTCCTTATGATTACTGAACGTAAGAAGGAACATCGACGGCTTCTCTGGAAGTGATTAAACCTCAAAATGCAGAATCAAAGTACTCCTTTTAACCAGTACACCATGAGTGAAGGATCAGCTGTTTCAGATGTAATGTTCCATCTGACATATCCGGTAGAAGTATTACCTCCGAGAACCGATATTTGGTCTGTTTTCTTCAGTAGGGTCTACCCCTCCTAAACATGAAAGGATTGCTATCTTGAACCAATGATACTTTTATCCCCCCCCCCCCCCCCCCCCCCCCGCAGTGACCGAGTATCCAGTCGTGTTCATTCATTAGTCTGTATGTCGCGTCTGTTTTGTCAGCATAAACATACATACATCATGCATGATTGATTCATATTCATACATATGTTGCATTAATATCACTCTGGTCATTTTCATCCCCAAGTGATAAGTGTATTCTCTTCTATAGAGTTGTTAGTTCTTTCCTCGTCCAGAAATGTATCATCTGAGCATTTTCTCCCTAGTTTATTTCTGGATTGGAGACTATCCTCGACCACTTTGATGACTTGAACCTATGAAAGGCAAGAAGACATTCAATAGAAACCTCTGGAACATCACTCTTCACCATTGAAGGTGATATTTTCTCTTTCTCGAATTAAAGAAAATCCCCAGAGAAAGCCTCTCCACCAAAAGACTCTTGGCAATACGGCGGTTTCTCCCCGAAAAATTTGTTGTCAATGAAGTCACCAGCACGTCAAAATTGGATTACATCACATGGCATTTCTCTGAAAAGGTCTCGAAGGAAAATATGATGTAATGTCCCCAAGCAACAAGCAATCTCTCAAGAAACTTGCTTTCCCCAGTAGGTCGACAAATGGCATCTCCCACAGAGAAGTTTGCACACCTTTGCAGTTCAGACAAATGGGTTTCCCCAGCAAGTTTGACATCAATTTTTTTCCATCAAATGGCGTCTCCCCAGTATAGCTCGGCGAGAAGTTTGATGAAAACCACTACACATTATGTTCCTTGTCGAGGAAGAGACTCGACAAGAAGAAACTCGACAAGAAGAAACTAAGACCAGTTCCATGGCTAAAGACCAGGATCGAGGGGAAGTTTATTTCAAAATGAAACTGAGACCAGTTCCGTGGCTGAAGACCAGGATCAAGGGGAAGTTTATTTCAAAAAAGAAACTGAGACCAGTTTCGTGGCTGAAGACCAGGATCGAGGGGAAGTTTATTTCAAAAAGAAACTGAGACCAGTTCCATGGCTGAAGACTAGGATCGAGGGGGAAGTTTTACCCTTTTCTAAGTAGCACTACTTAGCAAAAGAAAATGGATGAGCGAATCCGCTACCATTCACAACTACAGTCAAAATTTTGTGTATTTTGATATTTAATCCTCTTGTACCTTGAATGCCTGAATATCTTCGCCATTCACACCTTCAGGTCCAAGAAGATTAAATAGGGGCATATGTCATACCCCAAATTTTGACCACAAGATTTCCCATCATTGTGAAAATCATCACCACGATATGGATGTACCTTCTTGCCTCATCAATCCTCTCAAAGATTGTTGAGCACTCACCTCAACCAAGAATTAGGGTTTTGAGCCCTCTCAGAGCACTCAGACAAATGATCAATCAAGAATTGACATGATCCTTAACTTGTATAGCCTCTCGAACACCCATAAAGGATCAAGAGGTCTCCCACATCAAGAATCAACCACAAGGTTGTAACATTCCAAGTGGATAAAGCCTCAAGATCGCCAGTGTCACCAAATTAGGGTTTTGGTCGACCAATTAGGGTTTCTTGATGAAAAGTCAACTGTATCTTTGACTTTTGACCAAGACATGCTCCCAAACCTTGGGACATGATTCAAGACACTCTATAATACCTATGGAATCCATCCATTAGGTTTGAATTAGGTCAAGAACTTGATTTCATAGAGGATCACAAAATTTAAAGTTCATCTGACAAAAAGTCAACTGTGCCAAAAATCAAGTTTGACTTTTTGAATTTCTTGACAATCATGGCTTCCCTAAGTCAAAAACAATGATAATTCATGGTTTGGATCATCATCTATCAAGAAAAATCAAGAAAAGTGAGGTTACTTGAAAAAGGGGCAACCTTGAAAAACTTAAAATTTTCTAAGTTATGGAAGAAAAGTGATTTGGTACCAACTTTGCAAGGTTATAACTCCTAAACCATAAAGTCACCTGCTTCCATCTAAAGCTCAAATGAAAGCTCTCATTACATACTTCAAAATTGTCAACTACATCAGATTCCAAATCCTCATGGATTTTGAGTTATGGATGGATCAAAATCACAAAAACATGAAAATGGCCACTTTTTCCAACACTTAGTGAAAATTTTGGACAGAATCTGTCTTGGTTTTTCACCAACTTTAAGGCCATTTTTCATTATGATACAAGCTGAAGCAAGACCAATGTTGGACATCAAAGTTGAAGTATGTCATTGGGGCTTTCCAAAAAGTACAAGAACTCACTCTAACTCCTCTTGAGTAGGGAGTTACAAGCCTTGAAACATGGCCTAAAAACCTGATTTTTCAAGACAGCATGAACATGAAACTTGGTTTCCACGATTTCTTAATCCAATTTTGGACACTTGCATTATTCCATTTCTGTCCAAAATCAACTTGAATGATGGATAATCTGATCACAAAGCCACCAAGTCAAGAATCATATTCCTTGGCATATGAAATTCAATGTTGCAAATCCAAAAACTTCAAACTTGTCATGATGCATTGAATGGATGCATAGAGCTGGCATGTATCAGTCCATGATCAACCAAATAAGTCAAGCCTTATCCCTGCAACAGAAGACTCATAGCCTGCAAGATTGACTCAATTCAATGGCTAGAGGAGACTTGAGATTCTTTTACATAACCATTGGATAATAGGGTGATCAGCCTCCATTCACTATTGCTCCCAAAATAAACTTGCTCTACTATAAATAGAGCTTCTTTCTGATCAATTCAAGTACACCAAAGCATAGCAATACATGCTTTCCTCCAAATCACTCTCAAAAAACCAGATTTTGCTTCTCATTCAAGTAACATTCGAATTTTCCATTTAAGAGCAATTCTGTCAAAACCAATCATGCCAACACCTCACATATATCATATATGAGTGATCCATAAACTTAAAACTCATCTGGAACATCACAATCACAAAGTCACCCCCCATTTGCTCAAGCTTTTTAGCCTGTTTGTAGTTGAGGTGCCACAACAAGTTCCAAGTTGACTCAATCCATTCCAAGCTTTCAAACATATTACTTGAGGTCCATTGAAGTTGTCCAGATCATTATACAACATCTGTAACACCTCCAACATAGAATTCGAATTCTTCTTGCAAGAGGTAAGCCTGACACTCTCAAACTCTATAATCCATGCATCATAAATGTGTTTTCAAGTTACAAACATATTTTTGCACTTATATAGAGTGATTCCCCTCAATCAATTGCTATGTATGAATCGTGTATAGGATTTCATAGTATTCTTGTAGAAATTAGGGTTCTTGAGTTCATCATTTGATTTCTCACTCCACACTTAATATAAATGCAATTAATTGGTACAATTGGAATCCTTGTTCAAAACGAGCAAGTTTCATGTTTACAAAAGTCATTTTCATTGAGTAATCAGAGAGATATGAGAGGTTTTACAAATCTGGGGAAGAAGACCACGCGCGAGCAAGAACATGTGTTCTTGGCGCCATTTTTTAAATTTTTGAATATTTGAATTTTTATGTTTTATTAATTGATTTCAAAATTTAATTTCTCCCTCATTTTTTATTGGTTCTTTTTTTAAAAAGTCACAAAAATATTAAATTATTTTATTTTACAAAAAAATCCATTTATATTATTTATTTAATATAGTTTGATTTTTTGGATTTAATTTAATTTTATTTGTTTTTAAACATTTTTAAATGAAATTCTCACCTTGATTTTTCAAAACAAATTGGATTTCAAGCTTTCAAGTGATTTAACATGATTTTTCAAAATATTTTTTAAAGTTGACAACTTGTTTTAGAATATATTTGATATTTTGTATCATTTTATATTTAATTTCCTTTAAAAAAACTATTTTTTTAATTAAAATTAGGGTTTCTCTTAATTTTAATTTATCAAACATTTTACAAAACACTTTTGAGCCTCTTGGTAGAGTGTAAGTCCCATCCCTTTGTAAATAAACCTTTTTTGCCCTCAGTCATTGTATAAGTCCCGATACGATTTTAAAAATCTTGGCGCGATCGCCGTTTTCAAAACAATTTTCATTTGGGCCTCCCTTTGGTTGTAAGTCCCATTTTTCTTCATTTTCAAACACTTTTGGGCCTCTAATAGAGTGTAAGACCCAACCCCCTTTGTACATAAATAATCTGGGTCTCAGTCATTGTATAAGTCCCGATATAATTTTCAAAATAAACGGTACGATCACTGTTTTTCATTTGGGTCTCTCCTTGAGCTATAAGTCCCATCTCTTGTATAAAAATAAACTTTTGGGCCTCTAATAGAGTGTAAGACCCATCCTTTTTGTAAACACAATAATTTGTGCCTCAGTCATTGTATAAGTCTCTCTGTGGTTTTCAAAACTACGACGCGATCGTCGCCTTTTCAAAAGAGATCATTTGGGCCTCTCATTGAGTATAAGCCCCAAACTTCCTTTTAAAACAACTTTCTTTTTTATTTAAATTCAAATTCAAAGTTTTATCAAAACTTTCTTCAATTTCTTGAAAAACTAACCATACAACTGTAGTTAAAATGCTTGGGCTTGCACAATTGTAAGTTCCATTATCTCTTCAATATATACTTGTTTATATATTTCATCTGTACATATATGCTTGTATATACTTGCTTAGAGTTTTCCCCAGCAGTTAGGTCTAGGTTTAGATTAAATCAGAGGTTACTCTTTCAACATAGTCAAAACTAGTTCCCCATAGGAAATTCCAGATACAATCTTGTCTCCTCTTGGGCTTATACAATATGGAACAGAGAAAGGCATTATTCCCGGTGAAACTTTTCTCAAGACTGTCCAAACTTAGAAATATATGTGTATAAGAAATTCATTTCCCCAAAGAGGATTAATTCCTGGTGAAACCTCTTTTGAATTTCTTCAAACCCTAGAACTGTTCTGCAAAGAAAGGCCTTATTCCCGGTGAAACCTTTCTTGAACTTTTCTTAGGCTTGGACCCACAGGCTTCCTAAAAGCATCCCCAGCCTCCTCTTGAGCTTAGTATAAGGACCCATAGGCTTCCTAAAAGTATCCTCAGCCTCCTCTTGGGCTTAGTACAAGGATCCACAGGCTTCCTAAAAGCATCCCTAACCTCCTCTTGGGCTTAGTACAAGGACCCCCAGGCTTCTTAGAAGTTCTCAGCCTCCTCTTAGGCTTAGTACAAGGACCCAAAGACCGCCTACAGGTATAGGACAGAAACTAGTCATCTTTACTAGTTCAATCCTCCGAAGAGTCAGAATTCCAAAACATCAGACCATTTTAGGGTTGATCTTCATCCCTTAAAACCTTAGCATCCGCTTGGGCATCATACAAAGATCATCCTCCAGTTAAGAGTCAACCTCTTCATACCAGTAGACTTGGAAAGTTTCATCTTCTCTTAGATCTCACAGAGACCCTCAAGTTTCCTAAAGGTACAGGAAAAAACCCTGATCATTCCACTAATCTCCAGCAGAGTTAAAACCTCCATAGGTTTTCAAACTCAATCTTTAACCTTCACCTTAAAAATCCTAGCTAGGGTCAATTTACCATCAATAAAACCCTAACAGAATCAGAACCTCAGGGCATCTGATATTTCAACTCTTCTTCAATCCCCAACAAGAGTTGATTCCCCAACACATATTAGACCTGTCTCTGGATTTCAATAATCCTCCGCAGAAGCCAGCTTCCTCTTAGGCTTCATATAAGAATTTCCCCAACCAGCCTCCTCTTAGGCTTTATATAATGATTTTTCCTCAGGAGATTTAGCCTCAATCTTGAGCTTTGTACAAAATAGATAAAACCTCCCCAGTGGAGTCAATCTCTTTTTAGCCTTAATCTTGAGCTTTATACAAGACAGATAAAACTCTCCCCAGTAGAGTCAGTTTTCCAACCTTTTAGCTTCAACCTTGGGCTTTGATCAAGGCACACAAAAATCAACATCCCCTCATATGAGATCATGAGTCCACTCTGCAGGAGGATATTTCCTCTATACATCACATCTCAAAACAGACAACCAAAATCTTTTTTCCCAGATAATTGCTATAAGTGGCACACTTGTTGATTCAAAATCCAAGCTGGAGTCCTTCTTTTATCCTGGTCAAAAATCATCTTTCATCTAACTGCTGTAAGTGGTAAGCCTCTGGATTATTTACATCCATGCCAATGTCCCTCTCTTAGTATAAAAGATTCATAAGGAAAAATGGCATTGCTCAATATTGAGTTAAAGTTTCTTCCTTCATGACATTACCCTTATAAAGAAAATTATGGCATTGTTGGATTCCACACATCCCAGTTAAAGTAATTTTCCTTTATAACCAATTCCTCAACACTTGTGATGAATAGGTGAGATATCTCCCTTTAGAGATGACAAATTTTCTCTCGATCACCCCTTTAGCTTTAATCTTGGGCTTTGAAAAAGACACAAATACTCATCTAGCTTCAATCTTGGGCTTTAAACAAGACACCAAACATTTTTCCTCCCATAGAAATAGGAGGAACTACGATTGCTCTGATTTCCCAGATATCTTTACGGGAATACATAGGCATAAGATTGTGAAATGTTAGCGAGCACACAAATCAAAAACTTTAGGTCCAGTACCTTCCCAAAACAACGAAAAAAACCCGAAAACAACAAAAACATCTTCTTAACGCTCCCAAAGGAGAAACTTTCCCAAACCACAGCAGATAAACACCAGAGAACAAACTTAAATCAACAGAGAAATATATAAAAAGTCTATGGATAACCATATATACACTGGGTGATTGACAACTTCCCTTTGTATAACTTGACCCCGACCCCCCAATCTCTTAGCATTTGTTAAAGAAAACATTTGCGTGCAAGGTTAGTTTTAGATATCTTCCCTTTCCTTTCCAGCTTCATAGGATAAATAAGAAATCTGAAAGTAGCACCCAATTCCAACCATTGCTGTAAGCTGGTCGCGTCACCGACAAAAATCGCACGCTACACTGTACTATTGATTTAATTATTTTTAAAAATATTGTCAAAACCAAAAAATATTTTGATGAAGGATATTTTTATGTACGGGCACAATTTTAATCTTGACCCAAATTTTGTTATATACGAAAAAATAGTATTGTTATAAACGGGCACAACTTTAATTTTGTGTCAAATTATTTTATATACGAAAAAAATGCTATTGTTATAAACGGGCACAACTATAATTTTGATTCAAATTTTTTTATATACGAAAAATAATATTATTGTTATAAACAACCACAAATTTAAGTTTGATTCAAATTATTTTATATACGAAAAAAAATAGTATTGTTATAAATTGGCACAACTGTAATCTTCATTCAAATTATTTTATATACGAAAAAATTACTATTGTTATAAACGGGCACACGTTTACTATTGATTCAAATTTTTTTATATACGAAAAAAATACTATTGCTATAAACGGGCACAACTTTAATTTTGATTCAAATTTTGTTATATACGACAAAAATACTATTGTTATAAACGAGCACAACTTTAATTTTGATTCAAATTTTTTAATATAGGATAAAATACTACTGTTATAAGCGGGGACAACTATAATCTTGATTCAGATATTTTTATATACGGAAAAATAAACGGGGACAACTATTGATATTTTGTACCTTTCATCTTCTACATATATCATCATTTCAACTTAATTTTACTATTATTCTTAGTTTTATTTGTTTTTGGTCTACCTATTGTTTAATATTTTTTGTTTAAAATTTTCAATCATCATTGCATTATTTGAGTTTATATCAATAATAAATTTAATTCCTTCTTTTACAACAAACAACATTTTTTTATAATTACCAATACAAATTTTTATTTTCAATCATATCTATTTTTATATATTTACCATTTTCTTTTCAATTTGATTAACAATTACGCGTCCATAACATAAAATCCTCGAACAGACATGCTCGTGCGAACACACGGGTTAGTTACTAGTTACATTTGATAATTTTTGCAATCTCACGCATAGGCTTAATTGCAGGGTCAAATCTACAAAAAATTTAAAGAAATTGTAAGATAAAATTATGATTTATTTATAAGTTAAAGGAAGTTATTAAAACTTACGTTTTTTGTGGACCTGAACGAATCCAAATTTATCCATCAGTGGGGTCCTTACTTCCAATTTGTGGAGGTGAATCAACATGGGATGATAAGACATGTGGATCATCACCAGATGCATCAACTGATGGGACATGTGACAAGCTAGGCATGAAAGAAATATGTGGACTAACTGAGGAGGAAATATGTGGGCTAGGAGTGGAAGATTAAAATTGAGAATGTCTGGCTCTATCAGATGTGGAAGAATTTGTAGGCTGACCAACAATAGATGGTGACAAAGTAGTGGAACCCTTACCTCTTTCAGATGCAACATAAGGGCTAGGAGTGGAGTGTTGAAATTGAGAACGTGTGACACTATGAGATGTGGAAGAATTTGTAGGCTGACCAATAATAGATGGTGACAGAGTAGTGGTACCCTTACCTCCTTCAGATGAAACATGAGGGATATGAGTCGAAGTGGAAAGTTGGATATTTGTAATTTTATAAGATGTGGAATGATTTGTAGGTTGCCTAATAATAATTTGTGACAAAGTAGTGGTACCTCAAACTCTCTCAGGTGAAAGATGGGGAATAAAAGTGGAATGGTGAAGTTGAGTATTTGTAGGCTAGCCAATAATAACACGCACACCTTAAACATATTCTTATAAATAATTATATTTATATGTATTTTATTTTTAAGGAGCCATTTAAACATACAATCATATTAATATATTATATATATCACAAAAAGTTTAATGGAAAAAAGATCATGAAAGGAAAATATTGCCGCATTGCCTTAATTTAAAAAAAGTGTAGTTACATATCTCATCTCATATGTCAATTTGAGTACAAACATTGATAAGGAAAAATGATGCACCTTATGATCCCTTTATATCTTTGTTTTCCTCCTTTCACTCATAATTAACTAATGCTTTTCTTTTCTTTATCTTTGTCAAAAGGAAGTGGAGATAAAGGCACAGAGAGCAGAGGAATTGTATACCAATAGTATAGTATGTGACTGCTAGTAGAGGCTATGACATCGCCCAATAATCCATATGTTACGTGTCTTACACAACACAACAATAGTATAGAATAGTATGTGACTACTAGTAGAGGCTATTGCATTGAACCTTTACTGTAAATGCATATAACTTGCGCGCGCGCACACCAAAAAAAAAAAAAAAAAACACACACACACACACATATATATATATATATTCTCTGTTTTAGCATAGCATATGATGCACTTGAATAATCCACATTCCTTAAACTTAAAATTCTCATAAAACTTAATTTTCATATAGGATTAGCTTCTATATTAGTGTTTTATAATTATTCATATTATATAATTATAACCAACACAGTGCTTGTCATGAAAAGATAATTAGAAGCATCTCTTCAAGAAACTTCCCCTAATTAATTTCACGCAAACAAGAAGAAAAAAATAGAAGTTTCAATTCAAGTATCACCTTAATTTCATAAGAATACATACATAAAATAAAACTTAGTCAATCAATAGTTGTGTTTGATGACATGTCAAAACGAGAATGAGAGTTGATGACACTAATTTAAAACTGGATGCAAATTTGTTAAACACGATATAGTCAGTGAGTTTGGCTAAGTAAGCATATTTGTGAAATTTGTTTATTATCTTTTGGGGAAATTTATATTAATTTTTTTCTTTTAGCTTATGCAAATAAGGCATCTCACCTTCCATCTTCCAAATGCCAATGATTATATGTATAATAATTTACATTCTGATTTACAGTTTTGCAGCAACTACCCTGCTCAATTGATGTGATTGTTTTCTCTGGTTACATAGTCCATAATATATGGGGTAAATGATACAAAATTAATAGCAAAGGGAAATCATTGACAATGCTTAATACCATCATTTTCTTAAAGCTAAAATTTTAAAAACACGCCTTCTAATCTACTCATCTAATCCCTTAAACTTCTTTGGATATGACTTAGATCACATTCTTTTTTCCATTTCTTTAGTCTTCTTTACTGCCACTTTAGCAGCAATATCATATCCTCTTTCAACCTTTTATCTGTTTAACTCTATCTTTTTCCTAGGGGTGGTAAACGAACATGCCTAACCCTTAAAGCCCATCAAAAAATGGAGTATTGCAGGGCGAACAAAGTAGATGGGCAGGCCGGAAAACTTGACTAGGCCCGCTAAAAATTGAGCTCCTAAAGTGACCACCTCATCTAAAAAGTTTATAACATATCAGATTGAGATCCTACACCATGGCCAAAATACACCTATTGACATTAATGACTAGAAAACCCAACAACAATATGAAATTTCCCGATTTTAGTGTTTATACTAACAGGTGCACAACTAATAGCTGAGAATGTGAAAACATAGGAACATTTACTTGTTGGAGTACAATATAATTCAAAAATAATTTATAACTAGAAACTTGACAAATTATCAGCATTCAACAAAGCTTATTTCAATCTAGGCTTAAATGCACTTTTAGTCCCCCTATTTACAAAATTTTAACTTTTAAGACCCCCTATTAATTTTTTCATCTTTTTAGTCCCTTTAGTTGTAAATTTTTGGGATTTTTGTTGGTCCCCCATAGATTCTGAATATGTGGCATTTTTTAGGCTGAGTTGGCTTGGTTTCTCATTTGCCATGTCATTTTTTGTAATTCCATTAATAATTTATAAATAAACATCATTTTAAAAAACATTAATAGGAATTTTAAATTGTTTTATTAATTGAAATTGGTTTATAATTGAAAGTGACTTGGTTGTTGAAATTCTGTTCAAAGTGAAGCACACGAACAAGACCCCTGAATCTCTTTCTCTCTTCTCGTTGCTGTAGCTGAAACGCAGGCTGACAATGGAGAACGAATGGCGTCCAAGTGCAAAATCGAAGGAAAAAGTGAACTTTTGCATGAGGTTAGTGGTATTTCTGTACAATATTTAGGGTTTTTGTTTCTACCAAGATGTTACCATATCTGAAACATGTGGTCCCAACAATGTTACCTTATACTGAACGTGGTCCCAACAATGTTTTTTAACTTGAATGTGGTCCTACCAGAGTATTGTTGTTTAATCTGAAATTAGGGTTTTTTTGTTGTTTATTACGAATTTGGGTTTGTTGCTTATTTTTGTTGTGTTATATAAATTGCAGACCAAGCCAAAGTAAAGGGATTAGGATACGATTTCATCTTAGGGGACAATTAGTGTCCAAACCTGTTAAGTGGTATATCAATGGGATAATATCTGAAATGAATTGGGAATGGGATATGGATTATGTGTCTTATATGGAGATAGAAAAGATGATTCACAATGAGGGATACACAAATATTAAGTGTTTATGGTACTGGAACCCCAAGTTTAGTTTTGCACGTGGACTTAGACCCCTAAATTCTGACCAAGATGTGTTGAAATTCATTGCTGATATTGAAGACTATGAAGTTGTAGATGTCTATGTAGAGCACTCTGTGTGTATTCCGGATGTTATAGATGATGCTGAGATAATAGAGGAGGAAAATGTTGCTGAAAAGGTTAATGAGGAAAGGGAGGATAATGTGAATGTTGATGTTAATAAGGAAAGGGCTACTGAAAATGATAATGATGGTGAGAAGGATAATGTGGAAGATAAAGTGGATGGTAATGATGGTGAGAAGGATAATGTGGAAGATAAAGTGGATGGTAATGATGGTGAGAAGGATAATGTGGAAGATAAAGTGGATGGTAATGTGGATTCATTAAGTGAAGGGGATGATGAGTATGTTGTAAGTGAGGATGATTCATTAAGTGAAGGGGATGATGAGTATGTTGTAAGTGAGGATGAAACTGAGTCCATTAATGTGGATTGGACTACAGTTTTACAAGACAGTGAGAAGGTTATTAGAAATGACAAGACAGAATGTGAATGTGATTCTGATCAGCTGTTTACTCCTCCTGATAGTGAGCATGATGAAGAGAGTGAAAAATTCCCAGCTTATAGAAGTGGTGAAGGGTTAAAGTTTCTGTAACACCCACATATAAAATCTATACATCAAAGCATAAATTATATATATGAATCCAAGTATTTGGTATTGAAATACCATAAGTCCCTAGTTAACACATTATATACATAAGTGCCTCTAATACAACACAAAACTAAGGCATTACATATACAAGATGTTCCAACATGATAAAAACTAAGAACTAGATCAATGCAATGATCTCAAAATAAAAACATCGTAGCGGAAGCCATGCCATCTCAAAACTACGAACCGGAAGGAAAAGTCAAACCACTTTATCCTTACCCGTCGCCGAACCTGCAGAACCTGTGATGTAAACAACAACAGTGGGGTGAGATACATCAAATCTCAGTGAGTTCCCTATCTTATGGATTCTCTCGGGTTATTTACGGTTCTAACAATCCTAACTCAAGTCCGGGGAAGGGAATGACTCTTGAGTTCACACTTGATAATCTCACACTATATGGAAACATGACATGAGTTCACTAACTCACCACATCATTAATCGATAACCGGTACCAAGGCATCTCCTCTTCCCGTCCGCTTCTACGTCTAGAAGGCGACCCGAGTCATAGATCCTTGTAGTTACTTGGTATACAATTGGATTCGGGATCACCGGCCTGTTAACCGTGAACCGTCACTTCTCATGGCCTGTTAACCATCACAAGTCTCGTACCCATGCACGGGCTTCCAATTGTACTACACGTAGGGCATCAAACCTACCAAGTAAAACCTGCCTGCACTTCAGAGGAGCTCGAGACTCATGAAGGCCTTTCAAGGGCAATTCACATAAAATGGTTACGATTACATGATAAATACCATACAAAACAAGGTATACGACAATTGCCTCGGCCATAAGGCCTCAAGGCCTTTCTTGTCCTTCAATCCATAACGTTAACCTCATGTTCCATACTAGTGTTTCCAACTTCTAAAGTTCCCTATAGTTCATAAGGGGTTTTCCTCACTCTCACTATATATCCTTTTTATCTTTCATGCATTTTTAATCACAACATGTTAACAACCATAGATTAGGCAACACATACCTTATTTGTGTAATAGAATAACTTAACACAATTAAAACATAGTCCACATAAAATTATCAAAGAATTTCACTTCGGGTTCCCTCCGATTATTTAATCGGGCAAATAAAATCGACAATCCTTATCATCATCATAAAGTTCGTCTCTCCAGCTTTCTATCGATATGCGGAACATCCAAAACGGACAACCGGATCAAAAGATATGGCGAAAACAAGTTAAGAAAACAACACAGCTCGCCCCAGGTTCGCTAGGCGAACGAGCTAGCGAGCCTTCGCCTTCGCCTTCACTAGGCGAGCAAGCTGGCGAGTAATTAAACAGAAAACTCCCAGACCCAAAACACCATAAGTTCGCTAGGCGAACGTCTGGCGAACCTTCGCCTCCACCTTCGCTAGGCGAATGCGCCAGCGAGCACCTAGGCAGTAAGTTCCCACATTCAAAACCCACTAAGTTCGCTAGGCGAACATGCCAGCGAACCTTCGCTAGGCGAACGTTCTGGTTCGCTAGGCGAACCCTCGATTGCTGTTCGCTGGGACTCGCCCCAGGTTCGCTAGGCGAAGTAAGCGAAACAGAACCTCTCCCAGCTGCTGTTCTTCACTTCCAACTCTCATTTTCTCCATTAAAAACATTACCCAACATCACACAACAGTCAAAACATAATGCAAACATGATAACAAGCTTATAACAACATTTATCGCAAGATTCAACCATAAAATTCCATATTTCCATAATCTAACCTAAATCCAAAAACTCTCTAGAGTTCTCTAACAATGGTACTAACTAGAACCCACCTCAAAATAGAGCAAGATGAAGATGATTGAGAAGTTTGGATGAAGATTGGATGATGATCTTGATGGTTCTTAAGCTTTTCTTCCAATTTCCTCTTCTCCTCTTTTCTCTCCTTCCTTTCCTTTCTTCTTCCTTTCTTTCTATCTTTTTCTTTTGTTTGGAAAGTGAGAGGAAAAGAATTTACATAGTAAGCTTAGTATTAGAAATAATACTACCAAATGTCCAAAAGTCTCTTAAATCCAAAATTAAATAAATGTCTCCGAAACAAATAATATTTATTGGATCAATTCTAAGTACCGAAGTTACTCTAATCATTTTATCAAATAATTTCTCAGAGCAACCCGACTCAATTAATCACAATGCCATATTATTCGGTGTAATAAAAATACAGGGTATTACATCCTCCCCCCCTTAAATAGAAATTCTCCCTCGAATTTAAAAAATTACCTGAACAGATAAGGATAAGCATCTCGCATTTCCGATTCCAGTTCCCAAGTTGCATCCCCTGGATGCGTTACATCTCACTGTACCTTAACGAGAGGAATATCCTTGTTCCTTAATACCTTCGTTTCTCTTCCCACAATTCGGCTCGGTTGAGGTTCAAACGTCAAATCCGCTTCTATTTCAATAGTATCCGGTAGAATCGGTTGAAGAGGATCTGGAACAAATCTCCGAAGCTGAGATACATGAAAAACATCATGCATTTCCGACAGAGAAGGTGGTAAGGCCAACCTGTAAGCTACTTCACCAATCCTTTCTAAGATCTGATACGGTCCCACGTATCTCGGGCTTAACTTGCGTGACTTAAATGGTCCTTTCAATCTCAATCTAGGAGTAACTTTCAAAAACACATGGTCACCCTCTTCAAATTCTAAAGGTCTCCTTCGATTGTCCGCATAACTCTTTTGTCGATCTTGGGCTTGCTTAATTTTCTCGCGAATCATTCGAATCTTTTCTGTAGTCTCCTGGATGATTTCGGGTCCTAAGATTCTATCTTCCCCAACTTCCGCCCAACACAAGGGTGTTCTACATTTTCGCCCATACAACGCTTCATACGGAGCCATACCGATACTAGCATGATAACTATTGTTATAGGAAAACTCAATCAATGGTAGAAGTTCTTTCCAATTCCCTTTACTTTCTAACACACAAGCTCTCAACATATCTTCCATCATTTGTATCGTTCGCTCCGTCTGACCATCCGTCTGAGGATGATTAGACGTGCTCAACCGCAACTCCGTCCCCATGGCTTGTTGAAAGACTTTCCAAAACCTTGAGGTAAACTTTGGATCTCTGTCCGACACAATATTAGAAGGAATACCGTGCAATCTTACAATTTCCGCAATAAACAACCTCGCAAGATGACTTGCCTTAAATGTAGTTTTCACGGCCAAGAAGTGCGCTGATTTCGTTAGTCGATCCACAATCACCCAAATCGAATCATAACCACCTTGCGTACGGGGTAAACCTACTGCAAAGTCCATAGAAATGCTATCCCATTTCCAAACTGGAATTTCTAAAGGTTGCAACATATCGCCCGGTCTTTGGTGTTCAATCTTAACTTGTTGGCACACTGCACATTCTGACACATGCATCGCAACATCCTTTTTCATTCCGGTCCACCAATAGTCCTTCTTCAAATCTTGATACATCTTCGAAGAACCAGGATGTATCGTAAAAGTACCTTTATGAGCTTCATCCAAAATCTTTCTTCTTAACATTACATCATTCGGAACACAAATTCTTTGGCCGAACATGATAATTCCGTCGGTAGCCTGAATAAAACCCGGTAGGAGTAACACTTCTTGCAACTTCTCATCTGCCATTTGACCTTGGTGAATCTCAACTCTCAAGATAGAATTGACATTCAAATTTCCCATAATCACACCTTCTTGGGTCCATACAAACTGAAGATTAAGATCTCTAAAATTTTCTAACAATGCATACTCCAAAACCATCAATTTCGCGCCATGCACTAATTTCCGACTTAACGCATCTGCTACCTTATTCGCTTTTCCTGGATGATACTTCAAATCTAAATCATAATCTTTTAAGTACTCCATCCATCTTCGTTGTCGCATATTTAGCTCCTTTTGGTCAAATAAATATTTCAAACTCTTATGGTCACTGAACATTTCAAAACGTACCCCATACAAATAGTGCCGCCACACCTTTAGTGTAAAAACAACCGCCGCCAATTCCAAATCGTGAGTTGGATAATTATGTTCATGAATTTTCAATTGTCGGGAGGCATAAGCTACCACTTGACCACCTTGCATCAGAACACCTCCCAATCCCATTTTAGAAGCATCACAAAACACTTCATAAGAGTTGTTAGGATCAGGAATGATTAACACCGGAGCCGTTGTCAATCTCTCCTTCAACTTCATGAAACTTTGCTCACAACCTGAATCCCACTCAAAAGCAAAATCCTTACGAGTAAGCTTCGTCATCGGTAAAGCTAACTTAGAGAAACCTTCAATGAACCTCCTATAGTAACCTACCAGCCCTAAGAAACTTCTGACTTCTGAGGCATTTCTCGGCCTTTCCTAATTTGTCACTGCTTCTACCTTCGACGGATCCACCGCTACACCACCCTGGGATATAACGTGACCAAGAAACTTAACTTCTGCCATCCAAAATTCACACTTACCTAATTTAGCAAAAAGTTGCTTCTCTTGCAACACAGATAACATAATTCTCAGATGTTCCTCGTGCTCTTGTGAAGTACGAGAATAAATAAGAATATCGTCAATGAAGATTACCACGAACTGGTCCAAGTAAGCTTGAAATATTCGGTTCATGTAATCCATAAAAACGGCTGGAGCATTTGTCACACCGAAAGGCATCACTAAGAATTCGTAATGGCCATAACGGGTCCTAAATGCAGTCTTAGGTATATCGGAACTCTTCACTCGGATTTGGTGATAACCCGACCTCAAATCAATCTTCGAGAACACGCAGGCTCCTTTCAATTGGTCCAAAAGGTCGTCTATCCTGGGCAAGGGATACTTGTTCTTAATGGTGACTTTATTCAACTGACGATAATCGATGCACGTCCGCATCCCACCGTCCTTCTTCTTCACCAGTAGAACAGGGGCTCCCCACAGAGAAACACTAGGCCGCACAAAATGTTTCGTCATGAGTTCTTCTAACTGATCTTTCAATTCCCTTAACTCCTTCGGTGCCATCCGATACGGAGAAACGGATATAGGAGCCGTTCCCGGTACCAGGTCAATAGAAAATTCCACTTCCCTCTCCGGAGGAAGAGAAGTGACATCTTCGGGGAAAACTTCGGAAAATTCGCAAACTACGGGAATGTCCCCAACCTGAAGGTCGCTACTCCCTTCCTTAGTGAGAACCAACATAACCGAATTCTCTTCTTCAAACAAGAGATTTATCATACCAACCGTACCTTCTAGAATAGTTGTTAAAACATCCTTTGGTGTAGCCTCAATAGACGGAATGATGATAAGCTTTTCCTCACACCCAATAAATACCGAATTAGCAGAAAGCCAATCCATTCCCAAAACGACATCCACTTCCTTAAGCGGTAGACAAATAAGGTCAATCTGAAAAACTCTATCATTCACAGATAGTACATAATTTTCACACATCAAAGGCGTCTCAACCATTTCATCCATGGCGGTAGTGACCACCATAGGAGGAGACAAAGAAACGGACCGCAACCCAAGTCACTTCATACATTACACTGATACAAAAGAATGTGTAGCTCCGCAATCAAATAAAACAAAGCAAGGAAATCCGTTAACTAAGCACGTACCAGCAATCAATGAATTGTCACTCTTCTTCTTCCTTGCATCCAATGTGTAAACCCTTCCTTGTGGTTGAATCCTATTCTGAGGGCAATCCTTCTTCATATGACCCACCTTTTAACATTGGAAACACCTTACCCCTTCCAAACCACACCTTCCGAAATGATTCTTGCCACAAGTGCGACACACCGGAGGTGTACTCGCCCTTGTATCTTGCACCTGTTTCCCCTTGAAGGATTGTGGCCTAGGTCTAAATGATTGATTAGACCTTCCACGATCACCTTGAGTTACCCGACTTGCTGCACTTTCATCTCGAACCTTTTTCAAACTATGTTCTGCCACATAGCATTGTCTCAACACTTCAGCATAAGTAGTGAACTCTCTCTGAGACACACTATGAGATATTTCAGCTCTTAATCCAAACAGAAACTGGTCTATTTTCCATTTTTCATCAGGAGCATACACAGCCTGCCTAGAATAAGCAGCCACGTCTTCAAACTTCTCAGCATAACTGGCCACAGTCATGCTACCTTGTCTTAGCTGCTGGAATTCAAATTCCTTCTGAGTCCTTAATGAACTCGGAAAATATTTCTCCATGAAGATAACTTTGAACTGTTCCCAAACCTTAGGTACTTCTTGAACAGTCATCAAAGCCGAAGCGCTCTCCCACCATCTCATAGCGGGACCCTTTAGAGAATGAGAAGCAAACAACACCTTGTTCTCCTCACTACACTGGATTATCAAGAAAATCCTTTCCATACCTGAAATCCATTCGTGAGCCTTCACGGGATCTAATCCACCCTGAAATTCCGGAGGATTCATGCGGATAAAGTCCCGGAAATTCCCACCTACAGCTTCGGGAACCACTACTTGAGGATGCGGACCTCCATTCATTTGTTGCACCATCTGTTGCATGAATAGATTCTGTTGTTGTTGCATCTGTTGCATGAACAGATACAACGGAGCATTACCATCGCCAACCGGCGGAGTCGTCCCTTGAGGAGTGGTGCGGGGCCTACCACGAGGGTTTCTACGTCCATCAGCCATGTTCCTAAAGGTCATACAAATAGAATTAAGTTGATCAGGCTCAATGCCATAAATATAACGCTCAAGACCCATGGCGACACAACGTATATGAAACGGAAAGAAACACTTATACTATTTCATGGCTAGGTCGAGGATACGACCTGCTCTGATACCAACTGTAACACCCACATATAAAATCCATACATCAAAGCATAAATTATATATATGAATCCAAGTATTTGGTATTGAAATACCATAAGTCCCTAGTTAACACATTATATACATAAGTGCCTCTAATACAACACAAAACTAAGGCATTACATATACAAGATGTTCCAACATGATAAAAACTAAGAACTAGATCAATGCAATGATCTCAAAATAAAAACATCGTAGCGGAAGCCATGCCATCTCAAAACTACGAACCGGAAGGAAAAGTCAAACCACTTTATCCTTACCCGTCGCCGAACCTGCAGAACCTGTGATGTAAACAACAACAGTGGGGTGAGATACATCAAATCTCAGTGAGTTCCCTATCTTATGGATTCTCTCGGGTTATTTACGGTTCTAACAATCCTAACTCAAGTCCGGGGAAGGGAAGGACTCTTGAGTTCACACTTGATAATCTCACACTATATGGAAACATGACATGAGTTCACTAACTCACCACATCATTAATCGATAACCGGTACCAAGGCATCTCCTCTTCCCGTCCGCTTCTACGTCTAAAAGGCAACCCGAGTCATAGATCCTTGTAGTTACTTGGTATACAATTGGATTCGGGATCACCGGCCTGTTAACCGTGAACCGTCACTTCTCATGGCCTGTTAACCATCACAAATCTCGTACCCATGCACGGGCTTCCAATTGTACTACACGTAGGGCATCAAACCTGCCAAGTAAAACCTGCCTGCACTTCAGAGGAGCTCGAGACTCATGAAGGCCTTTCAAGGGCAATTCACATAAAATGGTTACGATTACATGATAAATACCATACAAAACAAGGTATACGACAATTGCCTCGGCCATAAGGCCTCAAGGCCTTTCTTGTCCTTCAATCCATAACGTTAACCTCATGTTCCATACTAGTGTTTCCAACTTCTAAAGTTTCCTATAGTTCATAAGGGGTTTTCCTCACTCTCACTATATATCCTTTTTATCTTTCATGCATTTTTAATCACAACATGTTAACAACCATAGATTAGGCAACACATACCTTATTTGTGTAATAGAATAACTTAACACAATTAAAACATAGTCCACATAAAATTATCAAAGAATTTCACTTCGGGTTCCCTCCGATTATTTAATCGGGCAAATAAAATCGACAATCCTTATCATCATCATAAAGTTCGTCTCTCCAGCTTTCTATCGATATGCGGAACATCCAAAACGGACAACCGGATCAAAAGATATGGCGAAAACAAGTTAAGAAAACAACACAGCTCGCCCCAGGTTCGCTAGGCGAACGAGCTGGCGAGCCTTCGCCTTCGCCTTCGCTAGGCGAGCAAGCTGGCGAGTAATTAAACAGAAAACTCCCAGACCCAAAACACCATAAGTTCGCTAGGCGAACGTCTGGCGAACCTTCGCCTCCACCTTCGCTAGGCGAATGCGCCAGCGAGCACCTAGGCAGTAAGTTCCCACATTCAAAACCCACTAAGTTCGCTAGGCGAACATGCCAGCGAACCTTCGCTAGGCGAACGTTCTGGTTCGCTAGGCGAACCCTCGATTGCTGTTCGCTGGGACTCGCCCCAGGTTCGCTAGGCGAAGTAAGCGAAACAGAACCTCTCCCAGCTGCTGTTCTTCACTTCCAACTCTCATTTTCTCCATCAAAAACATTACCCAACATCACACAACAGTCAAAACATAATGCAAACATGATAACAAGCTTATAACAACATTTATCGCAAGATTCAACCATAAAATTCCATATTTCCATAATCTAACCTAAATCCAAAAACTCTCTAGAGTTCTCTAACAATGGTACTAACTAGAACCCACCTCAAAATAGAGCAAGATGAAGATGATTGAGAAGTTTGGATGAAGATTGGATGATGATCTTGATGGTTCTTAAGCTTTTCTTCCAATTTCCTCTTCTCCTCTTTTCTCTCCTTCCTTTCCTTTCTTCTTCCTTTCTTTCTATCTTTTTCTTTTGTTTGGAAAGTGAGAGGAAAAGAATTTACATAGTAAGCTTAGTATTAGAAATAATACTACCAAATGTCCAAAAGTCTCTTAAATCCAAAATTAAATAAATGTCTCCGAAACAAATAATATTTATTGGATCAATTCTAAGTACCGAAGTTACTCTAATCATTTTATCAAATAATTTCTCAGAGCAACCCGACTCAATTAATCACAATGCCATATTATTCGGTGTAATAAAAATACAGGGTATTACATCCTCCCCCCCTTAAATAGAAATTCTCCCTCGAATTTAAAAAATTACCTGAACAGATAAGGATAAGCATCTCGCATTTCCGATTCCAGTTCCCAAGTTGCATCCCCTGGATGCGTTACATCTCACTGTACCTTAACGAGAGGAATATCCTTGTTCCTTAATACCTTCGTTTCTCTTCCCACAATTCGGCTCGGTTGAGGTTCAAACGTCAAATCCGCTTCTATTTCAATAGTATCCGGTAGAATCGGTTGAAGAGGATCTGGAACAAATCTCCGAAGCTGAGATACATGAAAAACATCATGCATTTCCGACAGAGAAGGTGGTAAGGCCAACCTGTAAGCTACTTCACCAATCCTTTCTAAGATCTGATACGGTCCCACGTATCTCGGGCTTAACTTGCGTGACTTAAATGGTCCTTTCAATCTCAATCTAGGAGTAACTTTCAAAAACACATGGTCACCCTCTTCAAATTCTAAAGGTCTCCTTCGATTGTCCGCATAACTCTTTTGTCGATCTTGGGCTTGCTTAATTTTCTCGCGAATCATTCGAATCTTTTCTGTAGTCTCCTGGATGATTTCGGGTCCTAAGATTCTATCTTCCCCAACTTCCGCCCAACACAAGGGTGTTCTACATTTTCGCCCATACAACGCTTCATACGGAGCCATACCGATACTAGCATGATAACTATTGTTATAGGAAAACTCAATCAATGGTAGAAGTTCTTTCCAATTCCCTTTACTTTCTAACACACAAGCTCTCAACATATCTTCCATCATTTGTATCGTTCGCTCCGTCTGACCATCCGTCTGAGGATGATTAGACGTGCTCAACCGCAACTCCGTCCCCATGGCTTGTTGAAAGACTTTCCAAAACCTTGAGGTAAACTTTGGATCTCTGTCCGACACAATATTAGAAGGAATACCGTGCAATCTTACAATTTCCGCAATAAACAACCTCGCAAGATGACTTGCCTTAAATGTAGTTTTCACGGCCAAGAAGTGCGCTGATTTCGTTAGTCGATCCACAATCACCCAAATCGAATCATAACCACCTTGCGTACGGGGTAAACCTACTGCAAAGTCCATAGAAATGCTATCCCATTTCCAAACTGGAATTTCTAAAGGTTGCAACATACCGCCCGGTCTTTGGTGTTCAATCTTAACTTGTTGGCACACTGCACATTCTGACACATGCATCGCAACATCCTTTTTCATTCCGGTCCACCAATAGTCCTTCTTCAAATCTTGATACATCTTCGAAGAACCAGGATGTATCGTAAAAGTACCTTTATGAGCTTCATCCAAAATCTTTCTTCTTAACATTACATCATTCGGAACACAAATTCTTTGGCCGAACATGATAATTCCGTCGGTAGCCTGAATAAAACCCGGTAGGAGTAACACTTCTTGCAACTTCTCATCTGCCATTTGACCTTGGTGAATCTCAACTCTCAAGATAGAATTGACATTCAAATTTCCCATAATCACACCTTCTTGGGTCCATACAAACTGAAGATTAAGATCTCTAAAATTTTCTAACAATGCATACTCCAAAACCATCAATTTCGCGCCATGCACTAATTTCCGACTTAACGCATCTGCTACCTTATTCGCTTTTCCTGGATGATACTTCAAATCTAAATCATAATCTTTTAAGTACTCCATCCATCTTCGTTGTCGCATATTTAGCTCCTTTTGGTCAAATAAATATTTCAAACTCTTATGGTCACTGAACATTTCAAAACGTACCCCATACAAATAGTGCCGCCACACCTTTAGTGTAAAAACAACCGCCGCCAATTCCAAATCGTGAGTTGGATAATTATGTTCATGAATTTTCAATTGTCGGGAGGCATAAGCTACCACTTGACCACCTTGCATCAGAACACCTCCCAATCCCATTTTAGAAGCATCACAAAACACTTCATAAGAGTTGTTAGGATCAGGAATGATTAACACCGGAGCCGTTGTCAATCTCTCCTTCAACTTCATGAAACTTTGCTCACAACCTGAATCCCACTCAAAAAAAAAATCCTTACGAGTAAGCTTCGTCATCGGTAAAGCTAACTTAGAGAAACCTTCAATGAACCTCCTATAGTAACCTACCAGCCCTAAGAAACTTCTGACTTCTGAGGCATTTCTCGGCCTTTCCTAATTTGTCACTGCTTCTACCTTCGACGGATCCACCGCTACACCACCCTGGGATATAACGTGACCAAGAAACTTAACTTCTGCCATCCAAAATTCACACTTACCTAATTTAGCAAAAAGTTGCTTCTCTTGCAACACAGATAACATAATTCTCAGATGTTCCTCGTGCTCTTGTGAAGTACGAGAATAAATAAGAATATCGTCAATGAAGATTACCACGAACTGGTCCAAGTAAGCTTGAAATATTCGGTTCATGTAATCCATAAAAACGGCTGGAGCATTTGTCACACCGAAAGGCATCACTAAGAATTCGTAATGGCCATAACGGGTCCTAAATGCAGTCTTAGGTATATCGGAACTCTTCACTCGGATTTGGTGATAACCTGACCTCAAATCAATCTTCGAGAACACGCAGGCTCCTTTCAATTGGTCCAAAAGGTCGTCTATCCTGGGCAAGGGATACTTGTTCTTAATGGTGACTTTATTCAACTGACGATAATCGATGCACGTCCGCATCCCACCGTCCTTCTTCTTCACCAGTAGAACAGGGGCTCCCCACAGAGAAACACTAGGCCGCACGAAATGTTTCGTCATGAGTTCTTCTAACTGATCTTTCAATTCCCTTAACTCCTTCGGTGCCATCCGATACGGAGAAACGGATATAGGAGCCGTTCCCGGTACCAGGTCAATAGAAAATTCCACTTCCCTCTCCGGAGGAAGAGAAGTGACATCTTCGGGGAAAACTTCGGAAAATTCGCAAACTACGGGAATGTCCCCAACCTGAAGGTCGCTACTCCCTTCCTTAGTGAGAACCAACATAACCGAATTCTCTTCTTCAAACAAGAGATTTATCATATCAACCGTACCTTCTAGAATAGTTGTTAAAACATCCTTTGGTGTAGCCTCAATAGACGGAATGATGATAAGCTTTTCCTCACACCCAATAAATACCGAATTAGCAGAAAGCCAATCCATTCCCAAAACGACATCCACTTCCTTAAGCGGTAGACAAATAAGGTCAATCTGAAAAACTCTATCATTCACAGATAGTACATAATTTTCACACATCAAAGGCGTCTCAACCATTTCATCCATGGCGGTAGTGACCACCATAGGAGGAGACAAAGAAACGGACCGCAACCCAAGTCACTTCATACATTGCACTGATACAAAAGAATGTGTAGCTCCGCAATCAAATAAAACAAAGCAAGGAAATCCATTAACTAAGCACGTACCAGCAATCAATGAATTGTCACTCTTCTTCTTCCTTGCATCCAATGTGTAAACCCTTCCTTGTGGTTGAATCCTATTCTGAGGGCAATCCTTCTTCATATGACCCACCTTTTAACATTGGAAACACCTTACCCCTTCCAAACCACACCTTCCGAAATGATTCTTGCCACAAGTGCGACACACCGGAGGTGTACTCGCCCTTGTATCTTGCACCTGTTTCCCCTTGAAGGATTGTGGCCTAGGTCTAAATGATTGATTAGACCTTCCACGATCACCTTGAGTTACCCGACTTGCTGCACTTTCATCTCGAACCTTTTTCAAACTATGTTCTGCCACATAGCATTGTCTCAACACTTCAGCATAAGTAGTGAACTCTCTCTGAGACACACTATGAGATATTTCAGCTCTTAATCCAAACAGAAACTGGTCTATTTTCCATTTTTCATCAGGAGCATACACAGCCTGCCTAGAATAAGCAGCCATGTCTTCAAACTTCTCAGCATAACTGGCCACAGTCATGCTACCTTGTCTTAGCTGCTGGAATTCAAATTCCTTCTGAGTCCTTAATGAACTCGGAAAATATTTCTCCATGAAGATAACTTTGAACTGTTCCCAAACCTTAGGTACTTCTTGAACAGTCATCAAAGCCGAAGCGCTCTCCCACCATCTCATAGCGGGACCCTTTAGAGAATGAGAAGCAAACAACACCTTGTTCTCCTCACTACACTGGATTATCAAGAAAATCCTTTCCATACCTGAAATCCATTCGTGAGCCTTCACGGGATCTAATCCACCCTGAAATTCCGGAGGATTCATGCGGATAAAGTCCCGGAAATTCCCACCTACAGCTTCGGGAACCACTACTTGAGGATGCGGACCTCCATTCATTTGTTGCACCATCTGTTGCATGAATAGATTCTGTTGTTGTTGCATCTGTTGCATGAACAGATACAACGGAGCATTACCATCGCCAACCGGCGGAGTCGTCCCTTGAGGAGTGGTGCGGGGCCTACCACGAGGGTTTCTACGTCCATCAGCCATGTTCCTAAAGGTCATACAAATAGAATTAAGTTGATCAGGCTCAATGCCATAAATATAACGCTCAAGACCCATGGCGACACAACGTATATGAAACGGAAAGAAACACTTATACTATTTCATGGCTAGGTCGAGGATACGACCTGCTCTGATACCAACTGTAACACCCACATATAAAATCCATACATCAAAGCATAAATTATATATATGAATCCAAGTATTTGGTATTGAAATACCATAAGTCCCTAGTTAACACATTATATACATAAGTGCCTCTAATACAACACAAAACTAAGGTATTACATATACAAGATGTTCCAACATGATAAAAACTAAGAACTAGATCAATGCAATGATCTCAAAATAAAAACATCGTAGCGGAAGCCATGCCATCTCAAAACTACGAACCGGAAGGAAAAGTCAAACCACTTTATCCTTACCCGTCGCCGAACCTGCAGAACCTGTGATGTAAACAACAACAGTGGGGTGAGATACATCAAATCTCAGTGAGTTCCCTATCTTATGGATTCTCTCGGGTTATTTACGGTTCTAACAATCCTAACTCAAGTCCGGGGAAGGGAAGGACTCTTGAGTTCACACTTGATAATCTCACACTATATGGAAACATGACATGAGTTCACTAACTCACCACATCATTAATCGATAACCGGTACCAAGGCATCTCCTCTTCCCATCCGCTTCTACGTCTAAAAGGCAACCCGAGTCATAGATCCTTGTAGTTACTTGGTATACAATTGGATTCGGGATCACCGGCCTGTTAACCGTGAACCGTCACTTCTCATGGCCTGTTGACCATCACAAATCTCGTACCCATGCACGGGCTTCCAATTGTACTACACGTAGGGCATCAAACCTGCCAAGTAAAACCTGCCTGCACTTCAGAGGAGCTCGAGACTCATGAAGGCCTTTCAAGGGCAATTCACATAAAATGGTTACGATTACATGATAAATACCATACAAAACAAGGTATACGACAATTGCCTCGGCCATAAGGCCTCAAGGCCTTTCTTGTCCTTCAATCCATAACGTTAACCTCATGTTCCATACTAGTGTTTCCAACTTCTAAAGTTTCCTATAGTTCATAAGGGGTTTTCCTCACTCTCACTATATATCCTTTTTATCTTTCATGCATTTTTAATCACAACATGTTAACAACCATAGATTAGGCAACACATACCTTATTTGTGTAATAGAATAACTTAACACAATTAAAACATAGTCCACATAAAATTATCAAAGAATTTCACTTCGGGTTCCCTCCGATTATTTAATCGGGCAAATAAAATCGACAATCCTTATCATCATCATAAAGTTCGTCTCTCCAGCTTTCTATCGATATGCGGAACATCCAAAACGGACAACCGGATCAAAAGATATGGCGAAAACAAGTTAAGAAAACAACACAGCTCGCCCCAGGTTCGCTAGGCGAACGAGCTGGCGAGCCTTCGCCTTCGCCTTCGCTAGGCGAGCAAGCTGGCGAGTAATTAAACAGAAAACTCCCAGACCCAAAACACCATAAGTTCGCTAGGCGAACGTCTGGCGAACCTTCGCCTCCACCTTCGCTAGGCGAATGCGCCAGCGAGCACCTAGGCAGTAAGTTCCCACATTCAAAACCCACTAAGTTCGCTAGGCGAACATGCCAGCGAACCTTCGCTAGGCGAACGTTCTGGTTCGCTAGGCGAACCCTCGATTGCTGTTCGCTGGGACTCGCCCCAGGTTCGCTAGGCGAAGTAAGCGAAACAGAACCTCTCCCAGCTGCTGTTCTTCACTTCCAACTCTCATTTTCTCCATCAAAAACATTACCCAACATCACACAACAGTCAAAACATAATGCAAACATGATAACAAGCTTATAACAACATTTATCGCAAGATTCAACCATAAAATTCCATATTTCCATAATCTAACCTAAATCCAAAAACTCTCTAGAGTTCTCTAACAATGGTACTAACTAGAACCCACCTCAAAATAGAGCAAGATGAAGATGATTGAGAAGTTTGGATGAAGATTGGATGATGATCTTGATGGTTCTTGAGCTTTTCTTCCAATTTCCTCTTCTCCTCTTTTCTCTCCTTCCTTTCCTTTCTTCTTCCTTTCTTTCTATCTTTTTCTTTTGTTTGGAAAGTGAGAGGAAAAGAATTTACATAGTAAGCTTAGTATTAGAAATAATACTACCAAATGTCCAAAAAGTCTCTTAAATCCAAAATTAAATAAATGTCTCCGAAACAAATAATATTTATTGGATCAATTCTAAGTACCGAAGTTACTCTAATCATTTTATCAAATAATTTCTCAGAGCAACCCGACTCAATTAATCACAATGCCATATTATTCGGTGTAATAAAAATACGGGGTATTACAGTTTCAGTTGGGCATGGTGTTTAACAACAAAGATTTAGTGAGAGAGGCTCTTAAGGACTATGCAATGGATATGAAGAAAAATGTCTTCATTAAGAAAAATGATGCCAAGAGGATGGTAGTAAGGTGTATGGAAGGTTGTAGGTTTTACATGAGGCTAAGCAAAAGGGTTGGTAATCAGTTCTGGCAAATTGTAAGTCTTGTGGATGAACATGACTGTTGTAGAACCGCTAAGAATAGGCAGGCAAAAACAGGTTGGCTAGCTAAGAAATTTACTAATATTTTAAGACATAGCCCTAATATGAAACCTGTTGGTTTAATTCTTGAGTCATTTGATAGATGGGGTGTTAAATTGTCACATGATCAAGCTTACAGAGCAAAAAGGAAGGCATTGGAAATGATTCAAGGAGCTGGAATAAGCAATTAGTATTATGTTATTTTGAATGTTATGTACCTTTTGTCCTTTTGTACTAAATTTGGAACATGAAATGTATTTTGGAACAAGTTCTGTAAGTTATGCAGTTAGTATTTTGGAACAAGTTCTGTAAGTTATGCAGTTAGTATTATGCAGTTGGAACATGAAATGTATTTTGGAACAAGTTCTGTTAGTTGTGATAGGATGAATCTTTTTCAATAGAGGTTAGCATTACATCAATTATAAACAACAGGTTACCATAAACTAATTGTAAACAAGTCTTACAATTGTCAAAGGGTTACAAGACAACAAAGATTAACAAACAACAACATTTCTCATTCATCAATTATCAAAGGGTTACAACACAACAAATACTTACAACCAATAACACCTACTTCAGTTGAAACACCTACTTCATTACATTTGAAACAACTAGAGCTAATAACAAGACAAAACTCATAAAACTTGTAAACTTCAGCTGCATGTTAAGAAACTTGATATTCATTTTCAACGCTTCCTCTTTGAGCTTGCCTTCATTAACCTTTTTCTTCTCTGCACTTAATTTTTCCTGCAACGACGTAATCAGTTCTTTCGCTCTTTCGTTCATCTCTTCGTCGTACCAGACAAAATGACTACATCTCTTTTGTCCATCAAGCTTGTACATTCCACAGCCATAAAACCGTCGTCCCGGGTTAGATTCCGTCCATGAAGTCATCAGTGGAGCATCGAGTCCACAAAGGCATTCAAGTCGGTTTGCTCTGAAGCTCGATTGGGATCTTGTGCGACTGTAACCTTGAGAAGAACCTGCCATTAATGCTTACGATCTTTGGTATGAAGAAGAGGACGGCAGAAGAAGCAATAGGTCAGAATAAGACAACGTGAGAAGAACTGATGTTTTTCTGGATAACAAGAGAGGGATGAACACTAATTAGGGTTCATAGTTAAATACAATTTAAAATTCCTATTAATGTTTTTTAAAATGATGTTTATTTATAAATTATTAATGGAATTACAAAAAATGACATGGCAAATGAGAAACCAAGCCACCTCAGCCTAAAAAATGCCACATATTCAGAATCTATGGGGGACCAACAAAAATCCCAAAAATTTACAACTAAAGGGACTAAAAAGCTGAAAAAATTAATAGGGGGTCTTAAAAGTTAAAATTTTATAAATAGGGGGACTAAAAGTGCATTTAAGCCTTCAATCTATTAGCACACCAATTTGATTAAAACAATGACTCATTCAACAACCTAATCAGCTAACAAAAATTTCTAATAGCTTGTCACATAACACAATATAACTTACACTTACAACTCCATGATATTAGTATTATTTTCAAATTTATCAAGACTACTACCAGTGTAACTTATAATATAAATTAATAAATCAATTACTAAATAGTTTACAAAATTATTTAATCTTGTTCCAATAGGACCACCATTTTCAAACATATTTTCACCTAAACACAACCTAAAAGAAAATAAAATCAAGAAATTCACGCCTCTAATGTTATTATTGTTAAAAATGTCTCTCTCCTTGTTTTTCTTCTTAATCTTTTTGTATATCCAAGCTGACAAAAAATATTAATATCATCAAATTAAAGAAATCAAGAAATTGAAATTGGTAAGAAATTAGGTTAGAAAATTGCTACGTTGAAATAAGTTAGAAGAAAGAGGGGAAATTTCTACCTTGCAATCGCAGTAGTGTTACTTCTGAGTGGTGGAAGTTTTTCTGAGTGAGAGAAAATGAAATCGAAATGAGAAGGTTATGGTTATGTGTTGTTGACGGTGGCTGGGCAAAAAGGGTTACGATGTTATGTTGAGAGCATAGTTTTAAAAACCGGACCGGACCGGTTGGACCGGGAATCGGCCGGGTAACCGGCCGGGTTCACTTGCTGGATCGGTCTTGTCATCGAACAGGTGCGAACCGGTGCGAACCGAGAAAACCGGGAAAACCGGCGGTTCAACTGCTTATTTTTAAAAAAAAAAAAAAAATTATTTTTTTTTTTTAAAGTTTTTTTACTCAAATACATAGGAACTTTTCTCCAAGAATAATAGTGATCACTCATTTGATTCAAGTGATACACAAATTAAGTTTTGTAATATCCAGAAAACTATTTTTACTATTTTGTATTTATATTGATTGAAAAATCATCATACAAATATTTGTATAGAAATTTAAGAACACATATTAAAAAACTAAATATAATATAATTTTAGACTTAACTGATTTCCATTATATATATATAGACTTGAAAATTTTATTATTTAGAATAATGTTAATATTTGTATTGTTTTAATTATTAACATTAAAACTGATTTTCTATTAACATTAAAACTATGAATTTAAATTAAACTCTTTTTAATTTAGACTCTGTTTAAAATTTACAATTAGACTCTGTTTAAAATTTGAATTTAAATTATGAACCTATGAATTTATGATATGATATTTTTAAAAAATTTAAGTGCTAGTTATATTTTTTAGAGACTGAATTATCTGGTTCGACCGGTTTTACCGGTTTTATACCTATTATAATGACAGGTTTATTCAACCGAGTTATCCGGTTTAATCCGGTTTGATTATACGGTTCGACCAATGACCCAGTGGTTCGACCGATAAACCAGTGACTCAGTACCCTCACCGGTTTGATGACCGGTTTGGTTTTTAAAACACTGGTTGAGAGAGATAAAGAGAGAACAAAATATGAAATAAAAGTTACTGGGTTGGAAGAGAGAGAACGTGAGGAGACAATTATGAAAGAAAGAGGGAAAATGAAAATAGTTGCAAAAATATTACTATTAAAACAATTGGTTCATAAAAGAGGGAAAATCCAATTGGTTGAAAATTAAAATTTATTTGATTGGAGGTGAGAGGGAAGCTGAAATAATTCAAGATAAAATCAGATTTTTATTTTAATTTTTATTTATTTTATATTTATATTTAATTTAATTATTTGCAATTTTGATGTATCAAATTTTTGTTTTTTTTCTAAAAGTTTTATATATAATATAAAATACTTTACATATATTGGTGTTTTAAATTTTAAAGAGATATCAAAATTTATTTTAATATAAAATAATATTTTATATTAAAAAATATATTACTATAATTTTTATTTAAATTTAAGCTATATTGTTATTAACTTTAATATATATATATATATATATATATATATATATATATATATATATATATATATATATATATATATTTCTCACAAAAAAATATCTACCACATTTATGAAGGATTTGTGAGGGAAATATTAGTGAGAAATAAAATTCCTCTCAAATTTCTTCACCAAATTTACGGTTATCAAATTTGTAAGGGAGTTTGTGGTAGATCTTTTATTACTGAATAATTATCTCACAAATATTTTCATTAATTTTTACTCACTCTTGAATAATTAAGTACGCGATTTTTTCTCACTAAATTCATTGTAATTAGTGAGAAATTTACTTCCTCGCTAATTTCCATCTCTAAATTGTATTTTTTTTAGTAATGAGAATAATTATATTCTCCATAATCTAAGGAAAAATAACTCCCTTCCTCACCATGTTTTTGATGGAGGAGCTGCGGTGATCACATTCTTACTGATGTCCAAAGAACCTTTATAAATACAGATTGAGGAGAGATTTCCAATTTCTCCAAAAACATATATACAGAGCACCTCATCACTTTACATAAGTTAGTCCTAAATAAAGTTTAAAAATCCTAAAACATCATATACAATCCTGCAAAGAGTTACTTTCATTGTATTTTTTTTCAGTACAAATGATTAAACAAAAATTAAAGAATCATACCATCAAAATAATTGAAGTGTGTGAAACTTCAACAAATATATGATATCACAAATTATTTAATAAAAAAACTCAATTACTATCATGGAAGACGATAAAGGGTTGATGATCAAATGGGTAGAATATAATGAAATGAAAGGACAAAAATGGAAAAAAAAGAATAAGGTGGTCGCATATTATTTTTGAATAAGTAGAATTATCTCTTATTCATTATTGCAAGCAGAGTTTGATACCATATTTGAGGTCAAGATGGTCGCATATTATTTTTGTATTTTGCTGTAAATTAACTTTATTAAAATAAGTATTGACATCTACATCTACAGTAGAATGATAAAATTTTAAAATATTTGAACATTTTTAAGATGTTAAAATAATGTGAATAAGTTTACTAATTTGGTGTGATATAATTAATTATTACATTTGTGTGACATAATTAGTTAATAAATTCATAAATTCAAAAAAAACTATATATTAAGTGAATATATTATTAATAAACTATAATGTTTATTTTTTTAATCAAAATTATTTTGAATTTCAAAATAAAACAATCACTTATCGGCTGTTTTTGTATTCCTTTTCTAATATACCTAGAAGGGATGTTTTTGTATTTATCTTTGCTTTCATATATTTAACTCGAGCATTAGTCAAAAATTAAATATTTATATATAGTGTAGGGTATACATAAATATTTTATAATACAATTAAAAAGAGTTAAACATAATTATTCTATATCAATCATTTCAAATATTTTATATATGTATCTATTAATTTATACCCTTAGAACAAAAGTTAGCATTATTTATAAATTAAATATTATATCTCTTTATTTCCTTTAAAAGCATTGTTAGTAATTTAATGGAGAGAAAAATATATCTTTGCTACTAATTCCCTTTAATGCACTTTAATGGAGATTTTTTTTAACATTTATAGTAAAATGATTGATATAGAATAATTATATTTAACTGTTTTTAATAGTATTATAAAATATTTATGTATACGCTACACTATAGCTCTACTTAATGAGTCAATTACGGTTACATTTTGAAATTAAAACTGTTACTAAATTTATTAATTTATTGTATTATACTAAATTATTTACTTCAAAATAAATATATCTTAAGTTTGTATATAATTAATGAAATATACTCTTTTAATCAAAATTTATTTTAATTATTTTCTTTTCATTTTCATTTTACTATTAATTTTAAAATAAAAATGCCCTTTATTTAGATAGATATTTTTGTATTTTTCTATAAATTAACTTTATTAAAATAATTATTGACATCTACATCTACATTAGAATCATGAAATTTTAATATATTTGAACATTTTTAAGATGTTAAAATAATGTGGATGAGTTAACTAATTTGATGTGATATAATTAATATTACATTTGTGTGACATAATTAGTTAATAAATTCATAAATTCAAAATAGACTATATATTAAGTGAATATATTATTAATAAAATATAATGTTTATTTTTTTAGTCAAAATTATTTTGAATTTCAAAATAAAACAATCTCTTATCGGATGTTTGTGTATTCTTTTTATAATTTACCTAAAAGGGATGTTTTTGTATTTTTCTTTGCTTTCATATATTTAACTCGAGCATTAGTCATAAATTAAATATTTATATATAGCGTAAGGTATACATAAATATTTGATAATACAATTAAAAACAGTTAAGTATAATTATTCTATATCAATCATTTCAAATATTTTATATATTTATCTATTAATTTATACCCTTAGAACACATGTTAGCATTATTTATAAATTAAATATTATATCTCTTTATTTCCTTTAAAAGCATTGTTAGTAATTTAATGGAGAGAAAAATATATCTTTCCTACTAATTCCCTTTAATGCACTTTAATGGAGATTTTTTTTACCATTTATAGTAAAATGTTTGATATAGAATAATTATATTTAACTATTTTTAATTGTATTATAAAATATTTTTGTATACCCTACACTATAGCTCTACTTAAGAGTCTATTACGGTTTTTTTTTTTTTTGATAAGCTAACAAAATATATTAATCAGGATACAGAGGGGTATCCCAACCCATATACAGCAATAGACCTACTAAAAATCTAGGCCTACAAAAAATACCTGGGGAGTTTACCCAAGTGTAATAATTACAAAGAAATGAATTCTTATGCATCTTACCTATCCACCACCAAGAGAAAGTAATAATACGATTCGAAATTGTATCCATGTCCCAAAACTCATCCCTAAATATAATGTTATTACGTGATGCCCAAATAGCCCAACAAATTATCAACCAAAGTCCCACAGCATTAGTGACTAGAAATTTCCTACTAACACATCCTGCCAACCAACATGATAAATGATTCAACATAGACTCTACAAGGATATGAGGTATTCCTACCCATCTACATACAAAATTCCACACCAGCACAGATTTTTGGCAGTAAAAGAGAATATGTTCCACCGTTTCAAGATGCAAGAAGCAGAAGGGGCAAGGCAAGTCATGACTATTAGTAATAATACCTATACGATACAAGTTGTCTCGCGAAGGTATTCTTTTGTGCAACATCCTCCAACCAAACACTTTCACTTTAAGAGGAGCTTGGGCTAGCCAATTAAGTTTGCAAGCAGCTTTCAATTCATCATTAACACCTGAATCAGAGGCAGTCAGCTTAACCTGCAAATGACTATACAAAGATGAAACAGAAAAAATAAAATCGTCATTGAGTAGCCATGATATCTCGTCCGTCACTCCAAGACACGGCTGGTACTCGGACAGGAAGCGGTATAGTCGTGACAGCTGCCTTTGGTTTTGCTGCGAGAGAGAATGAAACTCACCTAACATGTTCCATACCCACACACCATTAACCCACATGCCATTATCCGCCACTGAACAACCCTTGTTTTCTACTAATACAAATAATTCACTAAAATCTGTTGCAAGAGTATTACCACCAGCCCATCTGGATAGCCAAAACGGTGTTCTGTCGCCATTGCCTAATTTATATGAAATGCAGCCAGCAATTGTATCCAACCCACAAAAGATGGCAACCTGTACCAAATCACGCCGCCAAATAGACGCCGAAACTGAATATTTAAGACTCACACCCGAATACAATTCAAATGAATGTTTAGGATACCGAAACACAATTAAATGCCACCACAAAGTACCCTGTCCAGCCAAGATTCTCCAAATCCATTTAAACATCAAAGCATTATTGAAAATTCTGATATCTTTCACTCCTAAACCTCCCTCTTCCCTCCTTTTGCATACCGTTTTCCAGGCAATCCACGACACGCCCTTTTTAGAAACCAACCCATTCCAAAAGAAGTTCTTTTGAATAGAAGTGAAAATGCTAATAACTTTGGCAGGGAGTTTGTAAAATGACATATAATGAATTGGAATATTTGCAAGGACAGAATTAATTAGAGTCACTCTACCACCCATCGATAAAAATCTACTTTTCCAAGAACTCAATCTAGACCGGACCCTGTCTATTAATGGTTTCCAAAATGCAACACTTCTATGATTACCACCAATTTGAATGCCAAGAAAATTAAAAGGACAGGATGATACCTTACAAGCAAGGTACGGTTACATTTTGAAATTAAAACTGTTACTAAATTTTTTAATTTATTGTATTATACTAAATTATTTACTTCAAAATGAATTATCTTAAGTTTGTATATAATTAATAAAATATACTTTTTTAATCAAAATTTATTTTAATTATTTTCTTTTACATTTTCATTTTACTATTAATTTTAAAATATAAATGGCCTTTATTTAGATAGATATTTTTGTATTTTTCTGTAAATTAACTTTATTAAAATAATTATTGACATCTACATCTACAGTAGAATGATGAAATTTTAATATATTTAAACATTTTTAAGATGTTAAAATAATGTGGATAAGTTTACTAATTTGGTGTGATATAATTAATTATTACATTTGTGTGACATAATTAGTTAATAAACTCATAAATTCAAAATAGACTATATATTAAGTGAATGTATTATTAATAAAATATAATGTTTATTTTTTTAATCAAAATTATTTTGAATTTCAAAATAAAACAATCTCTTATCGGATGTTTTTGTATTATTTTTCTAATTTACCTAGAAGGGATGTTTTTGTATTTTTCTTTTCTTTCGTATATTTAACTCGAGCATTAGTCAAAAATTAAATATTTATATATAGTGTAGGGTTTACATAAATATTTTATAATACAATTATAAACAGTGAAATATAACTATTCTATATCAATCATTTCAAATATTTTATATATTTATCTATTAATTTATACCCTTAGAACACAAATTAGTATTATTTATAAATTAAATATTATATCTCTTTATTTCCTTTAAAAGCATTATTAGTAATTTAATGGAGAGAAAAATATGTTTTTGCTACTAATTCCCTTTAATGCACTTTAATGGAGATTTTTTTTAACATTTATAGTAAAATGGTTGATACAGAATAATTATATTTAACTGTTTTTAATTGTATTATGAAATATTTATGTATACCCTACACTATAGCTCTACTTAAAGAGTCAATTACGGTTACATTTTGAAATTAAAACTGTTACTAAATTTATTAATTTATTGTATTATACTAAAATATTTATTTCAAAATAAATATATATTAAGTTTATATATAATTAATAAAATATACGTTTTTAATCCAAATTTATTTTTTAATTATTTTCTTTTACATTTTCATTTTACTATTAATTTTAAAATAAAAATGCCCTTTATTTAGATAGATATTTTTGTATTTTTTCTGTAAATTAATAAATCATCCTAGCTTCTCTCTCTCCTTGTCTGTTGTTGTTGTTGTTAAGTTGGAGCTAAATTAATTTCGATCGCTATCCGTGAATCATCTTTCTTTCCCTCTCATGTGATGTGATATCGTATCTCTTTTACTTTCCTTTCTTCCAAAAGAACAATGCAACACCTTCCATGGTTCATGTGAATCTATAGTGTTATCTTCAGCTTAAATTCCTAGCTTTCGAGTTTAGGGGCCTTGTTAACATTCTAGCTTTCATCCTGGATAGGGCTGTGTGGTTCTGGGTGTAGGAGAGTTGTTCTGGACTGTTTTCTTGAGTTTGAGTGCAGGATGGACTGGAAAGTGGTTAATAGGAGTAAGAAGAAGCAGCTAGGTAGTTTTGTTAAGGGTTCAGTGTGGAAGGAAAACAGTAGGAAAGGGAAAGATGGCGCGGATGTGGGTGACCTAACGTCATTCTTTTTTACTGAGTTCCCGAAGAACATGAATGCTAAGGACATGTTCGAAGTCTTTAAGGTATACGATTTAATCTCTGAAGTGTTCATACCAGCTAGATTGGACAAAAGAGGAAAGAGATTCGGTTTTGCAAAATTAAAAAAGGTGCATGATAGTCGCTTGATGGCTGCAAAACTGGATAATATTGAGATTCAGGGCAAGAAAATTTTCGCCAACATCCCTAGATTTATTCGTGATGTGAAGTTGGATAAGGGTGAGAAGCAATCTGATGGATTCGGTCATGGAGGAAAACCTTTAGATCGTCGGTACAACTATCCGGGGAAGTTGTATGGGAGGAAGGTGGATTCAAAATCTTTCGCTCAAGCTGTTGGAGGGGGTAATACGATTTCTGTTATGGATAGAGGTGTTGGCAAGCATGAAGATAGGAAACAAACCTCTTTGGATGGGAAACCCAGCTTTGCTCAGATTCGTTTCAACATTGCTAAGGAAGATATGGTAAGATTTGATAGTGCTTTCGTTGGGGTGGTTGTTGAAGGTGGCCATTCTCATATGATCCAAGAAGCCCTTGACGAGGAAGGGTTCTTTAGTATTAAAGCTTCGCCTCTCGGGCCTAACTTGTGTTTACTTGAGGAAAGTTTGGAGGGCGAGATTGAAGCTCTGATTGAGGAAGACAAGGCTTGGGTAGACAAGTGGTTCCGTGATATTAAACCGTGGAAAGCTTGTATTATTGATTATGAGAGGTACGCATGGGTGAAGTACTACGGCCTACCTTTCCATGCATGGAACAATTGTGTTTTCAGTGAGATTGTTAGTAAGGTTGGTTTGTTTATTAAGTGCGAAGAAGAAACTGATAACTTGCGTTCCTTCGAGGTAGCCTGTATCCTTATCAAAACCAAGTTTGTCTTTGATGTTAGCGAGATTATTAATGTGGGCATTAATGAAGATATTTTTAAAATCATTTTGGTGGAAGATTCTTCTGTCCCGGGTTCTCTTCGCAAGGTCGACCATTTTGAAGAAAGTATTTCTTTTGGCGAAATTCTTTCTTCATCTGAAGGAGATGAGTTTGAAGATGACAAAGGCGCGTGGAAGTCCGATAGAGTGGAAAGAGTAGCTGAGTCTACTTTGTCTGCGAAAGTAGGTGGTGCAGGTTTTAAGGATACAATTGGCATTTTGAAAGGACCTGGAGACGTGGAAGCAGATTTTTTTGGCCACTCTTGTGATAGTGTGGGGGCTGGGGAGTCAACACTAGGAGGGGGCCTAGAGAAAAGGTCTAACAAAGCTGGTAGTATGGCTAGGTTAAGCAAGCTAAATCAGCTAGCTGAGAAAAGTAATTTTGAGCCATTAATGTCGAATGACAGTAGCATTAATGGTGAATCAGTGGGGGAACAGGTGGCAAGGTCTCCTGATGGTCTAGGTGTGGTTGACCAAATTGATGTAAGACAGGTGCCAAAGCTCCCAGAAGTTCTAATAGTGGATGAGCTGTCTTGTGGCCTTAACAGGTTATTGGGTAACGAGAATAAGAAAGTTTTGGGCCTTGAGAACTCCAACTCAGACTCAATTTCTAAATCTTCTTCTCAAGTTGGGCTGATACCCATTCCTCGCCCGGTAAGGCCCAATAAGAAAAACCCTTTGAGTGAGGTGTACGAACGAATCAACATTCATTTCGAACCCTCTTACTTTTCCTCTCTACTGCAAGAGTCTGTTAGAGGAGAAGGGTCTCTTCTCAACACCCGCAAATGTTCTAATCTTTCTAATCAAGTTATTGGTAGGCTTGCGAGAGATGGTGATTCTCCATCTCAGTCGGGTGAATCGCTCAAGGTTGGTTAATCCATTACCGAATCTGACATTGGTAGGGGTAATGCTAGATGCAAGAAGATTTGGGAGGATGTTCCTTCTAGAATTTGGCAAACAATGAAGAAAGTAGGGCTAGAGGGTGATGAGGATGACGAGGTTTTTGAAGGCATCATAAGGAAAATGGAAGTTAGTGATAAAGAAGTCAGAGACAGAAGGAAGGTTGTTGAGCATTTGTGTCCATGAATTTAATGTCCTTTAATGTTAGAGGATGCTGTCGTTTGATGAAACGAAGGAGGATCAATCAAATTCTTGCAAAGGGCCATGCAGATATTTGTTTGCTTCAGGAAACTAAGGTTCAAATTATGGAGGATCATTTGATTAAGAGTATGTGGGGTAACCATGATGTGGAATGGTCTGCTTCGAATTCTGCAGGTCTTTCTGGTGGGTTGGACATAATTTGGAAAAAGGGTATGTTTTCTGTGGTCTCTAGCTTCAGAGGTAATAGGTATTTAGGGATTAATTTAATTTGGAAAGATGTAGATATATGCATTATTAATATGTATTCTCCTTGTGGGATAAATGAGAAGAGAAAACTCTGGGCTGATTTGTTAGCCATTAAAGCTGGCAATTCTCATGGTGGGTGGATCGTTGGTGGCGATTTCAATTCAATTAGAACGGAGGAGGAAAGAATTGGAAGGGGCCGTGTTAATTTTGGGGAATTGGAAGAGTTCAATTATTTCATTGAAGGAATGGGGCTGGAAGATCTGCCTTTGGTGGGTAACAGATTTACCTGGATTAATTCTAAAGGTACCAGTAGGAGTAGGATTGATAGAATTTTATTGAACGATTTCTTAATAAACTAGCTGGATTTGAATTTTCAATTGGTGGGTAATCGGGATATTTCGGACCATCGGCCGGTGTGTATTAAGTCTATTAAGGAGAATTGGGGCCCCAAACTGTTTAGGGTCTTCAATTCTTGGATGGATCATAAAGAGTTTCTTGGTTTTGTTGAGTCCTGTTGGAAGTCTGTTGAGATTTCGGGGTCAGGTTGTCATATTCTGTTTCAAAAATTCAAAGCTTTGAAGGAGGGTTTAAAGTGGTGGAACGTGAACGTGTTTGGGTGGATTTATCTTAAGGTGGAGGAAGGTGTTGACAAGCTAAATGTGTTGGAGAACGACTTGGAGAGGGACGTTGAGGGCTCGACGGAGGAAATCTTGGAAGGAAGATTGGAGGCCCAAGCTGAGGTTTGGAAGAATCTGCGTATCAAAGAAAGCTTTATTCATCAAAAATTCAGAGCAAAGTGGAAAGTTGACGGAGATCTCAACACAAAGTTTTTTCACGCGTCTCTTAGGGCCCGAAATAGATTTAATGGCATCTAAGCTGTTAAAGAGGGGGCACTTTTATTGATAACCCGAAGGATATTAAGGAGGCTGCCTGGTCTTTCTTTAAGAAGAGATTCAAGGGTACGTCGTGTGCTAGGCCTAGAATTGGTGGAGGGGATTTCCAAAAACTTTCTGACGAGGATAAACTTAGATTGGAGTCTGATTTTACTGAGGCTGAGATTAAGTCAGCTATTTTTAACTGTGATGGGAATAAGTCTCCTGGAGTTGACGGTTTCAATTTCAATTTTTTGAAACATTGCTGGGATATCATCGGTAAAGATTTTAGTAACTGTGTTCTTGAATTCTTTTATACCTGTTTTTTGCCAAAAGCTTTTGTTTCTTCGTTCCTAGCTTTAATCCCTAAGGTCGCTAACCCGCAAAAGTTTGAGGAGTTCAGACCGATCAGTTTAATCGGGTGCGTGTCCAAAGTCATTTCTAGGATTTTGGCTATGAGATTAAACAGAGTTATTGATAAGTTGGTGTCCCTTTGTCAAACGGCTTTCATCCCGGGTCGTCAACTTATTGATGGCGTTGTGGTGGCTAATGAAACTATTGATTGGGCGAGGAGAAATAAGAAGAAGTGCTTATTATTCAAGGTTGATTTCGCCAAAGCTTATGATTGTGTGGAATGGAGCTTTTTGGAGACAATGCTAATAGATATGGGTTTTGGTGTAAGATGGATTAATTGGATGCGGGGTTCGGTTTTTAACAGTTTTATGTCTGTTCTAGTTAATGGCAGCCCCTCTAAGGATTTCAAAGCGTCTAGAGGCTTAAAACAGGGGGATCCTCTTTCCCCTTTGCTTTTTGCAATCGTGGCTGAAGGTTTGGCTAAGCTTGTTAGCAGAGCGATTGGTTCGAATATTCTTTCCAATTTTAAACTGGATGTTAATACATCGGTAAGTTTATTGCAGTTTGCTGATGATACATTGATATTTTGTGATGGATCTTTCTCTAATGTGTGGGCTTTGAAATCTATATTGAGGTGTTTCGAAATTACTTCCGGTTTGAAAATTAATTATGCCAAAAGCAGGCTGTTTGGAATTGGGTTGGACCAAAGGTTTCTGAATGCTGCAGAATCTTTTCTCTTATGCAGTTCCAGTAACCTGCCGTTCACGTTTCTAGGTATTAAGGTGGGGGGAAACCATAGAAAATGTGCCTTTTGGAATCCTGTTGTTTCGTGCTTCAGAAATAAGCTCTCCTCATGGATTGGGAGAAATCTCTCGATGGGTGGTCGTGTTACTTTGATTAACTCGGTCCTTACTAATTTGCATATCCATGTGATGTCCTTCTTTAAGATGCTGGCTTTCATTGTTAAGAAGATTATTGCTATTCAACGAAAGTTCCTTTGGTCGGGCTCGACGGAGAAGAGAGGCATTTCTTGGATTAAATGGAATGCCGTCTGCAAGTCTAGGTCCGATGGTGGTCTTGGTATCAAGCATATAGGTAAATTCAACTGTGCTTTGTTAGGTAAATGGTTGTGGAAGCTTCTTCAGCAGGGAAAGGAAATCTGGAGACCTCTAATGCAGAGTAGATACGGAAACATGGCTAGCTTAATTTTGGATAATTTCTCGGAGGTGCGCAAGAATAGTCTTTCTTTGTGGATGCGTGACTTATTACATTGCGCCAATGTGGATCAAGTGTCAAAGTTCTCAAACCTGATTCATTGTACCTTAGGTGACGGGAAGTCGGTGAGATTTTGGACCATGAGTTGGAAGGATGATCAGTTGTTGTGTTTGTGTTTTCCTGCTTTGTTTCAGGCTGCTATTTGTAAACTTGTTTTCGTGTCTGATTTAGGCCACTGGCGTGATTCATCGTGGATATGGGACATTAAAAATACCTTGTTTGAGCAGTACACCAACCTGAACCAGGATCTTATTGTATTGGGGCATTTTCTGGAGGATTCTACTGTGTTATCAGGAGAGGCGGATTCGTGGAAGTGGAAGCCGAACTTGGATCTTGGCTTCTCTGTTAAGGATTTCTATAATGTTGTTTCTGAGGCGAATGGTGTGCCACGGGGGGAAGAAACAACGCTGCTGGCCCTTGATTTAATGTGAAATTCTTGTATTCCTATTAAGTTAAAAGTGTTTGCTTGGCGTTTAATGCTCAATCGGTTGCCTACGCGCGATAATCTTGTTCAACGCGGTGTTATCAACAATGTCCACGAAACTGTGTGTGTTTTATGTTTTAATGATCTCGAGACTATCGATCACATCTTCTGTCATTGTCCCAAAATTGATGTTCTTGTTCGTATGATCTATCGGTGGGTGAATATTGATAGGGTTCGACAAGGTGTCAACTTTAATGATTTTTCGTTGAATTGGTTTGATAGGCTCAACGGCATATGCGATAATAAGTCTAGGCTTTCTATTTGGATTATTACTTACTGGAACGTGTGGATGGCTCGTAATCGGATTTTATTTAAAGACTAGGTGGGGGATGCTGTTTCTATCTTCCATAATACTGTCGGATCGTCGTGGAATTGGTTGGCTCTTGGAAGGAATGGTAACATGTCTTGTTCTTTATACGATTGGTATAAGTTTCCGCTTCACTTTTTGTAATTTGATTCGGTGTTGGTTTGCTGTTTTGGTTTATGGTGCTGCTGTCTTTGGTTTGTACTAGACTTGGGTGGAGATTCCCTTAATCTCCTTATATTGAATTTTTGCTTATCAAAAAAAAAAACTTTATTAAAATAATTATTGACATCTACATCTACAGTAGAATGATGAAATTTTAATATATTTGATCATTTTTAAGATGTTAAAATAATGTGGATAAGTTTACTACTTTGGTGTGATATAATTAATTATTACATTTGTGTGACATAATTAGTTAATAATCTCATAAATTCAAAATAGACTATATATTAAGTGAATATATTATTAATAAAATATAATGTTTATTTTTTTAATCAAAATGATTTTGAATTTCAAAATAAAACAATCTCTTATCAGATGTTTTTGTATTCTTTTTCTAATTTACCTAGAGGGGATATTTTTGTATTTTTCTTTGCTTTCATATATTTAACTCGAGCATTAGTCATAATTTAAATATTTATATATAGTGTAAGGTATACATATATATTTTATAATACAATTAAAAACAGTTAAGTATAATTATTCTATATCAATCATTTCAAATATTTTATATATTTATCTATTAATTTATACCCTTAGAACACAGGTTAGCATTATTTATAAATTAAATATTATATCTCTTTATTTCCTTTAAAAGCATTGTTAGTAATTTAATGGAGAGAAAAATATATCTTTCCTACTAATTCCCTTTAATGCACTTTAATGGATATTTTTTTTAACATTTATAGTAAAATGTTTGATATAGAATAATTATATTTAACTGTTTTTAATTGTATTATAAAATATTTTTGTATACCCTACACTATAGCTCTACTTAAAGCGTCAATTACGGTTACATTTTGAAATTAAAATTGTTACTAAATTTATTAATTTATTGTATTATACTAAATTATTTACTTCAATATAAATCTATCTTAAGTTTGTATATAATTAATGAAATATACTTTTTTAATCAAAATTTATTTTAATTATTTTCTTTTACATTTTCATTTTAGTATTAATTTTAAAATAAAAATGCCCTTTATTTATATAGATATTTTGGTATTTTTCTGTAAATTAACTTTATTAAAATAATTATTGACATCTACATCTACATTAGAATGCTGAAATTTTAATATATTTGAACATTTTTAAGATATTAAAATAATGTGGATAAGTTTAGTAATTTGGCGTGATATAATTAATTATTACATTTGTGTGACATAATTAGTTAATAAATTCATAAATTCAAAATAGACTATATATTAAGTTTATATATTATTAATAAAATATAATGTTTATTTTTTTAATCAAAATTATTTTGAATTTCAAAATAAAACAATCTCTTATCGGATGTTTTTGTATTATTTTTCTAATTTACCTAGAAGGGATGTTTTTGTATTTTTCTTTGCTTTCGTATATTTAACTCGAGCATTAGTCAAAAATTAAATATTCAAATATAGTGTAGGGTATACATAAATATTTTATGATACAATTAAAAACAGTTAAATATAATTATTCTATATCAATCATTTCAAATATTTTATATATTTATCTATTAATTTATACCCTTAGAACACAGGTTAGCATTATTTATAAAGGGTAATGCTAACCAGTGCCCCAGGGGCACTGGTTAAGGATCATTAATTGCATTAATATGTATTATAGGAGAGATAAACTAAGTGTATTATATGTATTAAACAAGAGAGAAAGTGAATGTATTATACGAGAGAAAAAATTAATGTATTAAATTTACCTGAGATAATTAATAATTAAGTATATTTAATTATCACTTTTCTAAAAGAATTTAATGTGAAATATATTATTTAATACACCTTATCCAGTGCCCCTGGGGCACTGGTCACCATTACCCATTTATAAATTATATATTATATCTCTTTATTTCCTTTAAAAGCATTGTTAGTAATTTAATGGAGAGAAAAATATATTTTTGCTACTAATTCCCTTTAATGCACTTTAATGGAGATTTTTTTTAACATTTATAGTAAAATGATTGATACATAATAATTATATTTAACTGTTTTTAATTGTATTATAAAATATTTATGTATACCCTACACTATAGCTCCACTTAAAGAGTCAATTACGGTTACATTTTGAAATTAAAACTGTTACTAAATTTATTAATTTATTGTATTATACTAAAATATTTACTTCAAAATAAATATATATTAAGTTTATATATAAATAATAAAATATACTTTTTTAATCCAAATTTATTTTTTAATTATTTTCTTTTACATTTTCATTTTACTATTAATTTTAAAATAAAAAAGCCCTTTATTTAGATAGATATTTTTGTATTTTTTCTACAAACTAACTTTATTAAAATAATTATTGACATCTACATCTACAGTAGAATGATGAAATTTTAATATATTTGAATATTTTTAAGATGTTAAAATAATGTGGATAAGTTTACTACTTTGGTGTGATATAATTAGTTATTACATTTGTGTGACATAATTAGTTAATAAATTCATAAATTCAAAATAGACTATATATTAAGTGAATATATTATTAATAAAATATAATGTTTATTTTTTTAATCAAAATGATTTTGAATTTCAAAATAAAACAATCTCTTATCGGATGTTTTTGTATTATTTTTATAATTTACCTAGAAACGATATTTTTGTATTTTTCTTTGGTTTCGTATATTTAACTCGAGCATTAGTCAAAAAGTTAATATTTATATATAGTGTAGGGTATACATAAATATTTTATAATGCAATAAAAAAAACAGTTAAGTATAATTATTCTATATCAATCATTTCAAATATTTTATATATTTATCTATTAATTTATACCCTTAGAACACAAGTTAGCATTATTTATAAATTATATATTATATCTCTTTATTTCCTTTAATAGCATTGTTAGTAATTTAATGGAGAGAAAAATATATCTTTCCTACTAATTCCCTTTAATGGAGATATTTTTTAACATTTATAATAAAATGTTTGATATAGAATAATTATATTTAACTGTTTTTAATTGTATTATAAAATATTTTTGAATACCCTACACTATAGCTCTACTTAAAGCGTCAATTACGTTTACATTTTGAAATTAAAATTGTTACTAAATTTATTAATCTATTGTATTATACTAAATTATTTACTTCAAAATAAATATATCTTAAGTTTGTATATAATTAATGAAATATACTTTTTTAATCAAAATTTATTTTAATTATTTTCTTTTACATTTTCATTTTACTATTAATTTTAAAATAAAAATGCCCTTTATTTATATAGATATTTAGGTATTTTTCTGTAAATTAACTTTATTAAAATAATTATTGACATCTACATCTACATTAGAATGCTGAAATTTTAATATATTAGAACATTTTTAAGATATTAAAATAATGTGGATAAGTTTACTAATTTGGTGTGATATAATTAATTATTACATTTGTGTGACATAATTAGTTAATAAATTCATAAATTCAAAATAGACTATATATTAAGTTTATATATTATTAATAAAATATAATGTTTATTTTTTTAATCAAAATTATTTTGAATTTCAAAATAAAACAATCTCTTATCGGATGTTTTTGTATCATTTTTCTAATTTACCTTGAAGGGATGTTTTTGTATTTTTCTTTGCTTTCGTATATTTAACTCGAGCATTAGTCAAAAATTAAATATTCATATATAGTGTAAGGTATACATAAATATTTTATGATACAAATAAAAACAGTTAAATATAATTATTCTATATCAATCATTTCAAAAAATTTATATATTTATCTATTAATTTATACCCTTAGAACACAGGTTAGCATTATTTATAAATTATATATTATATCTCTTTATTTCCTTTAAAAGCATTGTTAGTAATTTAATGGAGAGAAAAATATATTTTTGCTACTAATTCCCTTTAATGCACTTTAATGGAGATTTTTTTTTAGCATTTATAGTAAAATGATTGATACAGAATAATTATATTTAACTGTTTTTAATTGTATTATAAAATATTTATGTATACCCTACACTATAGCTCCACTTAAAGAGTCAAGTACGCTTACATTTTGAAATTAAAATTGTTACTAAATTTATTAATTTATTGTATTATACTAAAATATTTACTTCAAAATAAATATATATTAAGTTTATATATAATTAATAAAATATACTTTTTTAATCCAAATTTATTTTTTAATTATTTTCTTTTACATTTTCATTTTACTATTAATTTTAAAATAAAAATGCCCTTTATTTAGATAGATATTTTTGTATTTTTTCTATAAACTAACTTTATTAAAATAATTATTGACATCTACATCTACAGTAGAATGATGAAATTATAATATATTTGAACATTTTTAAGATGTTAAAATAATGTGGATAAGTTTACTACTTTGGTGTGATATAATTAGTTATTACATTTGTGTGACATAATTAGTTAATAAATTCATAAATTCAAAATAGACTATATATTAAGTGAATATATTATTAATAAAATATAATGTTTATTTTTTTTAATCAAAATAATTTTGAATTTCAAAATAAAACAATCTCTTATCGGATGTTTTTGTATTATTTTTATAATTTACCTAGAAACGATGTTTTTGTATTTTTCTTTGCTTTCGTATATTTAACTCGAGCATTAGTCAAAAAGTTAATATTTATATATAGTGTAGGGTATACATAAATATTTTATAATACAATTAAAAACAGTTAAGTATAATTATTCTATATTAATCATTTCAAATATTTTATATATTTATCTATTAATTTATACCTTAAGAACACAAGTTAGCATTATTTATAAATTATATATTATATCTCTTTATTTCCTTTAATAGTATTGTTAGTAATTTAATGGAGAGAAAAATATATTTTTGCTACTAATTCCCTTTAATGCACTTTAAAGGAGTTTTTTTTTTAACATTTATAGCAAAATGATTGATACAAAACAATTATATTTAACTCTTTTTAATTGTATTAGAAAATATTTATGTATACCCTACACTATAGCTCTACTTAAAGAGTCGATTACGGTTACATTTTGAAATCAAAACTGTTACTAAATTTATTAATTTATTGTATTATACTAAATTATTTACTTCAAAATAAATATATCTTAAGTTCGTATATAATTATTAAAATATACTTTTTTAATCCAAATTTATTTTTTAATTATTTTCTTTTACATTTTCATTTTTCTATTAATTTTAAAATAAAAATGCCCTTTAATTAGATAGATATCTTTGTATTTTTCCGTAAATTAACTTTTTTAAAATAATTATTGACATATACATCTACAATAGAATGATGGTCAGGATTAGAGAGAGAAACTCTAACTTCTCTCTACCTTACTATTTTATCTCTTCATTGTTCTGCTTATCCAGCGTGGAATCGTCCATCAACACAAACATGTACCAGGTTCATTAGCTTTTTCCTTTCCTTTTACGTTTTCGCCGTAGTTTAAACGCAGGTATTTCAAGTGGTGATTGGCATTGTAAAGTCTGGTGGGTTTGGTTTAAAGTCCTAATCTTAGAATTAGGGACCTTCCTCCTTCCAGGCTGATTTCATTGCTCATCACTCTTGGGGTCTGGTTTAACGGTGTCGAATTTCAATAGTAAAAGGAGTATTTCCTGGGTCAAACCTTGGTCGTGGTGACTGTTTATTTTTTATCTTTTCTGGATCTGGTTCTGGTTTTTATCCTCATGGAAGCTGGAGGTTAGAAGTACATTAATAGGAGCAAGCATGGTTCGGTCGCTAATGCTAGGCGTTCCATTTGGAAAACTAACGGTGGTAAACGAATGGAGTCTGATTCGCAGGAGGCATCGTCTTTCTTTTTTTCAGAATTCCCGGAAGTGTTTGAAGCAAAGCAAATGTTTGATGTTTTCAAGGAATACGGTTTGGTGTTGGAGGTTTACATTCCTCCTAAAAGAGACAAAAGAGGTAGGAGGTTTGGGTTTGTCAGGTTCAAGAAAGTTGTGGACGAACATCTTTTCGCCATTAAATTGGACAACATCATCATTAATGGCAAGAAGATATCCGTGAATCTTCCAAAATTCCAAAAAGATAACAGAATTGTTGAACATGGAGTAAAGTTTAGCCATTTCCGTGGTTCGATTAGAGAGAACTTGGAAAATGAGGGTCGTAAAAACTTGGGAGGAAACCCGTCTGGCGGTTGTATATCTTATGCCCAAATCACCAAGGGTGGTGTTGACGGTAAGAGGGGCAGGAACCTGGTGCGTAATCATAACCAGGTTTTGTTCAGTGAAACACCGAAGTTTGCGCATTTGAGATTTAATGTTAGTAGTGAAGAGTTGGAAAGATTTAACCAGGCTTATGTGGGAGTGTTAGAAAAAGACGGAGCTGCTTATGAAGTGAACGACGCCTTACAAATGGAAGGCTACTTCAATATTAAGATTACGCCCTTGGGAGCCAATCTTTGCTTAATGGAGGAAGAATCGGTTGGGGTTATTAAGCAGATGATCGAGGAAGATAAATAGTGGGTGTCAAAATGGTTTTCCGATATTCACCCGTGGTCCTCGTCCGATGTGGACAAAGAAAGACTTACATGGGTCAAATGTTTTGGGGTACCTTGTCATATTTGGGGGGAAATTTTTTTTAAATTCTTATCTGCTAGGATCGGAACTTTCACGATGATGGATAGGGATACCCAGACCCAAGCTAGATTGGATGTGGCTCGCGTCCTAATCCACACTAAATTCGCGATGAACTTGAACGAAGTTACAAATGTGGAGGTAAACGACAAGATTTTCATAATTAAGATTGTGGAGGATTCTTTTAGGCCATATAGAAGAGATGGCAGTAATAGTAGAAAGGAATGTCGTGAGTTTGGAAGTTCAGAAGAAATAGAGTCGGATTCTGCGGATGAGGATGCGTCCTTAGAGGTTGAAGATACAGTCTTTGGTGATAGGAGTGTGCTCCAAAAGTACGCTTTTGAGGATGGTGAGATGGGATTCACTCATAAAGTGGACGATACGGAGATTGGTGATGTTGAAGGGTCGTTAGAAGTGTGTGGTGGGCCTGGATTGGTCCAGTGTGGCACGACAGCGGTGGATTTATCTGAGAGTAAATATGCTACGTGTACAATGCCAGCAGATAAAGTTGAGGGCCCCGTTCTATTAGTCAACGTCTTTATGGAAGGTCATGATGAGACTGAACATGTTTCACCTATGTTTACTTGTGTGAATATGCCTAGCACCCATTCTGCTGATGAACAAATACAGGCGGCACATGGTTTTATGGATAACTTTTTAGACATTCCTGATTTGAATAGACAGTTGGAAATTAAATGTCTGGTTCCGGGTGGTCACGTGAGTAAAAGCCACAAAGATGTTGGCATGAGTGGTACTAAAAATAAGGATGTTGAGGGGGAATTGGAGGGTCACGTAATTTATGCACACAAAGGCGATGTGGGAGAGGTACCAAATAATAGCAATAATGAGTTAGGGGCTGATATTCCTGGTAATAAATGTGATTCACTTATCAAAGATTTGTGTGGATCGGCTGAAATGAGACAAAGCACCCCTCCTGTTCAGAATACTACCAAACATAGAAAGAAAAAGATATTATTGGAGGAGATATACCAGAAGATACGGATACCGTTTGAACCGTCGTACTATTCCTCTCTGCTTCATGCAGAATGTTCATACGCCAATATTTTAAAATCTCATGAGTCTACTGATCATAATTCTGAAGATGACGAGGAGCATTCCATACATTCTTTGTCTGGGGATAATACGTCTGGGGGTGGAATTTCAATCGGCGATTCAAGTATATTCAGAAGCAACTCCAGAATCAAAAGAAGGATTGAAAGTTTACCTTCTAGGATGTGGAAGTCCATTAAAAATTTAGGTATTGAGGCGGATGAAGATGATGAATTAGTTGAGTCCGTTATTCGCAATTTGGAGACCGTAGATAGAAAAGAAAAGTTTGGAAAGAAGGAGGCAGGTAACGGTGTTCCATGAATATTGTCACTTACAATATTAGAGGGTGTTGTAGTAGTGTAAAGAGGAAAAAAATTAGGCATATACTTACAATATGACAGATGATCTTGTTCAGAGTATGTGGGGAGACTGTAAATGCCTTTGGACTGCTTCAAATTCAGTAGGGTTGGCTGGGGGTTTACTTATCATTTGGAAGGTAGAGAGTTTGGTTCCTATTTCCAGTTACATTGGAAAAGGATATCTTGGTATGAAAGCTTTATGGCGAGGGCGAGCTACTTACTTTTTTAATATATATTCTTCTTGCTCGAACGCGGAGAAGAGAGAATTGTGGAGTAATCTGCTTCTGTTAAAGAATAAACTGGATGCGGGGGACTGGATAATTGGCAGTGATTTTAATGCTATCAAATGCTCTGAAGAGAAAGTAGGCGGGGATAGTAGTAATAGAAGATTGATGGATGAATTTGCGGAATTCATTAATTTATCCGGCTGTATTGATCTTTCGGTGTCTGGTAATTGTTTAACTTGGTTCAAGACGAAGGGTAGGTCCTACAATAGGCTGGATAGATTCTTGGTCTCTCCTGGCTTGCTAAATGAATGGAATATGGTCTGCCAGAAAGTTAGAGAACATGATATCTCTGATCACATACCAGTTTGGATCTCGGTCAAGAATACCAATTGGGGCCCAAAACCGTTCAAAGTTTTGTCGTGTTGGTTTGATCATCTAGGTTTCTTGGCGTTTGTTAAAGAGGCGTGGGAGGAAGTTGTGGTGGATGGGAAAGCTTCTTTCATTTTGTCCAAAAAGTTAAAACATCTTCGTGAGAAGCTCCGATGGTGGAATACAAATATTTTCGGTTGGATTGACTCCAAAATAGTCAATGAAGTTGGAATTATTAATGCAGTGGAAGATATCATGGAGACAATAATGGTGCCTTATGCTCTCAAGACATCAAATCGAGGAATTCGGCGGAGGACGACCTTTGGAAACATCTTAGGTTGAAAGAAAGTTTCTTAAAATAGAAATCGAGGATGAGATGGACTGTTGAAGGGGATTATAATACTAAGTTCTTCCATGCTACCATTAAACATCGAAGTAACATAAACACGATTTCATCGGTTAATATTGATGGTTGTACTGTGGAAGACGTGTGTGGGGTTAAGGAGGCTATTATGAATCCTTTCTCTGGCGGGTTTCGTAAATTTGGTAGACCTTTTCCTAACATTGGCTCGTACGGGTTCAAGAGGCTATCTGTTGCCGATAGCAGTATTCTGGAAGAACAGATTACAGAGGATGAAATCAGGAACGCGGTCTTTGAATGTGGAGGGGATCGCAGCCCTGGACCGGATGGGTTCAGTTTTGATTTCTTCAAAAAATGTTGGAAGATTGTTGGTACTCGCATTTTCAAACTGCATTATGGAATTCTTCCACGGGGAAAAACTACCAAAGGTCTTTGCATCATCTTTCTTAGTGCTTATCCCAAAATCCGTTTCTCCGAAGAACCTTGATGATTATAGACCTATATCCTTGATAGGGTCGGTTTATAAGGTGGTTTCCAAGATCATGGCTAATAGACTTAAAAGAGTAATGAATAGCATAATCTCTAAGTCCCAAATCGCTTTTATAGAAGGGAGGAATTTGTTAGATGGTGTTTTAATGTTGAACGAATTGGTTGATTTCGCTAAAAGGACCAAGAAAGAGGGGTTGATATTTAAGGTTGATTTCGCGATGGCTTATGATTGTGTGGATTGGAATTACCTTCATAATGTCATGCGTATCATGGGATTCGGGGAAAGGTGGTTAAGCTGGTTGGATAATGGTGTGTTCAACATTTTCATATCGGTCCTCGTAAACGGCAGCCCAACCAAAGACTTCGTTGCTTCGAGGGACCTTTGTCAAGGGGATCCACTTTCCCCTTTTTTGTTTTCTATTGCGGCGGAGGGTCTCGCGGTGTTGATGAATAGAGCTGTGGAGGGTGGTTGGTATACCGAATTTAGTTTTAATCATGGCGTTTCTTTACATCTATTATAATACGCGGACGACTCGGTGTTAGTTGGGGATGGTTCTTGGAGTAATGTTTAGGCAATTAAGGCTATCCTTAAAGGATTTCAGTTAGTTTCTGGGCTTGATATAAACTTCAACAAAAGTTCTCTTTTTGGTCTTGGCGTGGAACCATCTTTTCTCTCAGCCGCCGGAAACTTTTTGGCTTGTAAGGTTGGTGGTTATCCATTCAAATTTCTTGGTATTCACATTGGCGGAAATCATAGATTACTCTCCTTTTGGAAACCTTTGATTGATAAGGTTAGGTCTTGTTTAGCATCTTGGAAAGGTAAGTTTTTATTGATGGGGGGTAGAGTGACGTTGATCAATTCGGTTCTCTTCAATCTACCTATTCATTATATGTCCTTTTACAAGCTTCCAAGTAAGGTTGTTAGCAAACTTATTTCAATTCAGAGGCGGTTTTTATGGAACGGTACGATTAACAAGAAAGGAATATCGTGGATCCGTTGGAGGCGGATTTGTAAATCCAAGGAGGAGGGGGGTTTAGGGATCAAAGATGTAAAACTTTTCAATTATGCGTTGGTGTCCAAGTGGATTTGGAAAATTCTTTCATCTAAGGTTGTTTCCTCTTTTCATATTGGTGAAAGCTTTAAATACCCCGGAAAAACTTCTTTGTGGTGGCGAGATCTTTTTACGATCTCTTCTTATTTTAGTAGCAACTCGTTTACGGGGCTGCTGTCATATAAAGTCGGTGATGGTAGAAATTCTGATTTTTGGTGGTCGCGGTGGGCCGAAAATGAACCGTTGGCTCGCATTTATTCGGAATTATGGAGTCTTGCTAACAATAAAGGATATACCATAGCTGAAAGTGGTAATTATGATGAAGGAATCTGGAGTTGGAATGCTATTCTGCCTAATGTTGGGTTGTCCATGGAGGAAATGCAGCAAGCGTAATGCTTGCTGACTGTGCTGAATGCTGCGCCTGTTCCAACTGCAACAGGTCCCTGTGATGGAGTCGTGTGGACTCTTGAAGACAACGGCGAATTCTCGGTCAAAAGTGCATATAAGTTTCTTACGGAGAGTACTGTGGATGTTGACTTAGATGACAATATGGCAGCTGCTTTTAAGTTGAATTGGTTGGTGTCGGTTCCGCTAAAGGTCAATGTTTTTGGGTGGAGGCTTATCCATAATAAACTCCCTACTCGAGATAATCTGTTTCGACGGGGAGTGGTCATTAATTCTTACGACAGAGTCTACCCTTTTTGTTTTCAGGTTAATGAAGAAGCTGAACACCTATTTTTTCATTGTTCTAAGACTGTTTTGGTGTGGAATTTTGTGTGCAAATGGTTGGGAATGAGGGGCGGCTACCTTGGAGATATTATGAGTCACCTGAGATATTGAATAGAATGATGCATTTTAAGTAATATTTTGGTCAAAAATGCGGTTGGAATGTGGTTGGTGGTTTGTTGGGTTCTTTGGTTGTCAAGAAATAATATTATGTTTAAGGAGGAATTTTGGGACATCGATACGATAACTCATAGAATGATACTTTTTCTTGGTGATGGTTGGGCAAGAAACATAAAAATGCAAATACTTTTTTTTATAAGCAATTTGTATTAAAGGGAGAAACATGGATTCTCCAACCCGATACAAAAAACCAATCAAAAGAGAGGAAAACCGAAAACCAACAATTACAAGAAATCAGTGGGATGTTTCAACCAATCATAAAAACTACATCTCCTACGGCCGAGTTCCAACCATCTCCAAGATAGAGTAACAACACTGTTAAACAAGGCCTCGACATCAAATAAACCATCATTGAAAAGAATATTGTTTCTTATACTCCAAATGCACCAAACGGCAATAATCCACACAAAACAACTCATATCCTCCTTACCTTTATCGTACAAAGCCAAGAACCAACGCAAGGCGTGATTGCTAATAGAATTAGACGCTACCAGCGGATATCCTAACTAATCGGCAATTTTGCTCCACAATTGGTGAGTCTTAGGACAGTTAAGAAATAAGTGCGTAACATTCCCATCCTCGAGAAAACACAACACGCAAACCTTATCGTGAAGGGAGGAAACGATACCCTTTAAAACGAGGTTGTCACGAGTAGGAAGCCTGCTACAAATCATCCTCCAGCAAAAAATCTTAATCTTCAAGGGTGTGTTAGACTTCCAAACGACTCTAAGCAACAGCGCATCAGAATCTTGAAGAGTAATGCCCTGATAAACATCAATCAATTTAACGTAGCAAGAACGCACCGAAAAAACCTTGGAAGAGTCCAAGTTCCAGACCCAAGCATCCTCTGCGTTACGATTCACCTGGAATTGCTTCACGAAATTATGCAGGAGGGGGACAGAAGACAGATTTGTTCCTGTCGCAGGCAGCCAGCAATCAACAAAGGACCAATGCCAAGAATCATGCTCCCAGAAACCATAATCAGCTACAACACTGATTTGATTGTTCGCAGCTAGGAAAAGACTAGGAAAAATATCTTTTAACATGCGGTTCTCACACCAGTAGGACTGCAAAAAAAGAGCATTATTTCCGTGGCCTAAAACAGGAACAGAAGCTGACTGAAAATAGAAGGTGGAACCGGTCCTTCTAAGCCTAAGGATGTCTCGAATCCAAAGCGAAGCAGTAGCTGAGAGGGAAGCAGAGTCTAAGTTTTCCGCCCAAAAGGAGAGGTTCCCATAACGATAATTCAAGAAGTCACGCCAAATTTCGTTTCCTCCAACAAGAAATTTCCACAGCCATTTGCACAGAAGCGCTTTGTTGAACATCCCTATGTGTTTAATACCAAGCCCACCCTTGTTGATGGGTTTACACAGCTTGTTCCAACTTATCCAAGCAATACTACTTTTAACCGCGGAGCCGGACCAAAAGAACCTACGTTGAATCGCAATCATTTCTTTCACTACTGTTGAGGGGGCCTTGTAAAATGACAAGTAGTGAACCGGCATGTTAACGAGCACAAAATTAAGTAACACAACTCTGCCTCCAATAGACAAGTTCCTACCAGCCCAAGAGTTAAGACGAGCTTTTAACGAATCTAAAACCGGGTTCCAAAACGACAAACACCTATGGTTACCTCCTATGGTAACACCAAGGAACTTGAAGGGGAAAGAGCTGGAACCACAAAAGAGAAAGCTTTCAACAGCTGTAATGAATTCAGGCAGGAGGCCTGTGCCAAAAATGCAGCTTTTTGAAAAGTTAATCTTGAGCCCCGAAACAGCTTCGAAGCCTCTAAGAATAGACTTCAACGCCCAAAGATTATTATAACCTCCGTCGCAAATCAGCAAGGTGTCGTCGGCAAACTGCAAAATCTCAACAGACACAACATCCTTGTATCTATATCCTGAAAACACGTTAAGGCTAGATGCGCGTCTAACCAAAATAGCCAGAGTTTCAGCAATAAGGACAAAAAGGAAGGGGAGCAAGCGGGTCGCCTTGCTTAAGACCTCTGTACACTTTGAAATCACCCGAAGGGCTACCATTAACCAAGACGGAAACAAAGCTGGAACAAATCGAACCTTGAATCCACTTAACCCAATTTCGCCCGAAATTCATAGATCTAAGAACGTGAAGCAAGAAATCCCAATCTACACAATCATAGGCTTTGGCGAAATCAACCTTAAGGAGAAGGCAACTTTTCTTATCCCTTCTAGCCGAATCAATTATCTCGTTCGCTAGAAGCACACCATCCAATAAACTTCTTCCAGGAATAAAAGCCGTCTGAACCGGAGAAACAAGACTAGAAATAATAGGAGACAATCTAGTCACAAGGATCTTCGATATAACTTTAGAAATACACCTGACAAGACTGATGGGCCTATAATCACCAAAATCATGGGGGCTGTCTACTTTAGGGATCAAGGCTATAAACAACGATAAGAAGGCTTTTGGTAACGAACCGTTGGAAGAAAAATGCACCAGACACTTAGTAAAATCCCTGCCAACAATATCCCAATAGTCCTTGATAAATTTAAACGAGAAACCATCAGGGCCAGGGGACTTACCTCCCTCACACGCAAAGACAGCACTGCGAATTTCTTCAAGAGGGAAAGGAGCATCCAGAATGATCTTGTCTTCCAAACTGAGTTTGTTGATATCGTTGAGACGAAGGGTAGGCCTGTTGAAATATGCCTTGGAAAATTTGGCCATAAAGTAATCACAAGCCGCCCTTTTAATAAGCACTGGATAATGGATCAAAGAATCATCCAGGCCTATAGCAGGAATAAAGTTCGCCCTTTCCCTAGCCTTTAAAGAAGCGTGGAAGAACCTACTGTTGGAATCGCCTTCCTTCAACCACTTAACCCTTGATTTTTGAAATAACATACTTTCTTTAAATCTAAGGTTGCTCCACAATAAATCTTGGGCCTCTCCTTTCTTTTTTAAGTCTGCATCTAATAAACCTCCCAAGTTGCTTTCCACCAACTCGTCTAAATCATTAATAGCCTCAATACAATTATTAATCTTGAGGTCGAGCCAACCGAAGACTTGAACGTTCCACAATTTTAGACGAGCTTTAAGAGCACAGAATTTTTATTTAAGAACATAAGAGGGAGAACCTTGCACATCAATAGAATCCCACACTTCCCGAATAAAAGAAATACAGTCCTTATGGTCCAGCCAGCAGTTGAAGAAGCGGAAAGGTTTAGGGCCTGAATTATAGTTGTTGGATTTGATCCATACGGGACGGTGATCGAAAATATCACGTATACCGACCATTTGAGCCTTAAATTCCCAACAATCAATGAGAAAATCGTCGATCAAAATCCTGTCTAGCTTGCTACAACTCAAACCGTTAGATTTGAACCAAGTAAACCGGTTGCCTATGAAAGGGAGGTCAATAAGATTGAGGTCATCAATGAATGACCGGAATTCCTGGCAGTCTCTAAGAACAGCAGGGCAACTACCTTTCCTCTCCTCTCTACTCTTAACCGAGTTAAAATCGCCCCCTATAAGCCACAAGGGGAATAGAAATTAACCACAAACAAAGTTGTTTCCTTCCAATAGAAGATAGAACAAATGAAACCATAACCTTTGACAGAAGAAACAGGGATAAATAAACCTTTTCTCCAGACGGTCAAGAGACCACCTGAGGCACCCTCAGATCCGCTCGCAGACCACTTAAAACCCCTTTTACCCCATAAGCTTTTAACTAACGAAACATTCATACTAGTGACCTTAGTTTCTTAAAGTAAACACATATCAACGTTACCTTTCAACAGAGTACCTTGAATACACCTTCTCTTGAGAGGTAAGTTGCACCCACGAACATTGAAAGAAGCAAAGATCATTTCACACCATTGCCAACAACCTTCCTACGAGAGAATTAAGCTCTATCACGCGTTTCATGGTCTTTGATAACCCTCTCAAAAGCTTCTTCGTCTTCATCAGCTTCAATACCCAAGAGTTTAACTGATTCCATCACCTTCCGAGGAACACTATCCAACTCCACCTTACATCTGAGATTACTCCTTTAGATATCAGAATCATCAATCGAAAAAGCGCTCTCAGGAATAACGAAAAGCTCGTCGTCTTCAACAATTACGGGAAGCTCCGGGAGAGAATTATTAGCAGGAGAAAGGGGGATCCTAGACTTAGTAGGAACACGCTTCAACAAAACTGAAGAAGATGCACTGATTAGGGAAGAATAAAACGAAGGAGAGAAGGGCAGCTGGGACTTGTAAAAATCGATTAAAGGTTTTTTCTTTTTGGATTTGGGTCCAACAAAACGCCTCGAAGGCCCACCAGGGGAGAGAGAAATTAGGTCAAACCTATCAGGGCCCACATCTTTAGGAAAAGGCGGGACCATACCAACCTTTGTAACCAGATCATTAACCTGATTCGAGAAACCATCAGCGAGGATAGTTGAGAGGACAGGGGGCACAACAATCGAAGCATCCTCTAAAGCAGGATTAACTTTATCCTGAGGGTCAGCCGCCCTACAACTGTCACCCTTAACGCCAGCAGACTCTACTCCCAACGTATCACGAACAAAGGAAGAAAAGGATCCTGAGTAGCTACTTGCAACAGCAGATAAGTTCTCAAAATCCTTTTTGCTGGTAACCTCCCTAGGACTAGATTGACAAGTCTCAGCACCCTCTGCTACATCCCCAGGAGACCATGAACAGTCATTATCACTATCAACAGAATCCGGGTAATCGGAAAATTGATCGTCCACGCCACCGACGTCTTGATTCCCGGCATCAGACTTAAAGGGGCATTCGGATAATGATACAGTGAAAATGTGATATAATTAATTATTACATTTGTGTGACATAATTAGTTAATAAATTCATAAATTCAAAATAGACTATATATTAAGTGAATATATTATTAATAAAATATAATGTTTATTTTTTTAATCAAAATAATTTTGAATTTCAAAATAAAACAATCTCTTATCGGATGTTTTTGTATTATTTTTATAATTTACCTAGAAACGATGTTTTTGTATTTTTCTTTGCTTTCATATATTTAACTTGAGCATTAGTCAAAAATTAAATATTTATATATAGTGTAGGGTATACATAAATATTTTATAATACAATTAAAAACAGTTAAATATAATTATTTTATATCAATCATTTCGGATATTTTATATATTTATCTATTAATTTATAACCTAAGAACACAAGTTAGCATTATTTATAAATTAAATATTATATCTCTTTATTTCCTTTAAAAGCATTATTAGTAATTTAATGGAGAGAAAAATATATTTTTGCTACTAATTCCCTTTAATGCACTTTAATGGAGATTTTTTTTAACATTTATAGTAAAATCATTGATATAGAATAATTATATTTAACTATTTTTAATTGTATTATAAAATATTTATGTATACCCTACACTATAGCTCTACTTAAAGAGTCAACTACGGTGACATTTTGAAATTAAAATTGTTACTAAATTTATTAATTTATTGTATTATACTAAATTATTTACTTCAAAATAAATATATCTTAAGTTTGTATATAATTAATAAAATTTACTTTTTTAATCAAAATTTATTTTTTAATTATTTTCTTTTACATTTTCATTTTACTATTAATATTAAAATAAAAATGTCCTTTATTTAGATAGATATTTTTGTATTTTTCTGTAAAGTAACTTTATTAAAATAATTATTGACATCTACATCTACAGTAGAATAATGAAATTTTAATATATTTGAACATTTTTAAGATGTTAAAATAATGTGGATAAGTTTACAAATTTGGTGTGATATAATTAATTATTAAATTTGTGTGACATAATTAGTTAATAAATTCATAAATTCAAAATAGACTATATATTAAGTGAATATATTATTAATAAAATATAATTTTTATTTTTTTAATCAAATTTATTTTGAATTTCAAAATAAAACAATCTCTTATCGGATGTTTTTGTATTCTCTTTATAATTTACCTAGAAGGGATGTTTTTGTATTTTTCTTTACTTTCATATATTTAACTCGAGCATTAGTCATAAATTTAATATTTATATATAGTGTAGGGTATACATAAATATTTTATAATACAATTAAAAACAGTTAAGTATAATTATTCTATATCAATCATTTCAAATATTTTATATATTTATCTATTTATTTATACCCTTAGAACACAAGTTAGCATTTGTAACGCCCTGTATAATATTTATCTAGAATAATACCATACAAGTGTTTTATTTGGTACTGACACCATCATAAGTGCCTAATGGCGTAATTCACATACTTGTCCATTCCTAAAACATAAATACAACATATGGCACAAGTCATGGAAACTAGCCAAAATAATAAAATCTAAGATCAATATACAATATTCCTCATTGTACAAGAAAATAATACACAGCGGAATAAGATCAACTAAGCTTCTCTTGAAACATCCAAGCATAGCTCCACTTGTAAATCAAACATGCAAATACCTCCTGAAAATAATCAACAATAGTGGGGTGAGATACATCAAATCTCAGTGAGTTTCCTATCTTATGGATTCTCTCGGCTTTACAGGGTTCTAGCCAAATCCTAACTCAAGTCAAGGGGAAGGGAAATGACTTTGAGTACACAAATTTACACTATATGGAAACACGTTATTGAGCCCGTTACTCAAAACATTCACTTATCGATAACCTTGTCAAGGCATCCCCTTTCTCCCACCCTCTTCTACGTCTAGAAGTAGGAACGAGTCATGGACCCTCGTAGATTTCTTGGTATACGAAATGGATTCAGAAATAAGGGACACATTATCACCTTAAATCGTCACTTCACACGGCCCGTACACCGTCACAAGTCTCTTTACTCGTAGGCTCCATTTGTACTATAACATTGGGAATCAAACCTGTTAGTTCTTGGATTGGCTAGAATTTTGGTAAAACAAAGTATGTTCAATGTTGATGTCAAGGTGCTGATGTTGCAACATTGAGTCTTAACACTGGGTTGTGTTAAGTATTTAAATTGCTGAAGTTGGATGTCTGATATCACATGGCGATGTTGTGACATTAGATCTGCAGAATTAATAACATCAGGTTGTGATGTTGTTAGGGTTTGCGTGTTAGCTGGAATTGTGGAGAGCAAGCTGTCTCATTGGATGCGAATATCTTGGGATAGATATTTTCTGCTGCATAGGAGATCTGGTGTAGATTTGTAGGAGATTTAAAAGGTTGAAGATTTGAAAAGATTTTAGGAGAAAATCTGTTTTAAATATTCAGTTTTAAATAACAAATCAAGTCAGATATTGTAGCAGGTCCAAGACCAATTCAAGGAGCTATATAAAGCGCACAAGACCAAAGGAAAAGGTGGACAGAAAAACAAAAAAACAGAGAAAAGATCAAGAGCATAGGCTGAGTGTCTTGAGTATTTTGTACGAGTTTTGTATGCAGAATTCTAGGTTGAATTGCTGAGTCATTTTCTGTCCTCTCTTAGAAGCTGTTAAGCAATAGAGAGTTGTTACTTGATCAAAGCTGTGAAGTAAGATCAAGGTTGCTCAAAGAGGTTGTTCCTTGAGTATTGTTTTAGGGATTGAGTAGTGTTCTCATATCTAAGTGGTTTCTTAGGTAGAAAGTCACTAGTAGGAATTAAGTTTAGGAGATTGTCAACTGGGTTGTTGAGTCTGTAAATTAATTCTACAAGTAGTGAATTTCATCCCTGGCTTGGTAGCCCCCAGATGTAGGTAGTTAGACCGAACTGGGTGAACAATTTGGTGTGTTATTCTGCTGTTTAATTTGTCCATTGTGCAGAGTGTGTTGTTGTGACATCGCACCTTAACATCACACGTCTGATACCAGAATTTCAATTGGTATCAGAGCATGCATCCTGTCTGTCTCTGGGTGAGATCTAGGGAAGTTACTTTCTGGTGTAAAGATGGACAAAGAAGTTGGAGGATTCGTCAACAGACCCCCTATTTTGGATGGATCCAATTATGACTATTGGAAGCCAAGGATGACTACTTTCTTAAAATCCTTGGACAGCAGGGCATGGAAGGCCATCATTAAAGAGTGGAAAGCACCTGTTATGTGTGAGAAAGATGATACTGGCAAAGATAAAGAAGGCACCTCAAAGCCAAAGCCTGAAGAAGAATGGACCAAGGAGGAAGATGAGCTTGCCCTTGGAAATTCCAAAGCTCTAAATGCAATCTTCAATGGAGTGGATAAGAATATTTTCAGGTTAATCAATACCTGTGAGGTTGCTAAGGAAGCGTGGGATATTTTGAAGGCCACTCATGAAGGTACATCTAGAGTTAAAATGTCAAGACTTCAGATTTTAACATCAAAATTTGAAAGCCTGAAGATGAAGGAAGATGAGACTATTCATGACTTCCACATGAATGTTCTGGAGCTGGCTAATGCATCCAGTGCCCTTGGTGAGAAAATGTCAGATGAAAAGCTTGTAAGAAAGATCCTTAGGTCCCTTCCTAAGAAGTATAAGATGAAGGTAACTGCCATTGAAGAATCACAAGACATCAGCAAGATGAGAGTTGATGAGCTCATTGGATCACTTCAAACTTTTGAGCTTGGGTTGAATGAGGAAGAACCAGAAAAGAAGCCAAAGAGTATAGCCTTGGTGTCAAATGATCAAGAAGAAAAAGGAAAGAGTTTTGAATCCCAGGAGGATCTATCTCAGGCCATAGTTATGTTGGGAAGACAGTTCAACAAAGTGTTCAAGAAAATGAATAATAACTCCAGGCCTAATGTCAAGAACATATCTTCTGACACCAGCAAGTCAAAAGAGAAGGATGAAGAGAAAACTGCCCAAGATAAAGGAGTTCAGTGCTTTGAGTGTGAAGGGTATGGACATGTCAAGAAAGAGTGTCCCACCTTCTTGAAAAAGCAGAAGAAGGGCATGACAGTTTCCTGGTCTGACGCTGAAAGTGAAAGTGAAGGTGAGTCAGCAAAGCATGTTAGAGCTTTAACAGGAACTGTTGTTTCTGATGATGATTCTAGTGATGGAGAAATAACGTATGAGGAGTTAGCATCTACTTATCAAGAGCTGTGTTTAAAAAGTGCTGAGATTTGTCAAGAAAACAAGTGCCACAAGCAACAGATTGCTCAGCTTGAGAATGAAAAAGATGATATGGAAAATGAAGTCGTACTAGTTAAAGCTCATCTTGATCAGATGACCAAGTCTGCAAGGATGCTGAGCTGTGGTACAGACACACTTGATAAGATACTTCAGAAAGAAAAGGTTGCTGGTGATAAGTCTGGTATAGGATATGTGGCAAGCACTTCAGGAGCAAAGGAGGAGGTGTCCCAACCAATGTCTCAAACAAAGAGACAGGATCCTACCCCTAAAAGGGTTGTTCAGCCTCAGAATATTGAGAAAAGGAATGGTCCCCATCAGAGGAAGATGCAGCCTCAAGGAGCCAGTCAGTATATGCCTCCCTAATATCATAGGAGCATGCAAGCTGCAAGGTTAAAACAGAACATGTCACATCAGATGTCTCAACATAAGGGAAGCTGGCATGGTTATGAATACAACAACGTTGTGCCTCATTACTATAGAAGAAGGAAGCCTCATCACCATAGGAGACAGCCTAGAAGACAGCATCCTCAGTACAGAAGAAGACATTCCAACTATGGAAGAAGGAGACAATAGTATGGGTGGCAGCCACAGCATTATCAAAGTGGAAGAAGATTGAACCACTTTAGAAACGACAGAGTCAGATGCTTCTATTGTGGTAGGATTGGACATATGCAGTACTCTTGTTTCAAGCTCCATGGTTATCCAAATTCAGTTCCTCAAACCAGACAGAAGGAGGTCAGACCTAAAGTTGCTAAACAATGGGTTCCTAAGGAGAAGGTGAAATGTCTTTTAGCCCACACCTCAAATAGCCAGGTTGATAAGGATACATGGTACTTTGACAGTGGATGTTCAAAGCATATGACTGGATTCAGAACTCTGATAGTTGAAGTCATTCATTGTCCCTCTCATGAGGTCATGTTTGGCAATGGTGAAAAAGGTGTAGCTGCAGGAGTTGAAAAAGTGAAAGGTGATGGTACACCTGAACTGGACAATGTTCTGTTTGTCAATGGTTTAAATGCAAATTTGATCAGCATAAGCCAATTGTGTGATGAAGGGTACAAAGTTAATTACACTAAAGATGAGTGTGTGGTTTCTGATGAGCATAATCAGGTTGTTATGAAGGGTATAAGATCCAAAGATAATTGCTATCAATGGATACCAAAAGAGGTCAGCGTATATGGTAATGTTATGATTGATGTTGTAACATCAGATGGTAACATCAAGCATGAAAGAATACTGAAAGGGAAATCAGAATTAATGAATTTTGACATAAATTCTTTTAAAAGTTTAAAAGAAAAGCGTGTATGGAGGGAGAAAGTCATTGATACTCAAAATCAAGCTCCTTGCCTCAGACCCCCATTTCCTGGTGTTGCAACATCACGCTTCTTCAAAACCCTGTTCTCACAACGGATTATCTTCTTCGCCTTCAAGAATCAACCCTCGCTAAAAGGATTCATGGCATCTCCATCCAAGAAATCTGAGTTTTAGAGTTCCACAAAAGGAAGAGCTAGGGTTTCCACTGACGAAGGTTCAGCATCCGATCCTCTGAACATTGAGCCCCTTTCAACCATTCTTCCTGAATCAGGTACTACGAGACCCTCTAAACTAACGCCTAAGAGACCCGCTACTGTCTTTAAGAATCTTGAAACAAAGAAAGTTGTTACTAGCGTGTTATTTGGCGACAAAACTGTACCAAAATCATCAACTTCTCAGTCTATTGAAGAGAAGTTTGATGCAGATAGAAGGATGGGAAATCTTGCCTCAAAAATTCTGGACAAAGGCATCCCCGTTAAAGGAATTTCAATTCCTCTGAATCAGATGCCAGCTGAGAAAGATAACGTGCAAGGAGGTAAGTCAAGTCTTCAACAACTTGCAATAACAGCGATTGAAGATGCTGATCAGAGTAAAGACATGCATGGAGAGGAGAATGTTAGGACATCTACTGAACCTCCTACTGTTGGTGAAGATAATGCTGATGCGATCAATGTAGATGATCTATCAGATGATGAAGTGATAGCAAGAACTGTCCCAAGTATTGCTAAGAGATTAAAATCTAGGAAGGGAAAGAAGGTTGAACCCTCTCCTAAGAGGTCATCTGATGATAAGAAGAAGAACATTGCTGTTGGACCTACAAAAGCCTGGAGTAAAGTGGAAGTAAATCCGAGAAAGAGGAAGGCTGTGGAGCATTCAGAGTCTGACTATGATGTTGAAGATGATGTTCAGGACATCACGCCTATCAGGAAAACCATTTTAAAAAGAATCTCTGATAAGGTCCCTGAAGTGCCAGTGGACAACATATCCTTCCATTATGATAGTAGTGCATCTATGTGGAAGTTTGTTTGTCAGAGAAGATTAGCCTTGGAAAGGGAACTTAGAAAAGAAGCTTTGGGAATGGAAGAAATTATGGAACTGATAAATGCTGCTGGTCTGGCTAAGACCGTGACTGCTCTTCCAAAATGTTATGATGGGCTTGTCAAAGAGTTTATTGTTAACATACCTATCAACATTACTGCCAAGAGAAGCACAGACTTCATGAAAGTCTTTGTTAGAGGGAAGTGCATCAATTTTTCTCCTAGTATCATCAACAAATATCTAGGTAGACATGATGGAGAATGCAGTGATCTTGAGTCTACTGATAACGATATCTGCAAGGAGATTACTGCTGGACAAGTGAAGGTTTGGCCATTGAAAGGGAAGCTGAAAACTAGCAAGCTCAGCATCAAGTATGCCGTTCTTCACAGGATTGGTGCAGCTAACTGGGTGCCAACCAACCATAAAACAACAATTGCTGTTGGACTTGGAAAGTTTATCTATGCTGTCGGAAAGAAAATGAAATTTGACTTTGGAAGCTACATCTTTAACCAAGTGGTAAAACATGCTGAAACCAATGCTGTCAAATTACCTATAGCATTCCCCTCTTTGGTGAGTAGAATCATTTTAGATCAGCAACCTGAGACTTTAACAAGCTCAGATATTGCTTGCCAGAGGATGACAGCCTTGTCCCTACACCCTAAACTGTTTTCTGGACATCATGTTCCAGACATTGTTCTAACATCAACTGCTGAAGCCAAGAAGAAGACTACAAAGGCTGAACTGATCGAAGAATTGAAGACCATGTGCAAAGACCTTGATGCAGTCATCAGTATCAGTCTGGTTAGAAAAGAGAGACTTGAAAAGCTGATCCAGCAGTTAGAACTGGACAGTGGTGATGATGCTCCTATCGGTGTTGATAAGAGTGATGAGTGTAGTGCTGATAGCTCAGAGGAGGAGGAAGAGGATACTGGAGTTGGATCTAGTTCTAATGAAGACTAGCTTATCTGCTGTTAGATTATAATTTAGTTTTTTTTGTTTTTGCACTTGCTATGCCGGTTATGTAATTTGAATATTGTGCTGTTATATGCACCTGTTTATGTTTCTTTCTATGATTTATTTTGCCTGGTTGCTAACTGTGAGGCTAACAATGAGAGCTAGGGTGCACTGACTATAGTTAATAGGGCTTCTAATTGAAGCTTGTCTAATTGTGGCTAAAAAGGGGGAGAAGTAGCCAAGGAAAGAAAGCCAAAAGTACAAGTGTCAAATGCTGTTAAAGGAGATTGTTGTGATACAGTACAGTAGTGCAGAAGTGCAGGGGGAGTAATTGCTGAACAGCTGCTGTGCTGGTTGCTATGCTAGTTCATGCTTGAGGGGGAGCAACATTGTTGAAAATTGTTGCAGTTGAAGATGGTGCTGCAGTAGAGTTTTTGTGATGCAGAAGTTTTTATGATACTGCTACTGCTGGATGCTGAAGTGAATTAAAGTTGCTGCTAATGTTGAATTGTGTGCAGCTGGTTAAAGATGTTTTGCAGATGCTGCTTGGAGTTTCAAAATTATTAATTGAAGTTTTTCCGCTGCTGAAGACTCTGAAGGTGCAGAGTGCAGAGATTGTTTTAGCCAAAATAAGCCAAAGGGGGAGATTGTTAGTTCTTGGATTGGCTGGAATTTTGGTAAAACAAAGTATGTTCAATGTTGATGTCAAGGTGCTGATGTTGCAACATTGAGTCTTAACACTGGGTTGTGTTAAGTATTTAAATTGCTGAAGTTGGATGTCTGATGTCACATGGCGATGTTGTGACATTAGATCTGCAGAATTAATAACATCAGGTTGTGATGTTGTTAGGGTTTGCGTGTTAGCTGGAATTGTGGAGAGCAAGCTGTCTCATTGGATGCAAATATCTTGGGATAGATATTTTCTACTGCATAGGAGATCTGGTGCAGATTTGTAGGAGATTTAAAAGGTTGAAGATTTGAAAAGATTTTAGGAGAAAATCTGTTTTAAATATTCAGTTTTAAATAACAAATCAAGTCAGATATTGTAGCAGGTCCAAGACCAATTCAAGGAGCTATATAAAGCGCACAAGACCAAAGGAAAAGGTGGACAGAAAGACAGAAAAACAGAGAAAAGATCAAGAGCATAGGCTGAGTGTCTTGAGTATTTTGTACGAGTTTTGTATGAAGAATTCTAGGTTGAATTGCTGAGTCTTTTTCTGTCCTCTCTTAGAAGCTGTGAAGCAATAGAGAGTTGTTACTTGATCAAAGCTGTGAAGTAAGATCAAGGTTGCTCAAAGAGGCTGTTCCTTGAGTATTGTTTTAGGGATTGAGTAGTGTTCTCATATCTAAGTGGTTTCTTAGGTAGAAAGTCACTAGTAGGAATTAAGTTTAGGAGATTGTCAACTGGGTTGTTGAGTCTGTAAATTAATTCTACAAGTAGTGAATTTCATCCCTGACTTGGTAGCCCCCAGACGTAGGTAGTTAGACCGAACTGGGTGAACAATTTGGTGTGTTATTCTGCTGTTTAATTTGTCCATTGTGCAGAGTGTGTTGTTGTGACATCGCACCTTAACATCACACGTCTGATACCAGAATTTCAAAACCTACCAAGAAATCGTGCATTCATTACAGAGGAGCTCGTTACTCATGAAATGGCACATAATAGAATAATGGTTACGATTTCGTGATATCACATACAACCATAATTGTATTCAACATTTCTAGGCCACACTAGCCTTTAGGCCTCTTTTGCCTTTCTCAAAAACATAATAATTACACGTGTTCCATACTAGTGTTTCACTCATTTCTATACCATTCGGTAATGGACACCGCCTCGGCCTCTTCTGCACGAGCATTGTCGTTTTGTCATACATCAATTTCCTAGCCGTTACTAGGTTCCACTATTTTAAACTATGCCATTTGTTTTGGGGTAAAGTTTCCTCACTTTTCCTAATTCATATTTTAACATGCATATTCTCTCATTCATACTTAACAACAATTAGATAGATATGGCATAACACAAATTTTACAAGTAAACACTTATAATCACACATCACATAAAACATCATTTTTCACATAGTAGTTTACACATATTTCAAGGCATACAAGCCACTACTATCCTCTACCAAGCATCCTTGGTTAAATCATGGTCTCTCATACCATTCAATAGCACATTGGATTCTCTTTCCAAAGCTTCAAGTCCCATACCAATCGACTTCCCGATTCATGAATTTCCGGTGGAAACAAGAACTACAATATTCACCCATACTTACTTTTCCATATTTTCTTATCAATACATAGCATATAACTATGTTTCTACCTCACCATCACATAGAGCATAAAATTAGCTTTCCAACGCTTCGAACGAGGACCAAAACAGACTTACGGTTCAAAAGTTATGAAGAAAACAAAATCTGACATGTTGGAAAAATTATGTGACCATGAGTCGATGCAAAATCCTATGGATCGACGCAAAATCTTGGAGGTTAACGCTCTGGTCAGCACAAACCGACCATGAGTCGACGCATAGTTGCAGTGAGTCGACGCATAGTTGCAGATTCTGCTAAAAAAATCAGTTTTCGACCGTTAAATGCCTTACGGACCTCCGATTTTGATTCCGTAAAAAGCCCCGGTCTCAGAATTCGACACACTATGATATTTTCTCCATAAAAAGGCCATCCAACACAATTACAAAATTAATACCAATTTCCTCAGATATGAAAAGTTAGGTTTTACAATCCAACCATACCCAAACACTTCCAATTCATACCATAACAACCAAAACACCATCAAACACACAACCCAGTATAAACAGATGAATATACATATATATCAATCATTCTATACCATTTATACCTCATTTTATCCGTTAGATTTCATTGATTTGCAAAATTACTCATTTTCCCCCAAAATCCAATCTAACTCAAAACTCTAGAATACTACCACTAAAGTCTCTATCTAGAACCCACTTGGTAATCGAAGAGGAGGTTGAAGAAGATGATGAACAATGGTGAGGATCCAAGCTTCTTCTTTTCCATTTTCCTCTTCTCTTCTCTTCTTTCTCTCTTTCCATGTTTTCTTCTTTTCTTCTTCTCATCCACTTTCTATTTCTTTCTCTTTACAATTATATATATATATATATATATATATATATATATATATATATATATATATATATATATATATGGTTCATATCTTGTGAGAATGTAATTTTTATGTAAGAACATTAGAATGAATCTGAATAATTAGATTTTAAAATAAATGGTGGAGATCAGATGTGGTTTTTGTTTTTCTCTCTCTTCCATTATTAAAATAAATGATGGAGGAGAGAGAAGAAAAACTAACACAAAATCACCACCATTTATTTTAAAATCTAATGGTTCAGATTCATTCTCATGTTCTCACATAAAAATGACATTCTCATATGATACGTTCCCTATATATATATATATATATATATATATATATAATACCAATATTATATAATATAATCCCATAGAGTAAAATATCTCCAATTGATATTTTATCGTCTAACACCAATTGATCAATTATTAGAGTTACCTTAAAATCCTCTCTTGAACTAATAATTACTAATCTGTCTCTTTACCAAAATAATTGATCTCTTCAGAGTTCACTAGTTGCTCTATTGGTCCCAATTGATAATACTTAAAGTACTTAGAGGAATCCATTAATCCAATTTACCAAAGATAGAGCACATAGATACTCATCTGATCTCATCGGATATCCAATTGAGCATTTAAATAATATGGGGTATTACACTCCCCCCCTCCCTCCTTAAATTGAAATTCGCCCCCGAATTTCTTCTACTCAATAATAACCCCAACTTGTATCCTTGTCTTAGTTCCACACTCAACTTTACTTCCGTTCAAATTCTGAAGTACTCAAATTCCAACTTGACTTCACAAACCAAAATTCATATTTTCACAAATTATAAAAACTTCACGTCCTTAGTCATACTCTTGGTTCAATATCGGTTTAACTTTCAACTTGCTTTTCCTCAATTCATCTGTTGTTTCATGCAAAAGACTTTGTCGCATCTTACTTTCGGCAGGAATGTACCATTCCATATTCCTCTACCGAGTCACAAACCAAACCGTAATATCTTATCTCGATTCAGGATAACAACACTCAACACATCTTCGCGATGTAATTCAGTGACTTCTTTCCTTTATGCCATTACCGACAACTATCCTTTCATAAGTCCTTTAACATTCAAACCACTTCATAACTAGTCAAACGACTTCTTTACCAGTTCCATCTGGTCTGATACTAAAAATTGTAATCATTACCTCTGATAATTCATCTCTTTCGTATCACCCCTAAAGGTAACACAATTAGAACGAGATCTTCTTATTTCCAATCTTACAATCAATTTCTCCTCCGATTCTTATAAATTCGACTAAGCTCTTTCATTTGTCACCTTCCACTGCGCAACCCCAATACTAACAATGGGATACCACCAATTCTTAAGCATTACCAAGTAGCTAATAGTCCACGGAGGAACACACTTATCCACTGGGGTCCTTACTAACCAACGGTACAAGGAACTTACAGACGTCTTATGGTAGAATAATTTCTTCGCCAACACACAAAGTACAAACATTGGTCCAACACTCTCCAGACGATAGGTGCAGGAATTACACTATCACCATCATAACATAAACAACTTCAATTCCATTCTAAACTCGAAATAATATATCCAAAATAGTCTAGCAACTTTTGTTTCTAGTTACCACATTCCATATCAATTTTTCTTACGGTTTCCAACTTACTCAAAATTCCTTGTTGACACGAGATCTCAACCAATATTACATAACACCAACACAGAACTTCAATCATATGTGAGTCACCACTTATCGAAAACTTAAACCATTTAAAGCGAAATTGTGAGTTTTCATACCACTCACTCATCCGGTTTCATAACTGATTCCAAATTACATGCTTAACTTCGGAACATCCAATTCTTACTCGTACTTGTAAAGATAACTTCCACATTTCATTCTCTTGGTAAAACACAACTGCACACAACTGGTACCACTCTCACGATCTAAATCTAATACCATGAACTCACAAAAGATAGCAATTACGAACTCTGACCAACCGCTCATACCTTACTAATATCATAATTACACACCGAAATATTCCTTGCAAGACCGATACTTCGTGAGTATTTTCCAACTTCGTCCTTAAGACTCTCAACGGTAATATACCTAAGACCTTCTCACACTTAACATGGTTCACAAGATTACTTCTCCAAAAGTCAAATTCCCTCGTCGTTTGAATAATTGGTCAATTACGCAACACCTTTCCAGAAGTCACGATTTCAAAACACAAATCCGTCTTTCATTTACTTGCAATTCCATTTTCAATTCTCCGAACACTTATCAATCGGAAGAACATATGGCAACAAAACACAGATGATGGTTCTTAAGGGATTTCACAATTTACACACCTGTTAAACGATTACCCATCTGAGCTAATCGGTTAAATTCTCAAAATTCAACGTAAAACACCTTTCATGCACGTGTTAATCGGTTAACCCCATCGCGTTAGTCGGTTAACACTCACTGCTACAGAATCAAAAATTAATTTCTCATAATTCAAAAAAACATCCCTATTCAAAACCATCAATCCGTCTTGCTCTAACCCACAATATCATTCTCAACTCATGGTTCTTTAACTTATACAACAATTCACCAACCATGATTCCACTCAAGGTAATACCGACAAAGTCAAAACATTCAGACGACACACTCCAACCAAGTGACAAGGCAAAATTCCAAATTCTGACGCAGTCACACTACAAAACTTCAGCGGAATAATTCATTTTCTACTCATACAACCACATCAGCGGGAAGTCCAATGATGACGACATTATAGGGTTTTAGTCATAACTCATACTTAATTTGTCCACAAGCAAAACCCAACACACAACCATTAAACGGTACCACAAAACGATGGACATCTCATGTCCACACACAACCTTATTCTCTCACTTGCATTCCTTGGTGAGAATTAATAATAACCACTTCTTAGTCCAACAAAAGGTAGATTCCTAATATTCCGATTATTCACAAATATAGAAGTTTCTCTACACTTGAAAGTAAATCGGGGCAATGCATCCTCTCGAAGAACCTTTCCATCACTTCGTACATATTAACCGGGATTTCTTACCCTTCACTATCCATTACATACCACACTTACACCAAATTACTTAATGGAAGACTCACAACCGACAATTCTCGTCAACTATTTACCAAACCCTTCTGGTATAAATCATTCCATGATTTACACTTAGTCCGTAATAAGCCTTAATTTGCTTCTCGTTGTTTTACCGTAATCTTACTTCTTAAAATACAATATTCACTGTTCCATAAGGTACGTCCCTTCACTCTTGTCTCGAGAATAAGAATCCATCACGTACACTTGTGACCACGGTGCTACCACTGCGCTTGTTCTTTACAATTTATATCTCAATAACTACTCAATAACTCTAATGCACATTCGTCCAAGATACATTCCGTTGTCACTTCCTTTTAACATACCGTTAATACCGTTTTCCATACTGCATTTACTTCACCCTCTATTGTAATCATCTCAGGTCCAAATATAAACCCATCTTACAAAACTTTCCTTAAATCCAAGGTACTTACTCTATTTCTTAACACAACCTTCTTCCGGTCCGTATCACTACGCTTTCTGTTACTAAATGAAGCTCATTCTTTCCCCAACACAATACCTTATACTGTTCCTTGGGTAATTTAACAATTCCAAATTGGTCTCTTACTGAATACAAAAATCTTGATTTAATATCTCGAACTTAATCTCTCTTCATATCTGAAGACACACAATTTATCTCTTACTCTTCGTCCGACGCATACTTATTTCACGTGAAGCATGTAAACACATCCTTGTGTTCCTCCACACACTTCTCTACTACTTTAGGTTCCCATTGAAGCTGAGCTTCCTTAACTCTCAACTTTTGCCAGATGGAAGACATTGTTCCGAAAACATTCATTAAGGTACTCTTGTCCATTCAAGATACCATAGCGACCTTAGAAACTGAAGTTCCAATACCTATCTCACTTCCGGACCTTACGCCCGCGTTCCACAAAACAACTTTTCTATTTCACGGAATAAGATTACTTGGGATCCTTATCCGTACTAGTGGTCAATCCATCTCTACTAGCTATTTTACATATTCCTCAATACCTTAACCAATCATCCAATAGAGATCCTTAACTTTTAGACTCCATCCAATCCAAAGGATTGCTTGAACAACACAACACTCTTAAATCCCATGCTACCCAAAACACAACTTCTACTAAGACCTCAACTGAGCTGACCAAAACTCCACACTACTAACTCTTGGCTTGAGCCTACCCTCACATCACAAGTTCCGAAAACACTTTGGAGTCCTCGTGGTCGCTCAACCATGATTCTACCTATCACATACATAGTATTAGGTTGATCAGGCCCAACACTACATAATATGATATTAAGTCTCATGCTGGCAAGACACACTTAAGAGGCAGGAATAGATTTACTTATGATGTTTCAAGGCTAGGTCGGGGACACGACCTGCTCTGATACCAACTGTAACGCCCTGTATAATATTTATCTAGAATAATACCATACAAGTGTTTTATTTGGTACTAACACCATCATAAGTGCCTAATGGTGTAATTCACATACTTGTCCATTCCTAAAACATAAATACAACATATGGCACAAGTCATGGAAACTAGCCAAAATAATAAAATCTAAGATCAATATACAATATTCCTCATTGTACAAGAAAATAATACACAGCGGAATAAGCTCAACTAAGCTTCTCTTGAAACATCCAAGCATAGCTCCACTTGTAAATCAAACATGCAAATACCTCCTGAAAATAATCAACAATAGCGGGGTGAGATACATCAAATCTCAGTGAGTTCCCTATCTTATGGATTCTCTCGGCTTTACAGGGTTCTAGCCAAATCCTAACTCAAGTCAAGGGGAAGGGAAATGACTTCGAGTACACAAATTTACACTATATGGAAACACGTTATTGAGCCCGTTACTCAAAACATTCACTTATCGATAACCTTGTCAAGGCATTCCCTTTCTCCCGCCCTCTTCTACGTCTAGAAGTAGGAAAGAGTCATGGACCCTCGTAGATTTCTTGGCATACAAAATGGATTCGGAAATAAGGGATACATTATCACCTTAAATCATCACTTCACACGGCCCGTACACCGTCACAAGTCTCTTTACCCGTAGGCTCCATTCGTACTATAACATTGGGAATCAAACCTACCAAGAAATCATGCATTCATTACAGAGGAGCTCGTTACTCATGAAATGGCACATAATAGAATAATGGTTACGATTTAGTGATTTCACATACAACCATAATTGTATTCAACATTTATAGGCCACACTAGCCTTTAGGCCTCTTTTGCCTTTCTTAAAAACATAATAATTACACGTGTTCTATACTAGTGTTTCACTCATTTCTATACCATTCGGTAATGGTCACACGCCTCTGCCTCTTCTGAACGAGCGTTGTCGTTTTGTCATACATCAATTTCCTAGCCGTTACTAGCTTCCACTATTTTAAACTATGCCATTTGTTTTGGGGTAAAGTTTCCTCAATCTTCCTAATTCATATTTTAACATGCATATTCTCTCATTCATACTTAACAACAATTAGATAGATATGGCATAACACAAATTTTACAAGTAAACACATATAATCACACATCACATAAAACATCATTTTTCACATAGTAGTTCACACATATTTCAAGGCATACAAGCCACTACTATCCTCTACCAAGTATCCTTGGTTAAATCACGGTCTCTCATACCATTCAATAGCACATTGGATTCTCTTTCCAAGGCTTCACGTCCCATACCAACCGACTTCCTGATTCATGAATTTTCGGTGGAATCGAGGACTACAATATTCACCCATACTTACTTTTCCATATTTTCTTATAAATATATAGCATATAACTATGTTTCTACCTCACATCACATAGAGCATAAAATTAGCTTTCCAACGCTTCAGACGGGGACCAAAACGGACTTACGGTTCAAAAGTTATGAAGAAAACAAAATCTGACATGTTGGAAAAATTCTGTGACCATGAGTCGACGCAAAATACTATGGGTCGACGTAAAATCCTGGAGGTTAACGCTCTGGTCAGCGCAAACCGACCATGAGTCGACGCATAGCTGCAGTGAGTTGACGCATAGTTGCAGATTCTGCTAAAAAATCAGTTTTCGACCGTTAAATGCCTTCCGGACCTCCGATTTCGATTCCGTAAAAAGTCCCGGTCTCAGAATTCGACACACTATGATATTTTCGCCAGAAAAAGGCCATCCAACATAATTAAAAATTAATAACAATTTCCTCAAATATGAAAAGTTTGGTTTTACAATCCAACCATACCCAAACACTTCAAATTCATACCATAACAACCAAAACACCATCAAACACACAGCCCAGTATAAACAGATGAATATACATATATATATCAATCATTCTATACCATTTATACCTCATTTTATCCGTTAGATTTCATTGATTTTCAAAATTACTCATTTTCCCCCAAAATCCAATCTAACTCAAAACTCTATAATACTACCACTAAAGTCTCTATCTAGAACCCACCTGGTAATCGAAGAGGAGGTTGAAAAATATGATGAACAATGGTGAGGATCCAAGCTTCTTCTTTTCCATTTTCCTCTTCTCTACTTTTCCTTCTCTCTTTCCACGTTTTCTTCTTTTCTTCTTCTCACCCACTTTCTATTTCTTTCTCTTTACAATTATATATATATATATATATATATAATACCAATATTATATAATATAATCCCATAGAGTAAAATATCTCCACTTGATATTTTATCGTCTAACACCAATTGATCAATTATTATAGTTACCTTAAAATCCTCTCTTGAACTAATAATTACTAATCTGTCTCTTTACCGAAATAATTGATCTCTTCAGAGTTCACTAGTTGCTCTATTGGTCCCAATTGATAATACTTTAAGTACTTAGAGGATTCCATTAATCCAATTTACCAAAGATAGAGCACATAGATACTCATTTGATCTCATCGGGTATCCAATTGAACATTTAAATAATATGGGGTATTACAGCATTATTTATAAATTAAATATTATATCTCTTTATTTCCTTTAAAAGCATTGTTAGTAATTTAATGGAGAGAAAAATATATTTTTGCTACTAATTCCCTTTAATGCACTTTAATGGAGATTTTTTTTAACATTTATAGTAAAATGATTGATACAGAATAATTATATTTAACTGTTTTTAATTGTATTATAAAATATTTATGTATACCCTACACTATAGCTCTACTTAAAGAGTCAATTACAGTTACATTTTGAAATTTAAACTATTATTAAATTTATTAATTTATTGTATTATACTAAATTATTTACTTCAAAATAAGTTATCTTAAGTTTGTGTAATACCCGTTAAATTTTGTGAACATTTTGGATAATATTATTATGATCAACTGGGTTCCGGGGTACTCTGAGCAATTATTGGATAAAGTAATTAGAGTAAACCGACGAACTCGGAAATTTGATTAGATTAATATTATTTAACTTGGAGTTTTATTAATTGGTGCATTTGAGATAATTTGGATAATTAGTAGTATTGCCAATTAATATTTTCTATGTATATTTTTTTTTCCTTGCCTTATTTGGAAAAAGATAGAAACATAGAGAAAGAAAAGGAAGAGAAGGAAAAGGAAGGGAAAAGAAGAGGAAAATTTTCACAAGAGCTCTAGAACTTGGATCATCAACCAATCTTCATCTTTTCATCTCAGCTTCAACCTCCTCATCTTGTAATCCAGGTGGGTTCTAGCTAGACTTTTTAGATTAAGGTTTTATTGAGTTTAGAGTTAGTTTGATATTGTTAGAAAATGTGGTATTTTACAATAGAATCATCACTTAATTGCTGAAATTTGATAATTGATTGTATGTTATACTGGTTGTTATGATTATAGCATGTTTTGGTGGATTTTGGATTGGAAAAATGGGATTTTGGGGTTGAATTGGATCAACCCGTAGCAGAACTTGTCTGCAAAAAAATTTTATGGATTTCACCTGTCCATACGCGTATCACACAGGGCCATACGCGTATTGAGTTGGGCAATACACGTATGGAAGTGAAGGATTTTGGGGCGTTACGCATATGGAGGAGGTAATACGCGTATGGTTTGGGCAATACGCGTATTGGAGGAAAAATGGAATTTTTAAGGGAAAACAGCCTCTGCCCATACATGTATGACCTTGGGAAATACGCGTATGGCTGGGCGAGCCAGCTTGGCAATACGCGTATGGCTTAGGGCAGTACGCGTACGGCCAGGAGGGTGCAGAATTGTGTCTTTTCGCGATACCATTTCGTGTTATGTCCATAACTTTCGACTCGTTTATCCTATGTGAGTATTCTTGGTATCGTTGTGAAGCTATGAGTATCCTCTAGCTAATGGTAGTGAGAAATATCTGATTATTGCCCGATTAAATAAATCAGAAGGAACCGTGAATGGGTGTAACGTGTAATATGTTGAATTATGTGTTTTCTATTGTGTGATCGATGCCTAATTGCCTATACTCTGATTATTAAACATGTTCGACTATATATGCATGTTAAAATATGAATTAGGTAGAGTGAGGACTTACCATAAACAATGTTGTGTGCGTAATGAAATAGTGACAATGCTCGTGCATGAAAGGCCGAGGCGTGTGTCTAGTAATCATAACCAGTTTCTTTTGCGGTGTAGTTTCATGAGACTCGAGCACCTCCTCTGAAACGTATGCACAATTACTTGGCAGGTTTGATTCCCGTTCATAGTACGAATGGAACCTAAGGGTAGAGACTTGTGATGGTTAACAGTCCATGAGAAGTGACGGTTCACGGCTAACAGGCCGATGATCCCGAATCCATTTCGTATGCCAAGTAACTTCAAGGATCCATGACTCGGGTCGTCTTCTAGATGTAGAAACGGACAAGAAAAGGGGATATCTTGGTACGGTTATTGATTTGTGAGATTCTTGAGTTAACAGGCTTAGGACGTACTTTGGTACTAGTGTGAGTTAACAGGCTCACCGATGTGGATACTTGTATAGTGTGTGTACTCAAAATCATTTTCCTTTCCCTTTTGACTTGAGTTAGGTTTATTAGAACCTTGTAGAGCTGAGAGGACTTTAAGATAGGGAACTCACTGAGATTTGATGTATCTCACCCCACTGTTGTTGTTCACATCATAGGTTCTGCAGGTTCCGCGAAGGGTAAGGACAAGGCTGTGTGACTATCCTTGCTTAGCTGTTGGTTTTGCTTCCGTTGTGGAGTCTTTTGAGATCCTTAGGGATCTAGTTCTTAGTTTTATCTTTTGAACATTTTGTTCATATAACATGCCAGTGTATTGTTTTAGGTTGCTTTGGGGCATTTTTATGTATACAGTGTTACTAGGAACTTATGTATTTCAGTACCAAACGCATTATTCATGTATGATATATGCTTTGATGTATGTATATATATGTGGGTATTATAGTTGGTATCAGAGCAGGTCGTATCCTCGACCTAGCCATGAAATAGTGTGAGTATTTTTCTTTCCGTTTCATATGTGTTGTGTTGCCATTGGTCTTACGTGTTATATTTATGGTATTGAGCCTGATCAACTTAATCCTATATGTATGACATTCAGGAACATGGCTGATGGGTGCAGAAATAACCGTGGTAGACCGAGAAACACTCCAGCAGGGACTAATCCGCCGGTTGACGAAGGGAATGCTCCGTTGTATCAATTCATGCAGCAGATGCAGCAACAACAAAATTAGTTCATGCAATAAATGGTTCAGCAGATGGCGGGTGGTCTACATCCTCCAGTGGTTGTTCCTGAGGTTGCAGGAGGAAACTTTAGGGATTTCATTCGGTTGAATCCTCTGGAATTTTAGGGAGGGTTAGACCCAGTAAAGGCTCATGAATGGATATCAGGTATGGAACGGGTTTTCCAAATAGTTCAGTGCAGTGAAGAAAACAAGCTGGTCTTTGCTTCCCACTTGTTGAAGGGTCCTGCCATGAGGTGGTGGGAAAGTGCTTCAGCCTTAATGACAATTCAAGAGGTACCGAAGGTGTGGGAACAGTTTAAGGTAATTTTTATGGAGAAATACTTTCCAAGTTCCTTGAGGTCTCAGAAGGAATTCGAGTTTCAACAATTGGGACAAGGTAACTTGACTGTGGCTTCTTATGCTGAGAAATTTGAAACTATGGCCGCTTATTCTAGACAAGCCATGTATGCTCCGGATGAGAGGTGGAAGATTGATCAGTTTCTGTTTGGTTTAAGGGCTGAAATTTCACATAGCGTGTCTCAACGGGAATTTACTACTTATGCCGAATTGTTAAGACAGTGTTATGTGGCTGAACATAGTTTGAAGAAGGTACAAATGGAAGGAGAGTTGAGTAGGATGAATCAAAGTGATCGAGGGAGACCGAATCAACAGGTTAGACCAAGGCAATAATCCTTTAAAGGGAAGCAAGCTCAGAGTTCTAGAACTAGTGTGCCTCCGGTATGTCGTATTTGTGGACGGAATCATTATGGTAGGTGCAGTTTAGAGGGAATGAGGTGTTATCAGTGTAATAAGGTGGGCCACATGGCGAAGGATTGTCCTCAGGGTAGGAATCAGACACAAGGGAAGAATACTGGCCGAGTGTATACCTTGGATGCAAGAAAAGCAAAGAATGATAACTCCTTGATTGCGGGTACGTGTTTCGTAAATGGACATCCTTGTTTTGTTTTATTTGATTGTGGGGCAACTCATTCTTTTGTGTCCACGCGTTGTGTGAAGCGACTTGGGTTGCAAGCTGTTCCTTTATTTCCTCCTATGGTGGTTACTACTGCCATGGATGAAATTGTTGAAACACCGTTGATGTGTGAAAATTGTGTTTTATCGGTGAATGAAAGAGTTTTCCAGATTGATCTTATTTGTTTGCCGCTTAAGAAAGTGGGTGTTGTACTGGGAATGGATTGGCTTTCTGCTAATTCGGTTTTTATCGGTTGCGAAGAGAAGTTAATTATTATCCCATCTACCGAGGCTACTTCGAAGGATGTGTTAACTACTATTTTAGAAGGTACGGTTGGAATGATTAATTTCTTGTTTGAGGAAGAAAAGTATGTTCTTATGATTCTTACTAAGGAGGAGAGTAGTAGCATTCCAGTTCTGAGTATTCTGGTAGTTTGCGACTTTCCTGAAGTTTTCCCCGAGGATATCACTTCTCTTCCTCCGGAGCGGGAAGTGGAATTCTCTATTGACCTGATACCGAGAACGGCTCCAATATCCGTTTCTCCGTATCAGATGGCACCACTTGAATTAAGGGAACTAAAGGATCAGTTGGAAGAACTGTTGGCTAAGCATTTTGTTCGACCCAGTGTTTCGCCCTGGGGGGCTCCAGTGTTATTGGTAAAGAAAAAGGATGGTAGAATGCGATTGTGTATTGATTACCGTCAGTTGAATAAGGTCACCATCAAGAACAAATACCCATTGCCAAGGATAGACGACCTATTAAATCAATTGAAAGGAGCCTGTGTGTTCTCGAAGATTGATTTACGGTCGGGTTATCATCAGATTCGTGTGAAGAGTTCTGATGTACCAAAGACTGCGTTCAGAACCCGTTATGGTCATTATGAATTCTTGGTGATGCCTTTTGGTGTGACAAATGCTCCGGCAGTTTTCATGGATTATATGAATCGGATATTTCAACCTTACTTGGACCAATTTGTGGTGATTTTCATTGATGATATTCTTATTTATTCTCGTGATCCTCAAGAGCACGGTGAACACCTAAGAATCGTTTTATCCATCTTGCTAGAGAAGCAACTTTTTGCTAAGTTAAGTAAGTGTGAGTTTTGGATGTCTGAGGTTAATTTCCTTGGTCATGTCATATCCCAGGGAGGTGTGGCGATCGATCCATCAAAAGTGGAAGCAGTAATTAATTGGGAGAGACCGAAGAATGTTTCTGAAGTTAGGAGTTTCTTGGGGTTAGCAGGTTACTACAGACGGTTTATCAAGGGATTTTCGCAATTGGCTTTACCATTGACAAGACTTACTAGGAAGGATTATTCGTACGAGTGGGATTCGGCTTGTGAAAGAAGTTTTAGGAGTTTGAAGGAGAGATTGACGACTGCTCCTGTTTTGGTTATTTCTGATCCTAGCAAGTCATATGAGGTATATTGTGATGCATCGAAGAAGGGTTTAGGCGGAGTGCTAATGCAGAATGGACATGTAGTGGCTTACGCTTCACGACAGTTGAAAATCCATGAATAGAATTACCCGACGCATGATTTAGAATTGGCGGCAATTGTTTTCACCTTGAAAGTGTGGCATCACTATTTGTATGGTGTATGCTTTGAGATGTTTAGTGACCACAAGAGCTTAAAGTACTTGTTTGATCAGAAAGAATTGAATATGCGTCAAAGGAGGTGGATGGAATATTTGAAGGATTATGATTTGGAACTGAAGTACCATCCGGGTAAAGCGAATAAGGTGGCGGATGCTTTAAGCAGGTAAGAGTTGCATAGTGTCGAGTTGATGATGTTAGAGTATGCCTTAATGGAAAAGTTTAGAGATCTAAATCTTCAATTTAATTGGACTCCTGATTGTGTGGTTATGGGAAATTTAAATATCATCTCTACTCTTAGGGAAGAAATCCAACAAGAGCAAGGGTTAGATGAGAAGTTACAAGAGTTGTTGACTCAACCGGGTTTTGTGCGAACTACCGACGGAGTCATTTCGTTTAACCAAAGGATTTGTGTTCCGGATAACACGGAGCTAAAATGAAGGATTTTGGAGGAAGCGCATAAGGGTACTTTTACTATACATCCTGGTGCTTCAAAGATGTATCAAGACTTAAAGAGGGACTATTGGTGGTCCGGGATGAAAAGAGATATTACGGTGTATGTGTCGGAATGTGCGGTGTGCCAACAAGTGAAGATTGAGCACCAAAGGTCGGGTGGCTTGTTGCAACCTTTAGAAATTCCGATGTGGAAATGGGATAGTATTTCGATGGACTTCGCAGTGGGATTACCTCGTGCGCAGGGTGGTTATGATTCAATTTGGGTAATTGTGGACTGGTTAACGAAATCCGAGCATTTCTTAGCTGTGAAGACTACCTACAAGGCGAGCCATCTCGCAAGGTTGTTTATTTCAGAGATAGTAAGATTGCATGGTATTCCTACTAGTATTGTTTCGGATAGAGATCCAAAATTTACTTCCAGATTTTGGAGAGCTTTTCAACAAGCCATGGGAACGAGGTTGTGTTTGAGTACGTCGAATCATCCGCAAATGGACGGTCAGACGGAACGGACCATACAGACCATGGAGGACATGTTAAGAGCTTGTGTGCTTGAAAGTGGGGGAAATTGGAGAGAACTGTTGCCGTTGATTGAATTCTCTTATAATAATAGTTATCATGCAAGTATTGGTATGGCACCTTATGAGGCGTTGTATGGTAGGAAGTGTCGAACGCCATTGTGTTGGACGGAGGTTGGCGATGATAGAATTTTGGGACCCGAGATTATTCACGAGACCACGGAAAATATTAGCATGATTCGGGAAAAGATTAAACAAGCCCAAGACCGTCAGAAAAGTTATGCGGACAACCGTAGGAGACCGTTGGAGTTTGATGAGGGTAGTCATGTATTTTTGAAGGTTACTCCGAGATTGAGATTGAAAGGACCATTTAAATCGCGAAAATTAAGTCCAAGATACGTGGGACCGTATCAGATTTTGGAAAGAATTGGTGAAGTAGCCTACCGATTAGCCTTACCGCCTTCTCTGTCAGAAATGCACGACGTGTTTCATGTGTCTCAGCTTCGGAAATTTGTTCCAGATCCTCTTCAGCCAGTTTTACCAGATACAATTGAGATAGAAGCTGATTTGATATTTGAACCTCAGCCGAGTCGTATCACAGGAAGAGAAACTAAAGTGTTAAGGAATAAAGAGATTCCTCTTGTTAAGGTCCAGTGGGACGAGACGCATCCGGGCAATGCCACTTGGGAATTGGAATCGGAAATGCGGGAGGTTTATCCTCATCTTTTCAGGTAATTATTTTAAATTCGTGGGCGAATTTCTATTTAAGGGGGGGAGGATGTAATACCCCATAAATTTTGTGAACATTTTGGATAATATTATTATGATCAACTGGGTTCCGGGGTACTCTGAGCAATTATTGGATAAAGTAATTAGAGTAAACCGATGAACTCGGAAATTTGATTAGATTAATATTATTTAACTTGGAGTTTTATTAATTGGTGCATTTGAGATAATTTGGATAATTAATAGTATTGCCAATTAATATTTTCTATGTATATTTTCTTTTCCTTGCCTTATTTGGAAAAAGATAGAAACATAGAGAAAGAAAAGGAAGAGAAGGAAATGGAAGGGAAAAGAAGAGGAAAAATTTCACAAGAGCTCTAGAACTTGGATCATCAACCAATCTTCATCTTTTCATCTCAGCTTCAACCTCCTCATCTTGTAATCCAGGTGGGTTCTAGCTAGACTCTTTAGATTAAGGTTTTATTGAGTTTAGAGTTAGTTTGATATTGTTAGAAAATGTGGAATTTTACAATAGAATCATCACTTAACTGCTGAAATTCGATAATTGATTGTATGTTATACTGGTTGTTATGATTATAGCATGTTTTGGTGTATTTTGGATTGGAAAAATGGGATTTTGGGGTTGAATTGGATCAACCCGTAGCAGAACTTGTCTGCAGAAAAATTTTCTGGGTTTCACCTGTCCATACGCGTATCACACAGGGCCATACGCGTATTGAGTTGGGCAATACGCGTATGGAAGTGAAGGATTTTGGGGCGTTACGCGTATGGAGGAGGCAATACGCGTATGGTTTGGGCAATACGCGTATTGGAGGAAAAAATGGAATTTTTAAGGGAAAACAACCTTTGCCCATACGCGTATAACCTTGGGCAATACGCGTATGGCTGGGCGAGCCAGCTTGGCAATACGCGTATGGCTTAGGGCAGTACGCGTACGGCCAGGAGGATGCAGAATTGTGTCTTTTCACGATACCATTTCGTGTTATGTCCATAACTTTCGACTCGTTTATCCTATGTGAGTATTCTTGGTATCGTTGTGAAGCTATGAGTATCCTCTAGCTAATGGTAGTGAGAAATATCTAATTATTGCCCGATTAAATAAATTGGAAGGAACCGTGAATGGGTGTAACGTGTAATATGTTGAATTATGTGTTTTCTATTGTGTGATCGATGCCTAATTGCCTATACTCTGATTATTAAACATGTTCGACTATATATGCATGTTAAAATATGAATTAGGTAGAGTGAGGACTTACCATAAACAATGTTGTGTGCGTAATGAAATAGTGACAACGCTCGTGCATGAAAGGCCGAGGCGTGTGTCTAGTAATCATAACCAGTTTCTTTTGCGGTGTAGTTTCATGAGACTCGAGCACCTCCTCTGAAACGTATGCACAATTACTTGGCAGGTTTGATTCCCGCGTATAGTACGAATGAAACCTAAGGGTAGAGACTTGTGATGGTTAACAGGCCATGAGAAGTGACGGTTCACGGCTAACAGGCCGATGATCCCGAATCCATTTCGTATGCCAAGTAACTTCAAGGATCCATGACTCGGGTCGTCTTCTAGACGTAGAAGCGGACGGGAAAAGGGGATACCTTGGTACGGTTATTGATTTGTGAGATTCTTGAGCTAACAGGCTCAAGACGTACTTTGGTACTAGTGTGAGTTAACAGGCTCACCGGTGTGGATACTTGTATAGTGTGTGTACTCAAAGTCATTTTCCTTTCCCTTTTGACTTGAGTTAGGTTTATTAGAACCTTGTAGAGCCGAGAGGACTTTAAGATAGAGAACTCACTAAGATTTGATGTATCTCACCCCACTGTTGTTGTTCACATCACAGGTTCTGCAGGTTCCGCGAAGGGTAAGGACAAGGCTGTGTGACTATCCTTGCTTAGCTGTTAGTTTTGCTTCCGTTGTGGAGTCTTTTGAGATCCTTAGGGATCTAGTTCTTAGTTTTATCTTTTGAACATTTTGTACATATAACATGCCAGTGTATTGTTTTAGGTTGCTTTGGGGCATTTTTATGTATACAGTGTTACTAGGAACTTATGTATTTCAGTACCAAACGCATTATTCATGTATGATATATGCTTTGATGTATGTATATATATATATGTGGGTATTACAGTTTGTATATAATTATTAAAATATACTTTTTTAATCAAAATTTATTTTAATTATTTTCTTTTACATTTTCATTTTACTATTAATTTTAAAATAAAAATGCCCTTTATTTAGATAGATATTTTTGTATTTTTCTATAAATTAACTTTATTAAAATAATTATTGACATCTACATCTACAGTAGAATGATGAAATTTTAATATATTTGAACATTTTTAAGATGTTAAAATAATGTGGATAAGTTTACTAATTTAGTGTGATATAAGTAATTATTACATTTGTGTGACATAATTAGTTAATAAATTCATAAATTCAAAATAGACTATATATTAAGTGAATATATTATTAATAAAATATAATGTTTATTTTTTTAATCAAAATTATTTTGAATTTCAAAATAAAACAATCTCTTATCGGATGTTTTTGTATTATTTTTCTAATTTACCTAGAAGGGATGTTTTTGTATTATTTTTCTAATTTACCTAGAAGGGATGTTTTTGTATTATTCTTTGCTTTCATATATTTAACTCAAACATTAGGCAAAAATTAAATATTTATATATAGTATAGGGTATACATAAATATTTTAAAATACAATTAAAAATAGTTAAATATAATTATTCTATATCAATTATTTCAAATATTTTATATATTTATCTATTAATTTATACCCTTAGAACACAAGTTAGCATTATTTATAAATAAAATATTATATCTCTTTATTTCCTTTAAAAGCATTGTTAGTAATTTAATGGAGAGAAAAATATATTTTTGCTACTAATTCCCTTTAATGCACTTTCATGGAGATTTTTTTTAACATTTATAGTAAAATGATTGATATAGAATAATTATATTTAACTGTTTTTAATTGTATTATAAAATATTTATGTATACCCTACACTATAGCTCTACTTAAAGAGTCAATTACGGTTACATTTTGAAATTAAAATTGTTGCTAAATGTATTAATTTATTGTATTATACTAAAATATTTACTTCAAAATAAATATATCTTAAGTTTGTATATAATTAATAAAATATACTTTTTTAATCCAAATTTATTTTTCAATTATTTTTCTTTTACATTTTCATTTTACTATTAATTTTAAAATAAAAATGCCCTTTATTTAGATAGATATATTTGTATTTTTTCTGTAAATTAAATTTATTAAAATAATTATAGACATCTACTTCTATAGTAGAATGATGAAATTTTAATATATTTGAACATTTTTAAGATGTTAAAAGAATGTGGATAAGTTTACTAATTTGGTGTGATATAATTAATTATTACATTTATGTGACATAATTAATTAATAAATTCATAAATTCAAAATAGACTATATATTAAGTGAATATATTATAAATAAAATTTAATTATTTTTTTAATCAAAATTATTTTGAATTTCAAAATAAAACAACCTCTTATCAGATGGTTTTGTATTCTTCTTCTAATTTACCTAGAAGGGATGTTTTTGTATTTTTCTTTGCTTTCATATATTTAACTTGAGTATTAGTCAAAAATTAAATATTTATATATAGTGTAGGGTATACATAAATATTTTATAATACAATTAAAAACAGCTAAATATAATTATTTTATATCAATCATTTCAAATATTTTATATATTTATCTATAAATTTATATACTTAGAACACAAGTTAGCATTATTTATAAAGTAAATATTATATCTCTTTATTTCCTTTAAAAGCATTGTTAGTAATTTAATGGAGAGAAAAATATATTGTTGCTACTAATTCCTTTTAATGCACTTTAATGAAATTTTTCTTAACATTTATAGTAAAATTATTGATACAGAATAATTATATTTAACTGTTTTTAATTGTATTATAAAATATTTATGTATACCCTACACTATAGCTCTACTTAAAGAGTCAATTACGGTTACATTTTAAAATTAAAACTGTTACTAAATTTATTAATTTATTGTATTATACAAAATTATTTACTTCAAAATAAATTATCTTAAGTTTGTATATAATTAATAAAATATACTTTTTTGATCAAAATTTATTTTAATTATTTTCTTTTACATTTTCATTTTACTATTAATTTTAAAATAAAAATGCCCTTTATTTAGATAGATATTTTTGTATTTTTCTGTAAATTAACTTTATTAAAATAATTATTGACATCTACATCTACATTAGAATGATGAAATTTTAATATATTTGAACATTTTTAAGATGTTAAAATAATGTGAATAAGTTTACTAATTTGGTGTGATATAATTAATTATTACATTTGTGTGACATAATTAGTTAATAAATCCATAAATTCAAGATAGACTATATATTAAGTGAATATATTATTAATAAAATATAATGTTTATTTTTTTAATCGTAATTATTTTGAATTTCAAAATAAAACAATTTCTTATCGGATGTTTTTGTATTATTTTTCTAATTTACCTAGAAGGGATGTTTTTGTATTATATTTTACTTTCATATATTTAACTCGAGCATTAGTCAAAAATTAAATATTTATATATAGTGTAGGGTATACATAAATATTTTATAATACAATTAAAAACAGTTAAATATAATTATTCTATATCAATCATTTCAAATATTTTATATATTTGTCTATTAATTTATACCCTTAGAACACAAGTTCACATTATTTATAAATTAAATGTTATATCTCTTTATTTCCTTGAGAAAAATATATTTTTGTTACTAACTCCCTTTAATGCACTTTAATGGAGATTTTTTTTTTTGATAAGCAATTGTATTAAAAGGAGAAAAAGGGATTCTCCATCCCGTACAAAAGACCTAACAAAAGCGATGATCAGAAAACACCCCAAAACGAGATTACAAGAAATCTAAAGGGTGATGCAACCAATCATAAATATTACATCTCTTGCGACCTATTTCTAACCATCTCCAAGATGCAGAAACTATACGGTAAAAAACCTCTTCCTCGTCCCAAACGATACCATTGAAAATAATATCATTCCTCATTATCCAAATACACCAAGAAGAGACAAACCAGAAGAAACAACTCATGTCGTCTTTCCCTTTGTGATGAAGAGCTAAAAACCATAAAAGAGCATGGTTACGTAAGTTACCCGCATCGATCGGCTGAACTCCAAGCCAATTGGAAATTTTCAGCCATAAAACTTGAATTTTCGGACAGAGAAGAAAAAGGTGTAAGGCGCCCTCTTCATCATGAGAACACATCACGCACTTCTTATCATTCAAGGAAGTGATAATACCTCTAACGGCAAGGTTAGAGCGAGTCGACAGCCTATCACGAAACAATCTCCAAACAAAAATTTGAATAGACAAAGGAACCTTAGTCTTCCAAACCACTTTCAAAATCAATCCCTCCGACTGTTGAAGTAACGAAACTTCAATAGAATCCACAACATGTCCATAGTAGGATCTCACCGAGAAGTCGTTGTTTTTGTCCAACAGCCAATCCCATTTATCCTCTTCTGAACTCAGCCTCGTACTGCCCAAGATCAATTCCTGCTTTAAATAATTCACCTCTTGCTCGTTCACAGTACCGGGATTCCAACAATTATCCAACCTCCAATGCCACTGACCATCTTGCAATGAACCAAGATCTGCAACATTACTATCTTTATTTAAGGCTGCAGCGAAGAGATTTGGAAAAGCTATATCAAGCTGCTGCGAACCGCACCAATGAGCCTTCCAAAAGGGAATCAAGCAACCATTACCAACAGCCGGTCTAATGCACTGGTTAAAACTAAAAAGGTCCCCACAAAATTTGGAATTAAGAACGTCCCTCAACCAAATCGACGCTCCTTTAGGACAACAATTCTGTTCAGAATTCAACACCCAATAACCAAGATTACCGTAACGGCTAACCAAAAGCTTATGCCATATCTCATTACCACCATTGATAAACTTTCATAACCATTTGGAAAGAAGAGATTTATTGAACAAACCTATGTGTTTTATGCCTAACCCACCCTTGTCTTTAGGTTTGCACAAAACTCTCCAATTGATCCACGGTATTTTGCTTTTATCCGCCGATCCCGACCACAAAAAGCGACGTTGAATGGCAATAATCTCTTTGATAATTTTAGCGGGAGCCTTAAAGAATGATAGATGATGAATCGGTAAATTAGCGAGAACCAAATTAATCAACGTAACCCTTCCTCCAAAAGTCATGTTCCTGCCAACCCAAGAATTGAGCCGCTCCTTCAAACAGTCTGTAATAGGTTTCCAAAACAAAGCTCTTCTATGATTGTCTCCAATAGTGATCCCCAAGAATTTTAAAGGAAAATCACCAATGTTGCAGTAAAGGAAAGCAGCAGCAGCTCTTAAAAAACCTTCATCTAAGCCTATTCCAAGCAAGCAACTTTTAGAGAAGTTGATTCGTAATCCAGAAATCATTTCAAAACCTCTTAAAATACTCTTCATAGCCCAAAGATTTTGATACCCTCCATCACAGAAAATCAACGTATCGTCCGCGAACTAAAGCAAATCGATGGATTCTCCAACAGCATAGCCAAAACCAGTGAACATATTAATAACAGAAGCTCTATTAAACATAACCGCTAAAGTTTCAGCCACCAACGTAAAAAGAAACGGATCTAACGGATCTCCCTGCTTCAACCCTCTATAAGCCTCAAAGTCCTTAGAAGGCGATCCATTAACCAAAACCGAAATGTAGCTGGTGCAAATATTACCTTCAATCCACCTAATCCAATTCGGACCAAAATTCATGGATTTGAGGACGTGAATCAAAAACTTCCAGCCGACGCAGTCATAAGCTTGAGTGAAGTCTACTTTAAACAAAAGACAAGGCTTCCTATCCCTCTTAGCCATATCAATGACCTCATTGGCTAACAGAACGCCGTCCAAAATATTACGACCCAGGATGAATGCAGTCTGAAATCTAGAGACTAACTTGGAAATCACAGCAGACAGTCTAATAGCCATAAGCTTGGAAATGACTTTGGAAACACAACTCACCAACGATATTGGCCTATAATCTCCAAAATCTTGAGGATCTTCTTGTTTAGGAATTAAAGACAAGAACGAAGAAGTAAAGATTTTAGGAAGATTACCTGTAACAGAAAAGTGCAATATGCAATTAGTAAAATCAGGACCTATGGTGTCCCAACATTCCTTAAGAAACTTAAAAGAGAAACCATCGGGACCAGGTGCTTTGTTCCCATCGCAATCAAAAACAGTTGCCCTGATTTCATCATGAGAAAACTGGACATCAAGCTTGCTACGGTCTTCGTCGGATAACTTAACACAATCAGACATATTAAACCTGGGTCTAACACCAGCATCCCTTTCAAATTTCTTCTTAAAGAACTGACGAGCAGCCTCTTTAACCATGACAGGGTCTTCCACCATTGCCCCATCAAGGCCTTGCATACAAATGTGATTCTGCCTCTTCCTGTACTTAAAAAAAGAATGGAAAAACCTACTGTTGGTATCTCCCCCCCTTGATCCAATTGTGTCTAAACTTTTGGTGTATTAAGCTTTCTTTGATCCGTAGATTACCCCAGAAATTCTCCTGATCCTCCCCCCTTCTTATTAGCTGAGATTCCGACAAATCGTCAAGGCCCCCCTCCAACAGAGCATCATAATCATTAAAACTCTTAACGTGCTTGTCAATGCAAAGGTCTAACCAACCAAAAATGTTGGTATTCCACCACTTCAACCTGTCCTTAAGAGCTCTAAGCTTTTCCTTGAAAACGAAAGTAGGAGAACCCAGGAAAGAGAACGAGTTCCACGTATCACTAACAAATTTCTTACATTCTTTATGATCAAGCCAGAAATTAAAGAAGCGGAAAGGCTTAGGACCAGAGTCACGACTGATGGGTTTAATCCACACAGGACGGTGATCAGAAATGTCCCGACTACCTACAAATTGAGCCTTAAAGTCCCAGTACTCGATAAAAGATTCATCAACAAGAAAACGATCTAATTTACTGCAAGACAAACCATTAGAATTAAACCACGAAAACCTGTTTCCGGCGAAAGGGAGATCGACCAACTCCAATTCTCTAATGAATGAGCAGAGTTCCTCACATTCTCGGGCAGACAAAGAGCTGACTCCAATCCTTTCTTCCCTGCTTTTAACAGTGTTAAAGTCTCCCCCCACAATCCATTTTCCCCCAGGGTTTCTTACTTTGAAATCAATAATATCCTCCCAAAGTTTTCGTTTTTCCCTTAAGGTACAAGGAGAGTAGATGTTGACCACAAAGAGATTGACACTGTTCCAATAGAACACCGAGCACAAAAATCAGCTTGGCCGTCCAACAAAGTTTTCTGAATTCTCCTCCTCTTGAGAGAGAGATTACACCCACGTACATTATAAGTCACAAAAATCATTGGAACGGATTGCCCACACCCTTACAAGCTGCAAGTTGATCCTTGTCCCTGTTCTCCAAATTTCTAACCACGCTCTCGAAAATCTCTTCATCTTCATCTGCTTCCAAACCCAAAAGATGGACCGACTCCCAGATTTTCCTAGGAACATTGAGTAAACCTGCTTTAAACCTTGCATTATTTCTTGCTACATCTGACTCATCTATAGAATACGAAGCTTCAGTAGGAAAATCATGCTCGACTTCCTCTTTAACAGGTTGAAGAGAAAGATTACATAATTTGTTTGTTGTGCAACGCTTCTTATTCACAGATAAACCACGCTTGGATGGGCCAGAACCACCTGTAGTGTTTAAGAGAGTGGAATAGAAAGAGGGCTCGAAAGGGATTTGCAACCTATCGTAGAAGTCAACGATGGCTTTCTTCTTTCTGTTTTTGGGTTCATCAATATGACCAACTTTAACATCTACACTGGCAACTATTGGGCCCAATTCAGAAGAATTCACACCCCCTGTTTTCATCACACCACTGATAGAGCCCAAAACCACAGTGGGACCCAACTCCAAACATGCCCCATTCTTAAAAGCCAAATTCAAAATATCCTCGGCAACTGGAATCTCTGCATCAGCTGTCGCAGTCACTGCAGGGATAGGTAGGTCCACCACATCCATGTTGACCTTTACCACATCAGACGTCTCAACCAAACCTTTTACACTTTCCACCTCTCTGACACCTAAAGAATTACTAACATAGGATTGTGAAATATCACTGCTTCTACCGTCTACGTCAGAAAAAGCTTCTCTCTCCCTACTTCTATGCGTCACTCTAGAGACTATAGAACTAGTAGGGCTAGAAACACTTTTGTCATCTTCGATGCCATTAGACCATGAGCTGATACTATCATCTTCCTCTGAGAACAAAGAACCAGATGATTTATCCGCCACGTCTTCCATCCATTCCTTGCCTCTGAAAGGTTTTGAAAAGTCCTCCATGATCCTCACTACGAACTTGACACCGTTAATCTCCAGTTCAAGGGCCTCATTTAAGAACTCGCACTTATCAGTTTTAATAAGAAATCTAGCCTCATCAAAACTAGTGTTCTTCGAAGGGTCAGGGTCACATAAAATAAACTGACCAAAATGCTTAGAAATGCTGGCAAAAGAATCAGGATTCCAAGCAAAACAAGGGAGTCCCACGCACTTTACCCAAGCAAATCTTTTACTATCCACAACATCAATGCTCCAAGGTACTATCTTGACAAACCATCTATCACACCACTCCTTGGCATCTAAAACGAAATCTTTCACCGCGCCTAACTTATCAGATTCAAGCAAACATAAATCTGCACCTAACGGAGTTTAATGGAGATTGTTTTTAACATAAAATGATTGATACAGAATAATTATATTTAACTGTTTTTAATTGTATTATAAAATATTTATGTATACCCTACTCTATAGCTCTACTTAAAGAGTCAAATACGGTTACAATTTGAAATTAAAACTGTTGCTAAATTTATTAATTTGTTGTATTATACTAAAATATTTACTTCAAAATAAATATATCTTAAGTTTGTATATAATTAATAAAATATACTTTTTTAATCCAAATTTATTTTTCAATTATTTTCTTTTACATTTTCATTTTACTATAAATTTTAAAATAAAATTGTCCTTTATTTAGATAGACATATTTGTATTTTTTGTGTAAATTAACTTTATTAAAATCATTATAGACATCTACATCTACAGTAGAATGATGAAATTTTAATATATTTGAACATTTTTAAGATGTTAAAATAATGTGGATAAGTTTACTAATTTGGTGTGATATAATTAATTATTACATTTGTGTGACATAATTAGTTAATTAATTCATAAATTCAAAACAGACTATATATCAAGTGAATATATTATTAATAAAATATAATGTTTATTATTTTAATCAAAATTATTTTGAATTTCAAAATAAAACAACCTCTTATCGGATATTTTTGTATTCTTTTTCTAATTTAACTAGAATGGTTGTTTTTGTATTTTTCTTTGCTTTCATAAATTTAACTCGAGTATTAGTCAAAAATTAAATATTTATATATAGTGTAGGGTATACATAAATATTTTATAATACAATTAAAATGGTTAAATATAATTATTCTATATCAATCATTTCAAATATTTTATATATTTATCTATTAATTTATACCCTTAGAACACAAGTTAGCATTATTTATAAATTAAATATTATATCTCTTTATTTCCTTTAAAAGCATTGTTAGTAATTTAATGTAGAGAAAAATATATTTTTCCTACTAATTCCCTTTAATTCACTTTAATGGATATTTTTTTTAACATTTATAGTAAAATGATTGATATAGAATAATTTTATTTAACTGTTTTTAATTGTATTATAAAATATTTATGTATACCCTACACTATAACTCTACTTAAAGAGTCAACTACAATTACATTTTGAAATTAAAATTGTTACTAAATTTATTAATTTATTGTATTATACTAAATTATTTACTTCAAAATAAATATATCTTACGTTTGCATATAATTAATAAAATATACTTTTTTAAACAAAATTTATTTTTTAATTATTTTCTTTTACATTTTCATTTTACTATTAATTTTAAAATAAAAATGCCCTTTATTTAGATAGATATTTTTGTATTTTTCTGTAAATTAACTTTATTAAAATAATTATTGACATCTACATCTACATTAGAATGATGAAATTTTAATATATTTGAACATTTTTAAGATGTTAAAATAATGTGGATAAGTTTACTAATTTGGTGAGATATAATTAATTATTACATTTGTGTGACATAATTAGTTAATAAATTCATAAATTCAAAAGAGACTATATATTAAGTGAATATATTATTAATAAAATATAATATTTATTTTTTTAGTCAAAATTATTTTGAATTTCAAAATAAAACAATCTCTTATCGGATGTTTTTGTATTCTTTTTATAATTTACCTAGAAGGGACGTTTTTGTATTTTTCTTTGCTTTCAAATATTTAACTCAAGCATTAGTCATCATTTAAATATTTATATATAGTGTAAGGTATACATAAATATTTTATAATACAATTAAAAACAGTTAAGTATAATTATTCTATATAAATCATTTCAAATATTTTATATATTTATCTATTAATTTATACCCTTAGAACACAGGTTAGCATTATTTATAAATTAAATATTATATCTATTTATTTCCTTTAAAAGCATTGTTAGTAATTTAATGGAGAGAAAAATATATCTTTCCTACTAATTCCCTTTAATGCACTTTAATGGATATTTTTTTTAACATTTATAGTAAAATGTTTGATATAGAATAATTATATTTAACTAATTTTAATTGTATTATAAAATATTTTTGTATACCCTACACTATAGCTCTACTTAAAGCGTCAATTACTGTTACATTTTGAAATTAAAATTGTTACTAAATTTATTAATTTATTGTATTATACTAAATTATTTACTTCAATATAAATCTATCTTAAGTTTGTATATAATTAATGAAATATACTTTTTTGATCAAAATTTATTTTAATTATTTTCTTTTACATTTTCATTTTAGTATTAATTTTAAAATAAAAATGCCCTTTATTTATATAGATATTTTGGTATTTTTCTGTAAATTAACTTTATTAAAATAATTATTGACATCTACATCTACATTAGAATGCTGAAATTTTAATATATTTGAAAATTTTTAAGATATTAAAATAATGTGGATAAGTGTAACACCCACATATAAAATCCATACATCAAAGCATAAATTATATATATGAATCCAATTATTTGGTATTGAAATACAATAAGTTCCTAATTAACACATTATACACATAAATGCCTCTAATACAACACAAAAGCTAAGGCATTACATATACAAGATGTTCCAACATGATAAAAACTAAGAACTAGATCAATGCAATGATCTCAAAATAGAACGTCATAGCGGAAGCCATGCCATCTCAAAAACTACGAACCGGAAGGAAAAGTCAAACCACTTTATCCTTACCCGTCGCCGAACCTGCAGGACCTGTGATGTAAACAACAACAGTGGGGTGAGATACATCAAATCTCAGTGAGTTCCATATCTTATGGGTTCTCTCGGATTATTTATGGTTCTAACAATCCTAACTCAAGTCCGGGGAAGGGAAGTGACTTTGAGCACACACACACTATATGGAAAACATGCTATGAGTTCATCAACCCACAATATCACTAATCGATAACCATACCAAGGTACTTCCTATTCCCGTCCGCTTCTACGTCTAGAAGGCGATCCGAGTCATAAGTCCTTGTAATCTACTTGACATACGAATGGATTCGGGTTCTACGGGCCTTATACCGTTATGAACGGTCGCTTCTCACGGGCCTTATACCGTCACAAGCCTACGCTCCATGGGCGCCATTCGTACAGCACGGGGAATCAAACCTGCCAAGTAGTTGTGCATCCATTTCAGAGGAGTCCGAGACTCATGAAACTACACTCAAATAATTAATAATCCGGTTACGATTACGTGATCATACACAACACCACGATTGTATTCGACAATCACAGGCTATAATGCCTCTCGGCCTCACATGCCGGTTCAAATCCACAAAGGTTAACCACATGTTCCATACTAGTGTTTCCAACTTCTAAATTCTCCTATAGTTCATAAGGGTTTTCCTCACTCTTACTATTTTCCTTTTTATCTTTCATGCATTTCCAATCACAACATATTCACAACATAAAAAGAATAGTTAAACACAATTTAAAACATAGTTTACATAAATTTATCAAATGATTTCCACTTCGGGTTCCTCCGATTATTTAATCGGGCAATCAAAACGACAATGCCTTATCGTCATCATAAAGGTCATTTCTCCAGCTTTCTAATGATATGCTGAACATTCAAAACGGACCACCGGATCAAAAGATATGGCGAAAACAAGTTATAAAAATAACACAGCTCGCCCCAGGTTCGCTAGGCGAACGAGCTGGCGAGCCTTCGCCTTCGCCTTCGCTAGGCGAGCAAGCTGGCGAGTAATTAAACAGAAAACTCCCAGACCCAAAACACCATAAGTTCGCTAGGCGAACGTCTGGCGAACCTTCGCCTTCACCTTCGCTAAGCGAAAGTGCCAGCGAACACCTAGGCAGTAAGTTCCCATATTCAAAACACACTAAGTTCGCTAGGCGAACATGCCAGCGAACCTTCGCTAGGCGAACGTTCGGGTTCGCTATGCGAACCCTCGATTGCTGTTCGCTGGGCTTCGCCCCAGGTTCGCTAGGCGAACCCTGCGAACCAGAACTTCTCCCAGGTGCTGTAACTCCATCAAATCCACATTTCTCCATCAAAACATTACCCAACATCCCACAACAGTCAAAACATAAAGCAAACATGATAACAAGCCTATAACAACATTTATAGCAAGATTCAACCATAAAATTCCATATTTCCATAATCTAACCTAAATCCAAAAACTCTCTAGAGCTCTCTAACAATGGTACTAACTAGAACCCACCTTGAGATAGAGCAAGATGAAGATGATTGAGAAGTTGGGATGAAGATTGGATGATGTTCTTGAGCTTTTCTTCAAATTTCCTCTTCTCCTCTTTTTCTCTCCTTCCTTTCCTTTCTTCCTTCTTTCTTTCCTCTAACTTTCTCTATGTCTTTCTATCTTTGGCAAATGGAAGGAAAAGAAATATAGCAACTTAGTATTAGAAATAATACTACTAATTGTCCAAAAAGTCTCTCAAGTCCAAATTAAATAAATGTCTCCGAAACAAATAATATTTATTGGATCAATTCTAAGTACCGAAGTTACTCTAATTATTTTATCAAATAATTTCTCAGAGCAACCGGACTCAATTAATCACAATGCAATATTATTCGGTGCCATAAAATACGGGGTATTACAATAAGTTTACTAATTTGGTGTGATATAATTAATTATTACATTTGTGTGACATAATTAGTTAATAAATTCATAAATTCAAAATAGACTATATATTAAGTTTATATATTATTAATAAAATATAATGTTTATTTTTTTAATCAAAATTATTTTGAATTTCAAAATAAAACAATCTCTTATCGGATGTTTTTGTATTATTTTTCTAATTTACATAGAAGGGATGTTTTTATATTTTTCTTTGCTTTCGTATATTTAACTCGAGCATTAGTCAAAAATTAAATATTTATATATAGTGTAGGGTATACATAAATATTTTATAATACAATTAAAAACAGTTAAATATAATTATTTTATATCAATCATTTCAGATATTTTATATATTTATCTATTAATTTATAACCTAAGAACACAAGTTAGCATTATTTATAAATTAAATATTATATCTATTTATTTCCTTTAAAAGCATTTTTATTAATTTAATGGAGAGAAAAATATATTTTTACTACTAATTTCCTTTAATGCACTTTAATGTAGATTTTTTAAAACATTTATGGTAAAATGATTGATATAGAATAATTTTATTTAACTGTTTTTAATTGTATTATAAAATATTTATGTATACCCTACACTATAGCTCTACTTAAAGAGTCAACTACGGTTACATTTTGAAATTAAAACTGTTACTAAATTTATTAATTTATTGTATTATACTAAATTATTTACTTCAAAATAAATATATCTTAAGTTTGTATATAATTAAAAAAATATACTTTTTTAAACAAAATTTATTTTTTAATTATTTTCTTTTACATTTTCATTTTACTATTAATTTTAAAATAAAAATGCCCTTTATTTAGATAGATATTTTTTTATTTTTCTGTAAATTAACTTTATTAAAATAATTATTGACATCTACATCTACATTAGAATGATGAAATTTTAATATATTTGAACATTTTTAAGTTGTTAAAATAATGTGGATAAGTTTACTAATTTGGTGTGATATAATTAATTATTACATTTATGTGACATAATTAGTTAATAAATTCATAAATTCAAAATAGACTATATATTAAGTGAATATATTATTAATAAAATATAATATTTATTTTTTTAGTCAAAAATTATTTTGAATTTCAAAATAAAACAATCTCTTATCGGATGTTTTTAGTATTCTTTTTATAATTTACCTAGAAGGGATGTTTTTGTATTTTTCTTTGCTTTCATATATTTAACTCGAGCATTAGTCATAATTTAAATATTTATATATAGTGTAAGGTATACATAAATATTTTATAATACAATTAAAAACAGTTAAGTATAATTATTCTATATCAATCATTTCAAATATTTTATATATTTATCTATTAATTTATACCCTTAGAACACAAGTTAGCATTATTTATAAATTAAATATTATATCTCTTTATTTCCTTTAAAAGCATTGTTAGTAATTTAATGGAGAGAAAAATATATTTTTGCTACTAATTCCCTTTAATGCACTTTAATGGAGATTTTTTTTAACATTTATAGTAAAATGATTGATATAGAATAATTTTATTTAACTGTTTTTAATTGTATTATAAAATATTTATGTATACCCTACACTATAGCTCTACTTAAAGAGTCAACTTCGGTTACATTTTGAAATTAAAACTGTTACTAAATTTATTAATTTATTGTGTTATACTAAATTATTTACTTCAAAATAAATATATCTTAAGTTTGTATATAATTAATAAAATATACTTTTTTAAACAAGATTTAATTTTTAATTATTTTCTTTTACATTTTCATTTTACCAGTGTTTTAAAAACAGGACCGGTCATCAAACCGGTGAGGGTACTGGGTCACTGGTTTATCGGTCGAACCACTGGGTCATTGGTCGAACCACATGACCAAACCGGATTAAACTGGATTACTCGGTTGAATAAACCTGTCATTATAATAGGTATAAAACCGGTAAAACCGGTCGAACCGGATGATTCAGTCTCTAAAAAATATAACTAGCACTTAAATTTTTTGAAAATATCATATCATAAATTCATAGGTTCATAATTTAAATTCAAATTTTAAACAGAGTCTAATTGTAAATTTTAAACAGAGTCAAAATTAAATAGAGTTTGATTTAAATTCATAGTTTTAATGTTAATAGAAAATCAGTTTTAATGTTAATAATTAAAACAATACCAATATTAACATTATTCTAAATAATAAAATTTTCAAGTCTATATAGATATATATAATAGAAATCAGTTAAGTCTAAAATTATATTATATTTAGTTTTTTAATCTGTGTTCTTAAATTTCTATACAAATATTTGTATGATGGTTTGTCAATCAATATAAATACAAAATAGTAAAAATAATTTTGTGGATATTACGAAACTTAATTTGTGTATCATTTGAATCAAATGAGTGATCACTATTATTCTTGGAGAAAAGTTCATATGTATTTGAGTAAAAAAAAATTTTAAAAAAAATTATAAAATAAAATAAAATAAAAAATAAAAAAAAAATTTAAAAATAAGCAGTTGAACCGCCGGTTTTCCCGGTTCACACCGGTTCCCACCGGTTCGAAGACATGGCCGATCGAGTAAGTGAACCCGGCCGGTTACCTGGCCGGTTCCCGGTCATACCGGTCCGACCGGCCGGTCTTTAAAACTATGCATTTTACTATTAATTTTAAAATAAAAATTCCCTTTATTTAGATACATATTTTTGTATTTTTCTGTGAATTAACTTTATTAAAATAATTATTGACATCTACATCTACATTAGAATGATGAAATTTTAATATATTTGAACATTTTTAAGATGTTAAAATAATGTGGATAAGTTTACTAATTTGGTGTGATATAATTAATTATTACATTTGTGTGACATAATTAGTTAAAAAATTCATAAATTCAAAATAGACTATATATGAAGTGAATATACATTACTAATAAAATATAATATTTATTTTTTTAGTCAAAATTATTTTGAATTTCAAAATAAAACTGTAACACCCATATATAACAACATACATCAAAGCATATATATTATACATGAATCCAAGTATTTGGTACTGAAATACCATAAGTTCCTAGTTAACACATTATATACATTAAATGCCCTAAATACAAAGTTCTAAAGTCTACGGCATAACATATACAAGATGTCCCAAAATGCACTAAGAACTAGATCAATACAATGAATCTCAAAATAAAATGCCATAGCGGAAACCATGCCATCTCAAAAGCTATGATCCGTAAGGAAAAGTCAAACCACTTTGTCCTTACCCTTCGCCGAACCTGTAGTACCTGTGATGTAAACAACAACAGTGGGGTGAGATACATCAAAGCTCGCTATCTTATAGTCCTCTCGGCTTTACAAGGTTCTAACAAGCCTAACTCAAGTCAAAAGGGAAGGGGAGTGACTGTGAGTACACACACTATATGAAACATGTCATGAGTTCATCAACTCACAATACCACTAATCGGTAACCACACCAAGGCATCCCCTGTTCCAGTCCGCTTCTACGTCTAGAAGTCGACCCGAGTCATGGATCCTGGTAACCTACTTGACATACAAATGGATTCGGGTTCTACGGGCCATTAACCGTTATGAACCGTCACTTCACACGGGCCATTAACCATCACAAGCATACGCTCCCAGAGCGCCATTCGTACTGCACGCGGGAATCAAACCTGCCAAGTAGTTATGCACATGTTTCAGAGGAGCTCGAGACCCATGAAACACACTCACAAGATAACCGGTTACGATTACGTGATCTCACACACAAACGTGATTGTATTCGACAATCACAAGGCCATGACGCCTTATCACAACCACAAAGGTTAACACACATGTTCCATACTAGTGTTTATTCATTCTATGACATTAGTATCTGACACACGCCTCAGCACCGTATGCACGATCGTTGTCACTATGTCATTTCACACTTTCCGACAATGTTTACGGTAATAATTCTCACTCTACCTATTTCGTATTTTAACATGCATATACACTTACAATCATGTTACATAACAATAGGATAGGCAAGACATGTCATAATTGCATAGTAGAATAATGTATAACAATTAAAACATAATTATATCACTTTTGGAACTTTCCCGATTATTTAATCGGTCGGTAAAGTCGACATATTTCCTCTCCATTGCATAGAATATTTCCTCGACTTTACGTCGATATAAAGAATGATCGAAACCAATAAACGAGTCAAAAGTTATGAATTTCTCGCTAAAGGAAGAAATTTCAACTCCCAGGTCGGCGCGCTGAGCGCGCCCCTGACCGCGCTGAGCGCGGTTCTCCCTGACTTGAGGGGTTGCAGATTTTCTTGAGCGGGCTACTGCGCGCTGAGCGGGCTCTGCGATTTCCAGAAAAATAAAACTCTTAACAGAGCTTTACCCAACCTGCAACAATATCTCCACAACATACTCAACAACCCATCGAGGTATAATATCACGGTTCTATTACGGTTTAACCGATAAACTTCATACAATATGATTTTTCAACATTTATCACATAATTTCCACTAAAACCCTAACATTCCAAATAACATAAACCAATCCAAACATTCATAACGATTATCGGTAAATGATTCCACACCAGTATAGATTATACTACGCAATTTATAACTCATTTCAACCGCTAGATTCCTCGATTTTCCACAAAATCCCATTTTTCTCCCAAACCTAACACAACCCCCAAAAACCTCAAGAAAATCTACACTAAGGTTTCTATCTAGAACCCACCTGGATTAGAAGTTGAAGATGAAGGAGATGAGATGATTTCATGAAGGATTGATGATGATCTTAGCTCTTGAACTTTTCTTTAAGTTTTCCTCTTCTCCACTTTTCTCTCCTTCCTTTCCTTTCTTTCTTCTTTCTTTCCTTTTCCTTTTCTCTTTCTATCTTTTTCTTTTGTTTGGCAAATGGGAGAAAAAGGAAACATATAGTAAACTATCGTTAATAAATAATACTACTAAATATCCAAAAAGTCTCTTAAGTCCAAATTAGTAAAATACCTCAGAGTCAGATAATATTAATTGGATTTATTCTAAGTTCCACAGTTATTCTAATTATTTTGTCAAATAATTTCTCAGAGTACACTGGGCTTAGTCGATCACAATATAATATTATCCGGAGTAATAAAATACGGGGTATTACATCTGTTAGTTCTTGGATTGGTTGGAATTTTGGTAAAACAAAGTATGTTCAATGTTGATGTCAAGGTGGTGATGTTGCAACGTTGAGTCTTAACACTGGGCTGTGTTAAGTATTTAAATTGCTGAAGTTGGATGTCTGATGTCACATGGCGATGTTGTGACATTAGATCCGCATAATTAATAACATCAGATTGTGATGTTGTTAGGGTTTGCGTGTTAGCTGGAATTGTGGAGAGCAAGTTGTCTCATTGGATGCGAATATCTTGGGATAGATATTTTCTGCTGCATAGGAGATCTGGTGCAGATTTGTAGGAGATTTAAAAGGTTGAAAATTTAAAAAGATTTTAGGAGAAAATCTGTTTTAAATATTCAGTTTTAAATAACAATTCAGGTCAGATATTTTAGCAGGTCCAAAACCAATTCAGGGAGCTATATAAAGCGCACAAGACCAAAGGAAAAAGTGACAGAAATACAGAGAGAAGATCAAGAGCATAGGCTGAGTGTCTTGAGTATTTTGTACGAGTATTATATGCAGAATTCTAGGCTGAATTGCTGAGTCGTTTTCTGTCCTCTCTTAGAAGCTGTGAAGCAGTAGAGAGTTGTTACTTGATCAAAATTGTGAAGTAAGATCAAGGTTGCTCAAAGAGGTTGTTCCTTGAGTATTGTTTTAGGGATTGAGTAGTGTTCTCTGATCTAAGTGGTTTCTTAGGTAGAAAGTCACTAGTAGGAATTAAGTTTAGGAGATTGTCAACTGGGTTGTTGAGTCTGTAAATTAATTCTACAAGTAGTGAATTTCATCCCTGGCTTGGTAGCCCCTAGACGTAGGTAGTTAGACCGAACTGGGTGAACAATTCCTTGTGTTGATTTGTTGCTGTTATTGCTGTCCATTGTGCAGAGTGTGTTGTTGTGACATTGCACCTTAACATCACATGTCTGATACCAGAATTTCAATTGGTATCAGAGCAGGCATCCTGTCTGTCTCTGGGTGAGATCTAGGGAAGTTACTTTCTGGTGTAAAGATGGACAAAGAAGTTGGAGGATTCGTCAACAGACCCTCTATTTTGGATGGATCCAATTATGACTATTGGAAGCCAAGGATGACTACTTTCTTAAAATCCTTGGACAACAGGACATGGAAGGCCATTATTAAAGAGTGGAAAGCACCTGTTGTGTGTGAAAAAGATGATGCTGGAAAAGATAAAGAAGGCACCTCTAAGCCAAAGCCTGAAGAAGAGTGGACCAAGGAAGAAGATGAGCTTACCCTTGGAAATTCCAAAGCTCTAAATACAATCTTCAATGGAATGGATAAGAATATTTTCAGGTTAATCAATACCTGTGAAGTTGCTAAGGAAGCGTGGGATATTTTGAAGGCCACTCATGAAGGTACATCTAGAGTTAAAATGTCAAGACTTCAGATTCTAACATCAAAATTTGAAAGTCTGAAGATGAAGGAAGATAAGACTATTCATGACTTCCACATGAATGTTCTGGAGCTGGCTAATGCATCCAGTGCTCTTGGTGAGAAAATGTCAGATGAAAAGCTTGTAAGGAAGATTCTTAGGTCCCTTCCTAAGAAGTATAAGATGAAGGTAACTGCCATTGAAGAATCACAAGACATCAGCAAGATGAGAGTTGATGAGCTCATTGGATCTCTTCAAACTTTTGAGCTAGGGTTGAATGAGGAAGAACCAGAAAATAAGCCAAAGAGTATAGCCTTGGTGTCAAATGATCAAGAAGAAAAAGGAAAGAGTTCTGAATCCCAGGAGGATCTATCTCAGACCATAGTTATGTTGGGAAGACAGTTCAACAAAGTGTTCAAGAGAATGAATAATAACTTCAGGCCTAATGTCAAGAACATATCTTCTGACACCAGCAAGTCAAAAGAGAAGGATGAAGAGAAAACTGCCCAAGATAAAGGAGTTCAGTGCTTTGAGTGTGAAGGGTATGGACATGTCAAAAAAGAGTGTCCCGCCTTCTTGAAAAAGCAGAAGAAGGGCATGACAGTTTCCTGGTCTGACTCTGATAGTGAAAGTGAAGGTGAGTCAGCAAAGCATGTTAGAGCTTTAACAGGAACTGTTGTTTCTGATGATGATTCTAGTGATGGAGAAATAACGTATGAGGAGTTGGCATCTACTTATCAAGAGCTATGTTTAAAAAGTACTGAGATTTATCAAGAAAACAAGTGCCACAAGCAACAGATTGCTCAGCTTGAGAATGAAAAAGCTGATCTGGAAAATGAAGTTGTACTAGTTAAAGCTCACCTTGATCAGATGACCAAGTCTGTTAGGATGCTGAGCTGTGGGACAGACACACTTGATAAGAACCTTCAGACAGAAAAGGTTGCTGGTGATAAGTCTGGTATAGGATATGTGGCAAGCACTTCAGGAGCAAAGGAGGAGGTGTCTCAACCAATGTCTCAAACAAAGAGACAGGATCCTACCCCTAAGAGGGTTGTTCAACCTCAGAATGTTGAGAAAAGGAATGGTCCCCATCAGAGGAAGATACAGCCTTAAGGAGCTAGTCAGTATATGCCTCCCCAATATCACAAGAGCATGCAAGCTACAAGGTTCAAACATAACATGTCTCATCAGATGTCTCAACATCAGGAAAACTGGTATGGATATGGATTCAACAATGCTGTGCCTCATTACTATGGAAGAAGGAAGCCTCATCACCATAGGAGATAACCTAGAAGACAGCATCCTCAGTACAGAAGAAGACATTCCAACTATGGAAGAAGGAGACAACATTATGGGTGGCAGCCACAGCATTATCATCAAAGTGGCAAAAGATTTAACCACTTTAGAGATGACAGAGTAAGATGCTTCTATTGTGGCAGGGTTGGACATATGCAGTCCTCGTGCTTCAAGCTCCATGGTTATCCAAATTCTGTTCCTCAAACCATACAGAAGGAGGTCAGACCTAAAGTTGCTAAACAATGGGTTCCTAAGGAGAAGGTGAAATGTCTTTTAGCCCACACCTCAGATAGTCGGGTTGATGAGGATACATGGTACTTTGACAGTGGATGTTCAAAGCATATGACTGGATTCAGAACTCTGATAGTTGAAGTTATTCATTGTCCCTCTCATGAGGTTATGTTTGGCAATGGTGAAAAAGGTGTAGCTGCAGGAGTTGGAAAAGTGAAAGGTGATGGTAGACCTGAACTGGACAATGTTCTGTTTGTCAATGGTTTAAATGCAAATTTGATCAGCATAAGCCAATTGTGTGATGAAGGGTACAAAGTTAACTACACTAAAGATGAGTGTGTGGTTTCTGATGAGCATAATCAGGTTGTTATGAAGGGTGCCAGAACCAAAGATAACTGCTATCAGTGGATTTCCCTTGAAGGTAATTCAACTAATGATGCTCAAGTTGATGTTATAACATCAGACTATGACGTCAGGATGCTGAAAGGTCACTCAGAGTTAATGAGTTCTGATGTGAAATTTTTTAAATTTTTAAAAGGAAAGTCTTTATGGAGGGAGAAAATTAGTAATTGGTCTTTAAGAGGTACTCAAAATCAGGCGCCTTACCACATTGATTCTATATCAAGATTCATCAAAGGGTTCTCGTCTCAACGGTTCATCTCCCTCAACGGAATAGAAAAATCTTCTCTAAACCTAGTCTGTTACAAAGGAACGATGTTTTCCCCATCCAAGAACTCTGATTCTCAAAGACCTGCGTATGTACGAACTAGGGTTTCTTCGGAAAAAGAACTTGGTGACAAAGAACACATTCCTATGGCACTTCCAGACTCAGGTAACTCTAAACATTCAACCAAGCTGAATAAAACTGAAACTAGGTCATCATCCTCTCAAGCTATTGAGGAGAAGTATGATGTGGACATGCATTTGGAGCAGATTGCCACCAAAATTCTTGAGAAGGGAATACGGGTGAAAGGGATTTCTGTCCCATTAAGGCAAATGCCTGCTGAACAGGTGGACTCTCAAAGTGAGGACACAAATGTTCAAAGACTGGTCTTGACGGTGATTCGAGATGCTGAAAGTGGTAATAAAGAAGAAGATCTTAAAGATACTGATGATGTCAAAACATCGTCCCCTTGGAATGAAAGTCACAGGTGTAAAGGGAAGGATCAGGTTGAGGTTATAGATGTTGAGGACTCATCTGATAGTGAGGATAGGAAAGGGAAAGGAGTGGAGTCCCTTCCTAATGAAGATATGGTCATGGATAAGAAAAGGACTTCAGTTGCAGACTCTCCCAAGTCGTGGAGCAAAGTTGCCAGGTCTGGCAAGAAGAGGAGAATCAGGAAAGAATCAGATTCAGAGTGTGATGTTCAAGACACCAACCCGGTGATAAAAGGAGCTGCTGATCAAGTACCTGATAACATCTCATTTCACTGTGCCAAAAGTGCATCCATGTGGAACTGTGTGAGCCAACGACGGATAGCTCTGGAAAGAGAGCTAGTAGGTGATGATTTAGAGTCTACTGGAATTGTAGATCTAATTAATTTTGCTGGTCTCATAAGGACTGTGTCAGGATTGTCTAGTTGCTATGATAGACTGGTCATAGAATTTATAGTGAATATCCCTGAGTCTATTGATAACAGCAAAAGCCCAACCTTTAGAAGAGTTACTGTCAGGGGTAAGTGTGTCTGGTTCTCTCCTAAGGTGATCAATGCCTACTGAGGATGAAGTTGAGGAAGATGTCCATGACATCACACCAGTCAGAAAGACCATTTTAAAGAGACTCTCTGATAAGGTCCCTGAAGTGCCAGTGGACAACATATCCTTTCATTATGCTAGCAGTGCTCCCTTGTGGAAATTTGTATGCCAAAGGAGATTAGCTCTGGAAAGGGAGCTTGGAAAGGATGTCTTGGAGATGAAAGAAATTATGGACCTCATTCATGTTGCTGGACTGCTGAAGACTGTGACCAGATTCTCTAAGTGCTATAGTGGTCTTGTTAAGGAATTTGTTGTCAACATCCCCATAGACATTTCTGACAATAGAAGTGTGAACTACATGAAGGTGTTTGTGAGGGGGCAGTGTATTGACTTCTCTCCTAGTACCATCAATAAATATCTGGGAAGAGATGAGCAAGAGGAGTGTGAGCTGGAGGTGACTGATAATGAAGTGTGTAGAGAAATCACTGCCACTCAAGTTAAGGTGTGGCCACTGAAAAATAAATTGACAGCTAGCAAACTCAGTATCAAGTATGCTATTTTGCACAGAATTGGTGCTGCTAACTGGGTACCTACTAATCACAAAACCACCATAACTGTGGGATTAGGAAGGTTCATCTATGCTGTGGGGAAAAAGGTCAAGTTCAACTATGGAAGCTATATATTTGATCAAGTGGTGAAGCATGGTGCCACCAATGCTATCAAAATTCCTATATCATTCCCTTCCCTTATCTGTGGAATGATCTTAGATCAACATCCTGGAATCTTAACCAGTACAGAGGTAGCATGTAAGAGGGAGTCAGCTTTATCTTTGCATCCCAGACTGTTTGCTGGGAGTCATGTTCCAGAAATTGTTACAACATCAAGTTCTAGGGTTAGGAAGGTCAGTACAAAAACTGAGCTGATTGAAGAATTAAAGGCAACCTACAAGGATCTTGATATGGTTATCAGTACCAGCACTGTCAGGAAAATGAAGATTGAGCAAATGATCAAAGACTTGCAACAGGGGGAAGATAATGGGAATGGCGATACTGAGGATTCCGGGTCAGATGAAGGTGATGAAGATGCTGATGGTACCAGCTCGGATGAGGACTAACTTCCATCTGCTGTTAGATAATAGTTTAGTTTTTTTGTTTTTGCACTTAATATGCTGGCTATGTAAGTTGAATATTGTGTTGTTATATGCACCTGTTTATGTTTTTCTTTCTATGATTTGTTTTGCCTGGTTGCTATCTGTAAGGCTAACAATGAGAGCTAGGGAGTACTGACTGTAGTTAATAGGGCTTCCGATTGAAGCTTGTCTAATTGTGGCTGAAAAGGGGGAGAAGTAGCCAAAGAAAGAAAGAAAGCCAAAAGTTTCAAAATGCTGTCAAATGCTGTCAAAAGAGTTGTTGTGTTGTCAAAAGAATATGCAGATATTAAGGGGAGTAATTGCTGAACAGCTGCGTTGCTGGTTCATGATTGAGGGGGAGCAACATTGTTGAAAATTGTTGTTGTTGAAGATGGTGCTGCAGCAGAGTTTTTGTGAAGCAAAGTCCATAATGAAGCTTTTATGATGCGGCTGCTGCTAGATGCTGAAGTGAATTGAAGATGCAAATGTTGAATTGTGTGCAGCTGATTGAAGATTGTAGCTATTTTGATGCTGCTGCTTGGAGTTTCAAAATCATTGATTGAAGTTTTTCCGCTGCTGAAGTCTCTGAAGGTGCAGAGATTGTTTTAGCCAAAATTAGCCAAAGGGGGAGATTGTTAGTTCTTGGATTGGCTGGAATTTTGGTAAAACAAAGTATGCTCAATGTTGATGTCAAGGTGGTGATGTTGCAACATTGAGTCTTAACACTGGGCTGTGTTAAGTATTTAAATTGTTGAAGTTGGATGTCTGATGTCACATGGCGATGTTGTGACATTAGATCTGCAGAATTAATAACATTAGGTTGTGATGTTGTTAGGGTTTGCGTGTTAGCTGGAATTGTGGAGAGCAAGCTGTCTCATTGGATGCGAATATCTTGGGATAGATATTTTCTGCTGCATAGGAGATCTGGTGCAGATTTGTAGGAGATTTAAAAGGTTAAAAATTTAAAAAGATTTTAGGAGAAAATCTGTTTTAAATATTCAGTTTTAAATAACAAATCAGGTCAGATATTGTAGCAGGTCCAAGACCAATTCAGGGAGCTATATAAAGCGCACAAGACCAAAGGAAAAAGTGACAGAAATACAGAGAGAAGATCAAGAGCATAGGCTGAGTGTCTTGAGTATTTTGTACGAGTATTGTATGCAGAATTCTAGGTTGAATTGCTGAGTCATTTTCTCTCCTCTCTTAGAAGCTGTGAAGCAGTAGAGAGTTGTTACTTGATCAAAGCTGTGAAGTAAGATCAAGGTTGCTCAAAGAGGTTGTTCCTTGAGTATTGTTTTAGGGATTGAGTAGTGTTCTCATATCTAAGTGGTTTCTTAGGTAGAAAGTCACTAGTAGGAATTAAGTTTAGGAGATTGTCAACTGGGTTGTTGAGTCTGTAAATTAATTCTACAAGTAGTGAATTTCATCCTTGGCTTGGTAGCCCCCAGACGTAGGTAGTTAGACCGAACTGGGTGAACAATTCCTTGTGTTGATTTATTGCTGTTATTGTTGTTCATTGTGCAAAGTGTGTTGTTTTGACATTGCACCTTAACATCACACGTCTGATACCAGAATTTCAACATCCTCCCCCCGTTAAATAGAAATTCGCCTTCAAATTTAAAACAATTACCTGAAAAGATGAGGATAAACTTCTCGCATCTCGGATTCTAATTCCCAAGTTGCATCACCCGGATGCGTCTCATCCCACTGGACCTTAACAAGATGAATCTCTTTGTTCCTTAACACTTTAGTTTCTCTTCCTGTGATACGACTTGGTTGGGGCTCAAATGTCAAATCGGCTTCTATCTCAATTGTATCTGGTAAAATTGGTTGAAGAGGATCTGGGACAAATTTTCGAAGCTGAGACACATGAAAAACGTCGTGCATCTCTGACAGAGAAGGCGGTAAGGCTAATCTGTAAACTACTTCACCAATTCTTTCCAAAATCTGATACGGTCCCACGTATCTCGGACTTAATTTCCGCGATCGAAGCGGTCCTTTCAACCGCAATCTTAGAGTAACTTTCAAAAACACGTGATCGCCTTCTTCAAACTCTAAAGGTCTTCTTCGGTTATCCGCATAACTCTTCTGATGATCTTGTGCTTGTTTGACCTTATCACGGATCATCCTAATCTTCTCCGTAGTTTCGTGAATAATCTCGGGTCCCAACATTCTATCCTCGCCAATTTCTGTCCAACATAAAGGTGTCCTACACTTCCTTCCATGCAATGCCTCATAAGGCACCATACCAATATGCATGATAACTGTTATTATAAGAGAACTCAATCAACGACAAAAGTTCTATCCAATTTCCTCCACTTCCAAGTACACAAGCTCTCAACATGTCCTCCATTATTTGTATCGTCCGTTCCGTCTGACCATCCGTTTACGGATGATTCGACGTACTCAAACACAACTTCGTTCCCATGGCTTGTTGAAAAGCCCTCCAAAATCTCGAAGTAAACTTTGGATCTCTATCCGAAACGATACTAGTGGGAATACCATGCAATCTCACTATCTCTGAAATGAACAACTTTGCGAGATGACTAGCCTTGTAGGTAGTCTTCACAGCTAAGAAATGCGTGAATTTCGTCAACCGATCCACAATTACCCAAATCGAATCATAACCACCCTGAGTACAGGGTAGCCCAACAGCGAAGTCCATATAGATACTATTCCATTTCCATACCGGAATTTCTAAAGGTTGCAACAAGCCACCCGGTCTTTGGTGCTCGATCTTCACTGTAATACCCCATAATTTTGTGGACATTTTGGGATAATATTATTATGATCAACTAGGTTCCGGTGTACTATGAGCAATTATTGGATAAAGTAATTAGAGTAAACTGACGAACTCGGAATTTGATTAGATTAATATTATTTAACTTGGAGTTTTATTAATTGGTGCAATTGAGATAAATTGAATAATTAGTAGTATTACCAATTAATATTTCCTATATCTATTTTTTCCTTTTCCTTTATTTGGAAAAAGATAGAAAACTTGGAGAAAGAAAGGAAGAGAAGGAAAAGGACGAGAAAAGAAGAGGAAAATTCTCAAAAGCTCTAGGACTTGAATCATCAACTAATCTTCATCTTTTCATCTCAGCTTCACCCTCCTCATCTTGTAATCTAGGTGGGTTCTAGTTATATGCTTTAGAGTAGAGTTTTATTGAGTTTTAGAGTTAGTTTGACATTGTTAGGAAATGAGAAATTTTGCACCAAAATCATGTTTTAATGTTCCTTATGATTGATACTTGTTAAATATGTGTTGTTGTGTATCCAATTGGTATTTTTCTGGTGTTTAGAAGTGAACTGAAAGGGAAAATGGAGCATTTCCGCAAACCCGTTATGCAGGAAAATTTCTGGTTTTCACGCTCCCCATACGCGTATCACCTAAGGCAATACGCGTATTAGTTAAGGCAATACGCGTATGGCCATGCAGAAATGTGGGCAATACGCGTATGAGGTTCCATTTTCTCGGCCATCTGCCCATTTGCGTATTGGTACGCGTACGGTTTTGGGCAATACGCGTATGAGGTAGGGTAGTACGCGTATTGTAGTTTTAAAAGGAATTTTTGAAAAAAATCAGTCTCTGTCCATACGCGTATCACTTTGGGCAATACGCGTATGGATGGGCGAGTGAGCAGGGCAATACGCGTATGGCTTAGGGCAATACGCGTACGGCCAGGAGGGGTGCAGAATTGTGTTTTTCCGCGATACCATTTCTCGTTATGTCCATAACTTTTGACTCGTTTATCCGTTTTTAACATTCTTGATATCGTTGGACAGCTAACAAAATGTACTTTCTTATTAAAATGGTTTTAATATTGTTGGCCGATTTAATTATGTTGGGATTTTGGAATAGTGTCATTTTATCGACTTTTATCGTTTAATGGTGGGTAATTGTTGTTGAATATGTATGCATGTTAAAATACGAAATAGGTAGAGTGAGGAACCTTACCATAAACAATGTTGAAAAGTGTGAAATGACATAGTGACAACGCTCGCGCATGAAAGGCCGAGGCGTGTGTCTAATAATCATAACCAGTTTATCTTACGGTGCAGTTTCATGAGACTCGAGCACCTCCTCTGAAACGTATGCACAATTACTTGGCAGGTTTGATTCCCGCGTATAGTACGAATGGAGCTTACGGGTAAAGAGACTTGTGATGGTGTACGGGCCGTGTGAAGTGACGGATCACGGTGTACGGGCCGATGATCCCGAATCCATTTCGTATGCCAAGTAAATGCAAGGATCCATGACTCGGGTCGTTTCCTAGACGTAGGAGCGGACGGGAAAAGGGGATGCCTTGGTACGGTTATTGATTTGCGAGATTCTTGAGTTAACAGGCTCAGGACTTACTTTGGTACTTGTGTGAGTTAGCAGGCTCACGAGTGTGAATGCATATTTGGCGTGTGTGTACTCAAAGTCACTTCCCTTCCCTTTTGACTTGAGTTAGGTTTATTAGAACCTTGTAAAGCTGAGAGGACTTTAAGATAGGGAACTCACTGAGATTTGATGTATCTCACCCCACTGTTGTTGTTTACATCACAGGTACTGCAGGTTCCGCGAAGGGTAAGGATAAGGCTGTGTGATTATCCTTACTTATCTGATGGCTTTGCTTCCGTTGTGGTTTTTTTTGAGATCATTATTTGATCTAGTTCTTAGTATTTGTCATTGGAACATCTTGTAGATATACTATGCCGTAGTTTTTTTGCATTAGGCTTTTTGGGCATGTATATGTATAATGTGTTTACTAGGAACTTATTGTATATTTCAATACCAAAAGTGGAAATCATGTATAATATATGCTTTGATGTATGTATATATATATATATATATATATATATATATATATATATATATGGGCTTTATAGTTGGTATTAGAGCAGGTCGTATCCTCGACCTAGCCATGAAATAGAATAAGTTTTCTTTCCGTTTCATATGCGGCGTGTCGCCATTGGTCTTGTGTGTTATATTTATGGTATTGAGTCTAATCAACTTAATCCTATCTGTATGAAATTCATGAACATGGCTGACAGGCGCAGAAACAACCGTGGTAGACCGAAAACCACTCCAGTAGGGATTAATCTGCCGGGTGACGAGGGAAATTCTCCTTTATACCAATTTATGCAACAGATGCAGCAACAGCAGAATCAGTTTGTGCAACAAATGGTACAGCAAATGGCTGGTGGCGTGCATCCTCCAGTGGTGGTTCCTGAAGCTGCAGGGGGAACCTTTAGGGATTTCATTCGTATGAATCCTCTGGAATTCCAGGGAGGGTTAGATCCAGTAAAGGCTCATGAATGGATATCAGGTATGGAACGGATTTTCCTAATAGTTCAGTGCAGTGAGGAAAACAAGGTGGTCTTCACTTCTCACTTGTTGAAGGGTCCTGCCATGAGGTGGTGGGAAAGCGCTTCAGCCTTAATGACAATTCAAGAGGTACCAAAGGTATGGGAGCAGTTTAAGGTAACTTTTATGGAGAGATATTTTCCAAGTTCCTTGAGGTCTCAGAAGGAATTCGAGTTTCAACAATTGAGACAAGGCAACTTGACTGTGGCTTCTTATGCGGAAAAGTTCGAGGTTATGGCTACTTATTCTAGACAGGCTATGTATGCTCCTGATGAGAGGTGGAAGATTGATCAGTTTCTATTTGGTTTAAGGGCTGAAATTTCACATAGTGTGTCTCCGAGAGAATTCACTAGCTATGCCGAATTGTTAAGACAGTGTTATGTGGCGGAGCATAGTTTGAAGAAGGTACAAATGGAAGGAGATTTGAGTAGGATGAATGAAAGTGATCGAGGGAGATCGAATCAACAAGTTAGACCAAGGCAGCAATCATTCAAAGGGAAGCAAGTTCAGATTTCTAGGACTAGTGTGCCTCCGGTATGCCGTACTTGTGGAAGGAATCATTATGGTAGGTGCATTTTGGAGGGAGTGAGGTGTTATCAGTGTAATAAGGTGGGCTATATATCGAGGGATTGTCCTCAGAGTAGGAATCAGACACAAGGGAAGAATACCGGCCGAGTGTATACCTTGGATGCGAGGAAAGCAAAGAATGATAACTCCTTGATTGCGGGTACATGTTTCGTAAATGGACATCCTTATTTTGTTTTATTTGATTGTGGGGCAACACATTATTTTGTGTCCACGCGTTGCGTGAAGCGACTTGGGTTGCAAGCTGTTCCTTTGTTTCCTCCTATGGTGGTTACTACTGCCATGGATGAGATTGTAGAGACACCGTTGACGTGTGAAAATTGTGTATTATCGGTGAATGAAAGAGTTTTCCAGATTAATCTTATTTGTTTGCCGCTTAAGAAAGTGGATGTTGTTCTGGGGATGGATTGGCTTTCTGCTAATTTGGTGTTTATTGGGTGTGAGGAAAAGCTGATCATTATTCCATCCGATGAGGCCACTTCGAAGGATGTGTTAACTACTATTTTAGATGGTATGGTTGGAATGATTAATTTCTTGTTTGAGGAGGAAAAATCTGTTCTTTTGATTCTTACTAAGGAGGAGAGTAGTAACATCCAAGTTTTGAGTATTCCGGTAGTTTGTGACTTTCTTGAAGTTTTCCCCGAGGATATCACTTCTCTTCCTCCGGAGCGGGAAGTGGAATTTTCTATTGACCTGATACCGGGAACGGCTCCAATATCCGTTTCTCCGTATCGGATGGCACCACTTGAATTAAGAGAATTAAAGGATCAATTGGAAGAATTGTTGGCTAAGCATTTTGTTCGACCAAGTGTTTCGCCCTGGGGAGCTCCAGTGTTATTGGTAAAGAAAAATGATGGTGGAATGCGATTGTGTATTGATTACCGTCAATTGAATAAGGTCACCATCAAGAATAAATACCCATTACCAAGGATAGACGACCTGTTAGATCAATTAAAAGGAGCCTGTGTGTTCTCGAAGATTGATTTACGGTCGGGTTATCATCAGATTCGTGTGAAGAGTTCAGATGTACCAAAGACTGCGTTTAGAACCCGTTATGGGCATTATGAATTTTTGGTGATGCCTTTCGGTGTGACGAATGCTCCGGCAGTTTCATGGATTATATGAATCGGATATTCCAACCTTACTTGGACCAATTTGTGGTGATTTTCATTGACGACATTCTTATTTATTCTCGTGATCCTCAAGAGCACGGAGAACACCTAAGAATTGTTTTATCCATCTTACAAGAGAAGCAACTTTTTGCTAAGTTAAGTAAGTGTGAGTTTTAGATGTCTGAGGTTAATTTTCTCGGTCATGTCATATCCCAGGGAGGTGTAGCGGTCGATCCATCAAAAGTTGAAGCAGTGATTAATTGGGAGAGACCGAAGAATGCTTCTGAAGTTAGAAGTTTCTTGGGATTGGCAGGGTACTACAGAAGGTTTATCAAGGGTTTTTCGCAACTGGCTTTACCATTGACAAGACTTACTCGGAAGGATTATTCGTATGAGTGGGATTCGGCTTGTGAAAGAAGTTTTAGGAGTTTGAAGGAGAGATTGACTACCGCTCCTGTTTTGGTTATTCCTGATTCTAGCAAGTCGTATGAGGTATATTGTGATGCATCAAAGAAGGGATTAGGCGGGGTGTTAATGCAAGATGGACATGTAGTGGCTTATGCTTCATGACAGTTGAAAGTCCATGAAGAGAATTACCCAACGCATGATTTATAATTGGCGGCAGTTGTATTTACTTTGAAAGTGTGGCGTCACTATTTGTATGGTGTACGTTTTGAGATGTTTAGCGACCACAAGAGCTTAAAGTACTTATTTGATCAGAAAGAGTTGAACATGCGTCAGAGGAGATGGATGGAATATTTGAAGGATTATGACTTGGAGTTAAAATACCATCCGGGTAAAGCAAATAAGGTGGCAGATGCATTGAGTAGGAAGGTGTTGCATAATGCCGAGTTGATGATGTTAGAGTATACCTTAATGGAAAAGTTTAGAGATCTAAATCTCCAATTTAACTGGACTCCAAATTGTGTAATTATGGGGAATTTAAATGTCTCTTCTACTCTTAGGGAATAAATCCAGCAAGAGCAAGGGTTAGACGAGAAGTTACAGGAAGTGTTATTACAACCGGGTTTTGTGCGAGCTACCGACAGAACTATTTTGTTTAACCAAAGGATTTGTGTTCCAGATAGCACGGAGTTAAAAAGGAGGATTTTGGAAGAAGCGCATAAGGGTGCTTTTACTATACATCCTGGTGCTTCAAAGATGTATCAAGATTTAAAGAGGGACTATTGGTGGCCCGGGATGAAAAAGGATATTGCGGTGTATGTGTCGGAATGTGCGGTGTGCCAACAAGTGAAGATTGAGCACCAAAGGCCGGGTGGCTTGTTGCAACCTTTAGAAATTCTGACGTGGAAATGGGATAGTATTTCGATGGACTTCACAGTGGGATTACCCCGTGCGCATGGTGGTTATGATTCAATTTGGGTAATTATGGATCGGTTAACGAAATCAGCGCATTTCTTAGCTGTGAAGACTACCTACAAGGCGAGTCATCTCGCAAGGTTGTTCATTTCAGAAATAGTGAGGTTGCATGGTATTCCTACTAGCATTGTTTCGGATAGAGATCCAAAGTTTACTTCCAGATTTTGGAGAGCTTTTCAACAAGCCGTGGGATCGAGCCTATGTTTGAGCACGTCGAATCATCCACAAATAGACGGTCAGACGGAACGGACAATACAAACTATGGAGGACATGTTGAGAGCTTGTGTACTTGGAAGTGGAGGAAATTGGATAGAACTTTTTCCATTGATCAAATTCTCTTATAATAATAGTTATCATGCAAGTATTGGTATGGCACCTTATGAGGCGTTATATGGTAGGAAGTGTAGAACGCCATTGTGTTGGGCGGAGGTTGGCGATGATAGAATTTTGGGACCTAAGATTATTCACGAGACCACGGAAAAGATTAGAATGATTCGTGGAAAAGTTAAACAAGCCCAAGATCGTCAGAAAAGCTATGCGAACAACCGTAGGAGACCGTTAGAGTTTGATGAGGGTGATCATGTATTTTTGAAGGTTACTCCGAGATTGAGATTGAAATGACCATTTAAATCGCGGAAGTTAAGTCCAAGATACATGGGACCGTATCAAGTCTTAGAAAGAATTGGAGAAGTAACTTACAGATTAGCCTTACCGCCTTCTCTGTCAGAGATGCACGACATTTTCCATGTGTCTCAGCTTTGGAAATTTGTCCCAGATCCTCTTCAGCCAATTTTACCAGATACAATTGAGATAGAAGCTGGTTTGTCGTTTGAGCCTCAACCGAGTCGTATCACAGGAAGAGAAACTAAAGTGTTAATAAATAAAGAGATTCCTCTTGTTAAGGTCCAGTGGGATGAGACGCATCCAGGCGATGCAACTTGGGAATTGGAATCGGAAATGCGGGAGGTCTACCCTTATTTGTTCAGGTAATCTTTTAAATTCGAGGGCGAATTTCTATTTAAGGGGGGGAGGATGTAATACCCCATAATTTTGTGGACATTTTGGGATAATATTATTATGATCAACTGGGTTCCGGTGTACTCTGAGCAATTATTGGATAAAGTAATTAGAGTAAACTGACGAACTCGGAATTTGATTAGGTTAATATTATTTAACTTGGAGTTTTATTAATTGGTGCAATTGAGATAAATTGAATAATTAGTAGTATTACCAATTAATGTTTCCTATATCTATTTTTTCCTTTTCCTTTATTTGGAAAAAGATAGAAAACTTGGAGAAAGAAAGGAAGAGAAGGAAAAGGAAGGGAAAAGAAGAGGAAAATTCTCAAAAGCTCTAGGACTTGAATCATCAACCAATCTTCATCTTTTCATCTCAGCTTCACCCTCCTCATCTTGTAATCCAGGTGGGTTCTAGTTAGATGCTTTAGAGTAGAGTTTTATTGACTTTTAGAGTTAGTTTCACATTGTTAGGAAATGAGAAATTTTGCACCAAAATCATGTTTTAATGTTCCTTATGATTGATACTTGTTAAATATGTGTTGTTGTGTATCCAATTAGTATTTTTCTGGTGTTTAGAAGTGAATTGGAAGGGAAAATGGAGCATTTCCGCAAACCCATTATGCAGGAAAATTTCTGGTTTTCACGCTGCCCATACGCGTATCACCCAAGGCAATACGCGTATTGGTTAAGGCAATATGTGTATGGCCATGCAGAAATGTGGGAAATACACGTATGAGGTTCCATTTTCTCGGCCATCTGCCCATTTGCGTATTGGTACGCGTACGGTTTTGGGCAATACGCGCATGAGGTAGGGTAGTACGCGTATTGGAGTTTTAAAAGGAATTTTTGAAAAAAATCAGTCTCTGTCCATACGCGTATCACTTTGGGCAATACGCGTATGGATGGGCGAGTGAGCAGGGCAATACGCGTATGGCTTAGGGCAATACGCGTACGGCCATGAGGGGTGCAGAATTGTGTTTTTCCGCGATACCATTTCTCGTTATGTCCATAACTTTTGACTCGTTTATCCGTTTTTAACATTCTTGATATCGTTGGACAGCTAACAAAATGTACTTTCTTATTAAAATGGTTTTAAGATTGTTGGATGATTTAATTATGTCAGGATTTTGGAATAGTGTCGTTTTGTCGACTTTTATCGTTTAATGGTGGGTAATTGTTGTTGAATATGTATGCATGTTAAAATACGAAATACGTAGAGTGAGGAACCTTACCATAAACAATGTTGAAAAGTGTGAAATGACATAGTGACAACGCTCGCGCATGAAAGGTCGAGGCGTGTGTCTAATAATCATAACCAGTTTATCTTACTGTGTAGTTTCATGAGACTCGAGCACCTCCTCTGAAACGTATGCACAATTACTTGGCAGGTTTGATACCCGCGTATAGTACGAATGGAGCCTACGGGTAAAGAGACTTATGACGGTGTACGGGTCGTGTGAAGTCACGGATCACGGTGTACGGGCCGATGATCCCGAATCCATTTCGTATGCCAAGTAAATGCAAGGATCCATGACTCGGGTCGTCTCCTAGATGTGGGAGCAGACGGGAAAAGGGGATGCCTTGGTACGGTTATTGATTTGCAAAATTCTTGAGTTAACAGGCTCAGGACTTACTTTGGTACTTGTGTGAGTTAGCAGGCTCACGATTATGAATGCATATTTGGCGTGTGTGTACTCAAAGTCACTTCCCTTCCCTTTTGACTTGAGTTAGGTTTATTATAACCTTGTAAAGCCGAGAGGACTTTAAGATAGGGAACTCACTGAGATTTGATGTATCTCACCCCACTGTTGTTGTTTACATCACAGGTACTGCAGGTTCCGCGAAGGGTAAGGATAAGACTGTGTGATTATCCTTACTTATCTGATGGGTTTGCTTCCGTTGTGGTTTTTTTTTAGATCATTATTTGATCTAGTTCTTAGTATTTATCTTTGGAACATCTTGTAGATATACTATGCCGTAGTTTTTTTGTATTAAGCTTTTTAGGCATGTATATGTATAATGTGTTTACTAGGAACTTATTGTATATTTCAGTACCAAAAGTGGAAATCATGTATAATATATGCTTTGATGTATGTATGTATATATGGGTTTTACATTTACTTGTTGGCACACCGCATATTCCGATACATACACCGCAATATCTCTTTTCATCCCGGACCACCAATAGTCCCTCTTTAAATCTTGATACATCTTTGAAGATCCCGGATGTATAGTAAAAGCACCCTTATGCGCTTCTTCCAAAATCCTCCTTTTTAACTCCGTGTTATCCAAAACACAAATCCTTTGGTTAAACAAAATAATTCCGTCGATAGCTCGCACAAAACCCGGTTGCAATAACACTTCTTGTAACTTCTCATCTAACCCTTGCTCTTGTTGGATTTTTTCCCTAAGAATAGAATTAATATTCAAATTCCCCATAATCACACCATTAGGGGTCCAAACAAATTGAAGATTTAGATTTTGAAATTTTTCCAATAAAGTATACTCTAGCATCATCAACTCGGCATTATGCAACACCTTCCTGCTTAATGCATCCGCCACTTTATTCGCTTTACCCGGGTGGTATTTTAACTCCAAGTCATAATCTTTCAAATACTTAATCCACCTCCTTTGACGCATGTTCAACTCTTTCTGGTCAAAAAGATACTTTAGACTCTTATGGTCGCTAAACATCTCAAAACGTACACCATACAAATAGTGACGCCACACTTTCAAAGTAAATACAACTGCCGCCAATTCTAAATCATGCGTTGGATAATTCTCTTCATGGACTTTCAACTGCCGAGACGCATACGCTACCACATGCCCATCTTGCATTAACACACCGCCTAACCCCTTCTTCGATGCATCACAATATACCTCATACGACTTGCTAGGATCAGGAATAATCAAAACAGGAGAGGTCGTCAAGCTCTTCTTCAAATTCATAAAACTTTGCTCACAAGCCGAATCTCATTCATAAGAATAATCCTTCCGAGTAAGTCTCGTCATCGGTAAAGCTAGTTGGGAAAAGCCCTTAATAAACCTCCTATGATAACCTGCTAGTCCCAAGAAGCTTCTAACTTCAGACACATTCTTCGGTCTCTCCCAATTTATCACTGCTTCAACTTTTGATGGATCAACCGCCACTCCTCCCTGAGATATGACGTGACCAAGAAAATTCACACTTACTTAGCTTGGCAAAAAGTTGTCTTTCTTGTAAGATGGATAAAATAATTCTTAGGTGTTCTCCGTGCTCTTGAGGATCACGAGAATAGATAAGAATGTCATCAATGAAAATCACCACAAATTGGTCCAAGTAAGGTTGAAATATCTGATTCATATAATCCATGAAAACTGTCGGAGCATTCGTCACACCGAAAGGCATCACCAAAAATTCATAATGACCATAACGGGTTCTAAACGCAGTCTTTTGTACATCTGAACTCTTCACCCGAATCTGATGATAACCCGACCGTAAATCAATCTTCGAGAACACACAGGCTCCTTTCAATTGATCTAACAGATCGTCTATCCTTGGTAATGGGTATTTATTCTTGATGGTGACCTTATTCAGGTGACGGTAATCAATACACAACCGCATTCCACCATCCTTTTTCTTTACCAACAACACTGGAGCTCCCCAGGGCGAAACACTGGATCGAACAAAATGCTTAGCCAACAACTCTTCTAATTGATTCTTTAATTCTCTCAATTCAAGTGGTGCCATTTGATACGGAGAAACGGATATTGGAGTCGTTCCCGGTATCAGGTCAATAGAGAATTCCACTTCCCGCTCCGGAGGAAGAGAAGTGATATCCTCGGGGAAAACTTCTGAAAAGTCACAAACTACCAGAATACTCAAAACTTGACGGTTACTACTCTCCTCCTTAGTAAGAATCAAAAGAACAAATTTTTCCTCCTCAAACAAGAAATTAATCATTCCAACCGTACCTTCTAAAAATAGTAGTTAACACATCCTTCGGAGTGGCCTCGGTAGATGGAATAATGATTAGTTTTCCTTCACACCCGATAAATACCAAATTAGCTGAAAGCCAATCCATTCCCAGAACAAAATCCACTTTCTTAAGCGGTAAACAGATAAGGTCAATCTGGAAAACTCTATCATTCACAGACAAAACACAATTTTCACACATTAAAGGTGTTTCAACCATCTCATCCATGGCAGTAGTAACCACCATGGGTGGAGACAACATAACCGCTTGTAACCCAAGCCACTTTACACATTGCATCGATACAAAAGAGTGTGTAGCTCCACAATCAAATAAAACAAAGCAAGGATTTCCATTCACAAAACACGTACCAGCAATCAAAGAGTTATCACCCTTTGTTTTCCTCGCATCCAAGGTATACACTCGCCCGGTATTCTTCTCTTGCATCTGATTCCTCCTTTGAGGACAATCCCTCGCCAAGTGGCCCACTTTCTGACGCTGATAACACCTCACACCTTTGATACCACACCTTCCCTGATGATTCCTACCGCAAAGACGACATACAAGAGGTGCACTAGTCCTAGAACTCTGAACTTGCTTCCCTTTGAAAGATTGTTGCCTTGATCTAAATTGTTGATTCGATCTCCCACGATCACTTTGATTCACCCTACTCAACTCTCCTTTTGCTTGCACTTTCTTTAAACTATGCTCCGCCACATAACACTGTCGTAACAACTCATCATAGTTAGTGAATTCCCTTTGAGACACGCTATGTGAAATTTCAGCCCTCAAACCAAAAAGAAACTGATCAATCTTCCACCTCTCATCAGGAGCATACATGGCTTGTCTAGAATAAGCAGCCATAACCTCGAACTTTTCTGCATAAGAAGCCACGGTCAAGTTGCCTTGTCTCAACTGTTGAAACTCGAATTCCTTCTGAGACCTTAAGGAACTTGGAAAATACTTCTCCATAAAAGTTATCTTAAACTGCTCCTATACCTTCGGTACCTCTTGAATTGTCATTAAGGCTGAAGCGCTTTCCCACCACCTCATGGCAGTACCCTTTAACAAGTGAGAAGCGAATACCACCTTGTTTTCCTCACTGCACTGAACTATAAAGAAAATCCGCTCCATACCGGATATCCATTCATGAGCCTTTACTGGATCTAACCCTCCCTGAGACTCCAGAGGATTCATACGAATGAAATCCCTAAAGGTTCCCCCTGCAGCTTCAGGCACAACCACTGGAGGATGCAAGCCACCAGCCATTTGCTGCACCATTTGTTGCACAAACTGATTTCGTTGTTGCTGCATCTGCTGCATGAATTGATACAAATGGGCATTCCCTTCATCCCCTGGCGGATTTGTCCCTGCTGGAGTAGTCCTCAGTCTCCCACGGTTGTTTCTGCGCCCGTCGGCCATGTTCCTAAATGTCATATAGATAGGATTAAGTTGATTAGGCTTAATACCATAAATATAACATGTAATACCAATGGCGACACAACGCATATGAAACGGAAAGAAATACTTATACTATTTCATGGCTAGGTCGAGGATACGACCTGCTCTAATACCAACTATAACACCCATATATAACAACATACATCAAAGCATATATATTATACATGAATCCAAGTATTTGGTACTGAAATACCATAAGTTCCTAGTTAACACATTATATACATTAAATGCCCTAAATACAAAGTTCTAAAGTCTACGGCATAACATATACAAGATGTCCCAAAATGCACTAAGAACTAGATCAATACAATTATCTCAAAATAAAACGCCATAGCGGAAACCATGCCATCTCAAAAGCTACGATTCGTAAGGAAAAGTCAAACCACTTTGTCCTTACCCTTCGCCGAACCTGTAGTACTTGTGATGTAAACAACAACAGTGGGGTGAGATACATCAAATCTCAGTGAGCTCGCTATCTTATAGTCCTCTCGGCTTTACAAGGTTCTAACAAGCCTAACTTAAGTCAAAAGGGAAGGAGAGTGACTTTGAGTACACACACTATATGAAACATGTCATGAGTTCATCGACTCACAATACCACTAATCGGTAACCACACCAAGGCATCCTCTGTTCCCGTCCGCTTCTACGTCTAGAAGTCGACCCGAGTCATGGATCCTGGTAACCTACTTGACATACAAATGGATTCGGGTTCTATGGGCCATTAACCATTATGAACCGTCACTTCACACGGGCCATTAACCATCACAAGCATACGCTCCCAGAGCGCCATTCGTACTGCACGTGGGAATCAAACCTGCCAAGTAGTTGTGCATATGTTTCAGAGGAGCTCGAGATCCATGAAACGCACTCACAAGATAACCGGTTATGATTACGTGATCTCACACACAAACGTGATTGTATTCGACAATCACAAGGCCATAACGCCTTATTACAACCACAAAGGTTAACACACATGTTCCATACTAGTGTTTATTCATTCTATGACATTAGTATCTGACACACGCCTCGGCACCGTATGCACGATCGTTGTCACTATGTCATTTCACACTTTTCGACAATGTTTACGGTAATAATTATCACTCTACCTATTTCATATTTTAACATGCATATACACTTACAATCATGTTACACAACAATAGGATAGGCAAGACATGTCATAATTGCATAGTAGAATAATGTATAATAATTAAAACATAATTATATCACTTTTGGAACTTTCTCAATTATTTAATCGGTCGGTAAAATCGACATATTTCCTCTCCATTGCATAGAATATTTCCTCGGCTTTACGTCGATATAAAGAATGATCAAAAACCGATAAACGAGTCGAAAGTTATGAATTTCTTGCTAAAGGAAGAAATTTCAACTCCCAGGTCTGCGCGCTGAGCGCACCCCTGACCGCGTTGAGTGCGGTTCTCCCTGACTTGAGGGGTTGCAGATTTTCTTGAGCGGGCTACTGCGCGCTGAGCGGGTTCTGCGATTTCCAGAAAAATAAAACTCTTAACAGAGCTTTACCCAATCTACAACAATATCTCCACAATATACTCAACAACCATCGAGGTATAATATCACGGTTCTATTACGGTTTAACCGATAAACTTCATACAATATGATTTTTCAACATTTATCACATAATTTCCACTAAAACCCTAACATTCCAAATAACATAAACCAATCCAAACATTCATAACGATTATCGGTAAATGATTCCACACCAGTATAGATTATACTACACAATTTATAACTCATTTCAACCGCTAGATTCCTCGATTTTCCACAAAATCCCATTTTTCTCCCAAACCTAACACAACCCCAAAAACCTCAAGAAATTCTACACTAAGGTTTCTATCTAGAACCCACCTGGATTAGAAGTTGAAGATGAAGGAGATGAGATGATTTGATGAAGGATTGATGATGATCTTAGCTCTTGAACTTTTCTTCAAATTTTCCTCTTCTCCACTTTTCTCTCTTTCCTTTCTTTTCTTTCTTCTTTCTTTCCTTTTCCTTTTCTCTTTCTATCTTTTTCTTTTGTTTGGCAAATGGGAGAAAAAGGAAACATATAATAAACCATCGTTAATAAATAATACTACTAAATGTCCAAAAAGTCTCTTAAGTCCAAATTAGTAAAACACCTCAGAGTCAGATAATATTAATTGGATTTATTCTAAGTTCCACAGTTATTCTAATTATTTTGTCAAATAATTTCTCATAGTACACTGGGCTTAGTCGATCACAATATAATATTATCCGGGGTAATAAAATACGGGGTATTACAAAAATAATCTCTTATCGGATGTTTTTGTATTCTTTTTATAATTTACCTAGAAGGGATGTTTTTGTATTTTTCTTTGCTTTCATATATTTAACTCGAGCATTATGTCATACCCCAAATTTGTCCTACCTTCTCACTTTTCTTATGCCAAGCATATTGTTGTTTCATGGACTTTTCTTAAAATCATCATATGGCCTTTAGCCATAATCCTCTAAGATTTAGATCATGGAGGTCTTGTGTGTGCTAATTGTGATTACAGGCTATTGCAAGTGTGTGGGATTCAAGTGGAAACAAGAGAAAAGATATGTCTTAATTACCATGGTAAATTAGTCAAGACATGATAAGTTGGATTCAAGTTGATTTTAAGCCATGTTCCAAAATGGTTCTAGGTCACATTTCAAGTTGATTTGATGATGTGATTAGAATTCATTGTCTCAATCCATGCTTGAGTTTGTCTCAAGGTTCAAGGTCAATTTGTGGCAAGCTTTGATTTAATTTGTTTCAAGTTGGTTCAAGTAGAGAACAAATAAGCCAAGTGATTATTCAAAAGGTTTCAAATTGGTTCTAAGGTAATATTGCTTTATTTTTATAATAACATTTTAAAAATCAAAAACATTATTTAATTAACCCTAAAAAATACAACTTTTTCTCAAATTAAAATTCTTAATTTAATCAAATTCCTAATAATTTTCTCAAATCAAATTAAATCATAAAATATTACTTAATTTTTACAAATATTCTGTTAACCAAAATTAAATCCTAAACCACTTAGGTTAATATCTACACAAACATTTTTCTTAATTAAATCATGAAAGTAGTGGGCTCTTGGGGTCTAGCACTCCTTGGGTCCTTGGATGAATGCTCTTGAGGCGCACGCTTTGAGTTGTGTTCATTTCATCTTTCGTTTATTAAAAATACTTAAAACAACTAATCTTTTGATTAATTAAAATATAATTAACCTTTACAATTATTTAATTAAATAAAAAATTCATTTACATCTAAATCATCTAAAATACTTAAAATATTTAATCAAAACACTTAACACTTAAAAATACAATCTTTTCTCAAATTAAAATTCTTAATCTAATTAAATTCCTAATAATTTTCTCAAATCAAATTAAGTTATAACTCACTTTACTTAATCTCTAAACATTTTCTTAAATCAAATCATACAATATTTAGGTTAATATTTCTAAACTATTTTCTTAATTAATTATGGAAGTAGTGGGCTTTTGGGGTCTAGCACTCCTTGGGTCCTTGAACAAATGCTCTTGAGGCGCACGCCTTGAGTTGTGTTCGTTTCGATCTTCCATTTTTTAAAGCACAAAAGCCTCCTAAAAAATCTTAATTCATTCAAACCCTAGTCCGATTGAACGCGTCTAATTAAGATATTCTAATCGAATTCAAATCTTTTTCATAATCAAATTATGAAAGTAGTGGACTTTGAGGTCTAGCACCTCTTGGGCCCTTGAACAAACGCTCTTGAGGCACACGCTTTGGGTTGTGTTTGTTCCAATCTTTCGTTCCTAAAACACTCGCCCTAATTACATGGACAAAGAAGCCCATTGTCCAACAAACATAATTTCACAATTAATAGAGTGAAAAAGGTGTCATTGAGATCTAGCATCTTAGTAATGCCCCGATTAATTGGTTGCGAGGCCGACGTCTCGTTTATCGAATAGTCGTCATTCTTCACTCAAAATACTTAACAAACCAAACACTTCTTACGCGATCGAAACCCTACGCATATCAAACTCTTTTTTTCAATCAAATCTTAACACACTTAATCCAAATCAAACAACTTTTCGCAAAAAGAACATTGTTTAGTCCATTCTTCCGCGCATATGAACTAGTGCTTCAGCCTCCCTTGATGAGCAGACAAGCCAACATTTAGCAGTTAGAATGCTAATTAAACACTCGTTTGTTTAAAAAACACCAACCAACCGTAGTCCCACGAACTACGAATGCTCTGACTTTCCCATTGCACGAGGGAATACGTAGGCACAAGGATCTTCATCCTTGCCGAGCACCCTAATAAAAAACCACCTATTTTCCCCTTAGAAAGCAATACTACCTTAGAAGAAAACAAACAAACCAAGCTAACTTTCTCACGAATCGAATCAAGAGGTTCCCGTTGAGTACAACGGACGTAGAGGGTGCTAATACCATCCCTTTGCGTAATCGACTCCCGAACCTAGAATTTGGTTGCGACGACCATGTTCTTATATCCCTTTAAAGGTTTTATCGATATTTTCCTTTCCCTCTTTCGGGATAAATAAAGTTCGGTGGCGACTCTGTTTCGAACAGTTTTTTTCCGCGTCCCTCGCGAGGATCGTATTTTTCGAGGTATGACACATTAGTCATAATTTAAATATTTATATATAGTGTAAGGTATACATAAATATTTTATAATACAATTAAAAACAGTTAAGTATAATTATTCTATATCAATCATTTCAAATATTTTATACCCTTAGAACACAAGTTAGCATTATTTGTAAATTAAATATTATATCTCTTTATTTCCTTTAAAAGCATTGTTAGTAATTTAATGGAGAGAAAAATATATTTTTGCTACTAATTCCCTTTAATGCACTTTAATGGAGATTTTTTTTAACATTTATAGTAAAATGATTGATATAGAATAATTTTATTTAACTGTTTTTAATTGTATTATAAAATATTTATGTATACCCTACACTATAGCTCTACTTAAAGAGTTAACTACGGTTACATTTTGAAATTAAAATTGTTACTAAATTTATTAATTTATTGTATTATATTAAATTATTTACTTCAAAATAAATATATCTTAAGTTTGTATATAATTAATAAAATATAGTTTTTTAAAAAAAATTTATTTTTTAATTATTTTCTTTTACATTTTCATTTTACTATTAATTTTAAAATAAAAATGCTCTTTATTTAGATAGATATTTTTGTATTTTTCTGGAAATTAACTTTATTAAAATAATTATTGACATCTACATCTACATTAGAATGATGAAATTTTAAAATATTTGAACATTTTTAAGATGTTAAAATAATGTGGATAAATTTACTAATTTGGTGTGATATAATTAATTATTACATTTGTGTGGCATAATTAGTTAATAAATTCATAAATTCAAAATAGACTATATATTAAGGGAATATACATTACTAATAAAATATAATATTTATTTTTTTAGTCAAAATTATTTTAAATTTCAAAATAAAACAATCTCTTATCGGATTTTTTTTGTATTCTTTTTATAATTTACCTAGAATGGATGTTTTTGTATTTTTCTTTGCTTTCATATATTTAACTCGAGCATTAGTCATAATTTAAATATTTATATATAGTGTAAGTTATACATAAATATTTTATAATACAATTAAAAACAGTTAAGTATAATTATTCAATATCAATCATTTCAAATATTTTATATATTTATTTATTAATTTATACCCTTAGAACACAAGTTAGCATTATTTATAAATTAAATATTATATCTCTTTATTTCCTTTAAAAGCATTGTTAGTAATTTAATGGAGAGAAAAATATATTTTTGCTACTAATTCCCTTTAATGCACTTTAATGGAGATTTTTTTTAACATTTATAGTAAAATGATTGATATAGAATAATTTTATTTAACTGTTTTTAATTATATTATAAAATATTTATGTATACCCTACACTATAGCTCTTCTTAAAGAGTCAACTTCGGTTACATTTTGAAATTAAAACTGTTACTAAATTTATTAATTTATTGTGTTATACTAACTTATTTACTTCAAAATAAATATATCTTGAGTTTGTATATAATTAATAAAATATACTTTTTTAAACAAAATTTATTTTTTAATTATTTTCTATTACATTTTCATTTTACTATTAATTTTAAAATAAAAATGCCCTTTATTTAGATAGATATTTTCGTATTTTTCTGTGAATTAACTTTATTAAAATAATTATTGACATCTACATCTACATTAGAATGATGAAATTTTAATATATTTGAACATTTTTAAGATGTTAAAATAATGTGGATAATTAATTATTACATTTGTGTGACATAATTAGTTAATAAATTCATAAATTCAAAATAGATTATATATTAAGTGAATATACATTACTAATAAAATATAATATTTATTCTTTTAGTCAAAATTATTTTGAATTTCAAAATAAAACAATCTCTTATCGTATGTTTTTGTATTCTTTTTATAATTTACCTAGAAGGAATGTTTTTGTATTTTTCTTTGCTTTCATATATTTAACTCGAGCATTAGTTATAATTTAAATATTTATATATAGTGTAAGGTATACATAAATATTTTATAATACAATTAAAAACAGTTAAGTATAATTATTCTATATCAATCATTTCAAATATTTTATATATTTATCTATTAATTTATACCCTTAGAACACAAGTTAGCATTATTTATAAATTAAATATTATATCTCTTTATTTCCTTTAAAAGCATTGTTAGTAATTTAATGGAGAAAAAAATATATTTTTCCTACTAATTCCCTTTAATGCACTTTAATGGAGATTTTTTTTTACATTTATAGTAAAATGATTGATATAGAATAATTTTATTTAACTATTTTTAATTATATTATAAAATATTTATGTATACCCTACACTATAGCTCTTCTTAAAGAGTCAACTTCGGTTACATTTTGAAATTAAAACTGTTACTAAATTTATTAATTTATTGTGTTATACTAAATTATTTACTTCAAAATAAATATATCTTGAGTTTGTATATAATTAATAAAATATACTTTTTTAAACAAAATTTATTTTTTAATTATTTTCTATTACATTTTCATTTTACTATTAATTTTAAAATAAAAATGCCCTTTATTTAGATAGATATTTTTGTATTTTTTTGTGAATTAACTTTATTAAAATAATTATTGACATCTATATCTACATTAGAATGATGAAATTTTAATATATTTGAACATTTTTAAGATGTTAAAATAATGTGGATAATTAATTATTACATTTGTGTGACATAATTAGTTAATAAATTCATAAATTCAAAATAGACTATATATTAAGTGAATATACATTACTAATAAAATATAATATTTATTATTTTAGTCAAAATTATTTTGAATTTTAAAATAAAACAATCTCTTATCGGATGTTTTTGTATTCTTTTTATAATTTACCTAGAAGGGATGTTTTTGTATTTTTCTTTGCTTTCATATATTTAACTTGAGCATTAGTCATTATTTAAATATTTATATATAGTGTAAGGTATACATAAATATTTTATAATACAATTAAAAACAGTTAAGTATAATTATTCTATATCAACCCTTTCAAATATTTTATATATTTATCTATTAATTTATACCCTTAGAACACAAGTTAGCATTATTTATAAATTAAATATTATATCTCTTTATTTCCTTTAAAAGCATTGTTAGTAATTTAATGGAGAGAAAAATATATTTTTCCTACTAATTCCCTTTAATGCACTTTAATGGAGATTTTTTTTAACATTTATAGTAAAATGATTGGTATAGAATAATTTTATATAACTGTTTTTAATTGTATTATAAAATATTTATGTATACCCTACACTATAGCTCTACTTAAAGAGTCAACTACGGTTACATTTTTTTTTTTGAATCAAAAGATATTATATTAACTAAAAAAGACAGTCAACTACTTAAAGAGTCAACTACGGTTACATTTTGAAATTAAAATTGTTACTAAATTTATTAATTTATTGTGTTATACTAAATTGTTTACTTCAAAATAAATATATCATAAGTTTGTATATAATTAATAAAATATACTTTTTTAAACAAAATTTGTTTTTTAATTATTTTCTTTTACATTTTCATTTTACTATTAATTTTAAAATAAAAATGCCCTTTATTTAGATAGATATTTTTGTATTTTTCTGTAAATTAACTTTATTAAAATAATTATTGACATCTACATCTACATTAGAATGATGGAATTTTAATATATTTGAACAGTTTTTAGATGTTAAAATAATGTTGATAAGTTTAGTAATTTGGTGTGATATAATTAATTATTACATTTGTGTGACATAATTAGTTAATAAATTCATAAATTCAAAATAGATTATATATTAAGTGAATATACATTACTAATAAAATATAATATTTATTCTTTTAGTCAAAATTATTTTGAATTTCAAAATAAAACAATCTCTTATCGTATGTTTTTGTATTCTTTTTATAATTTACCTAGAAGGGATGTTTTTGTATTTTTCTTTGCTTTCATATATTTAACTCGAGCATTAGTTATAATTTAAATATTTATATATAGTGTAAGGTATACATAAATATTTTATAATACAATTAAAAACAGTTAAGTATAATTATTCTATATCAACCCTTTCAAATATTTTATATATTTATCTATTAATTTATACCCTTAGAACACAAGTTAGCATTATTTATAAATTAAATATTATATCTCTTTATTTCCTTTAAAAGCATTGTTAGTAATTTAATGGAGAGAAAAATATATTTTTCCTACTAATTCCCTTTAATGCACTTTAATGGAGATTTTTTTTTACGTTTATATTAAAATGATTGATATAGAATAATTTTATTTAGTTGTTTTTAATTATATTATAAAATATTTATGTATACCCTACACTATAGCTCTTCTTAAAGAGTTAACTTCGGTTACATTTTGAAATTAAAACTGTTACTAAATTTATTAATTTGTTGTGTTATACTAAATTATTTACTTCAAAATAAATATATCTTGAGTTTGTATATAATTAATAAAATATACTTTTTTAAACAAAATTTATTTTTTAATTATTTTCTATTACATTTTCATTTTACTATTAATTTTAAAATAAAAATGCCCTTTATTTAGATAGATATTTTTGTATTTTTCTGTGAATTAACTTTATTAAAATAATTATTGACATCTACATCTGCACAGTAGATTGATGAAATTTTAATATATTCGAACATTTTTAAGATGTTAAAATAATGTGGATAAGTTTACCAATTTGGTGTGATATAATTAATTATTACATTTGTGTGACATAATTAGTTAGTAAATTCATAAATTCCAAATTGACTATATATTAAGTGAATATACATTACTAATAAAATATAATATTTATTTTTTTAGTCAAAATTATTTTGAATTTCAAAAAAAAACAATCTCTTATCGGATATTTTTGTATTCTTTTTATAATTTACCTAGAAGGGATGTTTTTGTATTTTTCTTTGCTTTCATATATTTAACTCGAGCATTAGTTATAATTTAAATATTTATATATAGTGTAAGGTATACATAAATATTTTATAATACAATTAAAAACAGTTAAGTATAATTATTCTATATCAACCCTTTCAAATATTTTATATATTTATCTATTAATTTATACCCTTAGAACACAAGTTAGCATTATTTATAAATTAAATATTATATCTCTTAATTTCCTTTAAAAGCATTGTTAGTAATTTAATGGAGAGAAAAATATATTTTTCCTACTAATTCCCTTTAATGCACTTTAATGGAGATTTTTTTTTTACGTTTATATTAAAATGATTGATATAGAATAATTTTATTTAGTTGTTTTTAATTATATTATAAAATATTTATGTATACCCTACACTATAGCTCTTCTTAAAGAGTTAACTTCGGTTACATTTTGAAATTAAAACTGTTACTAAATTTATTAATTTGTTGTGTTATACTAAATTATTTACTTCAAAATAAATATATCTTGAGTTTGTATATAATTAATAAAATATACTTTTTTAAACAAAATTTATTTTTTAATTATTTTCTATTACATTTTCATTTTACTATTAATTTTAAAATAAAAATGCCCTTTATTTAGATAGATATTTTTGTATTTTTCTGTGAATTAACTTTATTAAAATAATTATTGACATCTACATCTGCACAGTAGATTGATGAAATTTTAATATATTCGAACATTTTTAAGATGTTAAAATAATGTGGATAAGTTTACCAATTTGGTGTGATATAATTAATTATTACATTTGTGTGACATAATTAGTTAGTAAATTCATAAATTCCAAATTGACTATATATTAAGTGAATATACATTACTAATAAAATATAATATTTATTTTTTTAGTCAAAATTATTTTGAATTTCAAAAAAAAACAATCTCTTATCGGATATTTTTGTATTCTTTTTATAATTTACCTAGAATGGATGTTTTTGTATTTTTCTTTGCTTTCATATATTTAACTCGAGCATTAGTCATAATTTAAATATTTATATATAGTGTAAGTTATACATAAATATTTTATAATACAATTAAAAACAGTTAAGTATAATTATTCAATATCAATCATTTCAAATATTTTATATATTTATCTATTAATTTATACCCTTAGAACACAAGTTAGCATTATTTATAAATTAAATATTATATCTCTTTATTTCCTTTAAAAGCATTGTTAGTAATTTAATGGAGAGAAAAATATATTTTTGCTACTAATTCCCTTTAATGCACTTTAATGGAGATTTTTTTTAACATTTATAGTAAAATGATTGATATAGAATAATTTTATTTAACTGTTTTTAATTATATTATAAAATATTTATGTATACCCTACACTATAGCTCTTCTTAAAGAGTCAACTTCGGTTACATTTTGAAATTAAAACTGTTACTAAATTTATTAATTTATTGTGTTATACTAAATTATTTACTTCAAAATAAATATATCTTGAGTTTGTATATAATTAATAAAATATACTTTTTTAAACAAAATTTATTTTTTAATTATTTTCTATTACATTTTCATTTTACTATTAATTTTAAAATAAAAATGCCCTTTATTTAGATAGATATTTTCGTATTTTTCTGTGAATTAACTTTATTAAAATAATTATTGACATCTACATCTACATTAGAATGATGAAATTTTAATATATTTGAACATTTTTAAGATGTTAAAATAATGTGGATAATTAATTATTACATTTGTGTGACATAATTAGTTAGTAAATTCATAAATTCCAAATTGACTATATATTAAGTGAATATACATTACTAATAAAATATAATATTTATTTTTTTAGTCAAAATTATTTTGAATTGCAAAATAAAACAATCTCTTATCGGATGTTTTTGTATTCTTTTTATAATTTACCTAGAATCGATGTTTTTGTATTTTTCTTTGCTTTCATATATTTAACTCGAGCATTAGTCATAATTTAAATATTTATATATAGTGTAAGTTATACATAAATATTTTATAATACAATTAAAAACAGTTAAGTATAATTATTCTATATCAATCATTTCAAATATTTTATATATTTATCTATTAATTTATACCCTTAGAACACAAGTTAGCATTATTTATAAATTAAATATTATATCTCTTTATTTCCTTTAAAAGCATTGTTAGTAATTTAATGGAGAGAAAAATATATTTTTGCTACTAATTCCCTTTAATGCACTTTAATGGAGATTTTTTTTAACATTTATAGTAAAATGATTGATATAGAATAATTTTATTTAACTGTTTTTAATTATATTATAAAATATTTATGTATACCCTACACTATAGCTCTTCTTAAAGAGTCAACTTCGGTTACATTTTGAAATTAAAACTGTTACTAAATTTATTAATTTATTGTGTTATACTAAATTATTTACTTCAAAATAAATATATCTTGAGTTTGTATATAATTAATAAAATATACTTTTTTAAACAAAATTTATTTTTTAATTATTTTCTATTACATTTTCATTTTACTATTAATTTTAAAATAAAAATGCCCTTTATTTAGATAGATATTTTCGTATTTTTCTGTGAATTAACTTTATTAAAATAATTATTGACATCTACATCTACATTAGAATGATGAAATTTTAATATATTTGAACATTTTTAAGATGTTAAAATAATGTGGATAATTAATTATTACATTTGTGTGACATAATTAGTTAATAAATTCATAAATTCAAAATAGATTATATATTAAGTGAATATACATTACTAATAAAATATAATATTTATTCTTTTAGTCAAAATTATTTTGAATTTCAAAATAAAACAATCTCTTATCGTATGTTTTTGTATTCTTTTTATAATTTACCTAGAAGGAATGTTTTTGTATTTTTCTTTGCTTTCATATATTTAACTCGAGCATTAGTTATAATTTAAATATTTATATATAGTGTAAGGTATACATAAATATTTTATAATACAATTAAAAACAGTTAAGTATAATTATTCTATATCAATCATTTCAAATATTTTATATATTTATCTATTAATTTATACCCTTAGAACACAAGTTAGCATTATTTATAAATTAAATATTATATCTCTTTATTTCCTTTAAAAGCATTGTTTGTAATTTAATGGAGAGAAAAATATATTTTTCCTACTAATTCCCTTTAATGCACTTTAATGGAGATTTTTTTTAACATTTATAGTAAAATGATTGGTATAGGATAATTTTATATAACTGTTTTTAATTGTATTATAAAATATTTATGTATACCCTACACTATAGCTCTACTTAAAGAGTCAACTACGGTTACATTTTTTTTTTTGAATCAAAAGATATTATATTAACTAAAAAAGACAGTCAACTACTTAAAGAGTTAACTTCGGTTACATTTTGAAATTAAAACTGTTACTAAATTTATTAATTTGTTGTGTTATACTAAATTATTTACTTCAAAATTAATATATCTTGAGTTTGTATATAATTAATAAAATATACTTTTTTAAACAAAATTTATTTTTTAATTATTTTCTATTACATTTTCATTTTACTATTAATTTTAAAATAAAAATGCCCTTTATTTAGATAGATATTATTGTATTTTTCTGTGAATTAACTTTATTAAAATAATTATTGACATCTACATCTGCACAGTAGATTGATGAAATTTTAATATATTCGAACATTTTTAAGATGTTAAAATAATGTGGATAAGTTTACCAATTTGGTGTGATATAATTAATTATTACATTTGTGTGACATAATTAGTTAGTAAATTCATAAATTCCAAATTGACTATATATTAAGTGAATATACATTACTAATAAAATATAATATTTATTTTTTTAGTCAAAATTATTTTGAATTTCAAAATAAAACAATCTCTTATCGGATATTTTTGTATTCTTTTTATAATTTACCTAGAATGGATGTTTTTGTATTTTTCTTTGCTTTCATATATTTAACTCGAGCATTAGTCATAATTTAAATATTTATATATAGTGTAAGTTATACATAAATATTTTATAATACAATTAAAAACAGTTAAGTATAATTATTCAATATCAATCATTTCAAATATTTTATATATTTATCTATTAATTTATACCCTTAGAACACAAGTTAGCATTATTTATAAATTAAATATTATATCTCTTTATTTCCTTTAAAAGCATTGTTAGTAATTTAATGGAGAGAAAAATATATTTTTGCTACTAATTCCCTTTAATGCACTTTAATGGAGATTTTTTTTAACATTTTTAGTAAAATGATTGATATAGAATAATTTTATTTAACTGTTTTTAATTATATTATAAAATATTTATGTATACCCTACACTATAGCTCTTCTTAAAGAGTCAACTTCGGTTACATTTTGAAATTAAAACTGTTACTAAATTTATTAATTTATTGTGTTATACTAAATTATTTACTTCAAAATAAATATATCTTGAGTTTGTATATAATTAATAAAATATACTTTTTTAAACAAAATTTATTTTTTAATTATTTTCTATTACATTTTCATTTTACTATTAATTTTAAAATAAAAATGCCCTTTATTTAGATAGATATTTTTGTATTTTTTTGTGAATTAACTTTATTAAAATAATTATTGACATCTATATCTACATTAGAATGATGAAATTTTAATATATTTGAACATTTTTAAGATGTTAAAATAATGTGTATAATTAATTATTACATTTGTGTGACATAATTTGTAAAGACCATATAATAATACATGCATCAAATCATATATTATACATGAGTTTCACTTTTGGTACTGAAACATAATAAGTTCCTAGTTAACACATTATATATATAAATGCCTCTAATACACAAGAACTAAAAGTCTAAGGCATTACATATACAAGATGTTCCAAAAATGATAAAAACTAAGAACTAGATCAAAACAATGATCTCAAAACATAACGCCATAGCGGAAGCCATGCCATCACAAAACCACGATCCGTAAGGAAAGTCAAATAACCTTGTCCTTACCCTTCGCCGAACCTGCAGAACCTGTGATGTAAACAACAACAGTGGGGTGAGATACATCAAATCTCAGTGAGTTCCCTATCTTAAAGTCCTCTCGGCTTTACAAGGTTCTAACAAAGTCCTAACTCATGTCCAAGGGGAAAGGGGAAAGACCATGAGTACACACACACAAGTGACCGCCACGGTGAGCCTGTAAACTCACACTAGTACCGAAGTACCTCTTGAGCCTGTAAACTCAAGGATTCACAAAGTACCGAAGTACGTTCTGAGTCCGTACACTCAAGAACTCACATATCAATAACCAATACCAAGGTATCCCCTTTTCCCGTACCCTTCTACGTCTAGAAGGCGATCCGAGTCATGGATCCTTGTAGCTACTTGGCATACGATTGGATTCGGGATCACCGGTCCGTACACCGTGATCCGTCACTTCTCACGGCCCGTACACCGTCACAAGTCTCTTTACCCGTAGGCTCCAACCGTACTTAACACGGGACTCAAACCTGCCAAGTAGTTGTGTATAACGTTCAGAGGAGGTGCTCGAGTCTCATGAACTACACCGCACAACTGTGGTTATTGATAAACAGAAATGCATACGCCTCGGCCTTCATGCACGAGCGTTGCCACACGTGGAACAATTACACTTCCGACACAGTTTTGGTAATAATCCTCACCCTGCCTAGTCCATATTTTAACATGCATATATTGTCAATAATAATTACACACAATTAACAGGTAAAAGTCGATAAAACGACACAATTTCAGAAATCCCGACTTAATTAAATCGGTCGACGATCTTAAAACCATTTTAATAAGAAAGTACATTTTATTATCTTTCCAACGATATCAAAATTGTTCCAATCCGAGTTACGTACAAAAAGTTACGGTATTGTAAACAATCGATCGGAAAATAAATCACAACAGCAGGATTCTGTAACTCTCCTGGCCGTACGCGTATTGGCACTCCCCGTACGCGTATTGCCCAAATTCTCGCCCAGCCATACGCGTATTGCCCCAAGCGATACGCGTATTGCTCAAAATGCCCGGCCATCCATACGCGTATTGCCCTTGCCGTACGCGTATTGACCAGCTCCATACGCGTATTGACATGCTCCATACGCGTATGGGCAGAGAAAAAATGCAGAAGTTCCTGCAGAATTTTCTGCTACGGGTTGATCCAAAATCAACCCCAAATCCCATTTTTCATCAATCAAAATGCATCAAAACATGTTATAACATCACAACCAGTATAACATATAATCAAACATTGCATTTAGCAGTTAGATTCACGAATTTTGTGCAAAAAGATTCAATTTTCACAATTTCTAATCTAACTCTAAACTCAAAATAATCCTACTCTAAAGAGTCTAACTAGAACCCACCTGGATTACTAGACGAGGAGGTTGATACTGAGACGATTAAACGAAGAACAGATGAATTGATGATGATTCTTGAGCTTTTGGAAATTTTCTCTCCTTTCCTTCTTCCACTTTTCCTTTCTCCTCCTTTTCCTTTGTTTTTCCTTCTTTCTATCTTTCTCTTTAGCTTTGTTTGGTTTTCAAGGAAAATGAAAAGAAAATAGATAGTATAGAAACTATCATTTTTAGTAACACTACTAAATGTCCAAAATTAGCTCAATTACATCAAATTATAAAAACTCAACGTTAAATACTATTAATTTAATCGACTCTGAGTTCGTCAGTTTACTCCAATTATTTTATCAAATAATTACTCAGAGTACTCCGGAACCCAGTTGATCATAATAATATTAACTCGAGCGTTTATAAATTTACGGGGTATTACATCCTCCCCCCCTTAAATAGAAATTCGTCCTCGAATTTAGAATATTACCTGAACAGATGTGGATAAGAATCTCGCATTTCCGATTCTAGCTCCCAAGTAGCATCACCCGGATGCGTCATATCCCATTGCACCTTAACAAGTGGAATATCTTTGTTCCTTAACACTTTTGTTTCCCTTCCCACAATACAACTCGGTTGTGGTTCAAAAGTCAAATCCGCTTCAATTTCCACTGATTCGGGTAGAATTGGCTGAAGAGGATCAGGAATAAACTTACGGAGCTGAGATACGTGAAAAACGTCATGCATCTCGGATAGAGAGGGTGGTAAGGCTAATCTATAAGCAACTTCACCAATCCTTTCTAAAATCTGATACGGTCCCACGTATCTCGGACTTAACTTACGCGACTTAAACGGTCCTTTCAATCTCAATCTCGGAGTAACTTTCAAAAATACATGGTCACCTTTCTCAAATTCCAAAGGTCTCCTACGATTGTCCGCATAACTCTTTTGACGATCTTGTGCTTGTTTAACCTTCTCGCGGATCATTCGAATCTTTTCCGTAGTCTCTTGAATAATCTCGGGTCCCAAAATTCTATCTTCGCCAATTTCAGCCCAACACAAAGGTGTTCTACACTTCCTCCCATACAATGCTTCATACGGAGCCATACCGATGCTCGCATGATAACTATTGTTATAGGAAAACTCAATTAACGGCAAAAGTTCTTTCCAATTCCCTCTACTCTCTAACACACAAGCTCTTAACATATCCTCCATCGTTTGTATTGTTCGTTCAGTCTGACCATCCGTTTGAGGATGATTCGACGTGCTCAAACACAAATTCGTACCCATCGCTTGTTGGAACACTTTCCAAAATCTCGAAGTAAACTTCGGATCTCTATCGGACACAATACTAGAAGGAATACCATGCAATCTCACAATCTCAGCAATAAACAACCTTGCAAGATGACTTGCCTTATGAGTAGTCTTTACGGCTAAGAAGTGTGCAGATTTCGTTAGTCGATCTACAATCACCCAAATAGAATCATACCCACCTTGGGTACGGGGTAAACCCACTGCAAAATCCATAGAAATACTATCCCACTTCCAAACTGGAATATCCAAAGGTTGTAACAAACCGCCCGGTCTTTGGTGTTCAATCTTCACCTGTTGGCACACCGCACATTCTGACACGTATCCCGCTATATCCTTTTTCATCCCAGGCCACCAATAATCCTTCTTTAAATCCTGATACATCTTTGAAGAACCAGGATGTATCGTAAAAGTACCTTTATGAGCTTCGTCTAAGATCTTCCTTTTCAACGCCTCATCCCTCGGAACACAAATCCTTTGATTAAACAGAACAATCTCATCTGTCGCTCGTGTAAAACCCGGCTGAAGTAACAACTCTTGTAACTCTTCCTCTAACAATTGTGCCTGTTGAATCTCAACTCTCAAAGTAGAATTGACATTCAAATTTCCCATAATCACACCATTCGGAGTCCACACAAATTGGAGATTAAGATCTCTAAACTTTTCCAACAATGAATACTCTAAAATCATCAATTCCGCACTATGAACCATTTTCCGACTTAAAGCATCCGCTACTTTATTCGCTTTTCCTGGATGATACTTCAATTCTAAGTCATAATCCTTTAAGTACTCCATCCACCTTCTTTGTCGCATATTCAACTCCTTTTGATCAAACAAATACTTTAAACTTTTGTGGTCACTGAACATTTCAAAACGTACACCATATAAATAATGACGCCACACCTTCAGTGCAAAAACCACTGCAGCTAGTTCCAAATCATGAGTTGGATAATTCTTCTCATGAACTTTTAACTGTCGAGAAGCATAAGCTACCACTTGACCACCTTGCATCAGAACACCCCCTAATCCCCTCTTAGAAGCATCACAGAATACTTCATAAGAGTTGTTAGGATCAGGAATAATTAATACTGGAGCACTCGTCAAACTCTCCTTCAAATGCATAAAACTTTGTTCGCAACCTGAATCCCATTCAAAAATAACATCCTTCCGAGTAAGTTTCGTCATTGGTAAGGCCAATTGAGAAAAACCCTTAATAAACCTTCTATAGTAACCGGCCAATCCCAAGAAACTTCTAACTTCTGAAACATTTCTCGGTCTCTCCCAATTAATTACTGCTTCTACTTTCGATGGATCCACTGCCACACCACCTCGAGATATCACATGTCCAAGAAAATTAACTTCCGACATCCAAAACTCACACTTGCTCAACTTAGCAAACAATTGCTTCTCTTGCAAGACCGATAAGACAATCCTCAGATGTTCTCCATGCTCGTGTGGAGTACGAGAATAAATAAGAATGTCGTCAATAAAGATTACCACAAATTGGTCCAAGTAAGCCTGAAATATTCGATTCATGTAATCCATAAAAACAGCTGGAGCATTAGTCACACCGAAAGGCATCACTAAGAATTCGTAATGACCATAACGGGTTCTAAATGCAGTCTTTGGCACATCGGAACTCTTCACTCGAATCTGATGATAACCCGACCGTAAATCAATCTTCGAGAACACACAGGCTCCTTTCAATTGATCTAATAAGTCGTCTATCCTTGGTAAGGGATACTTATTCTTAATGGTAACTTTATTCAACTTACGATAATCAATGCACAAACGCATTCCCCCATCTTTCTTCTTTACCAATAACACTGGAGCTCCCCACGGTGAAACACTAGGCCTAACGAAATGCTTAGACATCAAGTCCTCCAATTGGTCCTTTAATTCTCTTAATTCAAGCGGTGCCATCCGATACGGAGAAACGGATATAGGAGCCGTTCCCGGTATCAGGTCAATAGAGAACTCAACTTCTCTCTCCGGAGGAAGAGAAGAAACATCCTCAGGAAACACTTCAGGAAATTCACACACTATTGGAATACTCAGAACTTGCTGTTCACTACTCCCTTCCTTAGTAAGAACCATTAAAACAGATTTCTCTTTCTCAAACAAGAAATTTACCATTCCCACCGTACCTTCTAAAATCGTTGATAATACATCCTTCGGAGTAGCCTCAGCAGATGGAATAATAATTAGCTTCTCCTCACAACCGATAAAAACCGAATTAGCTGAAAGCCAGTCCATTCCCAGAACAACATCCACTTTCTTGAGCGGCAGACAAATAAGATCAATCTGGAAGACTCTTTCGTTCACCGACAACACACAATTTTCACACATCAGTGGTGTTTCAACCATTTCATCCATGGCAGTAGTAACCACCATAGGAGGAAATAAAGGAATAGTTTGCAACCCAAGTCGCTTCACACATCTCAAAGACACGAAAGAATGTGTAGCCCCACAGTCAAATAAAACAAAACAAGGTTGACCATTAACAAAACACGTACCCGCAATCAAGGAATTATCACCCTTTGCTTTCCTTGCATCCAGAGTATATACTCGACCAGTAGTCTTCCCTTGTGTCTGATTCCTACTCTGAGGACAATCTCTCGCTACATGACCCATCTTGTTACACTGATAACACCGTATCCCATCCGAATAGCACCTACCAAAATGACTCCTCCCACAAGTGCGACATACTGGAGGTACACTAGTTCTAGAGCCCTGTACTTGCTTCCCTTTGGAAGACTGTTGCCTGTGCCTAAACTGTTGATTCGACCTTCCACGGTCACCTTGAGTTACCCTGTTCGAATCCACCTCCATTTGTATCTTTTTCAAGCTATTTTCCGCCACATAACATTGTCTTAACATTTCAGCATAAGTAGCAAATTCCCGTTGAGACACGCTGTGTGAAATCTCAGCCCTTAACCCAAACAGAAACTGGTCTATCTTCCACCTCTCGTCAGGAGCATACATGGCCTGTCTAGAATAGTCAGCCATGATCTCAAATTGTTCCGCATAAGAAGCCACTGATAAATTTCCCTGTCTCAACTGTTGGAACTCAAACTCCTTTTGAGACCTTAAAGAACTCGGAAAATATTTCTCCATAAAGATTACCTTAAACTGTTCCCACACTTTCGGCACTTCCTGAGTTGTCATCAAGGCTGAAGCGCTCTCCCACCACCTCATGGCAGGACCCTTCAACCAGTGAGAAGCAAAGACCACCTTATTCTCCTCACTGCAATGAACTATCAGAAAAATCCGTTCCATTTCTGTTATCCATTCGTGTGCCTTCACCGGATCTAGCCCTCCTTGAAACTCCGGAGGATTCATACGAACAAATTCCCTGTAGGTTCCTCCCGTAACTTCCGGAACAACCACTGGAGGATGCAGACCATCAGCCATTTGTTGCATCATCCCTTGCATAAACTGATTCTGCTGTTGCTGCATCTGTTGCATAAATTGGTACAACGGGGCATTCCCTTCATCACCTTGTGGAACTGTCCCAGCTGGAGTAGTTCTTGGTCTTCCACGGTTGTTTCTGCGTCTATCAGCCATGTTCCTGAATTCCATATCAATAGGATTAAGTTGATCAGACTCAATACCATAAATATAACAGACAAGACCCATGGCGACACGCCGCATATGAAACGGAAAGAAACACTTATTCTATTTCATGGCTAGGTCGAGGATACGACCTGCTTTGATACCAACTGTAAAGACCATATAATAATACATGCATCAAATCATATATTATACATGAGTTTCACTTTTGGTACTGAAACATAATAAGTTCCTAGTTAACACATTATATATATAAATGCCTCTAATACACAAGAACTAAAAGTCTAAGGCATTACATATACAAGATGTTCCAAAAATGATAAAAACTAAGAACTAGATCAAAACAATGATCTCAAAACATAACGCCATAGCGGAAGCCATGCCATCACAAAACCACGATCCGTAAGGAAAGTCAAATAACCTTGTCCTTACCCTTCGCCGAACCTGCAGAACCTGTGATGTAAACAACAACAGTGGGGTGAGATACATCAAATCTCAGTGAGTTCCCTATCTTAAAGTCCTCTCGGCTTTACAAGGTTCTAACAAAGTCCTAACTCATGTCCAAGGGGAAAGGGGAAAGACCATGAGTACACACACACAAGTGACCGCCACGGTGAGCCTGTAAACTCACACTAGTACCGAAGTACCTCTTGAGCCTGTAAACTCAAGGATTCACAAAGTACCGAAGTACGTTCTGAGTCCGTACACTCAAGAACTCACATATCAATAACCAATACCAAGGTATCCCCTTTTCCCGTACCCTTCTACGTCTAGAAGGCGATCCGAGTCATGGATCCTTGTAGCTACTTGGCATACGATTGGATTCGGGATCACCGGTCCGTACACCGTGATCCGTCACTTCTCACGGCCCGTACACCGTCACAAGTCTCTTTACCCGTAGGCTCCAACCGTACTTAACACGGGACTCAAACCTGCCAAGTAGTTGTGTATAACGTTCAGAGGAGGTGCTCGAGTCTCATGAACTACACCGCACAACTGTGGTTATTGATAAACAGAAATGCATACGCCTCGGCCTTCATGCACGAGCGTTGCCACACGTGGAACAATTACACTTCCGACACAGTTTTGGTAATAATCCTCACCCTGCCTAGTCCATATTTTAACATGCATATATTGTCAATAATAATTACACACAATTAACAGGTAAAAGTCGATAAAACGACACAATTTCAGAAATCCCGACTTAATTAAATCGGTCGACGATCTTAAAACCATTTTAATAAGAAAGTACATTTTATTATCTTTCCAACGATATCAAAATTGTTCCAATCCGAGTTACGTACAAAAAGTTACGGTATTGTAAACAATCGATCGGAAAATAAATCACAACAGCAGGATTCTGTAACTCTCCTGGCCGTACGCGTATTGGCACTCCCCGTACGCGTATTGCCCAAATTCTCGCCCAGCCATACGCGTATTGCCCCAAGCGATACGCGTATTGCTCAAAATGCCCGGCCATCCATACGCGTATTGCCCTTGCCGTACGCGTATTGACCAGCTCCATACGCGTATTGACATGCTCCATACGCGTATGGGCAGAGAAAAAATGCAGAAGTTCCTGCAGAATTTTCTGCTACGGGTTGATCCAAAATCAACCCCAAATCCCATTTTTCATCAATCAAAATGCATCAAAACATGTTATAACATCACAACCAGTATAACATATAATCAAACATTGCATTTAGCAGTTAGATTCACGAATTTTGTGCAAAAAGATTCAATTTTCACAATTTCTAATCTAACTCTAAACTCAAAATAATCCTACTCTAAAGAGTCTAACTAGAACCCACCTGGATTACTAGACGAGGAGGTTGATACTGAGACGATTAAACGAAGAACAGATGAATTGATGATGATTCTTGAGCTTTTGGAAATTTTCTCTCCTTTCCTTCTTCCACTTTTCCTTTCTCCTCCTTTTCCTTTGTTTTTCCTTCTTTCTATCTTTCTCTTTAGCTTTGTTTGGTTTTCAAGGAAAATGAAAAGAAAATAGATAGTATAGAAACTATCATTTTTAGTAACACTACTAAATGTCCAAAATTAGCTCAATTACATCAAATTATAAAAACTCAACGTTAAATACTATTAATTTAATCGACTCTGAGTTCGTCAGTTTACTCCAATTATTTTATCAAATAATTACTCAGAGTACTCCGGAACCCAGTTGATCATAATAATATTAACTCGAGCGTTTATAAATTTACGGGGTATTACATAATTAGTTAATAAATTCATAAATTCAAAATAGACTATATATTAAGTGAATATACATTACTAATAAAATATAATATTTATTTTTTTAGTCAAAATTATTTTGAATTTTAAAATAAAACAATCTCTTATCGGATGTTTTTGTATTCTTTTTATAATTTACCTAGAAGGGATGTTTTTGTATTTTTCTTTGCTTTCATATATTTAACTTGAGCATTAGTCATAATTTAAATATTTATATATAGTGTAAGGTATACATAAATATTTTATAATACAATTAAAAACAGTTAAGTATAATTATTCTATATCAACCCTTTCAAATATTTTATATATTTATCTATTAATTTATACCCTTAGAACACAAGTTAGCATTATTTATAAATTAAATATTATATCTCTTTATTTCCTTTAAAAGCATTGTTAGTAATTTAATGGAGAGAAAAATATATTTTTCCTACTAATTCCCTTTAATGCACTTTAATGGAGATTTTTTTTAACATTTATAGTAAAATGATTGGTATAGGATAATTTTATATAACTGTTTTTAATTGTATTATAAAATATTTATGTATACCCTACACTATAGCTCTACTTAAAGAGTCAACTACGGTTACATTTTTTTTTTTGAATCAAAAGATATTATATTAACTAAAAAAGACAGTCAACTACTTAAAGAGTCAACTACGGTTACATTTTGAAATTAAAATTGTTACTAAATTTATTAATTTATTGTGTTATACTAAATTGTTTACTTCAAAATAAATATATCATAAGTTTGTATATAATTAATAAAATATACTTTTTTAAACAAAATTTGTTTTTTAATTATTTTCTTTTACATTTTCATTTTACTATTAATTTTAAAATAAAAATGCCCTTTATTTAGATAGATATTTTTGTATTTTTCTGTAAATTAACTTTATTAAAATAATTATTGACATCTACATCTACATTAGAATGATGAAATTTTAATATATTCGAACATTTTTAAGATGTTAAAATAATGTGGATAAGTTTACCAATTTGGTGTGATATAATTAATTATTACATTTGTGTGACATAATTAGTTAGTAAATTCATAAATTCCAAATTGACTATATATTAAGTGAATATACATTACTAATAAAATATAATATATATTTTTTTAGTCAAAATTATTTTGAATTTCAAAATAAAACAATCTCTTATCGGATGTTTTTGTATTCTTTTTATAATTTACCTAGAATGGATGTTTTTGTATTTTTCTTTGCTTTCATATATTTAACTCGAGCATTAGTCATAATTTAAATATTTATATATAGTGTAAGTTATACATAAATATTTTATAATACAATTAAAAACAGTTAAGTATAATTATTCAATATCAATCATTTCAAATATTTTATATATTTATCTATTAATTTATACCCTTAGAACACAAGTTAGCATTATTTATAAATTAAATATTATATCTCTTTATTTCCTTTAAAAGCATTGTTAGTAATTTAATGGAGAGAAAAATATATTTTTGCTACTAATTCCCTTTAATGCACTTTAATGGAGATTTTTTTTAACATTTATAGTAAAATGATTGATATAGAATAATTTTATTTAACTGTTTTTAATTATATTATAAAATATTTATGTATACCCTACACTATAGCTCTTCTTAAAGAGTCAACTTCGGTTACATTTTGAAATTAAAACTGTTACTAAATTTATTAATTTATTGTGTTATACTAAATTATTTACTTCAAAATAAATATATCTTGAGTTTGTATATAATTAATAAAATATACTTTTTTAAACAAAATTTATTTTTTAATTATTTTCTATTACATTTTCATTTTACTATTAATTTTAAAATAAAAATGCCCTTTATTTAGATAGATATTTTCGTATTTTTCTGTGAATTAACTTTATTAAAATAATTATTGACATCTACATCTACATTAGAATGATGAAATTTTAATATATTTGAACATTTTTAAGATGTTAAAATAATGTGGATAATTAATTATTACATTTGTGTGACATAATTAGTTAATAAATTTATAAATTCAAAATAGATTATATATTAAGTGAATATACATTACTAATAAAATATAATATTTATTCTTTTAGTCAAAATTATTTTGAATTTCAAAATAAAACAATCTCTTATCGTATGTTTTTGTATTCTTTTTAGAATTTACCTAGAAGGAATGTTTTTGTATTTTTCTTTGCTTTCATATATTTAACTCGAGCATTAGTTATAATTTAAATATTTATATATAGTGTAAGGTATACATAAATATTTTATAATACAATTAAAAACAGTTAAGTATAATTATTCTATATCAATCATTTCAAATATTTTATATATTTATATATTAATTTATACCCTTAGAACACAAGTTAGCATTATTTATAAATTAAATATTATATCTCTTTATTTCCTTTAAAAGCATTGTTAGTAATTTAATGGAGAGAAAAATATATTTTTCCTACTAATTCCCTTTAATGCACTTTAATGGAGATTTTTTTTTACATTTATAGTAAAATGATTGATATAGAATAATTTTATTTAACTATTTTTAATTATATTATAAAATATTTATGTATACCCTACACTATAGCTCTTCTTAAAGAGTCAACTTCGGTTACATTTTGAAATTAAAACTGTTACTAAATTTATTAATTTATTGTGTTATACTAAATTATTTACTTCAAAATAAATATATCTTGAGTTTGTATATAATTAATAAAATATACTTTTTTAAACAAAATTTATTTTTTAATTATTTTCTATTACATTTTCATTTTACTATTAATTTTAAAATAAAAATGCCCTTTATTTAGATAGATATTTTTGTATTTTTTTGTGAATTAACTTTATTAAAATAATTATTGACATCTATATCTACATTAGAATGATGAAATTTTAATATATTTGAACATTTTTAAGATGTTAAAATAATGTGTATAATTAATTATTACATTTGTGTGACATAATTAGTTAATAAATTCATAAATTCAAAATAGACTATATATTAAGTGAATATACATTACTAATAAAATATAATATTTATTTTTTTAGTCAAAATTATTTTGAATTTTAAAATAAAACAATCTCTTATCGGATGTTTTTGTATTCTTTTTATAATTTACCTAGAAGGGATGTTTTTGTATTTTTCTTTGCTTTCATATATTTAACTTGAGCATTAGTCATAATTTAAATATTTATATATAGTGTAAGGTATACATAAATATTTTATAATACAATTAAAAACAGTTAAGTATAATTATTCTATATCAACCCTTTCAAATATTTTATATATTTATCTATTAATTTATACCCTTAGAACACAAGTTAGCATTATTTATAAATTAAATATTATATCTCTTTATTTCCTTTAAAAGCATTGTTAGTAATTTAATGGAGAGAAAAATATATTTTTCCTACTAATTCCCTTTAATGCACTTTAATGGAGATTTTTTTTAACATTTATAGTAAAATGATTGGTATAGGATAATTTTATATAACTGTTTTTAATTGTATTATAAAATATTTATGTATACCCTACACTATAGCTCTACTTAAAGAGTCAACTACGGTTACATTTTTTTTTTTGAATCAAAAGATATTATATTAACTAAAAAAGACAGTCAACTACTTAAAGAGTCAACTACGGTTACATTTTGAAATTAAAATTGTTACTAAATTTATTAATTTATTGTGTTATACTAAATTGTTTACTTCAAAATAAATATATCATAAGTTTGTATATAATTAATAAAATATACTTTTTTAAACAAAATTTGTTTTTTAATTATTTTCTTTTACATTTTCATTTTACTATTAATTTTAAAATAAAAATGCCCTTTATTTAGATAGATATTTTTGTATTTTTCTGTAAATTAACTTTATTAAAATAATTATTGACATCTACATCTACATTAGAATGATGAAATTTTAATATATTCGAACATTTTTAAGATGTTAAAATAATGTGGATAAGTTTACCAATTTGGTGTGATATAATTAATTATTACATTTGTGTGACATAATTAGTTAGTAAATTCATAAATTCCAAATTGACTATATATTAAGTGAATATACATTACTAATAAAATATAATATATATTTTTTTAGTCAAAATTATTTTGAATTTCAAAATAAAACAATCTCTTATCGGATGTTTTTGTATTCTTTTTATAATTTACCTAGAATGGATGTTTTTGTATTTTTCTTTGCTTTCATATATTTAACTCGAGCATTAGTCATAATTTAAATATTTATATATAGTGTAAGTTATACATAAATATTTTATAATACAATTAAAAACAGTTAAGTATAATTATTCAATATCAATCATTTCAAATATTTTATATATTTATCTATTAATTTATACCCTTAGAACACAAGTTAGCATTATTTATAAATTAAATATTATATCTCTTTATTTCCTTTAAAAGCATTGTTAGTAATTTAATGGAGAGAAAAATATATTTTTGCTACTAATTCCCTTTAATGCACTTTAATGGAGATTTTTTTTAACATTTATAGTAAAATGATTGATATAGAATAATTTTATTTAACTGTTTTTATTTATATTATAAAATATTTATGTATACCCTACACTATAGCTCTTCTTAAAGAGTCAACTTCGGTTACATTTTGAAATTAAAACTGTTACTAAATTTATTAATTTATTGTGTTATACTAAATTATTTACTTCAAAATAAATATATCTTGAGTTTGTATATAATTAATAAAATATACTTTTTTAAACAAAATTTATTTTTTAATTATTTTCTATTACATTTTCATTTTACTATTAATTTTAAAATAAAAATGCCCTTTATTTAGATAGATATTTTCGTATTTTTCTGTGAATTAACTTTATTAAAATAATTATTGACATCTACATCTACATTAGAATGATGAAATTTTAATATATTTGAACATTTTTAAGATGTTAAAATAATGTGGATAATTAATTATTACATTTGTGTGACATAATTAGTTAATAAATTTATAAATTCAAAATAGATTATATATTAAGTGAATATACATTACTAATAAAATATAATATTTATTCTTTTAGTCAAAATTATTTTGAATTTCAAAATAAAACAATCTCTTATCGTATGTTTTTGTATTCTTTTTAGAATTTACCTAGAAGGAATGTTTTTGTATTTTTCTTTGCTTTCATATATTTAACTCGAGCATTAGTTATAATTTAAATATTTATATATAGTGTAAGGTATACATAAATATTTTATAATACAATTAAAAACAGTTAAGTATAATTATTCTATATCAATCATTTCAAATATTTTATATATTTATATATTAATTTATACCCTTAGAACACAAGTTAGAATTATTTATAAATTAAATATTATATCTCTTTATTTCCTTTAAAAGCATTGTTAGTAATTTAATGGAGAGAAAAATATATTTTTCCTACTAATTCCCTTTAATGCACTTTAATGGAGATTTTTTTTTACATTTATAGTAAAATGATTGATATAGAATAATTTTATTTAACTATTTTTAATTATATTATAAAATATTTATGTATACCCTACACTATAGCTCTTCTTAAAGAGTCAACTTCGGTTACATTTTGAAATTAAAACTGTTACTAAATTTATTAATTTATTGTGTTATACTAAATTATTTACTTCAAAATAAATATATCTTGAGTTTGTATATAATTAATAAAATATACTTTTTTAAACAAAATTTATTTTTTAATTATTTTCTATTACATTTTCATTTTACTATTAATTTTAAAATAAAAATGCCCTTTATTTAGATAGATATTTTTGTATTTTTTTGTGAATTAACTTTATTAAAATAATTATTGACATCTATATCTACATTAGAATGATGAAATTTTAATATATTTGAACATTTTTAAGATGTTAAAATAATGTGTATAATTAATTATTACATTTGTGTGACATAATTAGTTAATAAATTCATAAATTCAAAATAGACTATATATTAAGTGAATATACATTACTAATAAAATATAATATTTATTTTTTTAGTCAAAATTATTTTGAATTTTAAAATAAAACAATCTCTTATCGGATGTTTTTGTATTCTTTTTATAATTTACCTAGAAGGGATGTTTTTGTATTTTTCTTTGCTTTCATATATTTAACTTGAGCATTAGTCATAATTTAAATATTTATATATAGTGTAAGGTATACATAAATATTTTATAATACAATTAAAAACAGTTAAGTATAATTATTCTATATCAACCCTTTCAAATATTTTATATATTTATCTATTAATTTATACCCTTAGAACACAAGTTAGCATTATTTATAAATTAAATATTATATCTCTTTATTTCCTTTAAAAGCATTGTTAGTAATTTAATGGAGAGAAAAATATATTTTTCCTACTAATTCCCTTTAATGCACTTTAATGGAGATTTTTTTTAACATTTATAGTAAAATGATTGGTATAGGATAATTTTATATAACTGTTTTTAATTGTATTATAAAATATTTATGTATACCCTACACTATAGCTCTACTTAAAGAGTCAACTACGATTACATTTTTTTTTTGAATCAAAAGATATTATATTAACTAAAAAAGACAGTCAACTACTTAAAGAGTCAACTACGGTTACATTTTGAAATTAAAATTGTTACTAAATTTATTAATTTATTGTGTTATACTAAATTGTTTACTTCAAAATAAATATATCATAAGTTTGTATATAATTAATAAAATATACTTTTTTAAACAAAATTTGTTTTTTAATTATTTTCTTTTACATTTTCATTTTACTATTAATTTTAAAATAAAAATGCCCTTTATTTAGATAGATATTTTTGTATTTTTCTGTAAATTAACTTTATTAAAATAATTATTGACATCTACATCTACATTAGAATGATGAAATTTTAATATATTCGAACATTTTTAAGATGTTAAAATAATGTGGATAAGTTTACCAATTTGGTGTGATATAATTAATTATTACATTTGTGTGACATAATTAGTTAGTAAATTCATAAATTCCAAATTGACTATATATTAAGTGAATATACATTACTAATAAAATATAATATTTATTTTTTTAGTCAAAATTATTTTGAATTGCAAAATAAAACAATCTCTTATCGGATGTTTTTGTATTCTTTTTATAATTTACCTAGAATCGATGTTTTTGTATTTTTCTTTGCTTTCATATATTTAACTCGAGCATTAGTCATAATTTAAATATTTATATATAGTGTAAGTTATACATAAATATTTTATAATACAATTAAAAACAGTTAAGTATAATTATTCTATATCAATCATTTCAAATATTTTATATATTTATCTATTAATTTATACCCTTAGAACACAAGTTAGCATTATTTATAAATTAAATATTATATCTCTTTATTTCCTTTAAAAGCATTGTTAGTAATTTAATGGAGAGAAAAATATATTTTTGCTACTAATTCCCTTTAATGCACTTTAATGGAGATTTTTTTTAACATTTATAGTAAAATGATTGATATAGAATAATTTTATTTAACTGTTTTTAATTATATTATAAAATATTTATGTATACCCTACACTATAGCTCTTCTTAAAGAGTCAACTTCGGTTACATTTTGAAATTAAAACTGTTACTAAATTTATTAATTTATTGTGTTATACTAAATTATTTACTTCAAAATAAATATATCTTGAGTTTGTATATAATTAATAAAATATACTTTTTTAAACAAAATTTATTTTTTAATTATTTTCTATTACATTTTCATTTTACTATTAATTTTAAAATAAAAATGCCCTTTATTTAGATAGATATTTTCGTATTTTTCTGTGAATTAACTTTATTAAAATAATTATTGACATCTACATCTACATTAGAATGATGAAATTTTAATATATTTGAACATTTTTAAGATGTTAAAATAATGTGGATAATTAATTATTACATTTGTGTGACATAATTAGTTAATAAATTCATAAATTCAAAATAGATTATATATTAAGTGAATATACATTACTAATAAAATATAATATTTATTCTTTTAGTCAAAATTATTTTGAATTTCAAAATAAAACAATCTCTTATCGTATGTTTTTGTATTCTTTTTATAATTTACCTAGAAGGAATGTTTTTGTATTTTTCTTTGCTTTCATATATTTAACTCGAGCATTAGTTATAATTTAAATATTTATATATAGTGTAAGGTATACATAAATATTTTATAATACAATTAAAAACAGTTAAGTATAATTATTCTATATCAATCATTTCAAATATTTTATATATTTATCTATTAATTTATACCCTTAGAACACAAGTTAGCATTATTTATAAATTAAATATTATATCTCTTTATTTCCTTTAAAAGCATTGTTTGTAATTTAATGGAGAGAAAAATATATTTTTCCTACTAATTCCCTTTAATGCACTTTAATGGAGATTTTTTTTAACATTTATAGTAAAATGATTGGTATAGGATAATTTTATATAACTGTTTTTAATTGTATTATAAAATATTTATGTATACCCTACACTATAGCTCTACTTAAAGAGTCAACTACGGTTACATTTTTTTTTTTGAATCAAAAGATATTATATTAACTAAAAAAGACAGTCAACTACTTAAAGAGTTAACTTCGGTTACATTTTGAAATTAAAACTGTTACTAAATTTATTAATTTGTTGTGTTATACTAAATTATTTACTTCAAAATTAATATATCTTGAGTTTGTATATAATTAATAAAATATACTTTTTTAAACAAAATTTATTTTTTAATTATTTTCTATTACATTTTCATTTTACTATTAATTTTAAAATAAAAATGCCCTTTATTTAGATAGATATTTTCGTATTTTTCTGTGAATTAACTTTATTAAAATAATTATTGACATCTACATCTACATTAGAATGATGAAATTTTAATATATTTGAACATTTTTAAGATGTTAAAATAATGTGGATAATTAATTATTACATTTGTGTGACATAATTAGTTAATAAATTCATAAATTCAAAATAGATTATATATTAAGTGAATATACATTACTAATAAAATATAATATTTATTCTTTTAGTCAAAATTATTTTGAATTTCAAAATAAAACAATCTCTTATCGTATGTTTTTGTATTCTTTTTATAATTTACCTAGAAGGAATGTTTTTGTATTTTTCTTTGCTTTCATATATTTAACTCGAGCATTAGTTATAATTTAAATATTTATATATAGTGTAAGGTATACATAAATATTTTATAATACAATTAAAAACAGTTAAGTATAATTATTCTATATCAATCATTTCAAATATTTTATATATTTATCTATTAATTTATACCCTTAGAACACAAGTTAGCATTATTTATAAATTAAATATTATATCTCTTTATTTCCTTTAAAAGCATTGTTTGTAATTTAATGGAGAGAAAAATATATTTTTCCTACTAATTCCCTTTAATGCACTTTAATGGAGATTTTTTTTAACATTTATAGTAAAATGATTGGTATAGGATAATTTTATATAACTGTTTTTAATTGTATTATAAAATATTTATGTATACCCTACACTATAGCTCTACTTAAAGAGTCAACTACGGTTACATTTTTTTTTTTTGAATCAAAAGATATTATATTAACTAAAAAAGACAGTCAACTACTTAAAGAGTTAACTTCGGTTACATTTTGAAATTAAAACTGTTACTAAATTTATTAATTTATTGTGTTATACTAAATTGTTTACTTCAAAATAAATATATCATAAGTTTGTATATAATTAATAAAATATACTTTTTTAAACAAAATTTGTTTTTTAATTATTTTCTTTTACATTTTCATTTTACTATTAATTTTAAAATAAAAATGCCCTTTATTTAGATAGATATTTTTGTATTTTTCTGTAAATTAACTTTATTAAAATAATTATTGACATCTACATCTACATTAGAATGATGAAATTTTAATATATTCGAACATTTTTAAGATGTTAAAATAATGTGGATAAGTTTACCAATTTGGTGTGATATAATTAATTATTACATTTGTGTGACATAATTAGTTAGTAAATTCATAAATTCCAAATTGACTATATATTAAGTGAATATACATTACTAATAAAATATAATATTTATTTTTTTAGTCAAAATTATTTTGAATTGCAAAATAAAACAATCTCTTATCGGATGTTTTTGTATTCTTTTTATAATTTACCTAGAATCGATGTTTTTGTATTTTTCTTTGCTTTCATATATTTAACTCGAGCATTAGTCATAATTTAAATATTTATATATAGTGTAAGTTATACATAAATATTTTATAATACAATTAAAAACAGTTAAGTATAATTATTCTATATCAATCATTTCAAATATTTTATATATTTATCTATTAATTTATACCCTTAGAACACAAGTTAGCATTATTTATAAATTAAATATTATATCTCTTTATTTCCTTTAAAAGCATTGTTAGTAATTTAATGGAGAGAAAAATATATTTTTGCTACTAATTCCCTTTAATGCACTTTAATGGAGATTTTTTTTAACATTTATAGTAAAATGATTGATATAGAATAATTTTATTTAACTGTTTTTAATTATATTATAAAATATTTATGTATACCCTACACTATAGCTCTTCTTAAAGAGTCAACTTCGGTTACATTTTGAAATTAAAACTGTTACTAAATTTATTAATTTATTGTGTTATACTAAATTATTTACTTCAAAATAAATATATCTTGAGTTTGTATATAATTAATAAAATATACTTTTTTAAACAAAATTTATTTTTTAATTATTTTCTATTACATTTTCATTTTACTATTAATTTTAAAATAAAAATGCCCTTTATTTAGATAGATATTTTCGTATTTTTCTGTGAATTAACTTTATTAAAATAATTATTGACATCTACATCTACATTAGAATGATGAAATTTTAATATATTTGAACATTTTTAAGATGTTAAAATAATGTGGATAATTAATTATTACATTTGTGTGACATAATTAGTTAATAAATTCATAAATTCAAAATAGATTATATATTAAGTGAATATACATTACTAATAAAATATAATATTTATTCTTTTAGTCAAAATTATTTTGAATTTCAAAATAAAACAATCTCTTATCGTATGTTTTTGTATTCTTTTTATAATTTACCTAGAAGGAATGTTTTTGTATTTTTCTTTGCTTTCATATATTTAACTCGAGCATTAGTTATAATTTAAATATTTATATATAGTGTAAGGTATACATAAATATTTTATAATACAATTAAAAACAGTTAAGTATAATTATTCTATATCAATCATTTCAAATATTTTATATATTTATCTATTAATTTATACCCTTAGAACACAAGTTAGCATTATTTATAAATTAAATATTATATCTCTTTATTTCCTTTAAAAGCATTGTTTGTAATTTAATGGAGAGAAAAATATATTTTTCCTACTAATTCCCTTTAATGCACTTTAATGGAGATTTTTTTTAACATTTATAGTAAAATGATTGGTATAGGATAATTTTATATAACTGTTTTTAATTGTATTATAAAATATTTATGTATACCCTACACTATAGCTCTACTTAAAGAGTCAACTACGGTTACATTTTTTTTTTTGAATCAAAAGATATTATATTAACTAAAAAAGACAGTCAACTACTTAAAGAGTTAACTTCGGTTACATTTTGAAATTAAAACTGTTACTAAATTTATTAATTTGTTGTGTTATACTAAATTATTTACTTCAAAATTAATATATCTTGAGTTTGTATATAATTAATAAAATATACTTTTTTAAACAAAATTTATTTTTTAATTATTTTCTATTACATTTTCATTTTACTATTAATTTTAAAATAAAAATGCCCTTTATTTAGATAGATATTATTGTATTTTTCTGTGAATTAACTTTATTAAAATAATTATTGACATCTACATCTGCACAGTAGATTGATGAAATTTTAATATATTCGAACATTTTTAAGATGTTAAAATAATGTGGATAAGTTTACCAATTTGGTGTGATATAATTAATTATTACATTTGTGTGACATAATTAGTTAGTAAATTCATAAATTCCAAATTGACTATATATTAAGTGAATATACATTACTAATAAAATATAATATTTATTTTTTTAGTCAAAATTATTTTGAATTTCAAAATAAAACAATCTCTTATCGGATATTTTTGTATTCTTTTTATAATTTACCTAGAATGGATGTTTTTGTATTTTTCTTTGCTTTCATATATTTAACTCGAGCATTAGTCATAATTTAAATATTTATATATAGTGTAAGTTATACATAAATATTTTATAATACAATTAAAAACAGTTAAGTATAATTATTCAATATCAATCATTTCAAATATTTTATATATTTATCTATTAATTTATACCCTTAGAACACAAGTTAGCATTATTTATAAATTAAATATTATATCTCTTTATTTCCTTTAAAAGCATTGTTAGTAATTTAATGGAGAGAAAAATATATTTTTGCTACTAATTCCCTTTAATGCACTTTAATGGAGATTTTTTTTAACATTTTTAGTAAAATGATTGATATAGAATAATTTTATTTAACTGTTTTTAATTATATTATAAAATATTTATGTATACCCTACACTATAGCTCTTCTTAAAGAGTCAACTTCGGTTACATTTTGAAATTAAAACTGTTACTAAATTTATTAATTTATTGTGTTATACTAAATTATTTACTTCAAAATAAATATATCTTGAGTTTGTATATAATTAATAAAATATACTTTTTTAAACAAAATTTATTTTTTAATTATTTTCTATTACATTTTCATTTTACTATTAATTTTAAAATAAAAATGCCCTTTATTTAGATAGATATTTTTGTATTTTTTTGTGAATTAACTTTATTAAAATAATTATTGACATCTATATCTACATTAGAATGATGAAATTTTAATATATTTGAACATTTTTAAGATGTTAAAATAATGTGTATAATTAATTATTACATTTGTGTGACATAATTAGTTAATAAATTCATAAATTCAAAATAGACTATATATTAAGTGAATATACATTACTAATAAAATATAATATTTATTTTTTTAGTCAAAATTATTTTGAATTTTAAAATAAAACAATCTCTTATCGGATGTTTTTGTATTCTTTTTATAATTTACCTAGAAGGGATGTTTTTGTATTTTTCTTTGCTTTCATATATTTAACTTGAGCATTAGTCATAATTTAAATATTTATATATAGTGTAAGGTATACATAAATATTTTATAATACAATTAAAAACAGTTAAGTATAATTATTCTATATCAACCCTTTCAAATATTTTATATATTTATCTATTAATTTATACCCTTAGAACACAAGTTAGCATTATTTATAAATTAAATATTATATCTCTTTATTTCCTTTAAAAGCATTGTTAGTAATTTAATGGAGAGAAAAATATATTTTTCCTACTAATTCCCTTTAATGCACTTTAATGGAGATTTTTTTTAACATTTATAGTAAAATGATTGGTATAGGATAATTTTATATAACTGTTTTTAATTGTATTATAAAATATTTATGTATACCCTACACTATAGCTCTACTTAAAGAGTCAACTACGGTTACATTTTTTTTTTTGAATCAAAAGATATTATATTAACTAAAAAAGACAGTCAACTACTTAAAGAGTCAACTACGGTTACATTTTGAAATTAAAATTGTTACTAAATTTATTAATTTATTGTGTTATACTAAATTGTTTACTTCAAAATAAATATATCATAAGTTTGTATATAATTAATAAAATATACTTTTTTAAACAAAATTTGTTTTTTAATTATTTTCTTTTACATTTTCATTTTACTATTAATTTTAAAATAAAAATGCCCTTTATTTAGATAGATATTATTGTATTTTTCTGTGAATTAACTTTATTAAAATAATTATTGACATCTACATCTGCACAGTAGATTGATGAAATTTTAATATATTCGAACATTTTTAAGATGTTAAAATAATGTGGATAAGTTTACCAATTTGGTGTGATATAATTAATTATTACATTTGTGTGACATAATTAGTTAGTAAATTCATAAATTCCAAATTGACTATATATTAAGTGAATATACATTACTAATAAAATATAATATTTATTTTTTTAGTCAAAATTATTTTGAATTTCAAAATAAAACAATCTCTTATCGGATATTTTTGTATTCTTTTTATAATTTACCTAGAATGGATGTTTTTGTATTTTTCTTTGCTTTCATATATTTAACTCGAGCATTAGTCATAATTTAAATATTTATATATAGTGTAAGTTATACATAAATATTTTATAATACAATTAAAAACAGTTAAGTATAATTATTCAATATCAATCATTTCAAATATTTTATATATTTATCTATTAATTTATACCCTTAGAACACAAGTTAGCATTATTTATAAATTAAATATTATATCTCTTTATTTCCTTTAAAAGCATTGTTAGTAATTTAATGGAGAGAAAAATATATTTTTGCTACTAATTCCCTTTAATGCACTTTAATGGAGATTTTTTTTAACATTTTTAGTAAAATGATTGATATAGAATAATTTTATTTAACTGTTTTTAATTATATTATAAAATATTTATGTATACCCTACACTATAGCTCTTCTTAAAGAGTCAACTTCGGTTACATTTTGAAATTAAAACTGTTACTAAATTTATTAATTTATTGTGTTATACTAAATTATTTACTTCAAAATAAATATATCTTGAGTTTGTATATAATTAATAAAATATACTTTTTTAAACAAAATTTATTTTTTAATTATTTTCTATTACATTTTCATTTTACTATTAATTTTAAAATAAAAATGCCCTTTATTTAGATAGATATTTTTGTATTTTTTTGTGAATTAACTTTATTAAAATAATTATTGACATCTATATCTACATTAGAATGATGAAATTTTAATATATTTGAACATTTTTAAGATGTTAAAATAATGTGTATAATTAATTATTACATTTGTGTGACATAATTAGTTAATAAATTCATAAATTCAAAATAGACTATATATTAAGTGAATATACATTACTAATAAAATATAATATTTATTTTTTTAGTCAAAATTATTTTGAATTTTAAAATAAAACAATCTCTTATCGGATGTTTTTGTATTCTTTTTATAATTTACCTAGAAGGGATGTTTTTGTATTTTTCTTTGCTTTCATATATTTAACTTGAGCATTAGTCATAATTTAAATATTTATATATAGTGTAAGGTATACATAAATATTTTATAATACAATTAAAAACAGTTAAGTATAATTATTCTATATCAACCCTTTCAAATATTTTATATATTTATCTATTAATTTATACCCTTAGAACACAAGTTAGCATTATTTATAAATTAAATATTATATCTCTTTATTTCCTTTAAAAGCATTGTTAGTAATTTAATGGAGAGAAAAATATATTTTTCCTACTAATTCCCTTTAATGCACTTTAATGGAGATTTTTTTTAACATTTATAGTAAAATGATTGGTATAGGATAATTTTATATAACTGTTTTTAATTGTATTATAAAATATTTATGTATACCCTACACTATAGCTCTACTTAAAGAGTCAACTACGGTTACATTTTTTTTTTTGAATCAAAAGATATTATATTAACTAAAAAAGACAGTCAACTACTTAAAGAGTCAACTACGGTTACATTTTGAAATTAAAATTGTTACTAAATTTATTAATTTATTGTGTTATACTAAATTGTTTACTTCAAAATAAATATATCATAAGTTTGTATATAATTAATAAAATATACTTTTTTAAACAAAATTTGTTTTTTAATTATTTTCTTTTACATTTTCATTTTACTATTAATTTTAAAATAAAAATGCCCTTTATTTAGATAGATATTTTTGTATTTTTCTGTAAATTAACTTTATTAAAATAATTATTGACATCTACATCTACAGTAGAATGATGAAATTTTAATATATTCGAACATTTTTAAGATGTTAAAATAATGTGGATAAGTTTACCAATTTGGTGTGATATAATTAATTATTACATTTGTGTGACATAATTAGTTAGTAAATTCATAAATTCCAAATTGACTATATATTAAGTGAATATACATTACTAATAAAATATAATATTTATTTTTTTAGTCAAAATTATTTTGAATTTCAAAATAAAACAATCTCTTATCGGATGTTTTTGTATTCTTTTTATAATTTACCTAGAATGGATGTTTTTGTATTTTTCTTTGCTTTCATATATTTAACTCGAGCATTAGTCATAATTTAAATATTTATATATAGTGTAAGTTATACATAAATATTTTATAATACAATTAAAAACAGTTAAGTATAATTATTCTATATCAATCATTTCAAATATTTTATATATTTATCTATTAATTTATACCCTTAGAACACAAGTTAGCATTATTTATAAATTAAATATTATATCTCTTTATTTCCTTTAAAAGCATTGTTAGTAATTTAATGGAGAGAAAAATATATTTTTGCTACTAATTCCCTTTAATGCACTTTAATGGAGATTTTTTTTAACATTTATAGTAAAATGATTGATATAGAATAATTTTATTTAACTGTTTTTAATTATATTATAAAATATTTATGTATACCCTACACTATAGCTCTTCTTAAAGAGTCAACTTCGGTTACATTTTGAAATTAAAACTGTTACTAAATTTATTAATTTATTGTGTTATACTAAATTATTTACTTCAAAATAAATATATCTTGAGTTTGTATATAATTAATAAAATATACTTTTGTAAACAAAATTTATTTTTTAATTATTTTCTATTACATTTTCATTTTACTATTAATTTTAAAATAAAAATGCCCTTTATTTAGATAGATATTTTTGTATTTTTTTGTGAATTAACTTTATTAAAATAATTATTGACATCTATATCTACATTAGAATGATGAAATTTTAATATATTTGAACATTTTTAAGATGTTAAAATAATGTGGATAATTAATTATTACATTTGTGTGACATAATTAGTTAATAAATTCATAAATTCAAAATAGATTATATATTAAGTGAATATACATTACTAATAAAATATAATATTTATTCTTTTAGTCAAAATTATTTTGAATTTCAAAATAAAACAATCTCTTATCGTATGTTTTTGTATTCTTTTTATTATTTACCTAGAAGGAATGTTTTTGTATTTTTCTTTGCTTTCATATATTTAACTCGAGCATTAGTTATAATTTAAATATTTATATATAGTGTAAGGTATACATAAATATTTTATAATACAATTAAAAACAGTTAAGTATAATTATTCTATATCAACCCTTTCAAATATTTTATATATTTATCTATTAATTTATACCCTTAGAACACAAGTTAGCATTATTTATAAATTAAATATTATATCTCTTTAGTTCCTTTAAAAGCATTGTTAGTAATTTAATGGAGAGAAAAATATATTTTTCCTACTAATTCCCTTTAATGCACTTTAATGGAGATTTTTTTTAACATTTATAGTAAAATGATTGGTATAGGATAATTTTATATAACTGTTTTTAATTGTATTATAAAATATTTATGTATACCCTACACTATAGCTCTACTTAAAGAGTCAACTACGGTTACATTTTTTTTTTTGAATCAAAAGATATTATATTAACTAAAAAAGACAGTCAACTACTTAAAGAGTCAACTACGGTTACATTTTGAAATTAAAATTGTTGCTAAATTTATTAATTTATTGTGTTATACTAAATTGTTTACTTCAAAATAAATATATCATAAGTTTGTATATAATTAATAAAATATACTTTTTTAAACAAAATTTGTTTTTTAATTATTTTCTTTTACATTTTCATTTTACTATTAATTTTAAAATAAAAATGCCCTTTATTTAGATAGATATTTTCGTATTTTTCTGTGAATTAACTTTATTAAAATAATTATTGACATCTACATCTACATTAGAATGATGAAATTTTAATATATTCGAACATTTTTAAGATGTTAAAATAATGTGGATAAGTTTACCAATTTGGTGTGATATAATTAATTATTACATTTGTGTGACATAATTAGTTAGTAAATTCATAAATTCCAAATTGACTATATATAAAGTGAATATACATTACTAATAAAATATAATATTTATTTTTTTAGTCAAAATTATTTTGAATTTCAAAATAAAACAATCTCTTATCGGATGTTTTTGTATTCTTTTTATAATTTACCTAGAATGGATGTTTTTGTATTTTTCTTTGCTTTCATATATTTAACTCGAGCATTAGTCATAATTTAAATATTTATATATAGTGTAAGTTATACATAAATATTTTATAATACAATTAAAAACAGTTAAGTATAATTATTCTATATCAATCATTTCAAATATTTTATATATTTATCTATTAATTTATACCCTTAGAACACAAGTTAGCATTATTTATAAATTAAATATTATATCTCTTTATTTCCTTTAAAAGCATTGTTAGTAATTTAATGGAGAGAAAAATATATTTTTGCTACTAATTCCCTTTAATGCACTTTAATGGAGATTTTTTTTAACATTTATAGTAAAATGATTGATATAGAATAATTTTAATTAACTGTTTTTAATTATATTATAAAATATTTATGTATACCCTACACTATAGCTCTTCTTAAAGAGTCAACTTCGGTTACATTTTGAAATTAAAACTGTTACTAAATTTATTAATTTATTGTGTTATACTAAATTATTTACTTCAAAATAAATATATCTTGAGTTTGTATATAATTAATAAAATATACTTTTTTAAACAAAATTTATTTTTTAATTATTTTCTATTACATTTTCATTTTACTATTAATTTTAAAATAAAAATGCCCTTTATTTAGATAGATATTTTCGTATTTTTCTGTGAATTAACTTTATTAAAATAATTATTGACATCTACATCTACATTAGAATGATGAAATTTTAATATATTTGAACATTTTTAAGATGTTAAAATAATGTGGATAATTAATTATTACATTTGTGTGACATAATTAGTTAATAAATTTATAAATTCAAAATAGATTATATATTAAGTGAATATACATTACTAATAAAATATAATATTTATTCTTTTAGTCAAAATTATTTTGAATTTCAAAATAAAACAATCTCTTATCGTATGTTTTTGTATTCTTTTTAGAATTTACCTAGAAGGAATGTTTTTGTATTTTTCTTTGCTTTCATATATTTAACTCGAGCATTAGTTATAATTTAAATATTTATATATAGTGTAAGGTATACATAAATATTTTATAATACAATTAAAAACAGTTAAGTATAATTATTCTATATCAATCATTTCAAATATTTTATATATTTATCTATTAATTTATACCCTTAGAACACAAGTTAGCATTATTTATAAATTAAATATTATATCTCTTTATTTCCTTTAAAAGCATTGTTAGTAATTTAATGGAGAGAAAAATATATTTTTGCTACTAATTCCCTTTAATGCACTTTAATGGAGATTTTTTTTAACATTTTTAGTAAAATGATTGATATAGAATAATTTTATTTAACTGTTTTTAATTATATTATAAAATATTTATGTATACCCTACACTATAGCTCTTCTTAAAGAGTCAACTTCGGTTACATTTTGAAATTAAAACTGTTACTAAATTTATTAATTTATTGTGTTATACTAAATTATTTACTTCAAAATAAATATATCTTGAGTTTGTATATAATTAATAAAATATACTTTTTTAAACAAAATTTATTTTTTAATTATTTTCTATTACATTTTCATTTTACTATTAATTTTAAAATAAAAATGCCCTTTATTTAGATAGATATTTTTGTATTTTTTTGTGAATTAACTTTATTAAAATAATTATTGACATCTATATCTACATTAGAATGATGAAATTTTAATATATTTGAACATTTTTAAGATGTTAAAATAATGTGGATAATTAATTATTACATTTGTGTGACATAATTAGTTAATAAATTCATAAATTCAAAATAGATTATATATTAAGTGAATATACATTACTAATAAAATATAATATTTATTCTTTTAGTCAAAATTATTTTGAATTTCAAAATAAAACAATCTCTTATCGTATGTTTTTGTATTCTTTTTATTATTTACCTAGAAGGAATGTTTTTGTATTTTTCTTTGCTTTCATATATTTAACTCGAGCATTAGTTATAATTTAAATATTTATATATAGTGTAAGGTATACATAAATATTTTATAATACAATTAAAAACAGTTAAGTATAATTATTCTATATCAACCCTTTCAAATATTTTATATATTTATCTATTAATTTATACCCTTAGAACACAAGTTAGCATTATTTATAAATTAAATATTATATCTCTTTATTTCCTTTAAAAGCATTGTTAGTAATTTAATGGAGAGAAAAATATATTTTTCCTACTAATTCCCTTTAATGCACTTTAATGGAGATTTTTTTTAACATTTATAGTAAAATGATTGGTATAGGATAATTTTATATAACTGTTTTTAATTGTATTATAAAATATTTATGTATACCCTACACTATAGCTCTACTTAAAGAGTCAACTACGGTTACATTTTTTTTTTTGAATCAAAAGATATTATATTAACTAAAAAAGACAGTCAACTACTTAAAGAGTCAACTACGGTTACATTTTGAAATTAAAATTGTTACTAAATTTATTAATTTATTGTGTTATACTAAATTGTTTACTTCAAAATAAATATATCATAAGTTTGTATATAATTAATAAAATATACTTTTTTAAACAAAATTTGTTTTTTAATTATTTTCTTTTACATTTTCATTTTACTATTAATTTTAAAATAAAAATGCCCTTTATTTAGATAGATATTTTTGTATTTTTCTGTAAATTAACTTTATTAAAATAATTATTGACATCTACATCTACAGTAGAATGATGAAATTTTAATATATTCGAACATTTTTAAGATGTTAAAATAATGTGGATAAGTTTACCAATTTGGTGTGATATAATTAATTATTACATTTGTGTGACATAATTAGTTAGTAAATTCATAAATTCCAAATTGACTATATATTAAGTGAATATACATTACTAATAAAATATAATATTTATTTTTTTAGTCAAAATTATTTTGAATTTCAAAATAAAACAATCTCTTATCGGATGTTTTTGTATTCTTTTTATAATTTACCTAGAATGGATGTTTTTGTATTTTTCTTTGCTTTCATATATTTAACTCGAGCATTAGTCATAATTTAAATATTTATATATAGTGTAAGTTATACATAAATATTTTATAATACAATTAAAAACAGTTAAGTATAATTATTCTATATCAATCATTTCAAATATTTTATATATTTATCTATTAATTTATACCCTTAGAACACAAGTTAGCATTATTTATAAATTAAATATTATATCTTTTTATTTCCTTTAAAAGCATTGTTAGTAATTTAATGGAGAGAAAAATATATTTTTGCTACTAATTCCCTTTAATGCACTTTAATGGAGATTTTTTTTAACATTTATAGTAAAATGATTGATATAGAATAATTTTATTTAACTGTTTTTAATTATATTATAAAATATTTATGTATACCCTACACTATAGCTCTTCTTAAAGAGTCAACTTCGGTTACATTTTGAAATTAAAACTGTTACTAAATTTATTAATTTATTGTGTTATACTAAATTATTTACTTCAAAATAAATATATCTTGAGTTTGTATATAATTAATAAAATATACTTTTGTAAACAAAATTTATTTTTTAATTATTTTCTATTACATTTTCATTTTACTATTAATTTTAAAATAAAAATGCCCTTTATTTAGATAGATATTTTCGTATTTTTCTGTGAATTAACTTTATTAAAATAATTATTGACATCTACATCTACATTAGAATGATGAAATTTTAATATATTTGAACATTTTTAAGATGTTAAAATAATGTGGATAATTAATTATTACATTTGTGTGACATAATTAGTTAATAAATTCATAAATTCAAAATAGATTATATATTAAGTGAATATACATTACTAATAAAATATAATATTTATTCTTTTAGTCAAAATTATTTTGAACTTCAAAATAAAACAATCTCTTATCGTATGTTTTTGTATTCTTTTTATTATTTACCTAGAAGGAATGTTTTTGTATTTTTCTTTGCTTTCATATATTTAACTCGAGCATTAGTTATAATTTAAATATTTATATATAGTGTAAGGTATACATAAATATTTTATAATACAATTAAAAACAGTTAAGTATAATTATTCTATATCAACCCTTTCAAATATTTTATATATTTATCTATTAATTTATACCCTTAGAACACAAGTTAGCATTATTTATAAATTAAATATTATATCTCTTTATTTCCTTTAAAAGCATTGTTAGTAATTTAATGGAGAGAAAAATATATTTTTCCTACTAATTCCCTTTAATGCACTTTAATGGAGATTTTTTTTAACATTTATAGTAAAATGATTGGTATAGGATAATTTTATATCACTGTTTTTAATTGTATTATAAAATATTTATGTATACCCTACACTATAGCTCTACTTAAAGAGTCAACTACGGTTACGTTTTTTTTTTTGAATCAAAAGATATTATATTAACTAAAAAAGACAGTCAACTACTTAAAGAGTCAACTACGGTTACATTTTGAAATTAAAATTGTTGCTAAATTTATTAATTTATTGTGTTATACTAAATTGTTTACTTCAAAATAAATATATCATAAGTTTGTATATAATTAATAAAATATACTTTTTTAAACAAAATTTGTTTTTTAATTATTTTCTTTTACATTTTCATTTTACTATTAATTTTAAAATAAAAATGCCCTTTATTTAGATAGATATTTTTGTATTTTTCTGTAAATTAACTTTATTAAAATAATTATTGACATCTACATCTACATTAGAATGATGAAATTTTAATATATTCGAACATTTTTAAGATGTTAAAATAATGTGGATAAGTTTACCAATTTGGTGTGATATAATTAATTATTACATTTGTGTGACATAATTAGTTAGTAAATTCATAAATTCCAAATTGACTATATATTAAGTGAATATACATTACTAATAAAATATAATATTTATTTTTTTAGTCAAAATTATTTTGAATTTCAAAATAAAACAATCTCTTATCGGATGTTTTTGTATTCTTTTTATAATTTACCTAGAATGGATGTTTTTGTATTTTTCTTTGCTTTCATATATTTAACTCGAGCATTAGTCATAATTTAAATATTTATATATAGTGTAAGTTATACATAAATATTTTATAATACAATTAAAAACAGTTAAGTATAATTATTCTATATCAATCATTTCAAATATTTTATATATTTATCTATTAATTTATACCCTTAGAACACAAGTTAGCATTATTTATAAATTAAATATTATATCTCTTTATTTCCTTTAAAAGCATTGTTAGTAATTTAATGGAGAGAAAAATATATTTTTGCTACTAATTCCCTTTAATGCACTTTAATGGAGATTTTTTTTAACATTTATAGTAAAATGATTGATATAGAATAATTTTAATTAACTGTTTTTAATTATATTATAAAATATTTATGTATACCCTACACTATAGCTCTTCTTAAAGAGTCAACTTCGGTTACATTTTGAAATTAAAACTGTTACTAAATTTATTAATTTATTGTGTTATACTAAATTATTTACTTCAAAATAAATATATCTTGAGTTTGTATATAATTAATAAAATATACTTTTTTAAACAAAATTTATTTTTTAATTATTTTCTATTACATTTTCATTTTACTATTAATTTTAAAATAAAAATGCCCTTTATTTAGATAGATATTTTCGTATTTTTCTGTGAATTAACTTTATTAAAATAATTATTGACATCTACATCTACATTAGAATGATGAAATTTTAATATATTTGAACATTTTTAAGATGTTAAAATAATGTGGATAATTAATTATTACATTTGTGTGACATAATTAGTTAATAAATTTATAAATTCGAAATAGATTATATATTAAGTGAATATACATTACTAATAAAATATAATATTTATTCTTTTAGTCAAAATTATTTTGAATTTCAAAATAAAACAATCTCTTATCGTATGTTTTTGTATTCTTTTTAGAATTTACCTAGAAGGAATGTTTTTGTATTTTTCTTTGCTTTCATATATTTAACTCGAGCATTAGTTATAATTTAAATATTTATATATAGTGTAAGGTATACATAAATATTTTATAATACAATTAAAAACAGTTAAGTATAATTATTCTATATCAATCATTTCAAATATTTTATATATTTATCTATTAATTTATACCCTTAGAACACAAGTTAGCATTATTTATAAATTAAATATTATATCTCTTTATTTCCTTTAAAAGCATTGTTAGTAATTTAATGGAGAGAAAAATATATTTTTCCTACTAATTCCCTTTAATGCACTTTAATGGAGATTTTTTTTTACATTTATAGTAAAATGATTGATATAGAATAATTTTATTTAACTATTTTTAATTATATTATAAAATATTTATGTATACCCTACACTATAGCTCTTCTTAAAGAGTCAACTTCAATTACATTTTGAAATTAAAACTGTTACTAAATTTATTAATTTATTGTGTTATACTAAATTATTTACTTCAAAATAAATATATCTTGAGTTTGTATATAATTAATATAATATACTTTTTTAAACAAAATTTATTTTTTAATTATTTCTATTACATTTTCATTTTACTATTAATTTTAAAATAAAAATGCCCTTTATTTAGATAGATATTTTTGTATTTTTTTGTGAATTAACTTTATTAAAATAATTATTGACATCTATATCTACATTAGAATGATGAAATTTTAATATATTTGAACATTTTTAAGATGTTAAAATAATGTGTATAATTAATTATTACATTTGTGTGACATAATTAGTTAATAAATTCATAAATTCAAAATAGACTATATATTAAGTGAATATACATTACTAATAAAATATAATATTTATTTTTTTAGTCAAAATTATTTTGAATTTTAAAATAAAACAATCTCTTATCGGATGTTTTTGTATTCTTTTTATAATTTACCTAGAAGGGATGTTTTTGTATTTTTCTTTGCTTTCATATATTTAACTTGAGCATTAGTCATAATTTAAATATTTATATATAGTGTAAGGTATACATAAATATTTTATAATACAATTAAAAACAGTTAAGTATAATTATTCTATATCAACCCTTTCAAATATTTTATATATTTATCTATTAATTTATACCCTTAGAACACAAGTTAGCATTATTTATAAATTAAATATTATATCTCTTTATTTCCTTTAAAAGCATTGTTAGTAATTTAATGGAGAGAAAAATATATTTTTCCTACTAATTCCCTTTAATGCACTTTAATGGAGATTTTTTTTAACATTTATAGTAAAATGATTGGTATAGGATAATTTTATATAACTGTTTTTAATTGTATTATAAAATATTTATGTATACCCTACACTATAGCTCTACTTAAAGAGTCAACTACGGTTACATTTTTTTTTTGAATCAAAAGATATTATATTAACTAAAAAAGACAGTCAACTACTTAAAGAGTCAACTACGGTTACATTTTGAAATTAAAATTGTTACTAAATTTATTAATTTATTGTGTTATACTAAATTGTTTACTTCAAAATAAATATATCATAAGTTTGTATATAATTAATAAAATATACTTTTTTAAACAAAATTTGTTTTTTAATTATTTTCTTTTACATTTTCATTTTACTATTAATTTTAAAATAAAAATGCCCTTTATTTAGATAGATATTTTTGTATTTTTCTGTAAATTAACTTTATTAAAATAATTATTGACATCTACATCTACATTAGAATGATGAAATTTTAATATATTCGAACATTTTTAAGATGTTAAAATAATGTGGATAAGTTTACCAATTTGGTGTGATATAATTAATTATTACATTTGTGTGACATAATTAGTTAGTAAATTCATAAATTCCAAATTGACTATATATTAAGTGAATATACATTACTAATAAAATATAATATTTATTTTTTTAGTCAAAATTATTTTGAATTTCAAAATAAAACAATCTCTTATCGGATGTTTTTGTATTCTTTTTATAATTTACCTAGAATGGATGTTTTTGTATTTTTCTTTGCTTTCATATATTTAACTCGAGCATTAGTCATAATTTAAATATTTATATATAGTGTAAGTTATACATAAATATTTTATAATACAATTAAAAACAGTTAAGTATAATTATTCTATATCAATCATTTCAAATATTTTATATATTTATCTATTAATTTATACCCTTAGAACACAAGTTAGCATTATTTATAAATTAAATATTATATCTCTTTATTTCCTTTAAAAGCATTGTTAGTAATTTAATGGAGAGAAAAATATATTTTTGCTACTAATTCCCTTTAATGCACTTTAATGGAGATTTTTTTTAACATTTATAGTAAAATGATTGATATAGAATAATTTTATTTAACTGTTTTTAATTATATTATAAAATATTTATGTATACCCTACACTATAGCTCTTCTTAAAGAGTCAACTTCGGTTACATTTTGAAATTAAAACTGTTACTAAATTTATTAATTTATTGTGTTATACTAAATTATTTACTTCAAAATAAATATATCTTGAGTTTGTATATAATTAATAAAATATACTTTTGTAAACAAAATTTATTTTTTAATTATTTTCTATTACATTTTCATTTTACTATTAATTTTAAAATAAAAATGCCCTTTATTTAGATAGATATTTTCGTATTTTTCTGTGAATTAACTTTATTAAAATAATTATTGACATCTACATTTACATTAGAATGATGAAATTTTAATATATTTGAACATTTTTAAGATGTTAAAATAATGTGGATAATTAATTATTACATTTGTGTGACATAATTAGTTAATAAATTCATAAATTCAAAATAGATTATATATTAAGTGAATATACATTACTAATAAAATATAATATTTATTCTTTTAGTCAAAATTATTTTGAACTTCAAAATAAAACAATCTCTTATCGTATGTTTTTGTATTCTTTTTATTATTTACCTAGAAGGAATGTTTTTGTATTTTTCTTTGCTTTCATATATTTAACTCGAGCATTAGTTATAATTTAAATATTTATATATAGTGTAAGGTATACATAAATATTTTATAATACAATTAAAAAAAGTTAAGTATAATTATTCTATATCAACCCTTTCAAATATTTTATATATTTATCTATTAATTTATACCCTTAGAACACAAGTTAGCATTATTTATAAATTAAATATTATATCTCTTTATTTCCTTTAAAAGCATTGTTGGTAATTTAATGGAGAGAAAAATATATTTTTCCTACTAATTCCCTTTAATGCACTTTAATGGAGATTTTTTTTAACATTTATAGTAAAATGATTGGTATAGGATAATTTTATATAACTGTTTTTAATTGTATTATAAAATATTTATGTATACCCTACACTATAGCTCTACTTAAAGAGTCAACTACGGTTACATTTTTTTTTTTGAATCAAAAGATATTATATTAACTAAAAAAAACAGTCAACTACTTAAAGAGTCAACTACGGTCACATTTTGAAATTAAAATTGTTACTAAATTTATTAATTTATTGTGTTATACTAAATTGTTTACTTCAAAATAAATATATCATAAGTTTGTATATAATTAATAAAATATACTTTTTTAAACAAAATTTGTTTTTTAATTATTTTCTTATACATTTTCATTTTACTATTAATTTTAAAATAAAAATGCCCTTTATTTAGATAGATATTTTTGTATTTTTCTGTAAATTAACTTTATTAAAATAATTATTGACATCTACATCTACATTAGAATGATGAAATTTTAATATATTCGAACATTTTTAAGATGTTAAAATAATGTGGATAAGTTTACCAATTTGGTGTGATATAATTAATTATTACATTTGTGTGACATAATTAGTTAGTAAATTCATAAATTCCAAATTGACTATATATTAAGTGAATATACATTACTAATAAAATATAATATTTATTTTTTTAGTCAAAATTATTTTGAATTTCAAAATAAAACAATCTCTTATCGGATGTTTTTGTATTCTTTTTATAATTTACCTAGAATGGATGTTTTTGTATTTTTCTTTGCTTTCATATATTTAACTCGAGCATTAGTCATAATTTAAATATTTATATATAGTGTAAGTTATACATAAATATTTTATAATACAATTAAAAACAGTTAAGTATAATTATTCTATATCAATCATTTCAAATATTTTATATATTTATCTATTAATTTATACCCTTAGAACACAAGTTAGCATTATTTATAAATTAAATATTATATCTCTTTATTTCCTTTAAAAGCATTGTTAGTAATTTAATGGAGAGAAAAATATATTTTTGCTACTAATTCCCTTTAATGCACTTTAATGGAGATTTTTTTTAACATTTATAGTAAAATGATTGATATAGAATAATTTTAATTAACTGTTTTTAATTATATTATAAAATATTTATGTATACCCTACACTATAGCTCTTCTTAAAGAGTCAACTTCGGTTACATTTTGAAATTAAAACTGTTACTAAATTTATTAATTGATTGTGTTATACTAAATTATTTACTTCAAAATAAATATATCTTGAGTTTGTATATAATTAATAAAATATACTTTTTTAAACAAAATTTATTTTTTAATTATTTTCTATTACATTTTCATTTTACTATTAATTTTAAAATAAAAATGCCCTTTATTTAGATAGATATTTTCGTATTTTTCTGTGAATTAACTTTATTAAAATAATTATTGACATCTACATCTACATTAGAATGATGAAATTTTAATATATTTGAGCATTTTTAAGATTTTAAAATAATGTGGATAATTAATTATTACATTTGTGTGACATAATTAGTTAATAAATTCATAAATTCAAAATAGATTATATATTAAGTGAATATACATTACTAATAAAATATAATATTTATTCTTTTAGTCAAAATTATTTTGAATTTCAAAATAAAACAATCTCTTATCGTATGTTTTTGTATTCTTTTTATAATTTACCTAGAAGGAATGTTTTTGTATTTTTCTTTGCTTTCATATATTTAACTCGAGCATTAGTTATAATTTAAATATTTATATATAGTGTAAGGTATACATAAATATTTTATAATACAATTAAAAACAGTTAAGTATAATTATTCTATATCAATCATTTCAAATATTTTATATATTTATCTATTAATTTATACCCTTAGAACACAAGTTAGCATTATTTATAAATTAAATATTATATCTCTTTATTTCCTTTAAAAGCATTGTTAGTAATTTAATGGAGAGAAAAATATATTTTTCCTACTAATTCCCTTTAATGCACTTTAATGGAGATTTTTTTTTACATTTATAGTAAAATGATTGATATAGAATAATTTTATTTAACTATTTTTAATTATATTATAAAATATTTATGTATACCCTACACTATAGCTCTTCTTAAAGAGTCAACTTCGGTTACATTTTGAAATTTAAACTGTTACTAAATTTATTAATTTATTGTGTTATACTAAATAATTTACTTCAAAATAAATATATCTTGAGTTTGTATATAATTAATAAAATATACTTTTTTAAACAAAATTTATTTTTTAATTATTTTCTATTACATTTTCATTTAACTATTAATTTTAAAATAAAAATGCCCTTTATTTAGATAGATATTTTCGTATTTTTCTGTAAATTAACTTTATTAAAATAATTATTGACATCTACATCTACATTAGAATGATGAAATTTTAATATATTCGAACATTTTTAAGATGTTAAAATAATGTGGATAAGTTTACCAATTTGGTGTGATATAATTAATTATTACATTTGTGTGACATAATTAGTTAATAAATTCATAAATTCAAAATAGACTATATATTAAGTGAATATACATTACTAATAAAATATAATATTTATTTTTTTAGTCAAAATTATTTTGAATTTTAAAATAAAATAATCTCTTATCGGATGTTTTTGTATTCTTTTTATAATTTACCTAGAAGGGATGTTTTTGTATTTTTCTTTGCTTTCATATATTTAACTTGAGCATTAGTCATAATTTAAATATTTATATATAGTGTAAGGTATACATAAATATTTTATAATACAATTAAAAACAGTTAAGTATAATTATTCTATATCAACCCTTTCAAATATTTTATATATTTATCTATTAATTTATACCCTTAGAACACAAGTTAGCATTATTTATAAATTAAATATTATATCTCTTTATTTCCTTTAAAAGCATTGTTAGTAATTTAATGGAGAGAAAAATATATTTTTCCTACTAATTCCCTTTAATGCACTTTAATGGAGATTTTTTTTAACATTTATAGTAAAATGATTGGTATAGGATAATTTTATATAACTGTTTTTAATTGTATTATAAAATATTTATGTATACCCTACACTATAGCTCTACTTAAAGAGTCAACTACGGTTACATTTTTTTTTTTGAATCAAAAGATATTATATTAACTAAAAAAGACAGTCAACTACTTAAAGAGTCAACTACGGTTACATTTTGAAATTAAAATTGTTACTAAATTTATTAATTTATTGTGTTATACTAAATTGTTTACTTCAAAATAAATATATCATAAGTTTGTATATAATTAATAAAATATACTTTTTTAAACAAAATTTGCTTTTTAATTATTTTCTTATACATTTTCATTTTACTATTAATTTTAAAATAAAAATGCCCTTTATTTAGATAGATATTTTTGTATTTTTCTGTAAATTAACTTTATTAAAATAATTATTGACATCTACATCTACATTAGAATGATGAAATTTAAATATATTCGAACATTTTTAAGATGTTAAAATAATGTGGATAAGTTTACCAATTTGGTGTGATATAATTAATTATTACATTTGTGTGACATAATTAGTTAGTAAATTCATAAATTCCAAATTGACTATATATTAAGTGAATATACATTACTAATAAAATATAATATTTATTTTTTTAGTCAAAATTATTTTGAATTTCAAAATAAAACAATCTCTTATCGGATGTTTTTGTATTCTTTTTATAATTTACCTAGAATGGATGTTTTTGTATTTTTCTTTGCTTTCATATATTTAACTCGAGCATTAGTCATAATTTAAATATTTATATATAGTGTAAGTTATACATAAATATTTTATAATACAATTAAAAACAGTTAAGTATAATTATTCTATATCAATCATTTCAAATATTTTATATATTTATCTATTAATTTATACCCTTAGAACACAAGTTAGCATTATTTATAAATTAAATATTATATCTCTTTATTTCCTTTAAAAGCATTGTTAGTAATTTAATGGAGAGAAAAATATATTTTTGCTACTAATTCCCTTTAATGCACTTTAATGGAGATTTTTTTTAACATTTATAGTAAAATGATTGATATAGAATAATTTTATTTAACTGTTTTTAATTATATTATAAAATATTTATGTATACCCTACACTATAGCTCTTCTTAAAGAGTCAACTTCGGTTACATTTTGAAATTAAAACTGTTACTAAATTTATTAATTTATTGTGTTATACTAAATTATTTACTTCAAAATAAATATATCTTGAGTTTGTATATAATTAATAAAATATACTTTTTTAAACAAAATTTATTTTTTAATTATTTTCTATTACATTTTCATTTTACTATTAATTTTAAAATAAAAATGCCCTTTATTTAGATAAATATTTTCGTATTTTTCTGTGAATTAACTTTATTAAAATAATTATTGACATCTACATCTACATTAGAATGATGAAATTTTAATATATTTGAACATTTTTAAGATGTTAAAATAATGTGGATAATTAATTATTACATTTGTGTGACATAATTAGTTAATAAATTCATAAATTCAAAATAGATTATATATTAAGTGAATATACATTACTAATAAAATATAATATTTATTCTTTTAGTCAAAATTATTTTGAATTTCAAAATAAAACAATCTCTTATCGTATGTTTTTGTATTCTTTTTATAATTTACCTAGAAGGAATGTTTTTGTATTTTTCTTTGCTTTCATATATTTAACTCGAGCATTAGTTATAATTTAAATATTTATATATAGTGTAAGGTATACATAAATATTTTATAATACAATTAAAAACAGTTAAGTATAATTATTCTATATCAATCATTTCAAATATTTTATATATTTATCTATTAATTTATACCCTTAGAACACAAGTTAGCATTATTTATAAATTAAATATTATATCTCTTTATTTCCTTTAAAAGCATTGTTAGTAATTTAATGGAGAGAAAAATATATTTTTCCTACTAATTCCCTTTAATGCACTTTAATGGAGATTTTTTTTTACATTTATAGTAAAATGATTGATATAGAATAATTTTATTTAACTATTTTTAATTATATTATAAAATATTTATGTATACCGTACACTATAGCTCTTCTTAAAGAGTCAACTTCGGTTACATTTTGAAATTAAAACTGTTACTAAATTTATTAATTTATTGTGTTATACTAAATTATTTACTTCAAAATAAATATATCTTGAGTTTGTATATAATTAATAAAATATACTTTTTTAAACAAAATTTATTTTTTAATTATTTTCTATTACATTTTCATTTTACTATTAATTTTAAAATAAAAATGCCCTTTATTTAGATAGATATTTTTGTATTTTTTTGTGAATTAACTTTATTAAAATAATTATTGACATCTATATCTACATTAGAATGATGAAATTTTAATATATTTGAACATTTTTAAGATGTTAAAATAATGTGGATAATTAATTATTACATTTGTGTGACATAATTAGTTAATAAATTCATAAATTCAAAATAGACTATATATTAAGTGAATATACATTACTAATAAAATATAATATTTATTTTTTTAGTCAAAATTATTTTGAATTTTAAAATAAAACAATCTCTTATCGGATGTTTTTGTATTCTTTTTATAATTAACCTAGAAGGGATGTTTTTGTATTTTTCTTTGCTTTCATATATTTAACTTGAGCATTAGTCATAATTTAAATATTTATATATAGTGTAAGGTATACATAAATATTTTATAATACAATTAAAAATAGTTAAGTATAATTATTCTATATCAACCCTTTCAAATATTTTATATATTTATCTATTAATTTATACCCTTAGAACACAAGTTAGCATTAGTTATAAATTAAATATTATATCTCTTTATTTCCTTTAAAAGCATTGTTAGTAATTTAATGGAGAGAAAAATATATTTTTCCTACTAATTCCCTTTAATGCACTTTAATGGAGATTTTTTTTAACATTTATAGTAAAATGATTGGTATAGGATAATTTTATATAACTGTTTTTAATTGTATTATAAAATATTTATGTATACCCTACACTATAGCTCTACTTAAAGAGTCAACTACGGTTACATTTTTTTTTTTGAATCAAAAGATATTATATTAACTAAAAAAGACAGTCAACTACTTAAAGAGTCAACTACGGTTACATTTTGAAATTAAAATTGTTACTAAATTTATTAATTTATTGTGTTATACTAAATTGTTTACTTCAAAATAAATATATCATAAGTTTGTATATAATTAATAAAATATACTTTTTTAAACAAAATTTGCTTTTTAATTATTTTCTTATACATTTTCATTTTACTATTAATTTTAAAATAAAAATGCCCTTTATTTAGATAGATATTTTTGTATTTTTCTGTAAATTAACTTTATTAAAATAATTATTGACATCTACATCTACATTAGAATGATGAAATTTTAATATATTCGAACATTTTTAAGATGTTAAAATAATGTGGATAAGTTTACCAATTTGGTTAATTATTACATTTGTGTGACATAATAGTTAGTAAATTCATAAATTCCAAATTGACTATATATTAAGTGAATATACATTACTAATAAAATATAATATTTATTTTTTTTAGTCAAAATTATTTTGAATTTCAAAATAAAAACAATCTCTTATCGGATGTTTTTGTATTCTTTTTTATAATTTACCTAGAATGGATGTTTTGTATTTTTCTTTGCTTTCATATATTTAACTCGAGCATTAGTCATAATTTAAATATTTATATATAGTGTAAGTTATACATAAATATTTTATAATACAATTAAAAACAGTTAAGTATAATTATTCTATATCAATCATTTTCAAATATTTTATATATTTATCTATTAATTTATACCCTTAGAACACAAGTTGCATTATTTATAAATTAAATATTATATCTCTTTATTTTCCTTTAAAAGCATTGTTAGTAATTTAATGGAGAGAAAAATATATTTTTGCTACTAATTCCCTTTAATGCACTTTAATGGAGATTTTTTTTAACATTTATAGTTAAAATGATTGATATAGAATAATTTTATTTAACTGTTTTTAATTATATTATAAAATATTTATGTATACCCCTACACTATAGCTCTTCTTAAAGAGTCAACTTCGGTTACATTTTTGAAATTAAAACTGTTACTAAATTTATTAATTTATTGTGTTATACTAAATTATTTACTTCAAAATAAATATATCTTGAGTTTGTATATAATTAATAAAATATACTTTTTTAAACAAAATTTATTTTTTAATATTTTCTATTACATTTTCATTTTACTATTAATTTTAAAATAAAAATGCCCTTTATTTAGATAAATATTTTCGTATTTTTTCTGTGAATTAACTTTATTAAAATAATTATTGACATCTACATCTACATTAGAATGATGAAATTTTAATATATTTGAACATTTTTAAGATGTTAAAATAATGTGGATAATTAATTATTACATTGTGTGTGACATAATTAGTTAATAAATTCATAAATTCAAAATAGATTATATATTAAGTGAATATACATTACTAATAAAATATAATATTTATTCTTTTAGTCAAAATTATTTTGAATTTCAAAATAAAACAATCTCTTATCGTATGTTTTTGTATTCTTTTTATAATTTACCTAGAAGGAATGTTTTTGTATTTTTCTTTGCTTTCATATATTTAACTCGAGCATTAGTTATAATTAAATATTTATATATAGTGTAAGGTATACATAAATATTTATAATACAATTAAAAAACAGTTAAGTATAATTATTCTATATCAATCATTTCAAATTATTTTATATATTTATCTATTAATTTATACCCTTAGAACACAAGTTAGCATTATTTATAAATTAAATATTATATCTCTTTATTTCCTTTAAAAGCTTGTTAGTAATTTAATGGAGAGAAAAATATATTTTTCCTACTAATTCCCTTTAATTGCACTTTAATGGAGATTTTTTTTTACATTTATAGTAAAATGATTGATATAGAATAATTTTATTTAACTATTTTTAATTATATTATAAATATTTATGTATACCGTACACTATAGCTCTTCTTAAAGAGTCAACTTCGGTTACATTTTGAAATTAAAACTGTTACTAAATTTATTAATTTATTGTGTTATACTAAATTATTTACTTCAAAATAAATATATCTTGAGTTTGTATATAATTAATAAATATACTTTTTTAAACAAAATTTATTTTTTAATTATTTTCTATTACATTTTCATTTTACTATTAATTTAAAATAAAAATGCCCTTTATTTAGATAGATATTTTGTATTTTTTTGTGAATTAACTTTATTAAAATAATTATTGACATCTATATCTTACATTAGAATGATGAAATTTTAATATATTTGAACATTTTTAAGATGTTAAAATAATGTGGATAATTAATTATTACATTTGTGTGACATAATTAGTTAATAAATTCATAAATTCAAAATAGACTATATATTAAGTGAATATACATTACTAATAAAATATAATATTTATTTTTTTAGTCAAAATTATTTTGAATTTTAAAATAAACAATCTCTTATCGGATGTTTTTGTATTCTTTTTATAATTAACCTAGAAGGGATGTTTTTGTATTTTTCTTTGCTTTCATATATTTAACTTGAGCATTAGTCATAATTTAAATATTTATATATAGTGTAAGGTATACATAAATATTTTATAATACAATTAAAAACAGTTAAGTATAATTATTCTATATCAACCCTTTCAAATATTTTATATATTTATCTATTAATTTATACCCTTAGAACACAAGTTAGCATTATTTATAAATTAAATATTATATCTATTTATTTCCTTTAAAAGCATTGTTAGTAATTTAATGGAGAGAAAAATATATTTTTCCGACTAATCCCTTTAATTGCACTTTAATGGAGATTTTTTTTAACATTTATAGTAAAATGATTGGTATTGGATAATTTTATATAACTGTTTTTAATTGTATTATAAAATATTTATGTATACCCTACACTATAGCTCTACTTAAAGAGTCAACTACGGTTACATTTTTTTTTTTGAATCAAAAGATATTATATTAACTAAAAAAAGACAGTCAACTACTTAAAGAGTCAACTACGGTTACATTTTGAAATTAAAATTGTTACTAAATTTATTAATTTATTGTGTTATACTAAATTGTTTACTTCAAAATAAATATATCATTAAGTTTGTATATAATTAATAAATATACTTTTTTAAACAAAATTTGCTTTTTAATTATTTTCTTATACATTTTCATTTTACTATTAATTTTAAAATAAAAATGCCCGTTTATTTAGATAGATATTTTTGTATTTTTCTGTAAATTAACTTTATTAAAATAATTATTGACATCTACATCTACATTAGAATGATGAAATTTTAATATATTCGAACATTTTTAGATGTTAAAATAATGTGGATAAGTTTACCAATTTGGTGTGATATAATTAATTATTACATTTGTGTGACATAATTAGTTAGTAAATTCATAAATTCCAAATTGACTATATATTAAGTGAACTATACATTACTAATAAAATATAATATTTATTTTTTTAGTCAAAATTATTTTGAATTGTCAAAATAAAACAATCTCTTATCGGATGTTTTTGTATTCTTTTTATAATTTTACCTAGAATGGATGTTTTTGTATTTTTCTTTGCTTTCATATATTTAACTCGAGCATTAGTCATAATTTAAATATTTATATATAGTGTAAGTTATACATAAATATTTTATAATACAATTAAAAACAGTTAAGTATAATTATTCTATATCAATCATTTCAAATATTTTATATATTTATCTATTAATTTATACCCTTAGAACACAAGTTAGCATTATTTTATAAATTAAATATTATATCTCTTTATTTCCTTTAAAGCATTGTTAGTAATTTAATGGAGAGAAAAAATATATTTTTGCTACTAATTCCCTTTTAATGCACTTTAATGGAGATTTTTTTTAACATTTATAGTAAAATGATTGATATAGAATAATTTTATTTAACTGTTTTTAATTATATTATAAAATATTTATGTATACCCCTACACTATAGCTCTTCTTAAAGAGTCAACTTCGGTTACATTTTGAAATTAAAACTGTTACTAAATTTATTAATTTTATTGTGTTATACTAAATTATTTACTTCAAAATAAATATATCTTGAGTTTGTATATAATTAATAAAATATACTTTTTTAAACAAAATTTATTTTTTAATTATTTTCTATTACATTTTCATTTTACTATTAATTTTAAAATAAAAATGCCCTTTATTTAGATAAATATTTTCGTATTTTTCTGTGAATTAACTTTATTAAAATAATTATTGACATCTACATCTACATTAGAATGATGAAATTTTAATATATTTGAACATTTTTAAGATGTTAAAATAATGTGGATAATTAATTATTACATTTGTGTGACATAATTAGTTAATAAATTCATAAATTCAAAATAGATTATATATTAAGTGAATATACATTACTAATAAAATATAATATTTATTCTTTTAGTCAAAATTATTTTGAATTTCAAAATAAAACAATCTCTTATCGTATGTTTTTGTATTCTTTTTATAATTTACCTAGAAGGAATGTTTTTGTATTTTTCTTTGCTTTCATATATTTAACTCGAGCATTAGTTATAATTTAAATATTTATATATAGTGTAAGGTATACATAAATATTTTATAATATAATTAAAAACAGTTAAGTATAATTATTCTATATCAATCATTTCAAATATTTTATATATTTATCTATTAATTTATACCCTTAGAACACAAGTTAGCATTATTTATAAATTAAATATTATATCTCTTTATTTCCTTTAAAAGCATTGTTAGTAATTTAATGGAGAGAAAAATATATTTTTCCTACTAATTCCCTTTAATGCACTTTAATGGAGATTTTTTTTTACATTTATAGTAAAATGATTGATATAGAATAATTTTATTTAACTATTTTTAATTATATTATAAAATATTTATGTATACCGTACACTATAGCTCTTCTTAAAGAGTCAACTTCGGTTACATTTTGAAATTAAAACTGTTACTAAATTTATTAATTTATTGTGTTATACTAAATTATTTACTTCAAAATAAATATATCTTGAGTTTGTATATAATTAATAAAATATACTTTTTTAAACAAAATTTATTTTTTAATTATTTTCTATTACATTTTCATTTTACTATTAATTTTAAAATAAAAATGCCCTTTATTTAGATAGATATTTTTGTATTTTTTTGTGAATTAACTTTATTAAAATAATTATTGACATCTATATCTACATTAGAATGATGAAATTTTAATATATTTGAACATTTTTAAGATGTTAAAATAATGTGGATAATTAATTATTACATTTGTGTGACATAATTAGTTAATAAATTCATAAATTCAAAATAGACTATATATTAAGTGAATATACATTACTAATAAAATATAATATTTATTTTTTTAGTCAAAATTATTTTGAATTTTAAAATAAAACAATCTCTTATCGGATGTTTTTGTATTCTTTTTATAATTAACCTAGAAGGGATGTTTTTGTATTTTTCTTTGCTTTCATATATTTAACTTGAGCATTAGTCATAATTTAAATATTTATATATAGTGTAAGGTATACATAAATATTTTATAATACAATTAAAAACAGTTAAGTATAATTATTCTATATCAACCCTTTCAAATATTTTATATATTTATCTATTAATTTATACCCTTAGAACACAAGTTAGCATTATTTATAAATTAAATATTATATCTCTTTATTTCCTTTAAAAGCATTGTTAGTAATTTAATGGAGAGAAAAATATATTTTTCCTACTAATTCCCTTTAATGCACTTTAATGGAGATTTTTTTTAACATTTATAGTAAAATGATTGGTATTGGATAATTTTATATAACTGTTTTTAATTGTATTATAAAATATTTATGTATACCCTACACTATAGCTCTACTTAAAGAGTCAACTACGGTTACATTTTTTTTTTTGAATCAAAAGATATTATATTAACTAAAAAAGACAGTCAACTACTTAAAGAGTCAACTACGGTTACATTTTGAAATTAAAATTGTTACTAAATTTATTAATTTATTGTGTTATACTAAATTGTTTACTTCAAAATAAATATATCATAAGTTTGTATATAATTAATAAAATATACTTTTTTAAACAAAATTTGCTTTTTAATTATTTTCTTATACATTTTCATTTTACTATTAATTTTAAAATAAAAATGCCCTTTATTTAGATAGATATTTTTGTATTTTTCTGTAAATTAACTTTATTAAAATAATTATTGACATCTACATCTACATTAGAATGATGAAATTTTAATATATTCGAACATTTTTAAGATGTTAAAATAATGTGGATAAGTTTACCAATTTGGTGTGATATAATTAATTATTACATTTGTGTGACATAATTAGTTAGTAAATTCATAAATTCCAAATTGACTATATATTAAGTGAATATACATTACTAATAAAATATAATATTTATTTTTTTAGTCAAAATTATTTTGAATTTCAAAATAAAACAATCTCTTATCGGATGTTTTTGTATTCTTTTTATAATTTACCTAGAATGGATGTTTTTGTATTTTTCTTTGCTTTCATATATTTAACTCGAGCATTAGTCATAATTTAAATATTTATATATAGTGTAAGTTATACATAAATATTTTATAATACAATTAAAAACAGTTAAGTATAATTATTCTATATCAATCATTTCAAATATTTTATATATTTATCTATTAATTTATACCCTTAGAACACAAGTTAGCATTATTTATAAATTAAATATTATATCTCTTTATTTCCTTTAAAAGCATTGTTAGTAATTTAATGGAGAGAAAAATATATTTTTGCTACTAATTCCCTTTAATGCACTTTAATGGAGATTTTTTTTAACATTTATAGTAAAATGATTGATATAGAATAATTTTATTTAACTGTTTTTAATTATATTATAAAATATTTATGTATACCCTACACTATAGCTCTTCTTAAAGAGTCAACTTCGGTTACATTTTGAAATTAAAACTGTTACTAAATTTATTAATTTATTGTGTTATACTAAATTATTTACTTCAAAATAAATATATCTTGAGTTTGTATATAATTAATAAAATATACTTTTTTAAACAAAATTTATTTTTTAATTATTTTCTATTACATTTTCATTTTACTATTAATTTTAAAATAAAAATGCCCTTTATTTAGATAAATATTTTCGTATTTTTCTGTGAATTAACTTTATTAAAATAATTATTGACATCTACATCTACATTAGAATGATGAAATTTTAATATATTTGAACATTTTTAAGATGTTAAAATAATGTGGATAATTAATTATTACATTTGTGTGACATAATTAGTTAATAAATTCATAAATTCAAAATAGATTATATATTAAGTGAATATACATTACTAATAAAATATAATATTTATTCTTTTAGTCAAAATTATTTTGAATTTCAAAATAAAACAATCTCTTATCGTATGTTTTTGTATTCTTTTTATAATTTACCTAGAAGGAATGTTTTTGTATTTTTCTTTGCTTTCATATATTTAACTCGAGCATTAGTTATAATTTAAATATTTATATATAGTGTAAGGTATACATAAATATTTTATAATACAATTAAAAACAGTTAAGTATAATTATTCTATATCAATCATTTCAAATATTTTATATATTTATCTATTAATTTATACCCTTAGAACACAAGTTAGCATTATTTATAAATTAAATATTATATCTCTTTATTTCCTTTAAAAGCATTGTTAGTAATTTAATGGAGAGAAAAATATATTTTTCCTACTAATTCCCTTTAATGCACTTTAATGGAGATTTTTTTTTACATTTATAGTAAAATGATTGATATAGAATAATTTTATTTAACTATTTTTAATTATATTATAAAATATTTATGTATACCGTACACTATAGCTCTTCTTAAAGAGTCAACTTCGGTTACATTTTGAAATTAAAACTGTTACTAAATTTATTAATTTATTGTGTTATACTAAATTATTTACTTCAAAATAAATATATCTTGAGTTTGTATATAATTAATAAAATATACTTTTTTAAACAAAATTTATTTTTTAATTATTTTCTATTACATTTTCATTTTACTATTAATTTTAAAATAAAAATGCCCTTTATTTAGATAGATATTTTTGTATTTTTTTGTGAATTAACTTTATTAAAATAATTATTGACATCTATATCTACATTAGAATGATGAAATTTTAATATATTTGAACATTTTTAAGATGTTAAAATAATGTGGATAATTAATTATTACATTTGTGTGACATAATTAGTTAATAAATTCATAAATTCAAAATAGACTATATATTAAGTGAATATACATTACTAATAAAATATAATATTTATTTTTTTAGTCAAAATTATTTTGAATTTTAAAATAAAACAATCTCTTATCGGATGTTTTTGTATTCTTTTTATAATTAACCTAGAAGGGATGTTTTTGTATTTTTCTTTGCTTTCATATATTTAACTTGAGCATTAGTCATAATTTAAATATTTATATATAGTGTAAGGTATACATAAATATTTTATAATACAATTAAAAACAGTTAAGTATAATTATTCTATATCAACCCTTTCAAATATTTTATATATTTATCTATTAATTTATACCCTTAGAACACAAGTTAGCATTATTTATAAATTAAATATTATATCTATTTATTTCCTTTAAAAGCATTGTTAGTAATTTAATGGAGAGAAAAATATATTTTTCCTACTAATTCCCTTTAATGCACTTTAATGGAGATTTTTTTTAACATTTATAGTAAAATGATTGGTATTGGATAATTTTATATAACTGTTTTTAATTGTATTATAAAATATTTATGTATACCCTACACTATAGCTCTACTTAAAGAGTCAACTACGGTTACATTTTTTTTTTTGAATCAAAAGATATTATATTAACTAAAAAAGACAGTCAACTACTTAAAGAGTCAACTACGGTTACATTTTGAAATTAAAATTGTTACTAAATTTATTAATTTATTGTGTTATACTAAATTGTTTACTTCAAAATAAATATATCATAAGTTTGTATATAATTAATAAAATATACTTTTTTAAACAAAATTTGCTTTTTAATTATTTTCTTATACATTTTCATTTTACTATTAATTTTAAAATAAAAATGCCCTTTATTTAGATAGATATTTTTGTATTTTTCTGTAAATTAACTTTATTAAAATAATTATTGACATCTACATCTACATTAGAATGATGAAATTTTAATATATTCGAACATTTTTAAGATGTTAAAATAATGTGGATAAGTTTACCAATTTGGTGTGATATAATTAATTATTACATTTGTGTGACATAATTAGTTAGTAAATTCATAAATTCCAAATTGACTATATATTAAGTGAATATACATTACTAATAAAATATAATATTTATTTTTTTAGTCAAAATTATTTTGAATTTCAAAATAAAACAATCTCTTATCGGATGTTTTTGTATTCTTTTTATAATTTACCTAGAATGGATGTTTTTGTATTTTTCTTTGCTTTCATATATTTAACTCGAGCATTAGTCATAATTTAAATATTTATATATAGTGTAAGTTATACATAAATATTTTATAATACAATTAAAAACAGTTAAGTATAATTATTCTATATCAATCATTTCAAATATTTTATATATTTATCTATTAATTTATACCCTTAGAACACAAGTTAGCATTATTTATAAATTAAATATTATATCTCTTTATTTCCTTTAAAAGCATTGTTAGTAATTTAATGGAGAGAAAAATATATTTTTGCTACTAATTCCCTTTAATGCACTTTAATGGAGATTTTTTTTAACATTTATAGTAAAATGATTGATATAGAATAATTTTATTTAACTGTTTTTAATTATATTATAAAATATTTATGTATACCCTACACTATAGCTCTTCTTAAAGAGTCAACTTCGGTTACATTTTGAAATTAAAACTGTTACTAAATTTATTAATTTATTGTGTTATACTAAATTATTTACTTCAAAATAAATATATCTTGAGTTTGTATATAATTAATAAAATATACTTTTTTAAACAAAATTTATTTTTTAATTATTTTCTATTACATTTTCATTTTACTATTAATTTTAAAATAAAAATGCCCTTTATTTAGATAAATATTTTCGTATTTTTCTGTGAATTAACTTTATTAAAATAATTATTGACATCTACATCTACATTAGAATGATGAAATTTTAATATATTTGAACATTTTTAAGATGTTAAAATAATGTGGATAATTAATTATTACATTTGTGTGACATAATTAGTTAATAAATTCATAAATTCAAAATAGATTATATATTAAGTGAATATACATTACTAATAAAATATAATATTTATTCTTTTAGTCAAAATTATTTTGAATTTCAAAATAAAACAATCTCTTATCGTATGTTTTTGTATTCTTTTTATAATTTACCTAGAAGGAATGTTTTTGTATTTTTCTTTGCTTTCATATATTTAACTCGAGCATTAGTTATAATTTAAATATTTATATATAGTGTAAGGTATACATAAATATTTTATAATATAATTAAAAACAGTTAAGTATAATTATTCTATATCAATCATTTCAAATATTTTATATATTTATCTATTAATTTATACCCTTAGAACACAAGTTAGCATTATTTATAAATTAAATATTATATCTCTTTATTTCCTTTAAAAGCATTGTTAGTAATTTAATGGAGAGAAAAATATATTTTTCCTACTAATTCCCTTTAATGCACTTTAATGGAGATTTTTTTTTACATTTATAGTAAAATGATTGATATAGAATAATTTTATTTAACTATTTTTAATTATATTATAAAATATTTATGTATACCGTACACTATAGCTCTTCTTAAAGAGTCAACTTCGGTTACATTTTGAAATTAAAACTGTTACTAAATTTATTAATTTATTGTGTTATACTAAATTATTTACTTCAAAATAAATATATCTTGAGTTTGTATATAATTAATAAAATATACTTTTTTAAACAAAATTTATTTTTTAATTATTTTCTATTACATTTTCATTTTACTATTAATTTTAAAATAAAAATGCCCTTTATTTAGATAGATATTTTTGTATTTTTTTGTGAATTAACTTTATTAAAATAATTATTGACATCTATATCTACATTAGAATGATGAAATTTTAATATATTTGAACATTTTTAAGATGTTAAAATAATGTGGATAATTAATTATTACATTTGTGTGACATAATTAGTTAATAAATTCATAAATTCAAAATAGACTATATATTAAGTGAATATACATTACTAATAAAATATAATATTTATTTTTTTAGTCAAAATTATTTTGAATTTTAAAATAAAACAATCTCTTATCGGATGTTTTTGTATTCTTTTTATAATTAACCTAGAAGGGATGTTTTTGTATTTTTCTTTGCTTTCATATATTTAACTTGAGCATTAGTCATAATTTAAATATTTATATATAGTGTAAGGTATACATAAATATTTTATAATACAATTAAAAACAGTTAAGTATAATTATTCTATATCAACCCTTTCAAATATTTTATATATTTATCTATTAATTTATACCCTTAGAACACAAGTTAGCATTATTTATAAATTAAATATTATATCTCTTTATTTCCTTTAAAAGCATTGTTAGTAATTTAATGGAGAGAAAAATATATTTTTCCTACTAATTCCCTTTAATGCACTTTAATGGAGATTTTTTTTAACATTTATAGTAAAATGATTGGTATTGGATAATTTTATATAACTGTTTTTAATTGTATTATAAAATATTTATGTATACCCTACACTATAGCTCTACTTAAAGAGTCAACTACGGTTACATTTTTTTTTTTGAATCAAAAGATATTATATTAACTAAAAAAGACAGTCAACTACTTAAAGAGTCAACTACGGTTACATTTTGAAATTAAAATTGTTACTAAATTTATTAATTTATTGTGTTATACTAAATTGTTTACTTCAAAATAAATATATCATAAGTTTGTATATAATTAATAAAATATACTTTTTTAAACAAAATTTGCTTTTTAATTATTTTCTTATACATTTTCATTTTACTATTAATTTTAAAATAAAAATGCCCTTTATTTAGATAGATATTTTTGTATTTTTCTGTAAATTAACTTTATTAAAATAATTATTGACATCTACATCTACATTAGAATGATGAAATTTTAATATATTCGAACATTTTTAAGATGTTAAAATAATGTGGATAAGTTTACCAATTTGGTGTGATATAATTAATTATTACATTTGTGTGACATAATTAGTTAGTAAATTCATAAATTCCAAATTGACTATATATTAAGTGAATATACATTACTAATAAAATATAATATTTATTTTTTTAGTCAAAATTATTTTGAATTTCAAAATAAAACAATCTCTTATCGGATGTTTTTGTATTCTTTTTATAATTTACCTAGAATGGATGTTTTTGTATTTTTCTTTGCTTTCATATATTTAACTCGAGCATTAGTCATAATTTAAATATTTATATATAGTGTAAGTTATACATAAATATTTTATAATACAATTAAAAACAGTTAAGTATAATTATTCTATATCAATCATTTCAAATATTTTATATATTTATCTATTAATTTATACCCTTAGAACACAAGTTAGCATTATTTATAAATTAAATATTATATCTCTTTATTTCCTTTAAAAGCATTGTTAGTAATTTAATGGAGAGAAAAATATATTTTTGCTACTAATTCCCTTTAATGCACTTTAATGGAGATTTTTTTTAACATTTATAGTAAAATGATTGATATAGAATAATTTTATTTAACTGTTTTTAATTATATTATAAAATATTTATGTATACCCTACACTATAGCTCTTCTTAAAGAGTCAACTTCGGTTACATTTTGAAATTAAAACTGTTACTAAATTTATTAATTTATTGTGTTATACTAAATTATTTACTTCAAAATAAATATATCTTGAGTTTGTATATAATTAATAAAATATACTTTTTTAAACAAAATTTATTTTTTAATTATTTTCTATTACATTTTCATTTTACTATTAATTTTAAAATAAAAATGCCCTTTATTTAGATAAATATTTTCGTATTTTTCTGTGAATTAACTTTATTAAAATAATTATTGACATCTACATCTACATTAGAATGATGAAATTTTAATATATTTGAACATTTTTAAGATGTTAAAATAATGTGGATAATTAATTATTACATTTGTGTGACATAATTAGTTAATAAATTCATAAATTCAAAATAGATTATATATTAAGTGAATATACATTACTAATAAAATATAATATTTATTCTTTTAGTCAAAATTATTTTGAATTTCAAAATAAAACAATCTCTTATCGTATGTTTTTGTATTCTTTTTATAATTTACCTAGAAGGAATGTTTTTGTATTTTTCTTTGCTTTCATATATTTAACTCGAGCATTAGTTATAATTTAAATATTTATATATAGTGTAAGGTATACATAAATATTTTATAATATAATTAAAAACAGTTAAGTATAATTATTCTATATCAATCATTTCAAATATTTTATATATTTATCTATTAATTTATACCCTTAGAACACAAGTTAGCATTATTTATAAATTAAATATTATATCTCTTTATTTCCTTTAAAAGCATTGTTAGTAATTTAATGGAGAGAAAAATATATTTTTCCTACTAATTCCCTTTAATGCACTTTAATGGAGATTTTTTTTTACATTTATAGTAAAATGATTGATATAGAATAATTTTATTTAACTATTTTTAATTATATTATAAAATATTTATGTATACCGTACACTATAGCTCTTCTTAAAGAGTCAACTTCGGTTACATTTTGAAATTAAAACTGTTACTAAATTTATTAATTTATTGTGTTATACTAAATTATTTACTTCAAAATAAATATATCTTGAGTTTGTATATAATTAATAAAATATACTTTTTTAAACAAAATTTATTTTTTAATTATTTTCTATTACATTTTCATTTTACTATAAATTTTAAAATAAAAATGCCCTTTATTTAGATAGATATTTTTGTATTTTTTTGTGAATTAACTTTATTAAAATAATTATTGACATCTATATCTACATTAGAATGATGAAATTTTAATATATTTGAACATTTTTAAGATGTTAAAATAATGTGGATAATTAATTATTACATTTGTGTGACATAATTAGTTAATAAATTCATAAATTCAAAATAGACTATATATTAAGTGAATATACATTACTAATAAAATATAATATTTATTTTTTTAGTCAAAATTATTTTGAATTTTAAAATAAAACAATCTCTTATCGGATGTTTTTGTATTCTTTTTATAATTAACCTAGAAGGGATGTTTTTGTATTTTTCTTTGCTTTCATATATTTAACTTGAGCATTAGTCATAATTTAAATATTTATATATAGTGTAAGGTATACATAAATATTTTATAATACAATTAAAAACAGTTAAGTATAATTATTCTATATCAACCCTTTCAAATATTTTATATATTTATCTATTAATTTATACCCTTAGAACACAAGTTAGCATTATTTATAAATTAAATATTATATCTCTTTATTTCCTTTAAAAGCATTGTTAGTAATTTAATGGAGAGAAAAATATATTTTTCCTACTAATTCCCTTTAATGCACTTTAATGGAGATTTTTTTTAACATTTATAGTAAAATGATTGGTATTGGATAATTTTATATAACTGTTTTTAATTGTATTATAAAATATTTATGTATACCCTACACTATAGCTCTACTTAAAGAGTCAACTACGGTTACATTTTTTTTTTTGAATCAAAAGATATTATATTAACTAAAAAAGACAGTCAACTACTTAAAGAGTCAACTACGGTTACATTTTGAAATTAAAATTGTTACTAAATTTATTAATTTATTGTGTTATACTAAATTGTTTACTTCAAAATAAATATATCATAAGTTTGTATATAATTAATAAAATATACCTTTTTAAACAAAATTTGCTTTTTAATTATTTTCTTATACATTTTCATTTTACTATTAATTTTAAAATAAAAATGCCCTTTATTTAGATAGATATTTTTGTATTTTTCTGTAAATTAACTTTATTAAAATAATTATTGACATCTACATCTACATTAGAATGATGAAATTTTAATATATTCGAACATTTTTAAGATGTTAAAATAATGTGGATAAGTTTACCAATTTGGTGTGATATAATTAATTATTACATTTGTGTGACATAATTAGTTAGTAAATTCATAAATTCCAAATTGACTATATATTAAGTGAATATACATTACTAATAAAATATAATATTTATTTTTTTAGTCAAAATTATTTTGAATTTCAAAATAAAACAATCTCTTATCGGATGTTTTTGTATTCTTTTTATAATTTACCTAGAATGGATGTTTTTGTATTTTTCTTTGCTTTCATATATTTAACTCGAGCATTAGTCATAATTTAAATATTTATATATAGTGTAAGTTATACATAAATATTTTATAATACAATTAAAAACAGTTAAGTATAATTATTCTATATCAATCATTTCAAATATTTTATATATTTATTGTAATACCCCGTAAATTTATAAACGCTCTGGATAATATTATTATGATCAACTGGGTTCCGGAGTACTCTGAACAATTATTTGATAAAATAATTAGAGTAAACTGACGAACTCAGAGTTGATTAAATTAATAGTATTTAACGTTGAGTTTTATTCTTTCGCGCATTTGAGCTAATTTGGATAATTAGTAGTATGATCAATTAATATCACTTTGGATATTTTCTTTTCATTTTACTTATTTGGTCAAAGATAGAAACTTAGGGAAAAAGAAAAGAAAGAAAAGAAAGGAAAAAGGGAAGAAAGGAAAGGAAGGAGGAGGAACAAGAGAGGAAAATTTCCCAAAAGCTCAAGATCATCATCAATCATCTGTTCTTCATCTCAATTTCAACCTCCTCGTCTAGTAATCCAGGTGGGTTCTAGTTAGACTCTTTAGGGTAGAGTTTTATTGAGTTAGAGTTAGATTGGTATTATGGAAATTGATTTAATTTTGCATGAAATTCATGAATCTAGCTGCTAAATGCAATGTGTGATTGTATGTTTATACCGATTGTTATGTTATAACATGTTTTGATGAATTTTAGATTGGAAAAATGGGATTTTGGGGTTGAATTGAATCAACCCGTAGCAGACAAATTCTGCAGGAAAATTTCTGGGTTCAAACTGCCATACGCGTATCACGCAGGGCCATACGCGTATTGAGTAGGGCAATACGCGTATGGGTGTGAAGGAAATGGGATGATACGCGTATGGACAAGGTAATACGCGTATGGATGGCCGAGAATTTTGAGCAATACGCGTATCGATTGGGGCAATACGCGTATGGCTGGGCGAGATTGTTGGGCAATACGCGTACGGGGAGTACCAATACGCGTATGGCCAGGGGACTTGCAGAATTCTGCTGTTGTGATATTTTATTTCCGATCGTTTGTTTCCAATGCCGTAACTTTTTATCCGTAACTCGGAATGGAACAATTTTGGTATCGTTGGAAAGGTAATAAAATGTACTTTCTTATTACATGGGTTTTAAGACTGTCGGCCGATTTAATTATATTGGGATTTATGAAATCGTGTCACTTTGTTGATTTTAGTGTTTAATGTTGTGTAATTATTGTTGAAAATGTATGTATGATAAAACATAAAATAAGTAGAGTGAGGACAATTAACCCAAACAGTGTCGGAAGAATATAAAATGGATAAACACTAGTATGGAACATGTGTGTTAACCGTTGGTTGTGATAAGGCGTAATGGCCTTGTGATTGTTGAATACAATCACGACTGTGTGTGATCACGTAATCGTAACCGGTTATTTTTGCGAGTGCGTTTCATGGGTCTCGAGCTCCTCTGAAACATGTGCACCACTACTTGGCAGGTTTGATTCCCGCATTTCATTTTAGTACGAATGGCGCCCATGGAGCGTAGGCTTGTGACGGTATAAGGCCCGTGAGAAGTGACGGTTCATAACGGTTAATGGCCCGTAGAACCCGAATCCATTCGTATGTCAAGTAGGTTGCAAGGATCCATGACCCGGGTCGACTTCTAGACGTAGAAGAGGACGGGAATAGGGGATACCTTGGCATGGTTATCGATTAGTGATATTGTGAGTTGATGAACTCATAACATGTTTCCATATAGTGTGTGTGTACTCAAGGTCACTCCCCTTTTCCCCTTTTGACTTGAGTTAGGTTTGTTAGAACCTTGTAGAGCCGAGAGGACTTTAAGATAGGGAACTCACTGAGATTTGATGTATCTCACCCCACTGTTGTTGTTTACATCACAGGTTCTGCAGGTTTAGCGAAGGGTAAGGACAAGGTTATTTGACTTTCCTTACGGATCGTGGTTTTGTGATGGCATGGCTTCCGCTATGGCGTTATGTTTTGAGATCATTGTTTTGATCTAGTTCTTAGTTTTTATCATTTTGGAACATCTTGTATATGTAATGCCTTAGACTTTTAGTTCTTTTGTATTAGAGGCATTTATATATATAATGTGTTAACTAGGAACTTATTATGTTTCAGTACCAAAAAGTGAAACTCATGTATAATATATGATTTGATGCATGTAAGATTATATGGGTCATTACAGTTGGTATCAAAGCAGGTCGTATCCTCGACCTAGCCATGAAATAGAATAAGTGTTTCTTTCTGTTTCAGATGCGTGTTGTCGCCTTGGGTCTTAGGTGTTATATTTATGGTATTGAGCCTGATCAACTTAATTCTATCTATATGACATTTAGGAACATGGTTGGCGGACGCAGAAACAATAGTGGTAGACCCACAAATCCTCCAGCTGGGACGAATCCGCCAGGTGGCGATGAGAATGCTCCTTTGTATCAGTTTGTGCAACGGATGCAGCAGCAGCAGAACCAGTTCATGCAACATATGGTGCAACGGATGAATGTAGGTCTTCATCCTCAAGTAGTTGTTCCAGATGTTGTAGGTGGGAGTTTTCGGGATTTCCTCCGCATGAATCCTCCAGAATTTCATGGCGGATTGGATCCTGTGAAAGCTCATGACTGGATTGCTGGCATGGAGAGAATATTTCTGATGACTTACTGTAGTGAGGAGAACAAGGTAGTGTTTGCTTCTCACTCACTGAGAGGTCCGGCTGAGAGATGGTGGGATGTTGCTTCAGCTTTTATGACTATGCAAGGTGTACCTAAGGTGTGGGAGCAGTTCAGGTCTATTTTTATTGAAAAGTACCTTCCTAGTTCCTTGAGGATCCGAAGAGAGTTTGAATTCCAGCAGTTGCAGCAATACTGTGTGGCAGAGAACAGTTTGAAGGAAGTTCGGACAGAAGGGGGTTCGCGTAGGGCAAGCCAACAGTCTAATCCTAGGCAACGAGTTTTTAAAAGGAAACAAGTTCAGAGCTCTAGGACTAGTGCATGTCGACACTGTGGTAGAAATCATTGGGGAAAGTGCGGTATCGAAGGTGTGAAGTGTTATCAATGTCAGAAGGTGGGCCATTTGGCGAGGGATTGTCCTCAGGGTAGAAATCAGACACAAGGGAAGACTACTGGCCGAGTGTATACCTTGGATGCAAGGAAAGCAAAGGGTGATAATTCCTTGATTGCGGGTACGTGTTTTGTTAATGGTCAACTTTGTTATGTTTTATTTGACTGTGGGGCTACACATTCTTTTGTGTCTTTGAGATGTGTGAAGCGACTAGGGTTGCAAACTATTCCTTTGTTTCCTCCTATGGTGGTTACTACTGCCATGGATGAAATGGTTGAAACACCCCTGATGTGTGAAAATTGTGTGTTGTCGGTGAACGGAAGAGTTTTCCAGATTAATCTTATTTGTTTGCCGCTCAAGAAAGTGGATGTTGTTCTGGGAATGGATTGGCTTTCTGCTAATTCGGTGTTTATTGGGTGTGAAGAAAAGTTAATCATTATTCCATCTGCTGAGGCTACTCCGAAAGATGTATTATCAACGATTTTAGAAGGTACGGTGGGAATGGTAAATTTCTTGTTTGAGAAAGAGAAATCTGTTTTATTGGTTCTTACTAAGGAAGGAAGTAGGGAACAGCAAGTTCTGAGTATTCCAGTTGTGTGTGAATTTTCTGAAGTATTTCCAGAGGATGTTTCTTCTCTTCCTCCGGAGAGAGAAGTTGAGTTCTCTATTGACCTGATACCGGGAACGGCTCCCATATCCGTTTCTCCGTATCGGATGTCACCGCTTGAATTAAGAGAATTAAAGGACCAATTGGAGGACTTGATGTCTAAGCATTTCGTTAGGCCTAGTGTTTCACCGTGGGGAGCTCCAGTGTTACTGGTAAAGAAGAAAGATGGGGGAATGCGTTTGTGCATTGATTATCGTAAGTTGAATAAAGTTACCATTAAGAACAAGTATCCCTTACCAAGGATAGACGACTTGTTAGATCAATTAAAGGGAGCCTGTGTGTTCTCAAAGATTGATTTCCGGTCGGGTTATCATCAGATTCGAGTGAAGAGTTCCGATGTGCCAAAAACTGCATTTAGAACCCGTTACGGTCATTACGAATTCTTAGTGATGCCTTTCGGTGTGACTAATGCTCCAGCTGTTTTTATGGATTACATGAATCGTATATTTCAGGCTTACTTGGACCAATTTGTGGTAATCTTTATTGACGATATTCTTATTTATTCTCGTACTCCACAAGAGCACGGAGAACATCTGAGGATTGTCTTATCGGTCTTGCAAGAGAAGCAATTGTTTGCTAAGTTGAGCAAGTGTGAGTTTTGGATGTCGGAAGTTAATTTTCTTGGACATGTTATATCTCAGGGTGGTGTGGTGGTAGATCCATCAAAAGTAGAAGCAGTAATTAATTGGGAGAGACCGAGAAATGTTTCAGAAGTCAGAAGTTTCTTGGGATTGGCCGGTTACTATAGAAGGTTTATCAAGGGCTTTTCTCAATTGGCCTTACCAATGACGAAACTTACTCGGAAGGATGTTACTTTTGAATGGGATTCAGGTTGCGAACAAAGTTTTATGCATTTGAAGGAAAGTTTGACGAGTGCTCCAGTATTAATTATTCCTAATCCTAATAACTCTTATGAAGTATTTTGTGATGCTTCTAAGAGGGGATTAGGGGGTGTTATGATGCAAGGTAGTCAAGTGGTAGCTTATGTTTCTCGACAGTTAAAAAGTTCATGAGAAAAATTATCCAACTCATGACTTAGAACTAGCTGCCGTGGTGTTTGCACTGAAGGTGTGGAGTCATTATTTATATGGTGTACGTTTTGAAATGTTCAGTGACCACAAAAGTTTGAAGTATTTGTTTGACCAGAAGGAGTTGAACATGCGACAAAGAAGGTGGATGGAGTACTTAAAAGATTATGACTTAGAATTGAAGTATCATCCAGGAAAGGCGAATAAAGTAGCGGATGCCTTAAGTCGAAAATGGTTCATAGTGCGGAATTGATAATTTTGGAGTATTCATTGTTGGAGAAGTTTAGAGATCTTAATCTCCAATTTGTGTGGACTCCGAATGGTGTGATCCTGGGAAATTTGAATGTCAATTCTACTTTGAGAGTTGAGATTCAACAGGCACAATTGTTAGAGGAAGAGTTACAAGAATTGTTACTTCAGCCGGGTTTTACACGAGCGACAGATGGGATTGTTCTGTTTAATCAAAGGAATTGTGTTCCGAGAGATGAGGCATTGAAAAGGAAGATTTTAGATGAAGCCCATAAAGGTACTTTTACGATACATCCTGGTTCTTCGAAGATGTATCAGGATTTAAAGAAGGATTATTGGTGGTCCGGGATGAAAAAGGATATAGCGGAATATGTGTCAGAATGTGCAGTATGTCAACAGGTGAAGATTGAACACCAAAGACCGGGCGGTCTGTTACGACCTTTGGATATTCCAGTTTGGAAGTGGAGTAGTATCTCTATGGATTTTGCAGTAGGTTTACCTCGTGCACTAGGAGGTTATGATTCTAATTGAGTAATTGTGGATCGACTAACGAAATCTGCACATTTCTTAGCCGTAAAGACTACTTATAAGGCAAGTCATCTTGCAAGGTTGTTTATTGCTGAGATTGTGAGATTGCATGGTATTCCTTCTAGTATTGTGTCCGATCGAGATCCGAAGTTTACTTCGAGATTTTGGAAAGTGTTCCAACAAGCGATGGGTACGAGTTTGTGTTTGAGCACGTCGAATCATCCTCAAACGGATGGTCAGACTGAACGAACAATACAAACGATGGAGGATATGTTAAGAGCTTGTGTGTTAGAGAGTAGAGGGAATTGGAAAGAACTTTTGCCGTTAATTGAGTTTTCCTATAACAATAGTTATCATGCGAGCATCGGTATGGCTCCTTATGAAGCGTTGTATGGGAGAAAGTGTAGGACACCTTTGTGTTGGGCTGAAACTGGCGAAGATAGAATTTTGGGACCCGAGATTATTCAAGAGACTACGGAAAAGATTCGAATGATCCGCGAGAAGGTTAAACAAGCACAAGATCGTCAGAAGAGTTATGCGGATAATCGTAGGAGACCTTTGGAATTTGAGGAAGGTGACCATGTATTTCTGAAAGTTACTCCGAGATTGAGATTGAAAGGACTGTTTAAGTCACGTAAGTTAAGTCCGAGATACGTGGGACCGTATCAGATTTTAGAAAGGATTGGTGAAGTTGCTTATAGATTAGCCTTACCACCCTCTCTATTCGAGATGCATGACGTTTTTCACGTATCTCAGCTCCGTAAGTTTATTCCTGATCCTCTTCAGCCAATTCTACCCGAATCAGTGGAAATTGAAGCGGATTTGACTTTTGAACCACAACCGAGTTGTATTGTGGGAAGGGAAACAAAAGTGTTAAGGAACAAAGATATTCCTCTTGTTAAGGTGCAATGGGATATGACGCATCCGGGCGATGCTACTTGGGAACTAGAATCGGAAATGCGAGATTCTTATCCACATCTGTTCAGGTAATATTCTAAATTCGAGGACGAATTTCTATTTAAGGGGGGGAGGATGTAATACCCCGTAAATTTATAAACGCTCTGGATAATATTATTATGATCAACTGGGTTCCGGAGTACTCTGAACAATTATTTGATAAAATAATTAGAGTAAACTGACGAACTCAGAGTTGATTAAATTAATAGTATTTAACGTTGAGTTTTATTCTTTCGCGCATTTGAGCTAATTTGGATAATTAGTAGTATGATCAATTAATATCACTTTGGATATTTTCTTTTCATTTTACTTATTTGGTCAAAGATAGAAACTTAGGGAAAAAGAAAAGAAAGAAAAGAAAGGAAAAAGGGAAGAAAGGAAAGGAAGGAGGAGGAACAAGAGAGGAAAATTTCCCAAAAGCTCAAGATCATCATCAATCATCTGTTCTTCATCTCAATTTCAACCTCCTCGTCTAGTAATCCAGGTGGGTTCTAGTTAGACTCTTTAGGGTAGAGTTTTATTGAGTTAGAGTTAGATTGGTATTATGGAAATTGATTTAATTTTGCATGAAATTCATGAATCTAGCTGCTAAATGCAATGTGTGATTGTATGTTTATACCGATTGTTATGTTATAACATGTTTTGATGAATTTTAGATTGGAAAAATGGGATTTTGGGGTTGAATTGAATCAACCCGTAGCAGACAAATTCTGCAGGAAAATTTCTGGGTTCAAACTGCCATACGCGTATCACGCAGGGCCATACGCGTATTGAGTAGGGCAATACGCGTATGGGTGTGAAGGAAATGGGATGATACGCGTATGGACAAGGTAATACGCGTATGGATGGCCGAGAATTTTGAGCAATACGCGTATCGATTGGGGCAATACGCGTATGGCTGGGCGAGATTGTTGGGCAATACGCGTACGGGGAGTACCAATACGCGTATGGCCAGGGGACTTGCAGAATTCTGCTGTTGTGATATTTTATTTCCGATCGTTTGTTTCCAATGCCGTAACTTTTTATCCGTAACTCGGAATGGAACAATTTTGGTATCGTTGGAAAGGTAATAAAATGTACTTTCTTATTACATGGGTTTTAAGACTGTCGGCCGATTTAATTATATTGGGATTTATGAAATCGTGTCGCTTTGTTGATTTTAGTGTTTAATGTTGTGTAATTATTGTTGAAAATGTATGTATGATAAAACATAAAATAAGTAGAGTGAGGACAATTAACCCAAACAGTGTCGGAAGAATATAAAATGGATAAACACTAGTATGGAACATGTGTGTTAACCGTTGGTTGTGATAAGGCGTAATGGCCTTGTGATTGTTGAATACAATCACGACTGTGTGTGATCACGTAATCGTAACCGGTTATTTTTGCGAGTGCGTTTCATGGGTCTCGAGCTCCTCTGAAACATGTGCACCACTACTTGGCAGGTTTGATTCCCGCATTTCATTTTAGTACGAATGGCGCCCATGGAGCGTAGGCTTGTGACGGTATAAGGCCCGTGAGAAGTGACGGTTCATAACGGTTAATGGCCCGTAGAACCCGAATCCATTCGTATGTCAAGTAGGTTGCAAGGATCCATGACCCGGGTCGACTTCTAGACGTAGAAGAGGACGGGAATAGGGGATACCTTGGCATGGTTATCGATTAGTGATATTGTGAGTTGATGAACTCATAACATGTTTCCATATAGTGTGTGTGTACTCAAGGTCACTCCCCTTTTCCCCTTTTGACTTGAGTTAGGTTTGTTAGAACCTTGTAGAGCCGAGAGGACTTTAAGATAGGGAACTCACTGAGATTTGATGTATCTCACCCCACTGTTGTTGTTTACATCACAGGTTCTGCAGGTTTAGCGAAGGGTAAGGACAAGGTTATTTGACTTTCCTTACGGATCGTGGTTTTGTGATGGCATGGCTTCCGCTATGGCGTTATGTTTTGAGATCATTGTTTTGATCTAGTTCTTAGTTTTTATCATTTTGGAACATCTTGTATATGTAATGCCTTAGACTTTTAGTTCTTTTGTATTAGAGGCATTTATATATATAATGTGTTAACTAGGAACTTATTATGTTTCAGTACCAAAAAGTGAAACTCATGTATAATATATGATTTGATGCATGTAAGATTATATGGGTCATTACATTTATCTATTAATTTATACCCTTAGAACACAAGTTAGCATTATTTATAAATTAAATATTATATCTCTTTATTTCCTTTAAAAGCATTGTTAGTAATTTAATGGAGAGAAAAATATATTTTTGCTACTAATTCCCTTTAATGCACTTTAATGGAGATTTTTTTTAACATTTATAGTAAAATGATTGATATAGAATAATTTTATTTAACTGTTTTTAATTATATTATAAAATATTTATGTATACCCTACACTATAGCTCTTCTTAAAGAGTCAACTTCGGTTACATTTTGAAATTAAAACTGTTACTAAATTTATTAATTTATTGTGTTATACTAAATTATTTACTTCAAAATAAATATATCTTGAGTTTGTATATAATTAATAAAATATACTTTTTTAAACAAAATTTATTTTTTAATTATTTTCTATTACATTTTCATTTTACTATTAATTTTAAAATAAAAATGCCCTTTATTTAGATAAATATTTTCGTATTTTTCTGTGAATTAACTTTATTAAAATAATTATTGACATCTACATCTACATTAGAATGATGAAATTTTAATATATTTGAACATTTTTAAGATGTTAAAATAATGTGGATAATTAATTATTACATTTGTGTGACATAATTAGTTAATAAATTCATAAATTCAAAATAGATTATATATTAAGTGAATATACATTACTAATAAAATATAATATTTATTCTTTTAGTCAAAATTATTTTGAATTTCAAAATAAAACAATCTCTTATCGTATGTTTTTGTATTCTTTTTATAATTTACCTAGAAGGAATGTTTTTGTATTTTTCTTTGCTTTCATATATTTAACTCGAGCATTAGTTATAATTTAAATATTTATATATAGTGTAAGGTATACATAAATATTTTATAATATAATTAAAAACAGTTAAGTATAATTATTCTATATCAATCATTTCAAATATTTTATATATTTATCTATTAATTTATACCCTTAGAACACAAGTTAGCATTATTTATAAATTAAATATTATATCTCTTTATTTCCTTTAAAAGCATTGTTAGTAATTTAATGGAGAGAAAAATATATTTTTGCTACTAATTCCCTTTAATGCACTTTAATGGAGATTTTTTTTAACATTTATAGTAAAATGATTGATATAGAATAATTTTATTTAACTGTTTTTAATTATATTATAAAATATTTATGTATACCCTACACTATAGCTCTTCTTAAAGAGTCAACTTCGGTTACATTTTGAAATTAAAACTGTTACTAAATTTATTAATTTATTGTGTTATACTAAATTATTTACTTCAAAATAAATATATCTTGAGTTTGTATATAATTAATAAAATATACTTTTTTAAACAAAATTTATTTTTTAATTATTTTCTATTACATTTTCATTTTACTATTAATTTTAAAATAAAAATGCCCTTTATTTAGATAGATATTTTCGTATTTTTCTGTGAATTAACTTTATTAAAATAATTATTGACATCTACATCTACATTAGAATGATGAAATTTTAATATATTTGAACATTTTTAAGATGTTAAAATAATGTGGATAATTAATTATTACATTTGTGTGACATAATTAGTTAATAAATTCATAAATTCAAAATAGATTATATATTAAGTGAATATACTTTACTAATAAAATATAATATTTATTCTTTTAGTCAAAATTATTTTGAATTTCAAAATAAAACAATCTCTTATCGTATGTTTTTGTATTCTTTTTATAATTTACCTAGAAGGAATGTTTTTGTATTTTTCTTTGCTTTCATATATTTAACTCGAGCATTAGTTATAATTTAAATATTTATATATAGTGTAAGGTATACATAAATATTTTATAATATAATTAAAAACAGTTAAGTATAATTATTCTATATCAATCATTTCAAATATTTTATATATTTATCTATTAATTTATAGCCTTAGAACACAAGTTAGCATTATTTATAAATTAAATATTATATCTCTTTATTTCCTTTAAAAGCATTGTTAGTAATTTAATGGAGAGAAAAATATATTTTTGCTACTAATTCCCTTTAATGCACTTTAATGGAGATTTTTTTTAACATTTATAGTAAAATGATTGATATAGAATAATTTTATTTAACTGTTTTTAATTATATTATAAAATATTTATGTATACCCTACACTATAGCTCTTCTTAAAGAGTCAACTTCGGTTACATTTTGAAATTAAAACTGTTACTAAATTTATTAATTTATTGTGTTATACTAAATTATTTACTTCAAAATAAATATATCTTGAGTTTGTATATAATTAATAAAATATACTTTTTTAAACAAAATTTATTTTTTAATTATTTTCTATTACATTTTCATTTTACTATTAATTTTAAAATAAAAATGCCCTTTATTTAGATAGATATTTTCGTATTTTTCTGTGAATTAACTTTATTAAAATAATTATTGACATCTACATCTACATTAGAATGATGAAATTTTAATATATTTGAACATTTTTAAGATGTTAAAATAATGTGGATAATTAATTATTACATTTGTGTGACATAATTAGTTAATAAATTCATAAATTCAAAATAGATTATATATTAAGTGAATATACTTTACTAATAAAATATAATATTTATTCTTTTAGTCAAAATTATTTTGAATTTCAAAATAAAACAATCTCTTATCGTATGTTTTTGTATTCTTTTTATAATTTACCTAGAAGGAATGTTTTTGTATTTTTCTTTGCTTTCATATATTTAACTCGAGCATTAGTTATAATTTAAATATTTATATATAGTGTAAGGTATACATAAATATTTTATAATACAATTAAAAACAGTTAAGTATAATTATTCTATATCAATCATTTCAAATATTTCATATATTTATCTATTAATTTATACCCTTAGAACACAAGTTAGCATTATTTATAAATTAAATATCATATCTCTTTATTTCCTTTAAAAGCATTGTTAGTAATTTAATGGAGAGAAAAATATATTTTTCCTACTAATTCCCTTTAATGCACTTTAATGGAGATTTTTTTTTACATTTATAGTAAAATGATTGATATAGAATAATTTTATTTAACTGTTTTTAATTATATTATAAAATATTTATGTATACCCTACACTATAGCTCTTCTTAAAGAGTCAACTTCGGTTACATTTTGAAATTAAAACTGTTACTAAATTTATTAATTTATTGTGTTATACTAAATTATTTACTTCAAAATAAATATATCTTGAGTTTGTATATAATTAATAAAATATACTTTTTTAAACAAAATTTATTTTTTAATTATTTTCTATTACATTTTCATTTTACTATTAATTTTAAAATAAAAATGCCCTTTATTTAGATAGATATTTTTGTATTTTTTTGTGAATTAACTTTATTAAAATAATTATTGACATCTATATCTACATTAGAATGATGAAATTTTAATATATTTGAACATTTTTAAGATGTTAAAATAATGTGGATAATTAATTATTACATTTGTGTGACATAATTAGTTAATAAATTCATAAATTCAAAATAGACTATATATTAAGTGAATATACATTACTAATAAAATATAATATTTATTTTTTTAGTCAAAATTATTTTGAATTTTAAAATAAAACAATCTCTTATCGGATGTTTTTGTATTCTTTTTATAATTTACCTAGAAGGGATGTTTTTGTATTTTTCTTTGCTTTCATATATTTAACTTGAGCATTAGTCATAATTTAAATATTTATATATAGTGTAAGGTATACATAAATATTTTATAATACAATTAAAAACAGTTAAGTATAATTATTCTATATCAACCCTTTCAAATATTTTATATATTTATCTATTAATTTATACCCTTAGAACACAAGTTAGCATTATTTATAAATTAAATATTATATCTCTTTAATTCCTTTAAAAGCATTGTTAGTAATTTAATGGAGAGAAAAATATATTTTTCCTACTAATTCCCTTTAATGCACTTTAATGGAGATTTTTTTTAACATTTATAGTAAAATGATTGGTATAGAATAATTTTATATAACTGTTTTTAATTGTATTATAAAATATTTATGTATACCCTACACTATAGCTCTACTTAAAGAGTCAACTACGGTTACATTTTTTTTTTTGAATCAAAAGATATTATATTAACTAAAAAAGACAGTCAACTACGGTTACATTTTGAAATTAAAATTGTTACTAAATTTATTAATTTATTGTGTTATACTAAATTGTTTACTTCAAAATAAATATATCTTAAGTTTGTATATAATTAATAAAATATACTTTTTTAAACAAAATTTGTTTTTTAATTATTTTCTTTTACATTTTCATTTTACTATTAATTTTAAAATAAAAATGCCCTTTATTTAGATAGATATTTTTGTATTTTTCTGTAAATTAACTTTATTAAAATAATTATTGACATCTACATCTACATTAGAATGATGAAATTTTAATATATTCGAACATTTTTAAGATGTTAAAATAATGTGGATAAGTTTACCAATTTGGTGTGATATAATTAATTATTACATTTGTGTGACATAATTAGTTAGTAAATTCATAAATTCCAAATTGACTATATATTAAGTGAATATACATTACTAATAAAATATAATATTTATTTTTTTAGTCAAAATTATTTTGAATTTCAAAATAAAACAATCTCTTATCGGATGTTTTTGTATTCTTTTTATAATTTACCTAGAATGGATGTTTTTGTATTTTTCTTTGCTTTCATATATTTAACTCGAGCATTAGTCATAATTTAAATATTTATATATAGTGTAAGTTATACATAAATATTTTATAATACAATTAAAAACAGTTAAGTATAATTATTCTATATCAATCATTTCAAATATTTCATATATTTATCTATTAATTTATACCCTTAGAACACAAGTTAGCATTATTTATAAATTAAATATTATATCTCTTTATTTCCTTTAAAAGCATTGTTAGTAATTTAATGGAGAGAAAAATATATTTTTGCTACTAATTCCCTTTAATGCACTTTAATGGAGATTTTTTTTAACATTTATAGTAAAATGATTGGTATAGAATAATTTTATATAACTGTTTTTAATTGTATTATAAAATATTTATGTATACCCTACACTATAGCTCTACTTAAAGAGTCAACTACGGTTACATTTTTTTTTTTGAATCAAAAGATATTATATTAACTAAAACAGACAGTCAACTACGGTTACATTTTGAAATTAAAATTGTTACTAAATTTATTAATTTATTGTGTTATACTAAATTGTTTACTTCAAAATAAATATATCTTAAGTTTGTATATAATTAATAAAATATACTTTTTTAAACAAAATTTGTTTTTTAATTATTTTCTTTTACATTTTCATTTTACTATTAATTTTAAAATAAAAATGCCCTTTATTTAGATAGATATTTTTGTATTTTTCTGTAAATTAACTTTATTAAAATAATTATTGACATCTACATCTACATTAGAATGATGAAATTTTAATATATTCGAACATTTTTAAGATGTTAAAATAATGTGGATAAGTTTACCAATTTGGTGTGATATAATTAATTATTACATTTGTGTGACATAATTAGTTAGTAAATTCATAAATTCCAAATTGACTATATATTAAGTGAATATACATTACTAATAAAATATAATATTAATTTTATTAGTCAAAATTATTTTGAATTTCAAAATAAAACAATCTCTTATCGGATGTTTTTGTATTCTTTTTATAATTTACCTAGAATGGATGTTTTTGTATTTTTCTTTGCTTTCATATATTTAACTCGAGCATTAGTCATAATTTAAATATTTATATATAGTGTAAGTTATACATAAATATTTTATAATACAATTAAAAACAGTTAAGTATAATTATTCTATATCAATCATTTCAAATATTTTATATATTTATCTATTAATTTATACCCTTAGAACACAAGTTAGCATTATTTATAAATTAAATATTATATCTCTTTATTTCCTTTAAAAGCATTGTTAGTAATTTAATGGAGAGAAAAATATATTTTTGCTACTAATTCCCTTTAATGCACTTTAATGGAGATGTTTTTAAACATTTATAGTAAAATGATTGATATAGAATAATTTTATTTAACTGTTTTTAATTATATTATAAAATATTTATGTATACCCTACACTATAGCTCTTCTTAAAGAGTCAACTTCGGTTACATTTTGAAATTAAAACTGTTACTAAATTTATTAATTTATTGTGTTATACTAAATTATTTACTTCAAAATAAATATATCTTGAGTTTGTATATAATTAATAAAATATACTTTTTTAAACAAAATTTATTTTTTAATTATTTTCTATTACATTTTCATTTTACTATTAATTTTAAAATAAAAATGCCCTTTATTTAGATAGATATTTTCGTATTTTTCTGTGAATTAACTTTATTAAAATAATTATTGACATCTACATCTACATTAGAATGATGAAATTTTAATATATTTGAACATTTTTAAGATGTTAAAATAATGTGGATAATTAATTATTACATTTGTGTGACATAATTAGTTAATAAATTCATAAATTCAAAATAGATTATATATTAAGTGAATATACATTACTAATAAAATATAATATTTATTCTTTTAGTCAAAATTATTTTGAATTTCAAAATAAAACAATCTCTTATCGTATGTTTTTGTATTCTTTTTATAATTTACCTAGAAGGAATGTTTTTGTATTTTTCTTTGCTTTCATATATTTAACTCGAGCATTAGTTATAATTTAAATATTTATATATAGTGTAAGGTATACATAAATATTTTATAATACAATTAAAAACAGTTAAGTATAATTATTCTATATCAATCATTTCAAATATTTTATATATTTATCTATTAATTTATACCCTTAGAACACAAGTTAGCATTATTTATAAATTAAATATCATATCTCTTTATTTCCTTTAAAAGCATTGTTAGTAATTTAATGGAGAGAAAAATATATTTTTCCTACTAATTCCCTTTAATGCACTTTAATGGAGATTTTTTTTTACATTTATAGTAAAATGATTGATATAGAATAATTTTATTTAACTATTTTTAATTATATTATAAAATATTTATGTATACCCTACACTATAGCTCTTCTTAAAGAGTCAACTTCGGTTACATTTTGAAATTAAAACTGTTACTAAATTTATTAATTTATTGTGTTATACTAAATTATTTACTTCAAAATAAATATATCTTGAGTTTGTATATAATTAATAAAATATACTTTTTTAAACAAAATTTATTTTTTAATTATTTTCTATTACATTTTCATTTTACTATTAATTTTAAAATAAAAATGCCCTTTATTTAGATAGATATTTTTGTATTTTTTTGTGAATTAACTTTATTAAAATAATTATTGACATCTATATCTACATTAGAATGATGAAATTTTAATATATTTGAACATTTTTAAGATGTTAAAATAATGTGGATAATTAATTATTACATTTGTGTGACATAATTAGTTAATAAATTCATAAATTCAAAATAGACTATATATTAAGTGAATATACATTACTAATAAAATATAATATTTATTTTTTTAGTCAAAATTATTTTGAATTTTAAAATAAAACAATCTCTTATCGGATGTTTTTGTATTCTTTTTATAATTTACCTAGAAGGGATGTTTTTGTATTTTTCTTTGCTTTCATATATTTAACTTGAGCATTAGTCATAATTTAAATATTTATATATAGTGTAAGGTATACATAAATATTTTATAATACAATTAAAAACAGTTAAGCATAATTATTCTATATCAACCCTTTCAAATATTTTATATATTTATCTATTAATTTATACCCTTAGAACACAAGTTAGCATTATTTATAAATTAAATATTATATCTCTTTAATTCCTTTAAAAGCATTGTTAGTAATTTAATGGAGAGAAAAATATATTTTTCCTACTAATTCCCTTTAATGCACTTTAATGGAGATTTTTTTTAACATTTATAGTAAAATGATTGGTATAGAATAATTTTATATAACTGTTTTTAATTGTATTATAAAATATTTATGTATACCCTACACTATAGCTCTACTTAAAGAGTCAACTACGGTTACATTTTTTTTTTTGAATCAAAAGATATTATATTAACTAAAACAGACAGTCAACTACGGTTACATTTTGAAATTAAAATTGTTACTAAATTTATTAATTTATTGTGTTATACTAAATTGTTTACTTCAAAATAAATATATCTTAAGTTTGTATATAATTAATAAAATATACTTTTTTAAACAAAATTTGTTTTTTAATTATTTTCTTTTACATTTTCATTTTACTATTAATTTTAAAATAAAAATGCCCTTTATTTAGATAGATATTTTTGTATTTTTCTGTAAATTAACTTTATTAAAATAATTATTGACATCTACATCTACATTAGAATGATGAAATTTTAATATATTCGAACATTTTTAAGATGTTAAAATAATGTGGATAAGTTTACCAATTTGGTGTGATATAATTAATTATTACATTTGTGTGACATAATTAGTTAGTAAATTCATAAATTCCAAATTGACTATATATTAAGTGAATATACATTACTAATAAAATATAATATTTATTTTTTTAGTCAAAATTATTTTGAATTTCAAAATAAAACAATCTCTTATCGGATGTTTTTGTATTCTTTTTATAATTTACCTAGAATGGATGTTTTTGTATTTTTCTTTGCTTTCATATATTTAACTCGAGCATTAGTCATAATTTAAATATTTATATATAGTGTAAGTTATACATAATTATTTTATAATACAATTAAAAACAGTTAAGTATAATTATTCTATATCAATCATTTCAAATATTTTATATATTTATCTATTAATTTATACCCTTAGAACACAAGTTAGCATTATTTATAAATTAAATATTATATCTCTTTATTTCCTTTAAAAGCATTGTTAGTAATTTAATGGAGAGAAAAATATATTTTTGCTACTAATTCCCTTTAATGCACTTTAATGGAGATTTTTTTTAACATTTATAGTAAAATGATTGATATAGAATAATTTTATTTAACTGTTTTTAATTATATTATAAAATATTTATGTATACCCTACACTATAGCTCTTCTTAAAGAGTCAACTTCGGTTACATTTTGAAATTAAAACTGTTACTAAATTTATTAATTTATTGTGTTATATGTAAAGACCATATAATAATACATGCATCAAATCATATATTATACATGAGTTTCACTTTTGGTACTGAAACATAATAAGTTCCTAGTTAACACATTATATATATAAATGCCTCTAATACAAAAGAACTAAAAGTCTAAGGCATTACATATACAAGATGTTCCAAAATGATAAAAACTAAGAACTAGATCAATACAATGATCTCAAAACATAACGCCATAGCGGAAGCCATGCCATCACAAAACCACGATCCGTAAGGAAAGTCAAATAACCTTGTCCTTACCCTTCGCCGAACCTGCAGAACCTGTGATGTAAACAACAACAGTGGGGTGAGATACATCAAATCTCAGTGAGTTCCCTATCTTAAAGTCCTCTCGGCTTTACAAGGTTCTAACAAAGTCCTAACTCATGTCCAAGGGGAAAGGGGAAAGACCATGAGTACACACACACAAGTAACCGCCACGGTGAGCCTGTAAACTCACACTAGTACCGAAGTACCTCTTGAGCCTGTAACTCAAGGATTCACAAAGTACCGAAGTACGTTCTGAGTCCGTACACTCAAGAACTCACATATCAATAACCAATACCAAGGTATCCCCTTTTCCCGTACCCTTCTACGTCTAGAAGGCGATCCGAGTCATGGATCCTTGTAGCTACTTGGCATACGATTGGATTCGGGATCACCGGTCCGTACACCGTGATCCGTCACTTCTCACGGCCCGTACACCGTCACAAGTCTCTTTACCCGTAGGCTCCAACCGTACTTAACACGGGACTCAAACCTGCCAAGTAGTTGTGTATAACGTTCAGAGGAGGTGCTCGAGTCTCATGAACTACACCGCACAACTGTGGTTATTGATAAACAGAAATGCATACGCCTCGGCCTTCTTGCACGAGCGTTGCCACACATGGAACAAATCACACTTCCGACACAGTTTTGGTAATAATCCTCACCCTGCCTAGTCCATATTTTAACATGCATACATTGCCAATAATAGTTACACACAATTAACAGATAAAAGTCGATAAAACGACACAATTTCAGAAATCCCGACTTAATCAAATCGGCCGACGATCTTAAAACCATTGTAATAAGAAAGTACATTTTATTATCTTTCCAACGATATCAAAATTGTTCCAATCCGATTTACGTACAAAAAGTTACGGTATTGCAAACAATCGATCGGAAAATAAATCACAACAGCAGGATTCTGTAACTCTCCTGGCCATACGCGTATTGGCATTCCCCGTACGCGTATTGCCCAAATTCTCGCCCAACCATACGCGTATTGCCCCAGGCGATACGCGTATTGCTCAAATGCCCGGCCATCCATACGCGTATTGCCCTTGCCGTACGCGTATTGACCAGCTCCATACGCGTATTGACATGCTCCATACGCGTATGGGCAGAGAAAAAATGCAGAAGTTCCTGCAGAATTTTCCTGCTATGGGTTGATCCAAAATCAACCCCAAATCCCATTTTCATCAATCAAAATGCATCAAAACATGTTATAACATCACAACCAGTATAACATATAATCAAACATTGCATTTAGCAGTTAGATTCACGAATTTTGTGCAAAAAGATTCAATTTTCACAATTTCTAATCTAACTCTAAACTCAAAATAATCCTACTCTAAAGAGTCTAACTAGAACCCACCTGGATTACTAGACGAGGAGGTTGATACTGAGACGATTAAACGAAGAACAGATGAATGGATGATGATTCTTGAGCTTTTGGAAAATTTTCTCTCCTTTCCTTCTTCCACTTTTCCTTTCTCCTCCTTTTCCTTTGTTTTTCCTTCTTTCTATCTTTCTCTTTAGCTTTGTTTGGTTTTCAAGGAAAATGAAAAGAAAATAGATAGTATAGAAACTATCATTTTTAGTAACACTACTAAATGTTCAAAATTAGCTCAAATACATCAAATTATAAAAACTCAACGTTAAAAACTATTAATTTAATCGACTCTGAGTTCGTCAGTTTACTCCGATTATTTTATCAAATAATTACTCAGAGTACTCCGGAACCCAGTTGATCATAATAATATTAACTCGAGCGTTTATAAATTTACGGGGTATTACATCCTCCCCCCCTTAAATAGAAATTCGTCCTCGAATTTAGAATATTACCTGAACAGATGTGGATAAGAATCTCGCATTTCCGATTCTAGTTCCCAAGTAGCATCGCCCGGATGCGTCATATCCCATTGCACCTTAACAAGTGGAATATCTTTGTTCCTTAACACTTTTGTTTCCCTTCCCACAATACAACTCGGTTGTGGTTCAAAAGTCAAATCCGCTTCAATTTCCACTGACTCGGGTAGAATTGGCTGAAGAGGATCAGGAATAAACTTACGGAGCTGAGATACGTGAAAAACGTCATGCATCTCGGATAGAGAGGGTGGTAAGGCTAATCTATAAGCAACTTCACCAATCCTTTCTAAAATCTGATACGGTCCCACGTATCTCGGACTTAACTTACGCGACTTAAACGGTCCTTTCAATCTCAATCTCGGAGTAACTTTCAGAAATACATGGTCACCCTCCTCAAATTCCAAAGGTCTCCTACGATTGTCCGCATAACTCTTTTGACGATCTTGTGCTTGTTTAACCTTCTCGCGGATCATTCGAATCTTTTCCGTAGTCTCTTGAATAATCTCAGGTCCCAAAATTCTATCTTCGCCAATTTCAGCCCAACACAAAGGTGTCCTACACTTTCTCCCATACAATGCTTCATACGGAGCCATACCGATGCTCGCATGATAACTATTGTTATAGGAAAACTCAATTAACGGTAAAAGTTCTTTCCAATTCCCTCTACGCTCTAACACACAAGCTCTTAACATATCCTCCATCGTTTGTATTGTTCGTTCAGTCTGACCATCCGTTTGAGGATGATTCGACGTGCTCAAACACAAATTCGTACCCATCGCTTGTTGGAACACTTTCCAAAATCTCGAAGTAAACTTCGGATCTCTATCGGACACAATACTAGAAGGAATACCATGCAATCTCACAATCTCAGCAATAAACAACCTTGCAAGATGACTTGCCTTATAAGTAGTCTTTACGGCTAAGAAGTGTGCAGATTTCGTTAGTCGATCTACAATCACCCAAATAGAATCATACCCACCTTGGGTACGGGGTAAACCCACTGCAAAATCCATAGAAATACTATCCCACTTCCAAACTGGAATATCCAAAGGTTGTAACAACCCGCCCGGTCTTTGTTGTTCAATCTTCACCTGTTGGCACACCGCACATTCTGACACGTATCCCGCTATATCCTTTTTCATCCCAGGCCACCAATAATCCTTCTTTAAATCCTGATACATCTTTGAAGAACCAGGATGTATCGTAAAGGTACCCTTATGAGCTTCGTCTAAAATCTTCCTTCTTAATGCCTCATCCTTCGGAACACAAATCCTTTGATTAAACAGAATAATCCCATCTGTCGCTCGTGTAAAACCCGGCTGAAGTAACAATTCTTGTAACTCTTCTTCTAACAATTGTGCCTGTTGAATCTCAACTCTCAAAGTAGAATTGACATTCAAATTTCCCATAATCACACCATTCGGAGTCCACACAAACTGGAGATTAAGATCTCTAAACTTTTCCAACAATGAATACTCTAAAATCATCAATTCCGCACTATGAACCATTTTCCGACTTAAAGCATCCGCTACTTTATTCGCCTTTCCTGGATGATACTTCAATTCTAAGTCATAATCCTTTAAGTACTCCATCCACCTTCTTTGTCGCATATTCAACTCCTTTTGATCAAACAAATACTTCAAACTTTTGTGGTCACTGAACATTTCAAAGCGTACACCATATAAATAATGACGCCACACCTTCAGTGCAAACACCACTGCAGCTAGTTCCAAATCATGAGTTGGATAATTCTTCTCATGAACTTTTAACTGTCGAGAAGCATAAGCTACCACTTGACCACCTTGCATCAGAACACCCCCTAATCCCCTCTTAGAAGCATCACAGAATACTTCATAAGAGTTGTTAGGATCAGGAATAATTAATACTGGAGCACTCGTCAAACTTTCCTTCAAATGCATAAAACTTTGTTCGCAACCTGAATCCCACTCAAAAATAACATCCTTCCGAGTAAGTTTCGTCATTGGTAAGGCCAATTGAGAAAAGCCCTTAATAAACCTTCTATAGTAACCGGCCAATCCCAAGAAACTTCTGACTTCTGAAACATTTCTCGGTCTCTCCCAATTAATTACTGCTTCTACTTTCGATGGATCCACTGCCACACCACCTCGAGATATCACATGTCCAAGAAAATTAACTTCCGACATCCAAAACTCACACTTGCTCAACTTAGCAAACAATTGCTTCTCTTGCAAGACCGATAAGACAATCCTCAGATGTTCTCCGTGCTCTTGTGGAGTACGAGAATAAATAAGAATGTCGTCAATAAAGATTACCACAAACTGGTCCAAGTAAGCCTGAAATATACGGTTCATGTAATCCATGAAAACAGCTGGAGCATTAGTCACACCGAAAGGCATCACTAAGAATTCGTAATGACCATAACGGGTTCTAAATGCAGTCTTTGGCACATCGGAACTCTTCACTCGAATCTGATGATAACCCGACCGTAAATCAATCTTCGAGAACACACAGGCTCCTTTCAATTGATCTAACAAGTCGTCTATCCTTGGTAAGGGATACTTGTTCTTAATGGTAACTTTATTCAACTTACGATAATCAATGCACAAACGCATACCCCCATCTTTCTTCTTTACCAATAACACTGGAGCTCCCCACGGTGAAACACTAGGCCTAACGAAATGCTTAGACATCAAGTCCTCCAATTGGTCCTTTAATTCTCTTAATTCAAGCGGTGCCATCCGATACGGAGAAACGGATATAGGAGCCGTTCCCGGTATCAGGTCAATAGAGAACTCAACTCCTCTCTCCGGAGGAAGAGAAGAAACATCCTCAGGAAACACTTCAGGAAATTCACACACTATTGGAATACTCAGAACTTGCTGTTCACTACTTCCCTCCTTAGTAAGAACCAATAAAATAGATTTCTCTTTCTCAAACAAGAAATTTACCATTCCCACCGTACCTTCTAAAATCGTTGATAATACATCTTTCGGAGTAGCCTCAGCAGATGGAATAATAATTAGCTTCTCCTCACAACCGATAAAAACCGAATTAGCTGAAAGCCAGTCCATTCCCAGAACAACATCCACTTTCTTGAGCGGCAGACAAATAAGATCAATCTGGAAGACTCTTTCGTTCACCGACAACACACAATTTTCACACATCAGGGGTGTTTCAACCATTTCATCCATGGCAGTAGTAACCACCATAGGAGGAAACAAAGGAATAGTTTGCAACCCAAGTCGCTTCACGCATCTTAAAGACACGAAAGAATGTGTAGCCCCACAGTCAAATAAAACAAAACAAGGTTGACCATTAACAAAACACGTACCCGCAATCAAGGAATTATCACCCTTAGCTTTCCTTGCATCCAGAGTATATACTCGACCAGTAGTCTTCCCTTGTGTCTGATTCCTACTCTGAGGACAATCTCTCGCTACATGACCCATCTTGTTACACTGATAACACCATATCCCATCCGAATAGCACCTACCAAAATGACTCCTCCCACAAGTGCGACATATTGGAGGTACACTAGTTCTAGAGCCCTGTACTTGCTTCCCTTTGGAAGACTGTTGCCTTTGCCTAAACTGTTGATTCGACCTTCCACGGTCACCTTGAGTTACCCTGTTCGAATCCACCTCCATTTGTATCTTTTTCAAGCTATTTTCCGCCACATAACATTGTCTTAACATCTCAGCATAAGTAGCAAATTCCCGTTGGGACACGCTGTGTGAAATCTCAGCCCTTAACCCAAACAGAAACTGATCTATCTTCCACCTCTCATCAGGAGCATACATGGCCTGTCTAGAATAGTCAGCCATGATCTCAAATTGTTCCGCATAAGAAGCCACTGATAAATTTCCCTGTCTCAACTGTTGGAACTCAAACTCCTTTTGAGACCTTAAAGAACTCGGAAAATATTTCTCCATAAAGATTACCTTAAACTGCTCCCACACTTTCGGCACTTCCTGAGTTGTCATCAAGGCTGAAGCGCTCTCCCACCACCTCATGGCAGGACCCTTCAACCAGTGAGAAGCAAAGACCACCTTATTCTCCTCACTGCAATGAACTATCAGAAAAATCCGTTCCATTCCTGTTATCCATTCGTGTGCCTTCACCGGATCTAGCCCTCCTTGAAACTCCGGAGGATTCATACGAACAAATTCCCTGTAGGTTCCTCCTGTAACTTCCGGAACAACCACTGGAGGATGCAGACCATCAGCCATTTGTTGCATCATTCCTTGCATGAACTGATTCTGCTGATGCTGCATCTGCTGCATAAATTGGTACAACGGGGCATTCCCTTCATCACCCTGTGGAACTGTCCCAGCTGGAGTAGTCCTTGGTCTTCCACGGTTGTTTCTGCGTCTATCAGCCATGTTCCTGAATTCCATATCAATAGGATTAAGTTGATCAGACTCAATACCATAAATATAACAGACAAGACCCATGGCGACACGCCGCATATGAAACGGAAGGAAACACTTATTCTATTTCATGGCTAGGTCGAGGATACGACCTGCTCTGATACCAACTGTAAAGACCATATAATAATACATGCATCAAATCATATATTATACATGAGTTTCACTTTTGGTACTGAAACATAATAAGTTCCTAGTTAACACATTATATATATAAATGCCTCTAATACAAAAGAACTAAAAGTCTAAGGCATTACATATACAAGATGTTCCAAAATGATAAAAACTAAGAACTAGATCAATACAATGATCTCAAAACATAACGCCATAGCGGAAGCCATGCCATCACAAAACCACGATCCGTAAGGAAAGTCAAATAACCTTGTCCTTACCCTTCGCCGAACCTGCAGAACCTGTGATGTAAACAACAACAGTGGGGTGAGATACATCAAATCTCAGTGAGTTCCCTATCTTAAAGTCCTCTCGGCTTTACAAGGTTCTAACAAAGTCCTAACTCATGTCCAAGGGGAAAGGGGAAAGACCATGAGTACACACACACAAGTAACCGCCACGGTGAGCCTGTAAACTCACACTAGTACCGAAGTACCTCTTGAGCCTGTAACTCAAGGATTCACAAAGTACCGAAGTACGTTCTGAGTCCGTACACTCAAGAACTCACATATCAATAACCAATACCAAGGTATCCCCTTTTCCCGTACCCTTCTACGTCTAGAAGGCGATCCGAGTCATGGATCCTTGTAGCTACTTGGCATACGATTGGATTCGGGATCACCGGTCCGTACACCGTGATCCGTCACTTCTCACGGCCCGTACACCGTCACAAGTCTCTTTACCCGTAGGCTCCAACCGTACTTAACACGGGACTCAAACCTGCCAAGTAGTTGTGTATAACGTTCAGAGGAGGTGCTCGAGTCTCATGAACTACACCGCACAACTGTGGTTATTGATAAACAGAAATGCATACGCCTCGGCCTTCTTGCACGAGCGTTGCCACACATGGAACAAATCACACTTCCGACACAGTTTTGGTAATAATCCTCACCCTGCCTAGTCCATATTTTAACATGCATACATTGCCAATAATAGTTACACACAATTAACAGATAAAAGTCGATAAAACGACACAATTTCAGAAATCCCGACTTAATCAAATCGGCCGACGATCTTAAAACCATTGTAATAAGAAAGTACATTTTATTATCTTTCCAACGATATCAAAATTGTTCCAATCCGATTTACGTACAAAAAGTTACGGTATTGCAAACAATCGATCGGAAAATAAATCACAACAGCAGGATTCTGTAACTCTCCTGGCCATACGCGTATTGGCATTCCCCGTACGCGTATTGCCCAAATTCTCGCCCAGCCATACGCGTATTGCCCCAGGCGATACGCGTATTGCTCAAATGCCCGGCCATCCATACGCGTATTGCCCTTGCCGTACGCGTATTGACCAGCTCCATACGCGTATTGACATGCTCCATACGCGTATGGGCAGAGAAAAAATGCAGAAGTTCCTGCAGAATTTTCCTGCTACGGGTTGATCCAAAATCAACCCCAAATCCCATTTTCATCAATCAAAATGCATCAAAACAAGTTATAACATCACAACCAGTATAACATATAATCAAACATTGCATTTAGCAGTTAGATTCACGAATTTTGTGCAAAAAGATTCAATTTTCACAATTTCTAATCTAACTCTAAACTCAAAATAATCCTACTCTAAAGAGTCTAACTAGAACCCACCTGGATTACTAGACGAGGAGGTTGATACTGAGACGATTAAACGAAGAACAGATGAATGGATGATGATTCTTGAGCTTTTGGAAAATTTTCTCTCCTTTCCTTCTTCCACTTTTCCTTTCTCCTCCTTTTCCTTTGTTTTTCCTTCTTTCTATCTTTCTCTTTAGCTTTGTTTGGTTTTCAAGGAAAATGAAAAGAAAATAGATAGTATAGAAACTATCATTTTTAGTAACACTACTAAATGTTCAAAATTAGCTCAAATACATCAAATTATAAAAACTCAACGTTAAAAACTATTAATTTAATCGACTCTGAGTTCGTCAGTTTACTCCGATTATTTTATCAAATAATTACTCAGAGTACTCCGGAACCCAGTTGATCATAATAATATTAACTCGAGCGTTTATAAATTTACGGGGTATTACATTATACTAAATTATTTACTTCAAAATAAATATATCTTGAGTTTGTATATAATTAATAAAATATACTTTTTTAAACAAAATTTATTTTTTAATTATTTTCTATTACATTTTCATTTTACTATTAATTTTAAAATAAAAATGCCCTTTATTTAGATAAATATTTTCGTATTTTTCTGTGAATTAACTTTATTAAAATAATTATTGACATCTACATCTACATTAGAATGATGAAATTTTAATATATTTGAACATTTTTAAGATGTTAAAATAATGTGGATAATTAATTATTACATTTGTGTGACATAATTAGTTAATAAATTCATAAATTCAAAATAGATTATATATTAAGTGAATATACATTACTAATAAAATATAATATTTATTCTTTTAGTCAAAATTATTTTGAATTTCAAAATAAAACAATCTCTTATCGTATGTTTTTGTATTCTTTTTATAATTTACCTAGAAGGAATGTTTTTGTATTTTTCTTTGCTTTCATATATTTAACTCGAGCATTAGTTATAATTTAAATATTTATATATAGTGTAAGGTATACATAAATATTTTATAATACAATTAAAAACAGTTAAGTATAATTATTCTATATCAATCATTTCAAATATTTTATATATTTATCTATTAATTTATACCCTTAGAACACAAGTTAGCATTATTTATAAATTAAATATTATATCTCTTTATTTCCTTTAAAAGCATTGTTAGTAATTTAATGGAGAGAAAAATATATTTTTCCTACTAATTCCCTTTAATGCACTTTAATGGAGATTTTTTTTTACATTTATAGTAAAATGATTGATATAGAATAATTTTATTTAACTATTTTTAATTATATTATAAAATATTTATGTATACCCTACACTATAGCTCTTCTTAAAGAGTCAACTTCGGTTACATTTTTTTTTTTGAATCAAAAGATATTATATTAACTAAAAAAGACAGTCAACTACTTAAAGAGTCAACTACGGTTACATTTTGAAATTAAAATTGTTACTAAATTTATTAATTTATTGTGTTATACTAAATTGTTTACTTCAAAATAAATATATCTTAAGTTTGTATATAATTAATAAAATATACTTTTTTAAATAAAATTTGTTTTTTAATTATTTTCTTTTACATTTTCATTTTACTATTAATTTTAAAATAAAAATGCCCTTTATTTAGATAGATATTTTTGTATTTGTCTGTAAATTAACTTTATTAAAATAATTATTGACATCTACATCTACATTAGAATGATGAAATTTTAATATATTCGAACATTTTTAAGATGTTAAAATAATGTGGATAAGTTTACCAATTTGGTGTGATATAATTAATTATTACATTTGTGTGACATAATTAGTTAGTAAATTCATAAATTCCATATTGACTATATATTAAGTGAATATACATTACTAATAAAATATAATATTTATTTTTTTAGTCAAAATTATTTTGAATTTCAAAATAAAACAATCTCTTATCGGATGTTTTTGTATTCTTTTTATAATTTACCTAGAATGGATGTTTTTGTATTTTTCTTTGCTTTCATATATTTAACTCGAGCATTAGTCATAATTTAAATATTTATATATAGTGTAAGTTATACATAAATATTTTATAATACAATTAAAAACAGTTAAGTATAATTATTCTATATCAATCATTTCAAATATTTTATATATTTATCTATTAATTTATACCCTTAGAACACAAGTTAGCATTATTTATAAATTAAATATTATATCTCTTTATTTCTTTTAAAAGCATTGTTAGTAATTTAATGGAGAGAAAAATATATTTTTGCTACTAATTCCCTTCAATGCACTTTAATGGAGATTTTTTTTAACATTTATAGTAAAATGATTGATATAGAATAATTTTAATTAACTGTTTTTAATTATATTATAAAATATTTATGTATACCCTACACTATAGCTCTTCTTAAAGAGTCAACTTCGGTTACATTTTGAAATTAAAACTGTTACTAAATTTATTAATTTATTGTGTTATACTAAATTATTTACTTCAAAATAAATATATCTTGAGTTTGTATATAATTAATAAAATATACTTTTTTAAACAAAATTTATTTTTTAATTATTTTCTATTACATTTTCATTTTACTATTAATTTTAAAATAAAAATACCCTTTATTTAGATAGATATTTTCGTATTTTTCTGTGAATTAACTTTATTAAAATAATTATTGACATCTACATCTACATTAGAATGATGAAATTTTAATATATTTGAACATTTTTAAGATGTTAAAATAATGTGGATAATTAATTATTACATTTGTGTGACATAATTAGTTAATAAATTCATAAATTCAAAATAGATTATATATTAAGTGAATATACATTACTAATAAAATATAATATTTATTCTTTTAGTCAAAATTATTTTGAATTTCAAAATAAAACAATCTCTTATCGTATGTTTTTGTATTCTTTTTATAATTTACCTAGAAGGAATGTTTTTGTATTTTTCTTTGCTTTCATATATTTAACTCGAGCATTAGTTATAATTTAAATATTTATATATAGTGTAAGGTATACATAAATATTTTATAATACAATTAAAAACAGTTAAGTATAATTATTCTATATCAATCATTTCAAATATTTTATATATTTATCTATTAATTTATACCCTTAGAACACAAGTTAGCATTATTTATAAATTAAATATTATATCTCTTTATTTCCTTTAAAAGCATTGTTAGTAATTTAATGGAGAGAAAAATATATTTTTCCTACTAATTCCCTTTAATGCACTTTAATGGAGATTTTTTTTTACATTTATAGTAAAATGATTGATATAGAATAATTTTATTTAACTATTTTTAATTATATTATAAAATATTTATGTATACCCTACACTATAGCTCTTCTTAAAGAGTCAACTTCGGTTACATTTTGAAATTAAAACTGATACTAAATTTATTAATTTATTGTGTTATACTAAATTATTTACTTCAAAATAAATATATCTTGAGTTTGTATATAATTAATAAAATATACTTTTTCAAACAAAATTTATTTTTTAATTATTTTCTATTACATTTTCATTTTACTATTAATTTTAAAATAAAAATGCCCTTTATTTAGATTGATATTTTTGTATTTTTTTGTGAATTAACTTTATTAAAATAATTATTGACATCTATATCTACATTAGAATGATGAAATTTTAATATATTTGAACATTTTTAAGATGTTAAAATAATGTGGATAATTAATTATTACATTTGTGTGACATAATTAGTTAATAAATTCATAAATTCAAAATAGACTATAAATTAAGTGAATATACATTACTAATAAAATATAATATTTATTTTTTTAGTCAAAATTATTTTGAATTTTAAAATAAAACAATCTCTTATCGGATGTTTTTGTATTCTTTTTATAATTTACCTAGAAGGGATGTTTTTGTATTTTTCTTTGCTTTCATATATTTAACTTGAGAATTAGTCATAATTTAAATATTTATATATAGTGTAAGGTATACATAAATATTTTATAATACAATTAAAAACAGTTAAGTATAATTATTCTATATCAACCCTTTCAAATATTTTATATATTTATCTATTAATTTATACCCTTAGAACACAAGTTAGAATTATTTATAAATTAAATATTATATCTCTTTATTTCCTTTAAAAGCATTATTAGTAATTTAATGGAGAGAAAAATATATTTTTCCTACTAATTCCCTTTAATGCACTTTAATGCAGATTTTTTTTTACATTTATAGTAAAATGATTGATATAGAATAATTTTATTTAACTATTTTTAATTATATTATAAAATATTTATGTATACCCTACACTATAGCTCTTCTTAAAGAGTCAACTTCGGTTACATTTTTTTTTTTGAATCAAAAGATATTATATTAACTAAAAAAGACAGTCAACTACTTAAAGAGTCAACTACGGTTACATTTTGAAATTAAAATTGTTACTAAATTTATTAATTTATTGTGTTATACTAAATTGTTTACTTCAAAATAAATATATCTTAAGTTTGTATATAATTAATAAAATATACTTTTTTAAACAAAATTTGTTTTTTAATTATTTTCTTTTACATTCTCATTTTACTATTAATTTTAAAATAAAAATGCCATTTATTTAGATAGATATTTTTGTATTTGTCTGTAAATTAACTTTATTAAAATAATTATTGACATCTACATCTACATTAGAATGATGAAATTTTAATATATTAGAACATTTTTAAGATGTTAAAATAATGTGGATAAGTTTACCAATTTGGTGTGATATAATTAATTATTACATTTGTGTGACATAATTAGTTAGTAAATTCATAAATTCCATATTGACTATATATTAAGTGAATATACATTACTAATAAAATATAATATTTATTTTTTTAGTCAAAATTATTTTGAATTTCAAAATAAAACAATCTCTTATCGGATGTTTTTGTATTCTTTTTATAATTTACCTAGAATGGATGTTTTTGTATTTTTCTTTGCTTTCATATATTTAACTCGAGCATTAGTCATAATTTAAATATTTATATATAGTGTAAGTTATACATAAATATTTTATAATACAATTAAAAACAGTTAAGTATAATTATTCTATATAAATCATTTCAAATATTTTATATATTTATCTATTAATTTATACCCTTAGAACACAAGTTAGCATTATTTATAAATTAAATATTATATCTCTTTATTTCCTTTAAAAGCATTGTTAGTAATTTAATGGAGAGAAAAATATATTTTTGCTACTAATTCCCTTCAATGCACTTTAATGGAGATTTTTTTTAACATTTATAGTAAAATGATTGATATAGAATAATTTTATTTAACTATTTTTAATTATATTATAAAATATTTATGTATACCCTACACTATAGCTCTTCTTAAAGAGTCAACTTCGGTTACATTTTGAAATTAAAACTGTTACTAAATTTATTAATTTATTGTGTTATACTAAATTATTTACTTCAAAATAAATATATCTTGAGTTTGTATATAATTAATAAAATATACTTTTTTAAACAAAATTTATTTTTTAATTATTTTCTATTACATTTTCATTTTACTATTAATTTTAAAATAAAAATGCCCTTTATTTAGATAGATATTTTCGTATTTTTCTGTGAATTAACTTTATTAAAATAATTATTGACATCTACATCTACATTAGAATGATGAAATTTTAATATATTTGAACATTTTTAAGATGTTAAAATAATGTGGATAATTAATTATTACATTTGTGTGACATAATTAGTTAATAAATTCATAAATTCAAAATAGATTATATATTAAGTGAATATACATTACTAATAAAATATAATATTTATTCTTTTAGTCAAAATTATTTTGAATTTCAAAATAAAACAATCTCTTATCGTATGTTTTTGTATTCTTTTTATAATTTACCTGGAAGGAATGTTTTTGTATTTTTCTTTGCTTTCATATATTTAACTCGAGCATTAGTTATAATTTAAATATTTATATATAGTGTAAGGTATACATAAATATTTTATAATACAATTAAAAACAGTTAAGTATAATTATTCTATATCAATCATTTCAAATATTTTATATATTTATCTATTAATTTATACCCTTAGAACACAAGTTAGCATTATTTATAAATTAAATATTATATCTCTTTATTTCCTTTAAGAGCATTGTTAGTAATTTAATGGAGAGAAAAATATATTTTTCCTACTAATTCCCTTTAATGCACTTTAATGGAGATTTTTTTTTACATTTATAGTAAAATGATTGATATAGAATAATTTTATTTAACTATTTTTAATTATATTATAAAATATTTATGTATACCCTACACTATAGCTCTTCTTAAAGAGTCAACTTCGGTTACATTTTGAAATTAAAACTGATACTAAATTTATTAATTTATTGTGTTATACTAAATTATTTACTTCAAAATAAATATATCTTGAGTTTGTATATAATTAATAAAATATACTTTTTCAAACAAAATTTATTTTTTAATTATTTTCTATTACATTTTCATTTTACTATTAATTTTAAAATAAAAATGCCCTTTATTTAGATTGATATTTTTGTATTTTTTTGTGAATTAACTTTATTAAAATAATTATTGACATCTATATCTACATTAGAATGATGAAATTTTAATATATTTGAACATTTTTAAGATGTTAAAATAATGTGGATAATTAATTATTACATTTGTGTGACATAATTAGTTAATAAATTCATAAATTCAAAATAGACTATAAATTAAGTGAATATACATTACTAATAAAATATAATATTTATTTTTTTAGTCAAAATTATTTTGAATTTTAAAATAAAACAATCTCTTATCGGATGTTTTTGTATTCTTTTTATAATTTACCTAGAAGGGATGTTTTTGTATTTTTCTTTGCTTTCATATATTTAACTTGAGAATTAGTCATAATTTAAATATTTATATATAGTGTAAGGTATACATAAATATTTTATAATACAATTAAAAACAGTTAAGTATAATTATTCTATATCAACCCTTTCAAATATTTTATATATTTATCTATTAATTTATACCCTTAGAACACAAGTTAGAATTATTTATAAATTAAATATTATATCTCTTTATTTCCTTTAAAAGCATTGTTAGTAATTTAATGGAGAGAAAAATATATTTTTCCTACTAATTCCCTTTAATGCACTTTAATGCAGATTTTTTTTTACATTTATAGTAAAATGATTGATATAGAATAATTTTATTTAACTATTTTTAATTATATTATAAAATATTTATGTATACCCTACACTATAGCTCTTCTTAAAGAGTCAACTTCGGTTACATTTTTTTTTTTGAATCAAAAGATATTATATTAACTAAAAAAGACAGTCAACTACTTAAAGAGTCAACTACGGTTACATTTTGAAATTAAAATTGTTACTAAATTTATTAATTTATTGTGTTATACTAAATTGTTTACTTCAAAATAAATATATCTTAAGTTTGTATATAATTAATAAAATATACTTTTTTAAACAAAATTTGTTTTTTAATTATTTTCTTTTACATTCTCATTTTACTATTAATTTTAAAATAAAAATGCCATTTATTTAGATAGATATTTTTGTATTTGTCTGTAAATTAACTTTATTAAAATAATTATTGACATCTACATCTACATTAGAATGATGAAATTTTAATATATTAGAACATTTTTAAGATGTTAAAATAATGTGGATAAGTTTACCAATTTGGTGTGATATAATTAATTATTACATTTGTGTGACATAATTAGTTAGTAAATTCATAAATTCCATATTGACTATATATTAAGTGAATATACATTACTAATAAAATATAATATTTATTTTTTTAGTCAAAATTATTTTGAATTTCAAAATAAAACAATCTCTTATCGGATGTTTTTGTATTCTTTTTATAATTTACCTAGAATGGATGTTTTTGTATTTTTCTTTGCTTTCATATATTTAACTCGAGCATTAGTCATAATTTAAATATTTATATATAGTGTAAGTTATACATAAATATTTTATAATACAATTAAAAACAGTTAAGTATAATTATTCTATATCAATCATTTCAAATATTTTATATATTTATCTATTAATTTATACCCTTAGAACACAAGTTAGCATTATTTATAAATTAAATATTATATCTCTTTATTTCCTTTAAAAGCATTGTTAGTAATTTAATGGAGAGAAAAATATATTTTTGCTACTAATTCCCTTCAATGCACTTTAATGGAGATTTTTTTTAACATTTATAGTAAAATGATTGATATAGAATAATTTTATTTAACTGTTTTTAATTATATTATAAAATATTTATGTATACCCTACACTATAGCTCTTCTTAAAGAGTCAACTTCGGTTACATTTTGAAATTAAAACTGTTACTAAATTTATTAATTTATTGTGTTATACTAAATTATTTACTTCAAAATAAATATATCTTGAGTTTGTATATAATTAATAAAATATACTTTTTTAAACAAAATTTATTTTTTAATTATTTTCTATTACATTTTCATTTTACTATTAATTTTAAAATAAAAATGCCCTTTATTTAGATAGATATTTTCGTATTTTTCTGTGAATTAACTTTATTAAAATAATTATTGACATCTACATCTACATTAGAATGATGAAATTTTAATATATTTGAACATTTTTAAGATGTTAAAATAATGTGGATAATTAATTATTACATTTGTGTGACATAATTAGTTAATAAATTCATAAATTCAAAATAGATTATATATTAAGTGAATATACATTACTAATAAAATATAATATTTATTCTTTTAGTCAAAATTATTTTGAATTTCAAAATAAAACAATCTCTTATCGTATGTTTTTGTATTCTTTTTATAATTTACCTGGAAGGAATGTTTTTGTATTTTTCTTTGCTTTCATATATTTAACTCGAGCATTAGTTATAATTTAAATATTTATATATAGTGTAAGGTATACATAAATATTTTATAATACAATTAAAAACAGTTAAGTATAATTATTCTATATCAATCATTTCAAATATTTTATATATTTATCTATTAATTTATACCCTTAGAACACAAGTTAGCATTATTTATAAATTAAATATTATATCTCTTTATTTCCTTTAAGAGCATTGTTAGTAATTTAATGGAGAGAAAAATATATTTTTCCTACTAATTCCCTTTAATGCACTTTAATGGAGATTTTTTTTTACATTTATAGTAAAATGATTGATATAGAATAATTTTATTTAACTATTTTTAATTATATTATAAAATATTTATGTATACCCTACACTATAGCTCTTCTTAAAGAGTCAACTTCGGTTACATTTTGAAATTAAAACTGTTACTAAATTTATTAATTTATTGTGTTATACTAAATTATTTACTTCAAAATAAATATATCTTGAGTTTGTATTTAATTAATAAAATATACTTTTTTAAACAAAATTTATTTTTTAATTATTTTCTATTACATTTTCATTTTACTATTAATTTTAAAATAAAAATGCCCTTTATTTAGATAGATATTTTTGTATTTTTTTGTGAATTAACTTTATTAAAATAATTATTGACATCTATATCTACATTAGAATGATGAAATTTTAATATATTTGAACATTTTTAAGATGTTAAAATAATGTGGATAATTAATTATTACATTTGTGTGACATAATTAGTTAATAAATTCAAAATAGACTATATATTAAGTGAATATATATTACTAATAAAATATAATATTTATTTTTTTAGTCAAAATTATTTTGAATTTTAAAATAAAACAATCTCTTATCGGATGTTTTTGTATTCTTTTTATAATTTACCTAGAAGGGATGTTTTTGTATTTTTCTTTGCTTTCATATATTTAACTTGAGCATTAGTCATAATTTAAATATTTATATATAGTGTAAGGTATACATAAATATTTTATAATACAATTAAAAACAGTTAAGTATAATTATTCTATATCAACCCTTTCAAATATTTTATATATTTATCTATTAATTTATACCCTTAGAACACAAGTTAGCATTATTTATAAATTAAATATTATATCTCTTTATTTCCTTTAAAAGCATTGTTAGTAATTTAATGGAGAGAAAAATATATTTTTCCTACTAATTCCCTTTAATGCACTTTAATGGAGATTTTTTTTAACATTTATAGTAAAATGATTGGTATAGAATAATTTTATATAACTGTTTTTAATTGTATTATAAAATATTTATGTATACCCTACACTATAGCTCTACTTAAAGAGTCAACTACGGTTACATTTTTTTTTTTGAATCAAAAGATATTATATTAACTAAAAAAGACAGTCAACTACTTAAAGAGTCAACTACGGTTACATTTTGAAATTAAAATTGTTACTAAATTTATTAATTTATTGTGTTATACTAAATTGTTTACTTCAAAATAAATATATCTTAAGTTTGTATATAATTAATAAAATACACTTTTTTAAACAAAATTTGTTTTTTAATTATTTTCTTTTACATTTTCATTTTACTATTACTTTTAAAATAAAAATGCCCTTTATTTAGATAGATATTTTTGTATTTTTCTGTAAATTAACTTTATTAAAATAATTATTGACATCTACATCTACATTAGAATGATGAAATTTTAATATATTTGAATATTTTTAAGATGTTAAAATAATGTGGATAATTAATTATTACATTTGTGTGACATAATTAGTTAATAAATTCATAAATTCAAAATAGATTATATATTAAGTGAATATACATTACTAATAAAATATAATATTTATTCTTTTAGTCAAAATTATTTTGAATTTCAAAATAAAACAATCTCTTATCGTATGTTTTTGTATTCTTTTTATAATTTACCTAGAAGGAATGTTTTTGTATTTTTCTTTGCTTTCATATATTTAACTCGAGCATTAGTTATAATTTAAATATTTATATATAGTGTAAGGTATACATAAATATTTTATAATACAATTAAAAACAGTTAAGTATAATTATTCTATATCAATCATTTCAAATATTTTATATATTTATCTATTAATTTATACCCTTAGAACACAAGTTAGCATTATTTATAAATTAAATATTATATCTCTTTATTTCCTTTAAAAGCATTGTTAGTAATTTAATGGAGAGAAAAATATATTTTTCCTACTAATTCCCTTTAATGCACTTTAATGGAGATTTTTTTTTACATTTATAGTAAAATGATTGATATAGAATAATTTTATTTAACTATTTTTAATTATATTATAAAATATTTATGTATACCCTACACTATAGCTCTTCTTAAAGAGTCAACTTCGGTTACATTTTGAAATTAAAACTGTTACTAAATTTATTAATTTATTGTGTTATACTAAATTATTTACTTCAAAATAAATATATCTTGAGTTTGTATATAATTAATAAAATATACTTTTTTAAAGAAGATTTATTTTTTAATTATTTTCTATTACATTTTCATTTTACTATTAATTTTAAAATAAAAATGCCCTTGATTTAGATAGATATTTTTGTATTTTTCTGTGAATTAACTTTATTAAAATAATTATTGACATCTACATCTACATTAGAATGATGAAATTTTAATATATTTGAACAGTTTTAAGATGTTAAAATAATGTTGATAAGTTTACTAATTTGGTGTGATATAATTAATTATTACATTTGTGTGACATAATTAGTTAATAAATTCATAAATTCAAAATAGATTATATATTAAGTGAATATACATTACTAATAAAATATAATATTTATTCTTTTAGTCAAAATTATTTTGAATTTCAAAATAAAACAATCTCTTATCGTATGTTTTTGTATTCTTTTTATAATTTACCTAGAAGGGATGTTTTTGTATTTTTCTTTGCTTTCATATATTTAACTTGAGCATTAGTCATAATTTAAATATTTATATATAGTGTAAGGTATACATAAATATTTTATAATACAATTAAAAACAGTTAAGTATAATTATTCTATATCAACCCTTTCAAATATTTTATATATTTATCTATTAATTTATACCCTTAGAACACAAGTTAGCATTATTTATAAATTAAATATTATATCTCTTTATTTCCTTTAAAAGCATTGTTAGTAATTTAATGGAGAGAAAAATATATTTTTCCTACTAATTCCCTTTAATGCACTTTAATGGAGATTTTTTTTAACATTTATAGTAAAATGATTGGTATAGAATAATTTTATATAACTGTTTTTAATTGTATTATAAAATATTTATGTATACCCTACACTATAGCTCTACTTAAAGAGTCAACTACGGTTACATTTTTTTTTTTGAATCAAAAGATATTATATTAACAAAAAAAGACAGTCAACTACTAAAGAGTCAACTACGGTTACATTTTGAAATTAAAATTGTTACTAAATTTATTAATTTATTGTGTTATACTAAATTGTTTACTTCAAAATAAATATATCTTAAGTTTGTATATAATTAATAAAATACACTTTTTTAAACAAAATTTGTTTTTTAATTATTTTCTTTTACATTTTCATTTTACTATTACTTTTAAAATAAAAATGCCCTTTATTTAGATAGATATTTTTGTATTTTTCTGTAAATTAACTTTATTAAAATAATTATTGACATCTACATCTACATTAGAATGATGAAATTTTAATATATTTGAACATTTTTAAGATGTTAAAATAATGTGGATAATTAATTATTACATTTGTGTGACATAATTAGTTAATAAATTCATAAATTCAAAATAGATTATATATTAAGTGAATATACATTACTAATAAAATATAATATTTATTCTTTTAGTCAAAATTATTTTGAATTTCAAAATAAAACAATCTCTTATCGTATGTTTTTGTATTCTTTTTATAATTTACCTAGAAGGATTGTTTTTGTATTTTTCTTTGCTTTCATATATTTAACTCGAGCATTAGTTATAATTTAAATATTTATATATAGTGTAGGGTATACATAAATATTTTATAATACAATTAAAAACAGTTAAGTATAATTATTCTATATCAATCATTTCAAATATTTTATATATTTATCTATTAATTTATACCCTTAGAACACAAGTTAGCATTATTTATAAATTAAATATTATATCTCTTTATTTCCTTTAAAAGCATTGTTAGTAATTTAATGGAGAGAAAAATATATTTTTCCTACTAATTCCCTTTAATGCACTTTAATGGAGATTTTTTTTTACATTTATAGTAAAATGATTGATATAGAATAATTTTATTTAACTATTTTTAATTATATTATAAAATATTTATGTATACCCTACACTATAGCTCTTCTTAAAGAGTCAACTTCGGTTACATTTTGAAATTAAAACTGTTACTAAATTTATTAATTTATTGTGTTATACTAAATTATTTACTTCAAAATAAATATATCTTGAGTTTGTATATAATTAATAAAATATACTTTTTTAAAGAAGATTTATTTTTTAATTATTTTCTATTACATTTTCATTTTACTATTAATTTTAAAATAAAAATGCCCTTGATTTAGATAGATATTTTTGTATTTTTCTGTGAATTAACTTTATTAAAATAATTATTGACATCTACATCTACATTAGAATGATGAAATTTTAATATATTTGAACAGTTTTAAGATGTTAAAATAATGTTGATAAGTTTACTAATTTGGTGTGATATAATTAATTATTACATTTGTGTGACATAATTAGTTAATAAATTCATAAATTCAAAATAGATTATATATTAAGTGAATATACATTACTAATAAAATATAATATTTATTCTTTTAGTCAAAATTATTTTGAATTTCAAAATAAAACAATCTCTTATCGTATGTTTTTGTATTCTTTTTATAATTTACCTAGAATGGATGTTTTTGTATTTTTCTTTGCTTTCATATATTTAACTCGAGCATTAGTTATAATTTAAATATTTATATATAGTGTAAGGTATACATAAATATTTTATAATACAATTAAAAACAGTTAAGTATAATTATTCTATATCAACCCTTTCAAATATTTTATATATTTATCTATTAATTTATACCCTTAGAACACAAGTTAGCATTATTTATAAATTAAATATTATATCTCTTTATTTCCTTTAAAAGCATTGTTAGTAATTTAATGGAGAGAAAAATATATTTTTCCTACTAATTCCCTTTAATGCACTTTAATGGAGATTTTTTTTTACGTTTATATTAAAATGATTGATATAGAATAATTTTATTTAGTTGTTTTTAATTATATTATAAAATATTTATGTATACCCTACACTATAGCTCTACTTAAAGAGTCAACTTCGGTTACATTTTGAAATTAAAACTGTTACTAAATTTATTAATTTATTGTGTTATACTAAATTATTTACTTCAAAATAAATATATCTTAAGTTTGTATATAATTAATAAAATATACTTTTTTAAACAAGATTTATTTTTTAATTATTTTCTTTTACATTTTCATTTTACTATTAATTTTAAAATAAAAATGCCCTTGATTTAGATAGATATTTTTGTATTTTTCTGTGAATTAACTTTATTAAAATAATTATTGACATCTACATCTACATTAGAATGATGAAATTTTAATATATTTGAACAGTTTTAAGATGTTAAAATAATGTTGATAAGTTTACTAATTTGGTGTGATATAATTAATTATTACATTTGTGTGACATAATTAGTTAATAAATTCATAAATTCAAAATAGATTATATATTAAGTGAATATACATTACTAATAAAATATAATATTTATTCTTTTAGTCAAAATTATTTAGAATTTCAAAATAAAACAATCTCTTATCTGATGTTTTTGTATTCTTTTTATAATTTACCTAGAAGGGATGTTTTTGTATTTTTCTTTGCTTTCATATATTTAACTCGAGCATTAGTTATAATTTAAATATTTATATATAGTGTAAGGTATACATAAATATTTTATAATACAATTAAAAACAGTTAAGTATAATTATTCTATATCAATCATTTCAAATATTTTATATATTTATCTATTAATTTATACCCTTAGAACACAAGTTAGCATTATTTATAAATTAAATATTATATCTCTTTATTTCCTTTAAAAGCATTGTTAGTAATTTAATGGAGAGAAAAATATATTTTTGCTACTAATTCCCTTTAATGCACTTTAATGGAGATTTTTTTTAACATTTATAGTAAAATGATTGATATAGAATAATTTTATTTAACTGTTTTTAATTGTATTATAAAATATTTATGTATACCCTACACTATAGCTCTACTTAAAGAGTCAACTTCGGTTACATTTTGAAATTAAAACTGTTACTAAATTTATTAATTTATTGTGTTATACTAAATTATTTACTTCAAAATAAATATATCTTAAGTTTGTATATAATTAATAAAATATACTTTTTTAAAGAAGATTTATTTTTTAATTATTTTCTTTTACATTTTCATTTTACTATTAATTTTAAAATAAAAATGCCCTTGATTTAGATAGATATTTTTGTATTTTTCTGTGAATTAACTTTATTAAAATAATTATTGACATCTACATCTACATTAGAATGATGAAATTTTAATATATTTGAACAGTTTTAAGATGTTAAAATAATGTTGATAAGTTTACTAATTTGGTGTGATATAATTAATTATTACATTTGTGTGACATAATTAGTTAATAAATTCATAAATTGAAAATAGATTATATATTAAGTGAATATACATTACTAATAAAATATAATATTTATTCTTTTAGTCAAAATTATTTAGAATTTCAAAATAAAACAATCTCTTATCTGATGTTTTTGTATTCTTTTTATAATTTACCTAGAAGGGATGTTTTTGTATTTTTCTTTGCTTTCATATATTTAACTCGAGCATTAGTTATAATTTAAATATTTATATATAGTGTAAGGTATACATAAATATTTTATAATACAATTAAAAACAGTTAAGTATAATTATTCTATATCAATCATTTCAAATATTTTATATATTTATCTATTAATTTATACCCTTAGAACACAAGTTAGCATTATTTATAAATTAAATATTATATCTCTTTATTTCCTTTAAAAGCATTGTTAGTAATTTAATGGAGAGAAAAATATATTTTTGCTACTAATTCCCTTTAATGCACTTTAATGGAGATTTTTTTTAACATTTATAGTAAAATGATTGATATAGAATAATTTTATTTAACTGTTTTTAATTGTATTATAAAATATTTATGTATACCCTACACTATAGCTCTACTTAAAGAGTCAACTTCGGTTACATTTTGAAATTAAAACTGTTACTAAATTTATTAATTTATTGTGTTATACTAAATTATTTACTTCAAAATAAATATATCTTAAGTTTGTATATAATTAATAAAATATACTTTTTTAAACAAGATTTATTTTTTAATTATTTTCTTTTACAATTTCATTTTACTATTAATTTTAAAATAAAAATGCCCTTTATTTAGATAGATATTTTTGTATTTTTCTGTGAATTAACTTTATTAAAATAATTATTGACATCTACATCTACCTTAGAATGATGGAATTTTAATATATTTGAACAGTTTTAAGATGTTAAAATAATGTTGATAAGTTTACTAATTTGGTGTGATATAATTAATTATTACATTTGTGTGACATAATTAGTTAATAAATTCATAAATTCAAAATAGATTATATATTAAGTGAATATACATTACAAATAAAATAAAATATTTATTCTTTTAGTCAAAATTATTTAGAATTTCAAAATAAAACAATCTCTTATCTGATGTTTTTGTATTCTTTTTATAATTTACCTAGAAGGGATGTTTTTGTATTTTTCTTTGCTTTCATATATTTAACTCGAGCATTAGTTATAATTTAAATATTTATATATAGTGTAAGGTATACATAAATATTTTATATTACAATTAAAAACAGTTAAGTATAATTATTCTATATCAACCCTTTCAAATATTTTATATATTTATCTATTAATTTATACCCTTAGAACACAAGTTAGCATTATTTATAAATTAAATATTATATCTCTTTATTTCCTTTAAAAGCATTGTTAGTAATTTAATGGAGAGAAAAATATATTTTTCCTACTAATTCCCTTTAATGCACTTTAATGGAGATTTTTTTTTACGTTTATATTAAAATGATTGATATAGAATAATTTTATTTTGTTGTTTTTAATTATATTATAAAATATTTATGTATACCCTACACTATAGCTCTATTTAAAGAGTCAACTTCGGTTACATTTTGAAATTAAAACTGTTACTAAATTTATTAATTTATTGTGTTATACTAAATTATTTACTTCAAAATAAATATATCTTAAGTTTGTATATAATTAATAAAATATACTTTTTTAAAGAAGATTTATTTTTTAATTATTTTCTTTTACATTTTCATTTTACTATTAATTTTAAAATAAAAATGCCCTTGATTTAGATAGATATTTTTGTATTTTTCTGTGAATTAACTTTATTAAAATAATTATTGACATCTACATCTACATTAGAATGATGAAATTTTAATATATTTGAACAGTTTTAAGATGTTAAAATAATGTTGATAAGTTTACTAATTTGGTGTGATATAATTAATTATTACATTTGTGTGACATAATTAGTTAATAAATTCATAAATTCAAAATAGATTATATATTAAGTGAATATACATTACTAATAAAATATAATATTTATTCTTTTAGTCAAAATTATTTTGAATTTCAAAATAAAACAATCTCTTATCGTATGTTTTTGTATTCTTTTTATAATTTACCTAGAAGGGATGTTTTTGTATTTTTCTTTGCTTTCATATATTTAACTCGAGCATTAGCTATAATTTAAATATTTATATATAGTGTAAGGTATACATAAATATTTTATATTACAATTAAAAACAGTTAAGTATAATTATTCTATATCAACCCTTTCAAATATTTTATATATTTATCTATTAATTTATACCCTTAGAACACAAGTTAGCATTATTTATAAATTAAATATTATATCTCTTTATTTCCTTTAAAAGCATTGTTAGTAATTTAATGGAGAGAAAAATATATTTTTCCTACTAATTCCCTTTAATGCACTTTAATGGAGATTTTTTTTTACGTTTATATTAAAATGATTGATATAGAATAATTTTATTTTGTTGTTTTTAATTATATTATAAAATATTTATGTATACCCTACACTATAGCTCTACTTAAAGAGTCAACTTCGGTTACATTTTGAAATTAAAACTGTTACTAAATTTATTAATTTATTGTGTTATACTAAATTATTTACTTCAAAATAAATATATCTTAAGTTTGTATATAATTAATAAAATATACTTTTTTAAAGAAGATTTATTTTTTAATTATTTTCTTTTACATTTTCATTTTACTATTAATTTTAAAATAAAAATGCCCTTGATTTAGATAGATATTTTTGTATTTTTCTGTGAATTAACTTTATTAAAATAATTATTGACATCTACATCTACATTAGAATGATGAAATTTTAATATATTTGAACAGTTTTAAGATGTTAAAATAATGTTGATAAGTTTACTAATTTGGTGTGATATAATTAATTATTACATTTGTGTGACATAATTAGTTAATAAATTCATAAATTCAAAATAGATTATATATTAAGTGAATATACATTACTAATAAAATATAATATTTATTCTTTTAGTCAAAATTATTTTGAATTTCAAAATAAAACAATCTCTTATCGTATGTTTTTGTATTCTTTTTATAATTTACCTAGAAGGGATGTTTTTGTATTTTTCTTTGCTTTCATATATTTAACTCGAGCATTAGCTATAATTTAAATATTTATATATAGTGTAAGGTATACATAAATATTTTATATTACAATTAAAAACAGTTAAGTATAATTATTCTATATCAACCCTTTCAAATATTTTATATATTTATCTATTAATTTATACCCTTAGAACACAAGTTAGCATTATTTATAAATTAAATATTATATCTCTTTATTTCCTTTAAAAGCATTGTTAGTAATTTAATGGAGAGAAAAATATATTTTTCCTACTAATTCCCTTTAATGCACTTTAATGGAGATTTTTTTTTACGTTTATATTAAAATGATTGATATAGAATAATTTTATTTAGTTGTTTTTAATTATATTATAAAATATTTATGTATACCCTACACTATAGCTCTACTTAAAGAGTCAACTACGGTTACATTTTGAAATTAAAATTGTTACTAAATTTATTAATTTATTGTGTTATACTAAATTGTTTACTTCAAAATAAATATATCTTAAGTTTGTATATAATTAATAAAATATAATTTTTTAAACAAAATTTGTTTTTTAATTATTTTCTTTTACATTTTCATTTTACTATTAATTTTAAAATAAAAATGCCCTTTATTTAGATAGATATTTTTGTATTTTTCTGTAAATTAACTTTATTAAAATAATTATTGACATCTACATATACATTAGAATGATGAAATTTTAATATATTCGAACATTTTTAAGATGTTAAAATAATGTGGATAAGTTTACCAATTTGGTGTGATATAATTAATTATTACATTTGTGTGACATAATTAGTTAATAAATTCATAAATTCAAAATAGACTATATATTAAGTGAATATACATTACTAATAAAATATAATATTTATTTTTTTAGTCAAAATTATTTTGAATTTCAAAATAAAACAATCTCTTATCGTATGTTTTTGTATTCTTTTTATAATTTACCTAGAAGGGATGTTTTTGTATTTTTCTTTGCTTTCATATATTTAACTCGAGCATTAGCTATAATTTAAATATTTATATATAGTGTAAGGTATACATAAATATTTTATATTACAATTAAAAACAGTTAAGTATAATTATTCTATATCAACCCTTTCAAATATTTTATATATTTATCTATTAATTTATACCCTTAGAACACAAGTTAGCATTATTTATAAATTAAATATTATATCTCTTTATTTCCTTTAAAAGCATTGTTAGTAATTTAATGGAGAGAAAAATATATTTTTCCTACTAATTCCCTTTAATGCACTTTAATGGAGATTTTTTTTTACGTTTATATTAAAATGATTGATATAGAATAATTTTATTTTGTTGTTTTTAATTATATTATAAAATATTTATGTATACCCTACACTATAGCTCTACTTAAAGAGTCAACTTCGGTTACATTTTGAAATTAAAACTGTTACTAAATTTATTAATTTATTGTGTTATACTAAATTATTTACTTCAAAATAAATATATCTTAAGTTTGTATATAATTAATAAAATATACTTTTTTAAAGAAGATTTATTTTTTAATTATTTTCTTTTACATTTTCATTTTACTATTAATTTTAAAATAAAAATGCCCTTGATTTAGATAGATATTTTTGTATTTTTCTGTGAATTAACTTTATTAAAATAATTATTGACATCTACATCTACATTAGAATGATGAAATTTTAATATATTTGAACAGTTTTAAGATGTTAAAATAATGTTGATAAGTTTACTAATTTGGTGTGATATAATTAATTATTACATTTGTGTGACATAATTAGTTAATAAATTCATAAATTCAAAATAGATTATATATTAAGTGAATATACATTACTAATAAAATATAATATTTATTCTTTTAGTCAAAATTATTTTGAATTTCAAAATAAAACAATCTCTTATCGTATGTTTTTGTATTCTTTTTATAATTTACCTAGAAGGGATGTTTTTGTATTTTTCTTTGCTTTCATATATTTAACTCGAGCATTAGCTATAATTTAAATATTTATATATAGTGTAAGGTATACATAAATATTTTATATTACAATTAAAAACAGTTAAGTATAATTATTCTATATCAACCCTTTCAAATATTTTATATATTTATCTATTAATTTATACCCTTAGAACACAAGTTAGCATTATTTATAAATTAAATATTATATCTCTTTATTTCCTTTAAAAGCATTGTTAGTAATTTAATGGAGAGAAAAATATATTTTTCCTACTAATTCCCTTTAATGCACTTTAATGGAGATTTTTTTTTACGTTTATATTAAAATGATTGATATAGAATAATTTTATTTAGTTGTTTTTAATTATATTATAAAATATTTATGTATACCCTACACTATAGCTCTACTTAAAGAGTCAACTACGGTTACATTTTGAAATTAAAATTGTTACTAAATTTATTAATTTATTGTGTTATACTAAATTGTTTACTTCAAAATAAATATATCTTAAGTTTGTATATAATTAATAAAATATAATTTTTTAAACAAAATTTGTTTTTTAATTATTTTCTTTTACATTTTCATTTTACTATTAATTTTAAAATAAAAATGCCCTTTATTTAGATAGATATTTTTGTATTTTTCTGTAAATTAACTTTATTAAAATAATTATTGACATCTACATATACATTAGAATGATGAAATTTTAATATATTCGAACATTTTTAAGATGTTAAAATAATGTGGATAAGTTTACCAATTTGGTGTGATATAATTAATTATTACATTTGTGTGACATAATTAGTTAATAAATTCATAAATTCAAAATAGACTATATATTAAGTGAATATACATTACTAATAAAATATAATATTTATTTTTTTAGTCAAAATTATTTTGAATTTCAAAATAAAACAATCTCTTATCGGATGTTTTTGTATTCTTTTTATAATTTACCTAGAATGGATGTTTTTGTATTTTTCTTTGCTTTCATATATTTAACTCGAGCATTAGTCATAATTTAAATATTTATATATAGTGTAAGTTATACATAAATATTTTATAAAACAATTAAAAACAGTTAAGTATAATTATTCTATATCAATCATTTCAAATATTTTATATATTTATCTATTAATTTATACCCTTAAAACACAAGTTAGCATTATTTATAAATTAAATATTATATCTCTTTATTTCCTTTAAAAGCATTGTTAGTAATTTAATGGAGAGAAAAATATATTTTTCCTACTAATTCCCTTTAATGCACTTTAATGGAGATTTTTTTTTACGTTTATATTAAAATGATTGATATAGAATAATTTTATTTAGTTGTTTTTAATTATATTATAAAATATTTATGTATACCCTACACTATAGCTCTACTTAAAGAGTCAACTACGGTTACATTTTGAAATTAAAATTGTTACTAAATTTATTAATTTATTGTGTTATACTAAATTGTTTACTTCAAAATAAATATATCTTAAGTTTGTATATAATTAATAAAATATAATTTTTTAAACAAAATTTGTTTTTTAATTATTTTCTTTTACATTTTCATTTTACTATTAATTTTAAAATAAAAATGCCCTTTATTTAGATAGATATTTTTGTATTTTTCTGTAAATTAACTTTATTAAAATAATTATTGACATCTACATATACATTAGAATGATGAAATTTTAATATATTCGAACATTTTTAAGATGTTAAAATAATGTGGATAAGTTTACCAATTTGGTGTGATATAATTAATTATTACATTTGTGTGACATAATTAGTTAATAAATTCATAAATTCAAAATAGACTATATATTAAGTGAATATACATTACTAATAAAATATAATATTTATTTTTTTAGTCAAAATTATTTTGAATTTCAAAATAAAACAATCTCTTATCGTATGTTTTTGTATTCTTTTTATAATTTACCTAGAAGGGATGTTTTTGTATTTTTCTTTGCTTTCATATATTTAACTCGAGCATTAGCTATAATTTAAATATTTATATATAGTGTAAGGTATACATAAATATTTTATATTACAATTAAAAACAGTTAAGTATAATTATTCTATATCAACCCTTTCAAATATTTTATATATTTATCTATTAATTTATACCCTTAGAACACAAGTTAGCATTATTTATAAATTAAATATTATATCTCTTTATTTCCTTTAAAAGCATTGTTAGTAATTTAATGGAGAGAAAAATATATTTTTCCTACTAATTCCCTTTAATGCACTTTAATGGAGATTTTTTTTTACGTTTATATTAAAATGATTGATATAGAATAATTTTATTTAGTTGTTTTTAATTATATTATAAAATATTTATGTATACCCTACACTATAGCTCTACTTAAAGAGTCAACTTCGGTTACATTTTGAAATTAAAACTGTTACTAAATTTATTAATTTATTGTGTTATACTAAATTATTTACTTCAAAATAAATATATCTTAAGTTTGTATATAATTAATAAAATATACTTTTTTAAACAAGATTTATTTTTTAATTATTTTCTTTTACATTTTCATTTTACTATTAATTTTAAAATAAAAATGCCCTTGATTTAGATAGATATTTTTGTATTTTTCTGTGAATTAACTTTATTAAAATAATTATTGACATCTACATCTACATTAGAATGATGAAATTTTAATATATTTGAACAGTTTTAAGATGTTAAAATAATGTTGATAAGTTTACTAATTTGGTGTGATATAATTAATTATTACATTTGTGTGACATAATTAGTTAATAAATTCATAAATTCAAAATAGATTATATATTAAGTGAATATACATTACTAATAAAATATAATATTTATTCTTTTAGTCAAAATTATTTTGAATTTCAAAATAAAACAATCTCTTATCGTATGTTTTTGTATTCTTTTTATAATTTACCTAGAAGGGATGTTTTTGTATTTTTCTTTGCTTTCATATATTTAACTCGAGCATTAGCTATAATTTAAATATTTATATATAGTGTAAGGTATACATAAATATTTTATATTACAATTAAAAACAGTTAAGTATAATTATTCTATATCAACCCTTTCAAATATTTTATATATTTATCTATTAATTTATACCCTTAGAACACAAGTTAGCATTATTTATAAATTAAATATTATATCTCTTTATTTCCTTTAAAAGCATTGTTAGTAATTTAATGGAGAGAAAAATATATTTTTCCTACTAATTCCCTTTAATGCACTTTAATGGAGATTTTTTTTTACGTTTATATTAAAATGATTGATATAGAATAATTTTATTTAGTTGTTTTTAATTATATTATAAAATATTTATGTATACCCTACACTATAGCTCTACTTAAAGAGTCAACTACGGTTACATTTTGAAATTAAAATTGTTACTAAATTTATTAATTTATTGTGTTATACTAAATTGTTTACTTCAAAATAAATATATCTTAAGTTTGTATATAATTAATAAAATATAATTTTTTAAACAAAATTTGTTTTTTAATTATTTTCTTTTACATTTTCATTTTACTATTAATTTTAAAATAAAAATGCCCTTTATTTAGATAGATATTTTTGTATTTTTCTGTAAATTAACTTTATTAAAATAATTATTGACATCTACATATACATTAGAATGATGAAATTTTAATATATTCGAACATTTTTAAGATGTTAAAATAATGTGGATAAGTTTACCAATTTGGTGTGATATAATTAATTATTACATTTGTGTGACATAATTAGTTAATAAATTCATAAATTCAAAATAGACTATATATTAAGTGAATATACATTACTAATAAAATATAATATTTATTTTTTTAGTCAAAATTATTTTGAATTTCAAAATAAAACAATCTCTTATCGGATGTTTTTGTATTCTTTTTATAATTTACCTAGAATGGATGTTTTTGTATTTTTCTTTGCTTTCATATATTTAACTCGAGCATTAGTCATAATTTAAATATTTATATATAGTGTAAGTTATACATAAATATTTTATAAAACAATTAAAAACAGTTAAGTATAATTATTCTATATCAATCATTTCAAATATTTTATATATTTATCTATTAATTTATACCCTTAAAACACAAGTTAGCATTATTTATAAATTAAATATTATATCTCTTTATTTCCTTTAAAAGCATTGTTAGTAATTTAATGGAGAGAAAAATATATTTTTCCTACTAATTCCCTTTAATGCACTTTAATGGAGATTTTTTTTTACGTTTATATTAAAATGATTGATATAGAATAATTTTATTTAGTTGTTTTTAATTATATTATAAAATATTTATGTATACCCTACACTATAGCTCTACTTAAAGAGTCAACTACGGTTACATTTTGAAATTAAAATTGTTACTAAATTTATTAATTTATTGTGTTATACTAAATTGTTTACTTCAAAATAAATATATCTTAAGTTTGTATATAATTAATAAAATATAATTTTTTAAACAAAATTTGTTTTTTAATTATTTTCTTTTACATTTTCATTTTACTATTAATTTTAAAATAAAAATGCCCTTGATTTAGATAGATATTTTTGTATTTTTCTGTGAATTAACTTTATTAATGTAAAGACCATATAATAATACATGCATCAAATCATATATTATACATGAGTTTCACTTTTGGTACTGAAACATAATAAGTTCCTAGTTAACACATTATATATATAAATGCCTCTAATACACAAGAACTAAAAGTCTAAGGCATTACATATACAAGATGTTCCAAAAATGATAAAAACTAAGAACTAGATCAAAACAATGATCTCAAAACATAACGCCATAGCGGAAGCCATGCCATCACAAAACCACGATCCGTAAGGAAAGTCAAATAACCTTGTCCTTACCCTTCGCCGAACCTGCAGAACCTGTGATGTAAACAACAACAGTGGGGTGAGATACATCAAATCTCAGTGAGTTCCCTATCTTAAAGTCCTCTCGGCTTTACAAGGTTCTAACAAAGTCCTAACTCATGTCCAAGGGGAAAGGGGAAAGACCATGAGTACACACACACAAGTGACCGCCACGGTGAGCCTGTAAACTCACACTAGTACCGAAGTACCTCTTGAGCCTGTAAACTCAAGGATTCACCAAGTACCGAAGTACGTTCTGAGTCCGTACACTCAAGAACTCACATATCAATAACCAATACCAAGGTATCCCCTTTTCCCGTACCCTTCTACGTCTAGAAGGCGATCCGAGTCATGGATCCTTGTAGCTACTTGGCATACGATTGGATTCGGGATCACCGGTCCGTACACCGTGATCCGTCACTTCTCACGGCCCGTACACCGTCACAAGTCTCTTTACCCGTAGGCTCCAACCGTACTTAACACGGGACTCAAACCTGCCAAGTAGTTGTGTATAACGTTCAGAGGAGGTGCTCGAGTCTCATGAACTACACCGCACAACTGTGGTTATTGATAAACAGAAATGCATACGCCTCGGCCTTCATGCACGAGCGTTGCCACACGTGGAACAATTACACTTCCGACACAGTTTTGGTAATAATCCTCACCCTGCCTAGTCCATATTTTAACATGCATATATTGTCAATAATAATTACACACAATTAACAGGTAAAAGTCGATAAAACGACACAATTTCAGAAATCCCGACTTAATTAAATCGGTCGACGATCTTAAAACCATTTTAATAAGAAAGTACATTTTATTATCTTTCCAACGATATCAAAATTGTTCCAATCCGAGTTACGTACAAAAAGTTACGGTATTGTAAACAATCGATCGGAAAATAAATCACAACAGCAGGATTCTGTAACTCTCCTGGCCGTACGCGTATTGGCACTCCCCGTACGCGTATTGCCCAAATTCTCGCCCAGCCATACGCGTATTGCCCCAAGCGATACGCGTATTGCTCAAAATGCCCGGCCATCCATACGCGTATTGCCCTTGCCGTACGCGTATTGACCAGCTCCATACGCGTATTGACATGCTCCATACGCGTATGGGCAGAGAAAAATGCAGAAGTTCCTGCAGAATTTTCTGCTACGGGTTGATCCAAAATCAACCCCAAATCCCATTTTTCATCAATCAAAATGCATCAAAACATGTTATAACATCACAACCAGTATAACATATAATCAAACATTGCATTTAGCAGTTAGATTCACGAATTTTGTGCAAAAAGATTCAATTTTCACAATTTCCAATCTAACTCTAAACTCAAAATAATCCTACTCTAAAGAGTCTAACTAGAACCCACCTGGATTACTAGACGAGGAGGTTGATACTGAGACGATTAAACGAAGAACAGATGAATTGATGATGATTCTTGAGCTTTTGGAAATTTTCTCTCCTTTCCTTCTTCCACTTTTCCTTTCTCCTCCTTTTCCTTTGTTTTTCCTTCTTTCTATCTTTCTCTTTAGCTTTGTTTGGTTTTCAAGGAAAATGAAAAGAAAATAGATAGTATAGAAACTATCATTTTTTGTAACACTACTAAATGTCCAAAATTAGCTCAATTACATCAAATTATAAAAACTCAACGTTAAATACTATTAATTTAATCGACTCTGAGTTCGTCAGTTTACTCCAATTATTTTATCAAATAATTACTCAGAGTACTCCGGAACCCAGTTGATCATAATAATATTAACTCGAGCGTTTATAAATTTACGGGGTATTACATCCTCCCCCCCTTAAATAGAAATTCGTCCTCGAATTTAGAATATTACCTGAACAGATGTGGATAAGAATCTCGCATTTCCGATTCTAGCTCCCAAGTAGCATCACCCGGATGCGTCATATCCCATTGCACCTTAACAAGTGGAATATCTTTGTTCCTTAACACTTTTGTTTCCCTTCCCACAATACAACTCGGTTGGGGTTCAAAAGTCAAATCCGCTTCAATTTCCACTGATTCGGGTAGAATTGGCTGAAGAGGATCAGGAATAAACTTACGGAGCTGAGATACGTGAAAAACGTCATGCATCTCGGATAGAGAGGGTGGTAAGGCTAATCTATAAGCAACTTCACCAATCCTTTCTAAAATCTGATACGGTCCCACGTATCTCGGACTTAACTTACGCGACTTAAACGGTCCTTTCAATCTCAATCTCGGAGTAACTTTCAAAAATACATGGTCACCTTCCTCAAATTCCAAAGGTCTCCTACGATTGTCCGCATAACTCTTTTGACGATCTTGTGCTTGTTTAACCTTCTCGCGGATCATTCGAATCTTTTCCGTAGTCTCTTGAATAATCTCGGGTCCCAAAATTCTATCTTCGCCAATTTCAGCCCAACACAAAGGTGTTCTACACTTCCTCCCATACAATGCTTCATACGGAGCCATACCGATGCTCGCATGATAACTATTGTTATAGGAAAACTCAATTAACGGCAAAAGTTCTTTCCAATTCCCTCTACTCTCTAACACACAAGCTCTTAACATATCCTCCATCGTTTGTATTGTTCGTTCAGTCTGACCATCCGTTTGAGGATGATTCGACGTGCTCAAACACAAATTCGTACCCATCGCTTGTTGGAACACTTTCCAAAATCTCGAAGTAAACTTCGGATCTCTATCGGACACAATACTAGAAGGAATACCATGCAATCTCACAATCTCAGCAATAAACAACCTTGCAAGATGACTTGCCTTATGAGTAGTCTTTACGGCTAAGAAGTGTGCAGATTTCGTTAGTCGATCTACAATCACCCAAATAGAATCATACCCACCTTGGGTACGGGGTAAACCCACTGCAAAATCCATAGAAATACTATCCCACTTCCAAACTGGAATATCCAAAGGTTGTAACAAACCGCCCGGTCTTTGGTGTTCAATCTTCACCTGTTGGCACACCGCACATTCTGACACGTATCCCGCTATATCCTTTTTCATCCCAGGCCACCAATAATCCTTCTTTAAATCCTGATACATCTTTGAAGAACCAGGATGTATCGTAAAAGTACCTTTATGAGCTTCGTCTAAGATCTTCCTTTTCAACGCCTCATCCCTCGGAACACAAATCCTTTGATTAAACAGAACAATCCCATCTGTCGCTCGTGTAAAACCCGGCTGAAGTAACAACTCTTGTAACTCTTCCTCTAACAATTGTGCCTGTTGAATCTCAACTCTCAAAGTAGAATTGACATTCAAATTTCCCATAATCACACCATTCGGAGTCCACACAAATTGGAGATTAAGATCTCTAAACTTTTCCAACAATGAATACTCTAAAATCATCAATTCCGCACTATGAACCATTTTCCGACTTAAAGCATCCGCTACTTTATTCGCTTTTCCTGGATGATACTTCAATTCTAAGTCATAATCCTTTAAGTACTCCATCCACCTTCTTTGTCGCATATTCAACTCCTTTTGATCAAACAAATACTTTAAACTTTTGTGGTCACTGAACATTTCAAAACGTACACCATATAAATAATGACGCCACACCTTCAGTGCAAAAACCACTGCAGCTAGTTCCAAATCATGAGTTGGATAATTCTTCTCATGAACTTTTAACTGTCGAGAAGCATAAGCTACCACTTGACCACCTTGCATCAGAACACCCCCTAATCCCCTCTTAGAAGCATCACAGAATACTTCATAAGAGTTGTTAGGATCAGGAATAATTAATACTGGAGCACTCGTCAAACTCTCCTTCAAATGCATAAAACTTTGTTCGCAACCTGAATCCCATTCAAAAATAACATCCTTCCGAGTAAGTTTCGTCATTGGTAAGGCCAATTGAGAAAAACCCTTAATAAACCTTCTATAGTAACCGGCCAATCCCAAGAAACTTCTAACTTCTGAAACATTTCTCGGTCTCTCCCAATTAATTACTGCTTCTACTTTCGATGGATCCACTGCCACACCACCTCGAGATATCACATGTCCAAGAAAATTAACTTCCGACATCCAAAACTCACACTTGCTCAACTTAGCAAACAATTGCTTCTCTTGCAAGACCGATAAGACAATCCTCAGATGTTCTCCATGCTCGTGTGGAGTACGAGAATAAATAAGAATGTCGTCAATAAAGATTACCACAAATTGGTCCAAGTAAGCCTGAAATATTCGATTCATGTAATCCATAAAAACAGCTGGAGCATTAGTCACACCGAAAGGCATCACTAAGAATTCGTAATGACCATAACGGGTTCTAAATGCAGTCTTTGGCACATCGGAACTCTTCACTCGAATCTGATGATAACCCGACCGTAAATCAATCTTCGAGAACACACAGGCTCCTTTCAATTGATCTAATAAGTCGTCTATCCTTGGTAAGGGATACTTATTCTTAATGGTAACTTTATTCAACTTACGATAATCAATGCACAAACGCATTCCCCCATCTTTCTTCTTTACCAATAACACTGGAGCTCCCCACGGTGAAACACTAGGCCTAACGAAATGCTTAGACATCAAGTCCTCCAATTGGTCCTTTAATTCTCTTAATTCAAGCGGTGCCATCCGATACGGAGAAACGGATATAGGAGCCGTTCCCGGTATCAGGTCAATAGAGAACTCAACTTCTCTCTCCGGAGGAAGAGAAGAAACATCCTCAGGAAACACTTCAGGAAATTCACACACTATTGGAATACTCAGAACTTGCTGTTCACTACTCCCTTCCTTAGTAAGAACCATTAAAACAGATTTCTCTTTCTCAAACAAGAAATTTACCATTCCCACCGTACCTTCTAAAATCGTTGATAATACATCCTTCGGAGTAGCCTCAGCAGATGGAATAATAATTAGCTTCTCCTCACAACCGATAAAAACCGAATTAGCTGAAAGCCAGTCCATTCCCAGAACAACATCCACTTTCTTGAGCGGCAGACAAATAAGATCAATCTGGAAGACTCTTTCGTTCACCGACAACACACAATTTTCACACATCAGTGGTGTTTCAACCATTTCATCCATGGCAGTAGTAACCACCATAGGAGGAAATAAAGGAATAGTTTGCAACCCAAGTCGCTTCACACATCTCAAAGACACGAAAGAATGTGTAGCCCCACAGTCAAATAAAACAAAACAAGGTTGACCATTAACAAAACACGTACCCGCAATCAAGGAATTATCACCCTTTGCTTTCCTTGCATCCAGAGTATATACTCGACCAGTAGTCTTCCCTTGTGTCTGATTCCTACTCTGAGGACAATCTCTCGCTACATGACCCATCTTGTTACACTGATAACACCGTATCCCATCCGAATAGCACCTACCAAAATGACTCCTCCCACAAGTGCGACATACTGGAGGTACACTAGTTCTAGAGCCCTGTACTTGCTTCCCTTTGGAAGACTGTTGCCTGTGCCTAAACTGTTGATTCGACCTTCCACGGTCACCTTGAGTTACCCTGTTCGAATCCACCTCCATTTGTATCTTTTTCAAGCTATTTTCCGCCACATAACATTGTCTTAACATTTCAGCATAAGTAGCAAATTCCCGTTGAGACACGCTGTGTGAAATCTCAGCCCTTAACCCAAACAGAAACTGGTCTATCTTCCACCTCTCGTCAGGAGCATACATGGCCTGTCTAGAATAGTCAGCCATGATCTCAAATTGTTCCGCATAAGAAGCCACTGATAAATTTCCCTGTCTCAACTGTTGGAACTCAAACTCCTTTTGAGACCTTAAAGAACTCGGAAAATATTTCTCCATAAAGATTACCTTAAACTGTTCCCACACTTTCGGCACTTCCTGAGTTGTCATCAAGGCTGAAGCGCTCTCCCACCACCTCATGGCAGGACCCTTCAACCAGTGAGAAGCAAAGACCACCTTATTCTCCTCACTGCAATGAACTATCAGAAAAATCCGTTCCATTTCTGTTATCCATTCGTGTGCCTTCACCGGATCTAGCCCTCCTTGAAACTCCGGAGGATTCATACGAACAAATTCCCTGTAGGTTCCTCCCGTAACTTCCGGAACAACCACTGGAGGATGCAGACCATCAGCCATTTGTTGCATCATCCCTTGCATAAACTGATTCTGCTGTTGCTGCATCTGTTGCATAAATTGGTACAACGGGGCATTCCCTTCATCACCTTGTGGAACTGTCCCAGCTGGAGTAGTTCTTGGTCTTCCACGGTTGTTTCTGCGTCTATCAGCCATGTTCCTGAATTCCATATCAATAGGATTAAGTTGATCAGACTCAATACCATAAATATAACAGACAAGACCCATGGCGACACGCCGCATATGAAACGGAAAGAAACACTTATTCTATTTCATGGCTAGGTCGAGGATACGACCTGCTCTGATACCAACTGTAAAGACCATATAATAATACATGCATCAAATCATATATTATACATGAGTTTCACTTTTGGTACTGAAACATAATAAGTTCCTAGTTAACACATTATATATATAAATGCCTCTAATACACAAGAACTAAAAGTCTAAGGCATTACATATACAAGATGTTCCAAAAATGATAAAAACTAAGAACTAGATCAAAACAATGATCTCAAAACATAACGCCATAGCGGAAGCCATGCCATCACAAAACCACGATCCGTAAGGAAAGTCAAATAACCTTGTCCTTACCCTTCGCCGAACCTGCAGAACCTGTGATGTAAACAACAACAGTGGGGTGAGATACATCAAATCTCAGTGAGTTCCCTATCTTAAAGTCCTCTCGGCTTTACAAGGTTCTAACAAAGTCCTAACTCATGTCCAAGGGGAAAGGGGAAAGACCATGAGTACACACACACAAGTGACCGCCACGGTGAGCCTGTAAACTCACACTAGTACCGAAGTACCTCTTGAGCCTGTAAACTCAAGGATTCACCAAGTACCGAAGTACGTTCTGAGTCCGTACACTCAAGAACTCACATATCAATAACCAATACCAAGGTATCCCCTTTTCCCGTACCCTTCTACGTCTAGAAGGCGATCCGAGTCATGGATCCTTGTAGCTACTTGGCATACGATTGGATTCGGGATCACCGGTCCGTACACCGTGATCCGTCACTTCTCACGGCCCGTACACCGTCACAAGTCTCTTTACCCGTAGGCTCCAACCGTACTTAACACGGGACTCAAACCTGCCAAGTAGTTGTGTATAACGTTCAGAGGAGGTGCTCGAGTCTCATGAACTACACCGCACAACTGTGGTTATTGATAAACAGAAATGCATACGCCTCGGCCTTCATGCACGAGCGTTGCCACACGTGGAACAATTACACTTCCGACACAGTTTTGGTAATAATCCTCACCCTGCCTAGTCCATATTTTAACATGCATATATTGTCAATAATAATTACACACAATTAACAGGTAAAAGTCGATAAAACGACACAATTTCAGAAATCCCGACTTAATTAAATCGGTCGACGATCTTAAAACCATTTTAATAAGAAAGTACATTTTATTATCTTTCCAACGATATCAAAATTGTTCCAATCCGAGTTACGTACAAAAAGTTACGGTATTGTAAACAATCGATCGGAAAATAAATCACAACAGCAGGATTCTGTAACTCTCCTGGCCGTACGCGTATTGGCACTCCCCGTACGCGTATTGCCCAAATTCTCGCCCAGCCATACGCGTATTGCCCCAAGCGATACGCGTATTGCTCAAAATGCCCGGCCATCCATACGCGTATTGCCCTTGCCGTACGCGTATTGACCAGCTCCATACGCGTATTGACATGCTCCATACGCGTATGGGCAGAGAAAAATGCAGAAGTTCCTGCAGAATTTTCTGCTACGGGTTGATCCAAAATCAACCCCAAATCCCATTTTTCATCAATCAAAATGCATCAAAACATGTTATAACATCACAACCAGTATAACATATAATCAAACATTGCATTTAGCAGTTAGATTCACGAATTTTGTGCAAAAAGATTCAATTTTCACAATTTCCAATCTAACTCTAAACTCAAAATAATCCTACTCTAAAGAGTCTAACTAGAACCCACCTGGATTACTAGACGAGGAGGTTGATACTGAGACGATTAAACGAAGAACAGATGAATTGATGATGATTCTTGAGCTTTTGGAAATTTTCTCTCCTTTCCTTCTTCCACTTTTCCTTTCTCCTCCTTTTCCTTTGTTTTTCCTTCTTTCTATCTTTCTCTTTAGCTTTGTTTGGTTTTCAAGGAAAATGAAAAGAAAATAGATAGTATAGAAACTATCATTTTTTGTAACACTACTAAATGTCCAAAATTAGCTCAATTACATCAAATTATAAAAACTCAACGTTAAATACTATTAATTTAATCGACTCTGAGTTCGTCAGTTTACTCCAATTATTTTATCAAATAATTACTCAGAGTACTCCGGAACCCAGTTGATCATAATAATATTAACTCGAGCGTTTATAAATTTACGGGGTATTACAATTAAAATAATTATTGACATCTACATCTACATTAGAATGATGAAATTTTAATATATTTGAACAGTTTTAAGATGTTAAAATAATGTTGATAAGTTTACTAATTTGGTGTGATATAATTAATTATTACATTTGTGTGACATAATTAGTTAATAAATTCATAAATTCAAAATAGACTATATATTAAGTGAATATACATTACTAATAAAATATAATATTTATTCTTTTAGTCAAAATTATTTTGAATTTCAAAATAAAACAATCTCTTATCGTATGTTTTTGTATTCTTTTTATAATTTACCTAGAAGGGATGTTTTTGTATTTTTCTTTGCTTTCATATATTTAACTCGAGCATTAGCTATAATTTAAATATTTATATATAGTGTAAGGTATACATAAATATTTTATATTACAATTAAAAACAGTTAAGTATAATTATTCTATATCAACCCTTTCAAATATTTTATATATTTATCTATTAATTTATACCCTTAGAACACAAGTTAGCATTATTTATAAATTAAATATTATATCTCTTTATTTCCTTTAAAAGCATTGTTAGTAATTTAATGGAGAGAAAAATATATTTTTCCTACTAATTCCCTTTAATGCACTTTAATGGAGATTTTTTTTTACGTTTATATTAAAATGATTGATATAGAATAATTTTATTTAGTTGTTTTTAATTATATTATAAAATATTTATGTATACCCTACACTATAGCTCTACTTAAAGAGTCAACTACGGTTACATTTTGAAATTAAAATTGTTACTAAATTTATTAATTTATTGTGTTATACTAAATTGTTTACTTCAAAATAAATATATCTTAAGTTTGTATATAATTAATAAAATATAATTTTTTAAACAAAATTTGTTTTTTAATTATTTTCTTTTACATTTTCATTTTACTATTAATTTTAAAATAAAAATGCCCTTTATTTAGATAGATATTTTTGTATTTTTCTGTAAATTAACTTTATTAAAATAATTATTGACATCTACATATACATTAGAATGATGAAATTTTAATATATTCGAACATTTTTAAGATGTTAAAATAATGTGGATAAGTTTACCAATTTGGTGTGATATAATTAATTATTACATTTGTGTGACATAATTAGTTAATAAATTCATAAATTCAAAATAGACTATATATTAAGTGAATATACATTACTAATAAAATATAATATTTATTTTTTTAGTCAAAATTATTTTGAATTTCAAAATAAAACAATCTCTTATCGTATGTTTTTGTATTCTTTTTATAATTTACCTAGAAGGGATGTTTTTGTATTTTTCTTTGCTTTCATATATTTAACTCGAGCATTAGCTATAATTTAAATATTTATATATAGTGTAAGGTATACATAAATATTTTATATTACAATTAAAAACAGTTAAGTATAATTATTCTATATCAACCCTTTCAAATATTTTATATATTTATCTATTAATTTATACCCTTAGAACACAAGTTAGCATTATTTATAAATTAAATATTATATCTCTTTATTTCCTTTAAAAGCATTGTTAGTAATTTAATGGAGAGAAAAATATATTTTTCCTACTAATTCCCTTTAATGCACTTTAATGGAGATTTTTTTTTACGTTTATATTAAAATGATTGATATAGAATAATTTTATTTTGTTGTTTTTAATTATATTATAAAATATTTATGTATACCCTACACTATAGCTCTACTTAAAGAGTCAACTTTGGTTACATTTTGAAATTAAAACTGTTACTAAATTTATTAATTTATTGTGTTATACTAAATTATTTACTTCAAAATAAATATATCTTAAGTTTGTATATAATTAATAAAATATACTTTTTTAAAGAAGATTTATTTTTTAATTATTTTCTTTTACATTTTCATTTTACTATTAATTTTAAAATAAAAATGCCCTTGATTTAGATAGATATTTTTGTATTTTTCTGTGAATTAACTTTATTAAAATAATTATTGACATCTACATCTACATTAGAATGATGAAATTTTAATATATTTGAACAGTTTTAAGATGTTAAAATAATGTTGATAAGTTTACTAATTTGGTGTGATATAATTAATTATTACATTTGTGTGACATAATTAGTTAATAAATTCATAAATTCAAAATAGATTATATATTAAGTGAATATACATTACTAATAAAATATAATATTTATTCTTTTAGTCAAAATTATTTTGAATTTCAAAATAAAACAATCTCTTATCGTATGTTTTTGTATTCTTTTTATAATTTACCTAGAAGGGATGTTTTTGTATTTTTCTTTGCTTTCATATATTTAACTCGAGCATTAGCTATAATTTAAATATTTATATATAGTGTAAGGTATACATAAATATTTTATATTACAATTAAAAACAGTTAAGTATAATTATTCTATATCAACCCTTTCAAATATTTTATATATTTATCTATTAATTTATACCCTTAGAACACAAGTTAGCATTATTTATAAATTAAATATTATATCTCTTTATTTCCTTTAAAAGCATTGTTAGTAATTTAATGGAGAGAAAAATATATTTTTCCTACTAATTCCCTTTAATGCACTTTAATGGAGATTTTTTTTTACGTTTATATTAAAATGATTGATATAGAATAATTTTATTTAGTTGTTTTTAATTATATTATAAAATATTTATGTATACCCTACACTATAGCTCTACTTAAAGAGTCAACTACGGTTACATTTTGAAATTAAAATTGTTACTAAATTTATTAATTTATTGTGTTATACTAAATTGTTTACTTCAAAATAAATATATCTTAAGTTTGTATATAATTAATAAAATATAATTTTTTAAACAAAATTTGTTTTTTAATTATTTTCTTTTACATTTTCATTTTACTATTAATTTTAAAATAAAAATGCCCTTTATTTAGATAGATATTTTTGTATTTTTCTGTAAATTAACTTTATTAAAATAATTATTGACATCTACATATACATTAGAATGATGAAATTTTAATATATTCGAACATTTTTAAGATGTTAAAATAATGTGGATAAGTTTACCAATTTGGTGTGATATAATTAATTATTACATTTGTGTGACATAATTAGTTAATAAATTCATAAATTCAAAATAGACTATATATTAAGTGAATATACATTACTAATAAAATATAATATTTATTTTTTTAGTCAAAATTATTTTGAATTTCAAAATAAAACAATCTCTTATCGGATGTTTTTGTATTCTTTTTATAATTTACCTAGAATGGATGTTTTTGTATTTTTCTTTGCTTTCATATATTTAACTCGAGCATTAGTCATAATTTAAATATTTATATATAGTGTAAGTTATACATAAATATTTTATAAAACAATTAAAAACAGTTAAGTATAATTATTCTATATCAATCATTTCAAATATTTTATATATTTATCTATTAATTTATACCCTTAAAACACAAGTTAGCATTATTTATAAATTAAATATTATATCTCTTTATTTCCTTTAAAAGCATTGTTAGTAATTTAATGGAGAGAAAAATATATTTTTGCTACTAATTCCCTTTAATGCACTTTAATGGAGATTTTTTTTAACATTTATAGTAAAATGATTGGTATAGAATAATTTTATATAACTATTTTTAATTGTATTATAAAATATTTATGTATACCCTACACTATAGCTCTACTTAAAGAGTCAACTACGGTTACATTTTGAAATTAAAACTGTTACTAAATTTATTAATTTATTGTGTTATACTAAATTATTTACTTCAAAATAAATATATCTTAAGTTTGTATATAATTAATAAAATATACTTTTTTAAACAAGATTTATTTTTTAATTATTTTCTTTTACATTTTCATTTTACTATTAATTTTAAAATAAAAATGCCCTTTATTTAGATAGATATTTTTGTATTTTTCTGTGAATTAACTTTATTAAAATAATTATTGACATCTACATCTACATTAGAATGATGAAATTTTAATATATTTGAACAGTTTTAAGATGTTAAAATAATGTTGATAAGTTTACTAATTTGGTGTGATATAATTAATTATTACATTTGTGTGACATAATTAGTTAATAAATTCATAAATTCAAAATAGATTATATATTAAGTGAATATACATTACTAATAAAATATAATATTTATTCTTTTAGTCAAAATTATTTTGAATTTCAAAATAAAACAATCTCTTATCGTATGTTTTTGTATTCTTTTTATAATTTACCTAGAAGGGATGTTTTTGTATTTTTCTTTGCTTTCATATATTTAACTCGAGCATTAGTTATAATTTAAATATTTATATATAGTGTAAGGTATACATAAATATTTTATAATACAATTAAAAACAGTTAAGTATAATTATTCTATATCAATCATTTCAAATATTTTATATATTTATCTATTAATTTATACCCTTAGAACACAAGTTAGCATTATTTATAAATTAAATATTATATCTCTTTATTTCCTTTAAAAGCATTGTTAGTAATTTAATGGAGAGAAAAATATATTTTTGCTACTAATTCCCTTTAATGCACTTTAATGGAGATTTTTTTTAACATTTATAGTAAAATGATTGATATAGAATAATTTTATTTAACTGTTTTTAATTGTATTATAAAATATTTATGTATACCCTACACTATAGCTCTACTTAAAGAGTCAACTTCGGTTACATTTTGAAATTAAAACTGTTACTAAATTTATTAATTTATTGTGTTATACTAAATTATTTACTTCAAAATAAATATATCTTAAGTTTGTATATAATTAATAAAATATACTTTTTTAAACAAGATTTATTTTTTAATTATTTTCTTTTACATTTTCATTTTACTATTAATTTTAAAATAAAAATGCCCTTTATTTAGATAGATATTTTTGTATTTTTCTGTGAATTAACTTTATTAAAATAATTATTGACATCGACATCTTCATTAGAATGATGAAATTTTAATATATTTGAACAGTTTTAAGATGTTAAAATAATGTTGATAAGTTTACTAATTTGGTGTGATATAATTAATTATTACATTTGTGTGACATAATTAGTTAATAAATTCATAAATTCAAAATAGATTATATATTAAGTGAATATACATTACAAATAAAATATAATATTTATTCTTTTAGTCAAAATTATTTTGAATTTCAAAATAAAACAATCTCTTATCGTATGTTTTTGTATTCTTTTTATAATTTACCTAGAAGGGATGTTTTTGTATTTTTCTTTGCTTTCATATATTTAACTCGAGCATTAGTTATAATTTAAATATTTATATATAGTGTAAGGTATACATAAATATTTTATATTACAATTAAGAACAGTTAAGTATAATTATTCTATATCAACCCTTTCAAATATTTTATATATTTATCTATTAATTTATACCCTTAGAACACAAGTTAGCATTATTTATAAATTAAATATTATATCTCTTTATTTCCTTTAAAAGCATTGTTAGTAATTTAATGGAGAGAAAAATATATTTTTCCTACTAATTCCCTTTAATGCACTTTAATGGAGATTTTTTTTTACGTTTATATTAAAATGATTGATATAGAATAATTTTATTTAGTTGTTTTTAATTATATTATAAAATATTTATGTATACCCTACACTATAGCTCTACTTAAAGAGTCAACTTCGGTTACATTTTGAAATTAAAACTGTTACTAAATTTATTAATTTATTGTGTTATACTAAATTATTTACTTTAAAATAAATATATCTTAAGTTTGTATATAATTAATAAAATATACTTTTTTAAACAAGATTTATTTTTTAATTATTTTCTTTTACATTTTCATTTTACTATTAATTTTAAAATAAAAATGCCCTTTATTTAGATAGATATTTTTGTATTTTTCTGTGAATTAACTTTATTAAAATAATTATTGACATCTACATCTACATTAGAATGATGAAATTTTAATATATTTGAACAGTTTTAAGATGTTAAAATAATGTTGATAAGTTTACTAATTTGGTGTGATATAATTAATTATTACATTTATGTGACATAATTAGTTAATAAATTCATAAATTCAAAATAGATTATATATTAAGTGAATATACATTACTAATAAAATATAATATTTATTCTTTTAGTCAAAATTATTTTGAATTTCAAAATAAAACAATCTCTTATCGTATGTTTTTGTATTCTTTTTATAATTTACCTAGAAGGGATGTTTTTGTATTTTTCTTTGCTTTCATATATTTAACTCGAGCATTAGTTATAATTTAAATATTTATAGATAGTGTAAGGTATACATAAATATTTTATAATACAATTAAAAACAGTTAAGTATAATTATTCTATATCAATCATTTCAAATATTTTATATATTTATCTATTAATTTATACCCTTAGAACACAAGTTAGCATTATTTATAAATTAAATATTATATCTCTTTATTTCCTTTAAAAGCATTGTTAGTAATTTAATGGAGAGAAAAATATATTTTTGCTACTAATTCCCTTTAATGCACTTTAATGGAGATTTTTTTTAACATTTATAGTAAAATGATTGATATAGAATAATTTTATTTAACTGTTTTTAATTGTATTATAAAATATTTATGTATACCCTACACTATAGCTCTACTTAAAGAGTCAACTTCGGTTACATTTTGAAATTAAAACTGTTACTAAATTTATTAATTTATTGTGTTATACTAAATTATTTACTTCAAAATAAATATATCTTAAGTTTGTATATAATTAATAAAATATACTTTTTTAAACAAGATTTATTTTTTAATTATTTTCTTTTACATTTTCATTTTACTATTAATTTTAAAATAAAAATGCCCTTTATTTAGATAGATATTTTTGTATTTTTCTGTGAATTAACTTTATTAAAATAATTATTGACATCGACATCTTCATTAGAATGATGAAATTTTAATATATTTGAACAGTTTTAAGATGTTAAAATAATGTTGATAAGTTTACTAATTTGGTGTGATATAATTAATTATTACATTTGTGTGACATAATTAGTTAATAAATTCATAAATTCAAAATAGATTATATATTAAGTGAATATACATTACAAATAAAATATAATATTTATTCTTTTAGTCAAAATTATTTTGAATTTCAAAATAAAACAATCTCTTATCGTATGTTTTTGTATTCTTTTTATAATTTACCTAGAAGGGATGTTTTTGTATTTTTCTTTGCTTTCATATATTTAACTCGAGCATTAGTTATAATTTAAATATTTATATATAGTGTAAGGTATACATAAATATTTTATATTACAATTAAGAACAGTTAAGTATAATTATTCTATATCAACCCTTTCAAATATTTTATATATTTATCTATTAATTTATACCCTTAGAACACAAGTTAGCATTATTTATAAATTAAATATTATATCTCTTTATTTCCTTTAAAAGCATTGTTAGTAATTTAATGGAGAGAAAAATATATTTTTCCTACTAATTCCCTTTAATGCACTTTAATGGAGATTTTTTTTTACGTTTATATTAAAATGATTGATATAGAATAATTTTATTTAGTTGTTTTTAATTATATTATAAAATATTTATGTATACCCTACACTATAGCTCTACTTAAAGAGTCAACTTCGGTTACATTTTGAAATTAAAACTGTTACTAAATTTATTAATTTATTGTGTTATACTAAATTATTTACTTTAAAATAAATATATCTTAAGTTTGTATATAATTAATAAAATATACTTTTTTAAACAAGATTTATTTTTTAATTATTTTCTTTTACATTTTCATTTTACTATTAATTTTAAAATAAAAATGCCCTTTATTTAGATAGATATTTTTGTATTTTTCTGTGAATTAACTTTATTAAAATAATTATTGACATCTACATCTACATTAGAATGATGAAATTTTAATATATTTGAACAGTTTTAAGATGTTAAAATAATGTTGATAAGTTTACTAATTTGGTGTGATATAATTAATTATTACATTTATGTGACATAATTAGTTAATAAATTCATAAATTCAAAATAGATTATATATTAAGTGAATATACATTACTAATAAAATATAATATTTATTCTTTTAGTCAAAATTATTTTGAATTTCAAAATAAAACAATCTCTTATCGTATGTTTTTGTATTCTTTTTATAATTTACCTAGAAGGGATGTTTTTGTATTTTTCTTTGCTTTCATATATTTAACTCGAGCATTAGTTATAATTTAAATATTTATAGATAGTGTAAGGTATACATAAATATTTTATAATACAATTAAAAACAGTTAAGTATAAATATTCTATATCAATCATTTCAAATATTTTATATATTTATCTATTAATTTATACCCTTAGAACACAAGTTAGCATTATTTATAAATTAAATATTATATCTCTTTATTTCCTTTAAAAGCATTGTTAGTAATTTAATGGAGAGAAAAATATATTTTTGCTACTAATTCCCTTTAATGCACTTTAATGGAGATTTTTTTTAACATTTATAGTAAAATGATTGATATAGAATAATTTTATTTAACTGTTTTTAATTGTATTATAAAATATTTATGTATACCCTACACTATAGCTCTACTTAAAGAGTCAACTTCGGTTACATTTTGAAATTAAAACAGTTACTAAATTTATTAATTTATTGTGTTATACTAAATTATTTACTTCAAAATAAATATATCTTAAGTTTGTATATAATTAATAAAATATACTTTTTTAAACAAGATTTATTTTTTAATTATTTTCTTTTACATTTTCATTTTACTATTAATTTTAAAATAAAAATGCCCTTTATTTAGATAGATATTTTTGTATTTTTCTGTGAATTAACTTTATTAAAATAATTATTGACATCTACATATACATTAGAATGATGAAATTTTAATATATTTGAACAGTTTTAAGATGTTAAAATAATGTTGATAAGTTTACTAATTTGGTGTGATATAATTAATTATTACATTTGTGTGACATAATTAGTTAATAAATTCATAAATTCAAAATAGATTATATATTAAGTGAATATACATTACTAATAAAATATAATATTTATTCTTTTAGTCAAAATTATTTTGAATTTCAAAATAAAACAATCTCTTATCGTATGTTTTTGTATTCTTTTTATAATTTACCTAGAAGGGATGTTTTTGTATTTTTCTTTGCTTTCATATATTTAACTCGAGCATTAGTTATAATTTAAATATTTATATATAGTGTAAGGTATACATAAATATTTTATAATACAATTAAAAACAGTTAAGTATAATTATTCTATATCAATCATTTCAAATATTTTATATATTTATCTAATAATTTATACCCTTAGAACACAAGTTAGCATTATTTATAAATTAAATATTATATCTCTTTATTTCCTTTAAAAGCATTGTTAGTAATTTAATGGAGAGAAAAATATATTTTTCCTACTAATTCCCTTTAATGCACTTTAATGGAGATTTTTTTTAACATTTATAGTAAAATGATTGGTATAGAATAATTTTATATAACTATTTTTAATTGTATTATAAAATATTTATGTATACCCTACACTATAGCTCTACTTAAAGAGTCAACTACGGTTACATTTTTTTTTTGAATCAAAAGATATTATATTAACTAAAAAAGACAGTCAACTACTTAAAGAGTCAACTACGGTTACATTTTGAAATTAAAATTGTTACTAAATTTATTAATTTATTGTGTTATACTAAATTGTTTACTTCAAAATAAATATATCTTAAGTTTGTATATAATTAATAAAATATAATTTTTTAAACAAAATTTGTTTTTTAATTATTTTCTTTTACATTTTCATTTTACTATTAATTTTAAAATAAAAATGCCCTTTATTTAGATAGATATTTTTGTATTTTTCTGTGAATTAACTTTATTAAAATAATTATTGACATCGACATCTTCATTAGAATGATGAAATTTTAATATATTTGAACAGTTTTAAGATGTTAAAATAATGTTGATAAGTTTACTAATTTGGTGTGATATAATTAATTATTACATTTGTGTGACATAATTAGTTAATAAATTCATAAATTCAAAATAGATTATATATTAAGTGAATATACATTACAAATAAAATATAATATTTATTCTTTTAGTCAAAATTATTTTGAATTTCAAAATAAAACAATCTCTTATCGTATGTTTTTGTATTCTTTTTATAATTTACCTAGAAGGGATGTTTTTGTATTTTTCTTTGCTTTCATATATTTAACTCGAGCATTAGTTATAATTTAAATATTTATATATAGTGTAAGGTATACATAAATATTTTATATTACAATTAAGAACAGTTAAGTATAATTATTCTATATCAACCCTTTCAAATATTTTATATATTTATCTATTAATTTATACCCTTAGAACACAAGTTAGCATTATTTATAAATTAAATATTATATCTCTTTATTTCCTTTAAAAGCATTGTTAGTAATTTAATGGAGAGAAAAATATATTTTTCCTACTAATTCCCTTTAATGCACTTTAATGGAGATTTTTTTTTACGTTTATATTAAAATGATTGATATAGAATAATTTTATTTAGTTGTTTTTAATTATATTATAAAATATTTATGTATACCCTACACTATAGCTCTACTTAAAGAGTCAACTTCGGTTACATTTTGAAATTAAAACTGTTACTAAATTTATTAATTTATTGTGTTATACTAAATTATTTACTTTAAAATAAATATATCTTAAGTTTGTATATAATTAATAAAATATACTTTTTTAAACAAGATTTATTTTTTAATTATTTTCTTTTACATTTTCATTTTACTATTAATTTTAAAATAAAAATGCCCTTTATTTAGATAGATATTTTTGTATTTTTCTGTGAATTAACTTTATTAAAATAATTATTGACATCTACATCTACATTAGAATGATGAAATTTTAATATATTTGAACAGTTTTAAGATGTTAAAATAATGTTGATAAGTTTACTAATTTGGTGTGATATAATTAATTATTACATTTATGTGACATAATTAGTTAATAAATTCATAAATTCAAAATAGATTATATATTAAGTGAATATACATTACTAATAAAATATAATATTTATTCTTTTAGTCAAAATTATTTTGAATTTCAAAATAAAACAATCTCTTATCGTATGTTTTTGTATTCTTTTTATAATTTACCTAGAAGGGATGTTTTTGTATTTTTCTTTGCTTTCATATATTTAACTCGAGCATTAGTTATAATTTAAATATTTATAGATAGTGTAAGGTATACATAAATATTTTATAATACAATTAAAAACAGTTAAGTATAATTATTCTATATCAATCATTTCAAATATTTTATATATTTATCTATTAATTTATACCCTTAGAACACAAGTTAGCATTATTTATAAATTAAATATTATATCTCTTTATTTCCTTTAAAAGCATTGTTAGTAATTTAATGGAGAGAAAAATATATTTTTGCTACTAATTCCCTTTAATGCACTTTAATGGAGATTTTTTTTAACATTTATAGTAAAATGATTGATATAGAATAATTTTATTTAACTGTTTTTAATTGTATTATAAAATATTTATGTATACCCTACACTATAGCTCTACTTAAAGAGTCAACTTCGGTTACATTTTGAAATTAAAACAGTTACTAAATTTATTAATTTATTGTGTTATACTAAATTATTTACTTCAAAATAAATATATCTTAAGTTTGTATATAATTAATAAAATATACTTTTTTAAACAAGATTTATTTTTTAATTATTTTCTTTTACATTTTCATTTTACTATTAATTTTAAAATAAAAATGCCCTTTATTTAGATAGATATTTTTGTATTTTTCTGTGAATTAACTTTATTAAAATAATTATTGACATCTACATATACATTAGAATGATGAAATTTTAATATATTTGAACAGTTTTAAGATGTTAAAATAATGTTGATAAGTTTACTAATTTGGTGTGATATAATTAATTATTACATTTGTGTGACATAATTAGTTAATAAATTCATAAATTCAAAATAGATTATATATTAAGTGAATATACATTACTAATAAAATATAATATTTATTCTTTTAGTCAAAATTATTTTGAATTTCAAAATAAAACAATCTCTTATCGTATGTTTTTGTATTCTTTTTATAATTTACCTAGAAGGGATGTTTTTGTATTTTTCTTTGCTTTCATATATTTAACTCGAGCATTAGTTATAATTTAAATATTTATATATAGTGTAAGGTATACATAAATATTTTATAATACAATTAAAAACAGTTAAGTATAATTATTCTATATCAATCATTTCAAATATTTTATATATTTATCTAATAATTTATACCCTTAGAACACAAGTTAGCATTATTTATAAATTAAATATTATATCTCTTTATTTCCTTTAAAAGCATTGTTAGTAATTTAATGGAGAGAAAAATATATTTTTCCTACTAATTCCCTTTAATGCACTTTAATGGAGATTTTTTTTAACATTTATAGTAAAATGATTGGTATAGAATAATTTTATATAACTATTTTTAATTGTATTATAAAATATTTATGTATACCCTACACTATAGCTCTACTTAAAGAGTCAACTACGGTTACATTTTTTTTTTGAATCAAAAGATATTATATTAACTAAAAAAGACAGTCAACTACTTAAAGAGTCAACTACGGTTACATTTTGAAATTAAAATTGTTACTAAATTTATTAATTTATTGTGTTATACTAAATTGTTTACTTCAAAATAAATATATCTTAAGTTTGTATATAATTAATAAAATATAATTTTTTAAACAAAATTTGTTTTTTAATTATTTTCTTTTACATTTTCATTTTACTATTAATTTTAAAATAAAAATGCCCTTTATTTAGATAGATATTTTTGTATTTTTCTGTAAATTAACTTTATTAAAATAATTATTGACATCTACATATACATTAGAATGATGAAATTTTAATATATTCGAACATTTTTAAGATGTTAAAATAATGTGGATAAGTTTACCAATTTGGTGTGATATAATTAATTATTACATTTGTGTGACATAATTAGTTAATAAATTCATAAATTCAAAATAGACTATATATTAAGTGAATATACATTACTAATAAAATATAATATTTATTTTTTTAGTCAAAATTATTTTGAATTTCAAAATAAAACAATCTCTTATCGGATGTTTTTGTATTCTTTTTATAATTTACCTAGAATGGATGTTTTTGTATTTTTCTTTGCTTTCATATATTTAACTCGAGCATTAGTCATAATTTAAATATTTATATATAGTGTAAGTTATACATAAATATTTTATAAAACAATTAAAAACAGTTAAGTATAATTATTCTATATCAATCATTTCAAATATTTTATATATTTATCTATTAATTTATACCCTTAAAACACAAGTTAGCATTATTTATAAATTAAATATTATATCTCTTTATTTCCTTTAAAAGCATTGTTAGTAATTTAATGGAGAGAAAAATATATTTTTGCTACTAATTCCCTTTAATGCACTTTAATGGAGATTTTTTTTAACATTTATAGTAAAATGATTGATATAGAATAATTTTATTTAACTGTTTTTAATTGTATTATAAAATATTTATGTATACCCTACACCATAGCTCTCCCTAAAGAGTCAACTTCGGTTACATTTTGAAATTAAAACTGTTACTAAATTTATTAATTTATTGTGTTATACTAAATTATTTACTTCAAAATAAATATATCTTAAGTTTGTATATAATTAATAAAATATACTTTTTTAAACAAGATTTATTTTTTAATTATTTTCTTTTACATTTTCATTTTACTATTAATTTTAAAATAAAAATGCCCTTTATTTAGATAGATATTTTTGTATTTTTCTGTGAATTAACTTTATTAAAATAATTATTGACATCTACATCTACATTAGAATGATGGAATTTTAATATATTTGAACAGTTTTAAGATGTTAAAATAATGTTGATAAGTTTACTAATTTGGTGTGATATAATTAATTATTACATTTGTGTGACATAATTAGTTAATAAATTCATAAATTCAAAATAGATTATATATTAAGTGAATATACATTACTAATAAAATATAATATTTATTCTTTTAGTCAAAATTATTTTGAATTTCAAAATAAAACAATCTCTTATCGTATGTTTTTGTATTCTTTTTATAATTTACCTAGAAGGGATGTTTATGTATTTTTCTTTGCTTTCATATATTTAACTCGAGCATTAGTCATAATTTAAATATTTATATATAGTGTAAGTTATACATAAATATTTTATAAAACAATTAAAAACAGTTAAGTATAATTATTCTATATCAATCATTTCAAATATTTTATATATTTATCTATTAATTTATACCCTTAAAACACAAGTTAGCATTATTTATAAATTAAATATTATATCTCTTTATTTCCTTTAAAAGCATTGTTAGTAATTTAATGGAGAGAAAAATATATTTTTGCTACTAATTCCCTTTAATGCACTTTAATGGAGATTTTTTTTAACATTTATAGTAAAATGATTGATATAGAATAATTTTATTTAACTGTTTTTAATTGTATTATAAAATATTTATGTATACCCTACACCATAGCTCTCCCTAAAGAGTCAACTTCGGTTACATTTTGAAATTAAAACTGTTACTAAATTTATTAATTTATTGTGTTATACTAAATTATTTACTTCAAAATAAATATATCTTAAGTTTGTATATAATTAATAAAATATACTTTTTTAAACAAGATTTATTTTTTAATTATTTTCTTTTACATTTTCATTTTACTATTAATTTTAAAATAAAAATGCCCTTTATTTAGATAGATATTTTTGTATTTTTCTGTGAATTAACTTTATTAAAATAATTATTGACATCTACATCTACATTAGAATGATGGAATTTTAATATATTTGAACAGTTTTAAGATGTTAAAATAATGTTGATAAGTTTACTAATTTGGTGTGATATAATTAATTATTACATTTGTGTGACATAATTAGTTAATAAATTCATAAATTCAAAATAGATTATATATTAAGTGAATATACATTACTAATAAAATATAATATTTATTCTTTTAGTCAAAATTATTTTGAATTTCAAAATAAAACAATCTCTTATCGTATGTTTTTGTATTCTTTTTATAATTTACCTAGAAGGGATGTTTATGTATTTTTCTTTGCTTTCATATATTTAACTCGAGCATTAGTTATAATTTAAATATTTATATATAGTGTAAGGTATACATAAATATTTTATAATACAATTAAAAACAGTTAAGTATAATTATTCTATATCAACCCTTTCAAATATTTTATATATTTATCTATTAATTTATACCCTTAGAACACAAGTTAGCATTATTTATAAATTAAATATTATATCTCTTTATTTCCTTTAAAAGCATTGTTAGTAATTTAATGGAGAGAAAAATATATTTTTCCTACTAATTCCCTTTAATGCACTTTAATGGAGATTTTTTTTTACGTTTATATTAAAATGATTGATATAGAATAATTTTATTTAGTTGTTTTTAATTATATTATAAAATATTTATGTATACCCTACACTATAGCTCTTCTTAAAGAGTCAACTTCGGTTACATTTTGAAATTAAAACTGTTACTAAATTTATTAATTTGTTGTGTTATACTAAATTATTTACTTCAAAATAAATATATCTTGAGTTTGTATATAATTAATAAAATATACTTTTTTAAACAAAATTTATTTTTTAATTATTTTCTATTACATTTTCATTTTACTATTAATTTTAAAATAAAAATGCTCTTTATTTAGATAGATATTTTTGTATTTTTCTGTGAATTAACTTTATTAAAATAATTATTGACATCTACATCTGCACAGTAGATTGATGAAATTTTAATATATTCGAACATTTTTAAGATGTTAAAATAATGTGGATAAGTTTACCAATTTGGTGTGATATAATTAATTATTACATTTGTGTGACATAATTAGTTAATAAATTCATAAATTCACAATAGATTATATATTAAGTGAATATACATTACTAATAAAATATAATATTTATTCTTTTAGTCAAAATTATTTTGAATTTCAAAATAAAACAATCTCTTATCGTATGTTTTTGTATTCTTTTTATAATTTACCTAGAAGGGATGTTTTTGTATTTTTCTTTGCTTTCATATATTTAACTCGAGCATTAGTTATAATTTAAATATTTATATATAGTGTAAGGTATACATAAATATTTTATAATACAATTAAAAATAGTTAAGTATAATTATTCTATATCAACCCTTTCAAATATTTTATATATTTATCTATTAATTTATACCCTTAGAACACAAGTTAGCATTATTTATAAATTAAATATTATATCTCTTTATTTCCTTTAAAAGCATTGTTAGTAATTTAATGGAGAGAAAAATATATTTTTCCTACTAATTCCCTTTAATGCACTTTAATGGAGATTTTTTTTTACGTTTATATTAAAATGATTGATATAGAATAATTTTATTTAGTTATTTTTAATTATATTATAAAATATTTATGTATACCCTACACTATAGCTCTACTTAAAGAGTCAACTTCGGTTACATTTTGAAATTAAAACTGTTACTAAATTTATTAATTTATTGTGTTATACTAAATTATTTTCTTCAAAATAAATATATCTTAAGTTTGTATATAATTAATAAAATATACTTTTTTAAACAAGATTTATTTTTTAATTATTTTCTTTTACATTTTCATTTTACTATTAATTTTAAAATAAAAATGCCCTTTATTTAGATAGATATTTTTGTATTTTTCTGTGAATTAACTTTATTAAAATAATTATTGACATCTACATCTACATTAGAATGATGAAATTTTAATATATTTGAACAGTTTTAAGATGTTAAAATAATGTTGATAAGTTTACTAATTTGGTGTGATATAATTAATTATTACATTTGTGTGACATAATTAGTTAATAAATTCATAAATTCAAAATAGATTATATATTAAGTGAATATACATTACTAATAAAATATAATATTTATTCTTTTAGTCAAAATTAATTTGAATTTCAAAATAAAACAATCTCTTATCGTATGTTTTTGTATTCTTTTTATAATTTACCTAGAAGGGATGTTTTTGTATTTTTCTTTGCTTTCATATATTTAACTCGAGCATTAGTTATAATTTAAATATTTATATATAGTGTAAGGTATACATAAATATTTTATAATACAATTAAAAATAGTTAAGTATAATTATTCTATATCAATCATTTCAAATATTTTATATATTTATCTATTAATTTATACCCTTAGAACACAAGTTAGCATTATTTATAAATTAAATATTATATCTCTTTATTTCCTTTAAAAGCATTGTTAGTAATTTAATGGAGAGAAAAATATATTTTTCCTACTAATTCCCTTTAATGCACTTTAATGGAGATTTTTTTTAACATTTATAGTAAAATGATTGGTATAGAATAATTTTATATAACTATTTTTAATTGTATTATAAAATATTTATGTATACCCTACACTATAGCTCTACTTAAAGAGTCAAATACGGTTACATTTTTTTTTTTGAATCAAAAGATATTATATTAACTAAAAAAGACAGTCAACTACTTAAAGAGTCAACTACGATTACATTTTGAAATTAAAATTGTTACTAAATTTATTAATTTATTGTGTTATACTAAATTGTTTACTTCAAAATAAATATATCTTAAGTTTGTATATAATTAATAAAATATAATTTTTTAAACAAAATTTGTTTTTTAATTATTTTCTTTTACATTTTCATTTTACTATTAATTTTAAAATAAAAATGCCCTTTATTTAGATAGATATTTTTGTATTTTTCTGTAAATTAACTTTATTAAAATAATTATTGACATCTACATATACATTAGAATGATGAAATTTTAATATATTCGAACATTTTTAAGATGTTAAAATAATGTGGATAAGTTTACCAATTTGGTGTGATATAATTAATTATTACATTTGTGTGACATAATTAGTTAATAAATTCATAAATTCAAAATAGACTATATATTAAGTGAATATACATTACTAATAAAATATAATATTTATTTTTTTAGTCAAAATTATTTTGAATTTCAAAATAAAACAATCTCTTATCGGATGTTTTTGTATTCTTTTTATAATTTACCTAGAATGGATGTTTTTGTATTTTTCTTTGCTTTCATATATTTAACTCGAGCATTAGTCATAATTTAAATATTTATATATAGTGTAAGTTATACATAAATATTTTATAATACAATTAAAAACAGTTAAGTATAATTATTCTATATCAATCATTTCAAATATTTTATATATTTATCTATTAATTTATACCCTTAAAACACAAGTTAGCATTATTTATAAATTAAATATTATATCTCTTTATTTCCTTTAAAAGCATTGTTAGTAATTTAATGGAGAGAAAAATATATTTTTGCTACTAATTCCCTTTAATGCACTTTAATGGAGATTTTTTTTAACATTTATAGTAAAATGATTGATATAGAATAATTTTATTTAACTGTTTTTAATTGTATTATAAAATATTTATGTATACCCTACACCATAGCTCTCCCTAAAGAGTCAACTTCGGTTACATTTTGAAATTAAAACTGTTACTAAATTTATTAATTTATTGTGTTATACTAAATTATTTACTTCAAAATAAATATATCTTAAGTTTGTATATAATTAATAAAATATACTTTTTTAAACAAGATTTATTTTTTAATTATTTTCTTTTACATTTTCATTTTACTATTAATTTTAAAATAAAAATGCCCTTTATTTAGATAGATATTTTTGTATTTTTCTGTGAATTAACTTTATTAAAATAATTATTGACATCTACATCTACATTAGAATGATGGAATTTTAATATATTTGAACAGTTTTAAGATGTTAAAATAATGTTGATAAGTTTACTAATTTGGTGTGATATAATTAATTATTACATTTGTGTGACATAATTAGTTAGTAAATTCATAAATTCCAAATTGACTATATATTAAGTGAATATACATTACTAATAAAATATAATATTTATTTTTTTAGTCAAAATTATTTTGAATTTCAAAATAAAACAATCTCTTATCGGATATTTTTGTATTCTTTTTATAATTTACCTAGAATGGATGTTTTTGTATTTTTCTTTGCTTTCATATATTTAACTCGAGCATTAGTCATAATTTAAATATTTATATATAGTGTAAGTTATACATAAATATTTTATAATACAATTAAAAACAGTTAAGTATAATTATTCTATATCAACCCTTTCAAATATTTTATATATTTATCTATTAATTTATACCCTTAGAACACAAGTTAGCATTATTTATAAATTAAATATTATATCTCTTTATTTCCTTTAAAAGCATTGTTAGTAATTTAATGGAGAGAAAAATATATTTTTCCTACTAATTCCCTTTAATGCACTTTAATGGAGTTTTTTTTTACGTTTATATTAAAATGATTGATATAGAATAATTTTATTTAGTTGTTTTTAATTATATTATAAAATATTTATGTATACCCTACACTATAGCTCTTCTTAAAGAGTCAACTTCGGTTACATTTTGAAATTAAAACTGTTACTAAATTTATTAATTTGTTGTGTTATACTAAATTATTTACTTCAAAATAAATATATCTTGAGTTTGTATATAATTAATAAAATATACTTTTTTAAACAAAAATTATTTTTTAATTATTTTCTATTACATTTTCATTTTACTATAAATTTTAAAATAAAAATGCTCTTTATTTAGATAGATATTTTTGTATTTTTCTGTGAATTAACTTTATTAAAATAATTATTGACATCTACATCTGCACAGTAGATTGATGAAATTTTAATATATTCGAACATTTTTAAGATGTTAAAATAATGTGGATAAGTTTACCAATTTGGTGTGATATAATTAATTATTACATTTGTGTGACATAACTAGTTAGTAAATTCATAAATTCCAAATTGACTATATATTAAGTGAATATACATTACTAATAAAATATAATATTTATTTTTTTAGTCAAAATTATTTTGAATTTCAAAATAAAACAATCTCTTATCGGATATTTTTGTATTCTTTTTATAATTTACCTAGAATGGATGTTTTTGTATTTTTCTTTGCTTTCATATATTTAACTCGAGCATTAGTCATAATTTAAATATTTATATATAGTGTAAGTTATACATAAATATTTTATAATACAATTAAAAACAGTTAAGTATAATTATTCTATATCAATCATTTCAAATATTTTATATATTTATCTATTAATTTATACCCTTAGAACACAAGTTAGCATTATTTATAAATTAAATATTATATCTCTTTATTTCCTTTAAAAGCATTGTTAGTAATTTAATGGAGAGAAAAATATATTTTTGCTACTAATTCCCTTTAATGCACTTTAATGGAGATTTTTTTTAACATTTATAGTAAAATGATTGATATAGAATAATTTTATTTAACTGTTTTTAATTGTATTATAAAATATTTATGTATACCCTACACCATAGCTCTACTTAAAGAGTCAACTTTGGTTACATTTTGAAATTTAAACTGTTACTAAATTTATTAATTTATTCTGTTATACTAAATTATTTACTTCAAAATAAATATATCTTAAGTTTGTATATAATTAATAAAATATACTTTTTTAAACAAGATTTATTTTTTAATTATTTTCTTTTACATTTTCATTTTACTATTAATTTTAAAATAAAAATGCCCTTTATTTAGATAGATATTTTTGTATTTTTCTGTGAATTAACTTTATTAAAATAATTATTGACATCTACATCTACATTAGAATGATGAAATTTTAATATATTTGAACAGTTTTAAGATGTTAAAATAATGTTGATAAGTTTACTAATTTGGTGTGATATAATTAATTATTACATTTGTATGACATAATTAGTTAATAAATTCATAAATTCAAAATAGATTATATATTAAGTGAATATACATTACTAATAAAATATAATATTTATTTTTTTAGTCAAAATTATTTTGAATTTCAAAATAAAACAATCTCTTATCGGATGTTTTTGTATTGTTTTTATAATTTACCTAGAATGGATGTTTTTGTATTTTTCTTTGCTTTCATATATTTAACTCGAGCATTAGTCATAATTTAAATATTTATATATAGTGTAAGTTATACATAAATATTTTATAAAACAATTAAAAACAGTTAAGTATAATTATTCTATATCAATCATTTCAAATATTTTATATATTTATCTATTAATTTATACCCTTAAAACACAAGTTAGCATTATTTATAAATTAAATATTATATCTCTTTATTTCCTTTAAAAGCATTGTTAGTAATTTAATGGAGAGAAAAATATATTTTTGCTACTAATTCCCTTTAATGCACTTTAATGGAGATTTTTTTTAACATTTATAGTAAAATGATTGATATAGAATAATTTTATTTAACTGTTTTTAATTGTATTATAAAATATTTATGTATACCCTACACCATAGCTCTACTTAAAGAGTCAACTTCGGTTACATTTTGAAATTAAAACTGTTACTAAATTTATTAATTTATTGTGTTATACTAAATTATTTACTTCAAAATAAATATATCTTAAGTTTGTATATAATTAATAAAATATACTTTTTTAAACAAGATTTATTTTTTAATTATTTTCTTTTACATTTTCATTTTACTATTAATTTTAAAATAAAAATGCCCTTTATTTAGATAGATATTTTTGTATTCTGTGAATTAACTTTATTAAAATAATTATTGACATCTACATCTACATTAGAATGATGGAATTTTAATATATTTGAACAGTTTTAAGATGTTAAAATAATGTTGATAAGTTTACTAATTTGGTGTGATATAATTAATTATTACATTTGTGTGACATAATTAGTTAATAAATTCATAAATTCAAAATAGATTATATATTAAGTGAATATACATTACTAATAAAATATAATATTTATTCTTTTAGTCAAAATTATTTTGAATTTCAAAATAAAACAATCTCTTATCGTATGTTTTTTGTATTCTTTTTATAATTTACCTAGAAGGGATGTTTATGTATTTTTTCTTTGCTTTCATATATTTAACTCGAGCATTAGTTATAATTTAAATATTTATATATAGTGTAAGGTATACATAAATATTTTATAATACAATTAAAAATAGTTAAGTATAATTATTCTATATCAACCCTTTCAAATATTTTATATATTTATCTATTAATTTATACCCTTAGAACACAAGTTAGCATTATTTATAAATTAAAATATTATATCTCTTTATTTCCTTTAAAAGCATTGTTAGTAATTTAATGGAGAGAAAAATATATTTTTCCTACTAATTCCCTTTAATGCACTTTAATGGAGATTTTTTTTTACGTTTATATTAAAAAGATTGATATAGAATAATTTTATTTAGTTGTTTTTTAATTATATTATAAAATATTTATGTATACCCTACACTATAGCTCTTCTTAAAGAGTCAACTTCGGTTACATTTTGAAATTAAAACTGTTACTAAATTTATTAATTTGTTGTGTTATACTAAATTATTTACTTCAAAATAAATATATCTTGAGTTTAGTATATAATTAATAAAATATACTTTTTTAAACAAAATTTATTTTTTAATTATTTTCTATTACATTTTCATTTTACTATTAATTTTAAAATAAAAATGCTCTTTATTTAGATAGATATTTTTGTATTTTTCTGTGAATTAACTTTATTAAAATAATTATTGACATCTACATCTGCACAGTAGATTGATGAAATTTTAATATATTCGAACATTTTTAAGATGTTAAAATAATGTGGATAAGTTTACCAATTTGGTGTGATATAATTAATTATTACATTTGTGTGACATAATTAGTTAGTAAATTCATAAATTCCAAATTGACTATATATTAAGTGAATATACATTACTAATAAAATATAATATTTATTTTTTTAGTCAAAATTATTTGAATTTCAAAATAAAACAATCTCTTATCGGATATTTTTGTATTCTTTTTATAATTTACCTAGAATGGATGTTTTTGTATTTTTCTTTGCTTTCATATATTTAACTCGAGCATTAGTCATAATTTAAATATTTATATATAGTGTAAGTTATACATAAATATTTTATAATACAATTAAAAATAGTTAAGTATAATTATTCTATATCAATCATTTCAAATATTTTATATATTTATCTATTAATTTATACCCTTAGAACACAAGTTAGCATTATTTATAAATTAAATATTATATCTCTTTATTTCCTTTAAAAGCATTGTTAGTAATTTAATGGAGAGAAAAATATATTTTTGCTACTAATTCCCTTTAATGCACTTTAATGGAGATTTTTTTTAACATTTATAGTAAAATGATTGATATAGAATAATTTTATTTAACTGTTTTTAATTGTATTATAAAATATTTATGTATACCCTACACCATAGCTCTACTTAAAGAGTCAACTTCGGTTACATTTTGAAATTAAAACTGTTACTAAATTTATTAATTTATTCTGTTATACTAAATTATTTACTTCAAAATAAATATATCTTAAGTTTGTATATAATTAATAAAATATACTTTTTTAAACAAGATTTATTTTTTAATTATTTTCTTTTACATTTTCATTTTACTATTAATTTTAAAATAAAAATGCCCTTTATTTAGATAGATATTTTTGTATTTTTCTGTGAATTAACTTTATTAAAATAATTATTGACATCTACATCTACATTAGAATGATGAAATTTTAATATATTTGAACAGTTTTAAGATGTTAAAATAATGTTGATAAGTTTACTAATTTGGTGTGATATAATTAATTATTACATTTGTGTGACATAATTAGTTAATAAATTCATAAATTCAAAATAGATTATATATTAAGTGAATATACATTACTAATAAAATATAATATTTATTTTTTTAGTCAAAATTATTTTGAATTTCAAAATAAAACAATCTCTTATCGGATATTTTTGTATTCTTTTTATAATTTACCTAGAATGGATGTTTTTGTATTTTTCTTTGCTTTCATATATTTAACTCGAGCATTAGTCATAATTTAAATATTTATATATAGTGTAAGTTATACATAAATATTTTATAATACAATTAAAAACAGTTAAGTATAATTATTCTATATCAACCCTTTCAAATATTTTATATATTTATCTATTAATTTATACCCTTAGAACACAAGTTAGCATTATTTATAAATTAAATATTATATCTCTTTATTTCCTTTAAAAGCATTGTTAGTAATTTAATGGAGAGAAAAATATATTTTTCCTACTAATTCCCTTTAATGCACTTTAATGGAGTTTTTTTTTACGTTTATATTAAAATGATTGATATAGAATAATTTTATTTAGTTGTTTTTAATTATATTATAAAATATTTATGTATACCCTACACTATAGCTCTTCTTAAAGAGTCAACTTCGGTTACATTTTGAAATTAAAACTGTTACTAAATTTATTAATTTGTTGTGTTATACTAAATTATTTACTTCAAAATAAATATATCTTGAGTTTGTATATAATTAATAAAATATACTTTTTTAAACAAAAATTATTTTTTAATTATTTTCTATTACATTTTCATTTTACTATAAATTTTAAAATAAAAATGCTCTTTATTTAGATAGATATTTTTGTATTTTTCTGTGAATTAACTTTATTAAAATAATTATTGACATCTACATCTGCACAGTAGATTGATGAAATTTTAATATATTCGAACATTTTTAAGATGTTAAAATAATGTGGATAAGTTTACCAATTTGGTGTGATATAATTAATTATTACATTTGTGTGACATAACTAGTTAGTAAATTCATAAATTCCAAATTGACTATATATTAAGTGAATATACATTACTAATAAAATATAATATTTATTTTTTTAGTCAAAATTATTTTGAATTTCAAAATAAAACAATCTCTTATCGGATATTTTTGTATTCTTTTTATAATTTACCTAGAATGGATGTTTTTGTATTTTTCTTTGCTTTCATATATTTAACTCGAGCATTAGTCATAATTTAAATATTTATATATAGTGTAAGTTATACATAAATATTTTATAATACAATTAAAAACAGTTAAGTATAATTATTCTATATCAATCATTTCAAATATTTTATATATTTATCTATTAATTTATACCCTTAGAACACAAGTTAGCATTATTTATAAATTAAATATTATATCTCTTTATTTCCTTTAAAAGCATTGTTAGTAATTTAATGGAGAGAAAAATATATTTTTGCTACTAATTCCCTTTAATGCACTTTAATGGAGATTTTTTTTAACATTTATAGTAAAATGATTGATATAGAATAATTTTATTTAACTGTTTTTAATTGTATTATAAAATATTTATGTATACCCTACACCATAGCTCTACTTAAAGAGTCAACTTTGGTTACATTTTGAAATTTAAACTGTTACTAAATTTATTAATTTATTCTGTTATACTAAATTATTTACTTCAAAATAAATATATCTTAAGTTTGTATATAATTAATAAAATATACTTTTTTAAACAAGATTTATTTTTTAATTATTTTCTTTTACATTTTCATTTTACTATTAATTTTAAAATAAAAATGCCCTTTATTTAGATAGATATTTTTGTATTTTTCTGTGAATTAACTTTATTAAAATAATTATTGACATCTACATCTACATTAGAATGATGAAATTTTAATATATTTGAACAGTTTTAAGATGTTAAAATAATGTTGATAAGTTTACTAATTTGGTGTGATATAATTAATTATTACATTTGTATGACATAATTAGTTAATAAATTCATAAATTCAAAATAGATTATATATTAAGTGAATATACATTACTAATAAAATATAATATTTATTTTTTTAGTCAAAATTATTTTGAATTTCAAAATAAAACAATCTCTTATCGGATGTTTTTGTATTGTTTTTATAATTTACCTAGAATGGATGTTTTTGTATTTTTCTTTGCTTTCATATATTTAACTCGAGCATTAGTCATAATTTAAATATTTATATATAGTGTAAGTTATACATAAATATTTTATAAAACAATTAAAAACAGTTAAGTATAATTATTCTATATCAATCATTTCAAATATTTTATATATTTATCTATTAATTTATACCCTTAAAACACAAGTTAGCATTATTTATAAATTAAATATTATATCTCTTTATTTCCTTTAAAAGCATTGTTAGTAATTTAATGGAGAGAAAAATATATTTTTGCTACTAATTCCCTTTAATGCACTTTAATGGAGATTTTTTTTAACATTTATAGTAAAATGATTGATATAGAATAATTTTATTTAACTGTTTTTAATTGTATTATAAAATATTTATGTATACCCTACACCATAGCTCTACTTAAAGAGTCAACTTCGGTTACATTTTGAAATTAAAACTGTTACTAAATTTATTAATTTATTGTGTTATACTAAATTATTTACTTCAAAATAAATATATCTTAAGTTTGTATATAATTAATAAAATATACTTTTTTAAACAAGATTTATTTTTTAATTATTTTCTTTTACATTTTCATTTTACTATTAATTTTAAAATAAAAATGCCCTTTATTTAGATAGATATTTTTGTATTTTTCTGTGAATTAACTTTATTAAAATAATTATTGACATCTACATCTACATTAGAATGATGGAATTTTAATATATTTGAACAGTTTTAAGATGTTAAAATAATGTTGATAAGTTTACTAATTTGGTGTGATATAATTAATTATTACATTTGTGTGACATAATTAGTTAATAAATTCATAAATTCAAAATAGATTATATATTAAGTGAATATACATTACTAATAAAATATAATATTTATTCTTTTAGTCAAAATTATTTTGAATTTCAAAATAAAACAATCTCTTATCGTATGTTTTTGTATTCTTTTTATAATTTACCTAGAAGGGATGTTTATGTATTTTTCTTTGCTTTCATATATTTAACTCGAGCATTAGTTATAATTTAAATATTTATATATAGTGTAAGGTATACATAAATATTTTATAATACAATTAAAAACAGTTAAGTATAATTATTCTATATCAACCCTTTCAAATATTTTATATATTTATCTATTAATTTATACCCTTAGAACACAAGTTAGCATTATTTATAAATTAAATATTATATCTCTTTATTTCCTTTAAAAGCATTGTTAGTAATTTAATGGAGAGAAAAATATATTTTTCCTACTAATTCCCTTTAATGCACTTTAATGGAGATTTTTTTTTACGTTTATATTAAAATGATTGATATAGAATAATTTTATTTAGTTGTTTTTAATTATATTATAAAATATTTATGTATACCCTACACTATAGCTCTTCTTAAAGAGTCAACTTCGGTTACATTTTGAAATTAAAACTGTTACTAAATTTATTAATTTGTTGTGTTATACTAAATTATTTACTTCAAAATAAATATATCTTGAGTTTGTATATAATTAATAAAATATACTTTTTTAAACAAAATTTATTTTTTAATTATTTTCTATTACATTTTCATTTTACTATTAATTTTAAAATAAAAATGCTCTTTATTTAGATAGATATTTTTGTATTTTTCTGTGAATTAACTTTATTAAAATAATTATTGACATCTACATCTGCACAGTAGATTGATGAAATTTTAATATATTCGAACATTTTTAAGATGTTAAAATAATGTGGATAAGTTTACCAATTTGGTGTGATATAATTAATTATTACATTTGTGTGACATAATTAGTTAGTAAATTCATAAATTCCAAATTGACTATATATTAAGTGAATATACATTACTAATAAAATATAATATTTATTTTTTTAGTCAAAATTATTTTGAATTTCAAAATAAAACAATCTCTTATCGGATATTTTTGTATTCTTTTTATAATTTACCTAGAATGGATGTTTTTGTATTTTTCTTTGCTTTCATATATTTAACTCGAGCATTAGTCATAATTTAAATATTTATATATAGTGTAAGTTATACATAAATATTTTATAATACAATTAAAAACAGTTAAGTATAATTATTCTATATCAATCATTTCAAATATTTTATATATTTATCTATTAATTTATACCCTTAGAACACAAGTTAGCATTATTTATAAATTAAATATTATATCTCTTTATTTCCTTTAAAAGCATTGTTAGTAATTTAATGGAGAGAAAAATATATTTTTGCTACTAATTCCCTTTAATGCACTTTAATGGAGATTTTTTTTAACATTTATAGTAAAATGATTGATATAGAATAATTTTATTTAACTGTTTTTAATTGTATTATAAAATATTTATGTATACCCTACACCATAGCTCTACTTAAAGAGTCAACTTCGGTTACATTTTGAAATTAAAACTGTTACTAAATTTATTAATTTATTCTGTTATACTAAATTATTTACTTCAAAATAAATATATCTTAAGTTTGTATATAATTAATAAAATATACTTTTTTAAACAAGATTTATTTTTTAATTATTTTCTTTTACATTTTCATTTTACTATTAATTTTAAAATAAAAATGCCCTTTATTTAGATAGATATTTTTGTATTTTTCTGTGAATTAACTTTATTAAAATAATTATTGACATCTACATCTACATTAGAATGATGAAATTTTAATATATTTGAACAGTTTTAAGATGTTAAAATAATGTTGATAAGTTTACTAATTTGGTGTGATATAATTAATTATTACATTTGTGTGACATAATTAGTTAATAAATTCATAAATTCAAAATAGATTATATATTAAGTGAATATACATTACTAATAAAATATAATATTTATTCTTTTAGTCAAAATTATTTTGAATTTCAAAATAAAACAATCTCTTATCGTATGTTTTTGTATTCTTTTTATAATTTACCTAGAAGGGATGTTTTTGTATTTTTCTTTGCTTTCATATATTTAACTCGAGCATTAGTTATAATTTAAATATTTATATATAGTGTAAGTTATACATAAATATTTTATAAAACAATTAAAAATAGTTAAGTATAATTATTCTATATCAATCATTTCAAATATTTTATATATTTATCTATTAATTTATACCCTTAGAACACAAGTTAGCATTATTTATAAATTAAATATTATATCTCTTTATTTCCTTTAAAAGCATTGTTAGTAATTTAATGGAGAGAAAAATATATTTTTCCTACTAATTCCCTTTAATGCACTTTAATGGAGATTTTTTTTTACGTTTATATTAAAATGATTGATATAGAATAATTTTATTTAGTTGTTTTTAATTATATTATAAAATATTTATGTATACCCTACACTATAGCTCTTCTTAAAGAGTCAACTTCGGTTACATTTTGAAATTAAAACTGTTACTAAATTTATTAATTTGTTGTGTTATACTAAATTATTTACTTCAAAATAAATATATCTTGAGTTTGTATATAATTAATAAAATATACTTTTTTAAACAAAATTTATTTTTTAATTATTTTCAATTACATTTTCATTTTACTATTAATTTTAAAATAAAAATGCTCTTTATTTAGATAGATATTTTTGTATTTTTCTGTGAATTAACTTTATTAAAATAATTATTGACATCTACATCTGCACAGTAGATTGATGAAATTTTAATATATTCGAACATTTTTAAGATGTTAAAATAATGTGGATAAGTTTACCAATTTGGTGTGATATAATTAATTATTACATTTGTGTGACATAATTAGTTAGTAAATTCATAAATTCCAAATTGACTATATATTAAGTGAATATACATTACTAATAAAATATAATATTTATTTTTTTAGTCAAAATTATTTTGAATTTCAAAATAAAACAATCTCTTATCGGATATTTTTGTATTCTTTTTATAATTTACCTAGAATGGATGTTTTTGTATTTTTCTTTGCTTTCATATATTTAACTCGAGCATTAGTCATAATTTAAATATTTATATATAGTGTAAGTTATACATAAATATTTTATAATACAATTAAAAACAGTTAAGTATAATTATTCTATATCAATCATTTCAAATATTTTATATATTTATCTATTAATTTATACCCTTAGAACACAAGTTAGCATTATTTATAAATTAAATATTATATCTCTTTATTTCCTTTAAAAGCATTGTTAGTAATTTAATGGAGAGAAAAATATATTTTTGCTACTAATTCCCTTTAATGCACTTTAATGGAGATTTTTTTTAACATTTATAGTAAAATGATTGATATAGAATAATTTTATTTAACTGTTTTTAATTGTATTATAAAATATTTATGTATACCCTACACCATAGCTCTACTTAAAGAGTCAACTTCGGTTACATTTTGAAATTAAAACTGTTACTAAATTTATTAATTTATTCTGTTATACTAAATTATTTACTTCAAAATAAATATATCTTAAGTTTGTATATAATTAATAAAATATACTTTTTTAAACAAGATTTATTTTTTAATTATTTTCTTTTACATTTTCATTTTACTATTAATTTTAAAATAAAAATGCCCTTTATTTAGATAGATATTTTTGTATTTTTCTGTGAATTAACTTTATTAAAATAATTATTGACATCTACATCTACATTAGAATGATGAAATTTTAATATATTTGAACAGTTTTAAGATGTTAAAATAATGTTGATAAGTTTACTAATTTGGTGTGATATAATTAATTATTACATTTGTATGACATAATTAGTTAATAAATTCATAAATTCAAAATAGATTATATATTAAGTGAATATACATTACTAATAAAATATAATATTTATTTTTTTAGTCAAAATTATTTTGAATTTCAAAATAAAACAATCTCTTATCGGATGTTTTTGTATTGTTTTTATAATTTACCTAGAATGGATGTTTTTGTATTTTTCTTTGCTTTCATATATTTAACTCGAGCATTAGTCATAATTTAAATATTTATATATAGTGTAAGTTATACATAAATATTTTATAAAACAATTAAAAACAGTTAAGTATAATTATTCTATATCAATCATTTCAAATATTTTATATATTTATCTATTAATTTATACCCTTAAAACACAAGTTAGCATTATTTATAAATTAAATATTATATCTCTTTATTTCCTTTAAAAGCATTGTTAGTAATTTAATGGAGAGAAAAATATATTTTTGCTACTAATTCCCTTTAATGCACTTTAATGGAGATTTTTTTTAACATTTATAGTAAAATGATTGATATAGAATAATTTTATTTAACTGTTTTTAATTGTATTATAAAATATTTATGTATACCCTACACCATAGCTCTACTTAAAGAGTCAACTTCGGTTACATTTTGAAATTAAAACTGTTACTAAATTTATTAATTTATTGTGTTATACTAAATTATTTACTTCAAAATAAATATATCTTAAGTTTGTATATAATTAATAAAATATACTTTTTTAAACAAGATTTATTTTTTAATTATTTTCTTTTACATTTTCATTTTACTATTAATTTTAAAATAAAAATGCCCTTTATTTAGATAGATATTTTTGTATTTTTCTGTGAATTAACTTTATTAAAATAATTATTGACATCTACATCTACATTAGAATGATGGAATTTTAATATATTTGAACAGTTTTAAGATGTTAAAATAATGTTGATAAGTTTACTAATTTGGTGTGATATAATTAATTATTACATTTGTGTGACATAATTAGTTAATAAATTCATAAATTCAAAATAGATTATATATTAAGTGAATATACATTACTAATAAAATATAATATTTATTCTTTTAGTCAAAATTATTTTGAATTTCAAAATAAAACAATCTCTTATCGTATGTTTTTGTATTCTTTTTATAATTTACCTAGAAGGGATGTTTATGTATTTTTCTTTGCTTTCATATATTTAACTCGAGCATTAGTTATAATTTAAATATTTATATATAGTGTAAGGTATACATAAATATTTTATAATACAATTAAAAACAGTTAAGTATAATTATTCTATATCAACCCTTTCAAATATTTTATATATTTATCTATTAATTTATACCCTTAGAACACAAGTTAGCATTATTTATAAATTAAATATTATATCTCTTTATTTCCTTTAAAAGCATTGTTAGTAATTTAATGGAGAGAAAAATATATTTTTCCTACTAATTCCCTTTAATGCACTTTAATGGAGATTTTTTTTTACGTTTATATTAAAATGATTGATATAGAATAATTTTATTTAGTTGTTTTTAATTATATTATAAAATATTTATGTATACCCTACACTATAGCTCTTCTTAAAGAGTCAACTTCGGTTACATTTTGAAATTAAAACTGTTACTAAATTTATTAATTTGTTGTGTTATACTAAATTATTTACTTCAAAATAAATATATCTTGAGTTTGTATATAATTAATAAAATATACTTTTTTAAACAAAATTTATTTTTTAATTATTTTCTATTACATTTTCATTTTACTATTAATTTTAAAATAAAAATGCTCTTTATTTAGATAGATATTTTTGTATTTTTCTGTGAATTAACTTTATTAAAATAATTATTGACATCTACATCTGCACAGTAGATTGATGAAATTTTAATATATTCGAACATTTTTAAGATGTTAAAATAATGTGGATAAGTTTACCAATTTGGTGTGATATAATTAATTATTACATTTGTGTGACATAATTAGTTAGTAAATTCATAAATTCCAAATTGACTATATATTAAGTGAATATACATTACTAATAAAATATAATATTTATTTTTTTAGTCAAAATTATTTTGAATTTCAAAATAAAACAATCTCTTATCGGATATTTTTGTATTCTTTTTATAATTTACCTAGAATGGATGTTTTTGTATTTTTCTTTGCTTTCATATATTTAACTCGAGCATTAGTCATAATTTAAATATTTATATATAGTGTAAGTTATACATAAATATTTTATAATACAATTAAAAACAGTTAAGTATAATTATTCTATATCAATCATTTCAAATATTTTATATATTTATCTATTAATTTATACCCTTAGAACACAAGTTAGCATTATTTATAAATTAAATATTATATCTCTTTATTTCCTTTAAAAGCATTGTTAGTAATTTAATGGAGAGAAAAATATATTTTTGCTACTAATTCCCTTTAATGCACTTTAATGGAGATTTTTTTTAACATTTATAGTAAAATGATTGATATAGAATAATTTTATTTAACTGTTTTTAATTGTATTATAAAATATTTATGTATACCCTACACCATAGCTCTACTTAAAGAGTCAACTTCGGTTACATTTTGAAATTAAAACTGTTACTAAATTTATTAATTTATTCTGTTATACTAAATTATTTACTTCAAAATAAATATATCTTAAGTTTGTATATAATTAATAAAATATACTTTTTTAAACAAGATTTATTTTTTAATTATTTTCTTTTACATTTTCATTTTACTATTAATTTTAAAATAAAAATGCCCTTTATTTAGATAGATATTTTTGTATTTTTCTGTGAATTAACTTTATTAAAATAATTATTGACATCTACATCTACATTAGAATGATGAAATTTTAATATATTTGAACAGTTTTAAGATGTTAAAATAATGTTGATAAGTTTACTAATTTGGTGTGATATAATTAATTATTACATTTGTGTGACATAATTAGTTAATAAATTCATAAATTCAAAATAGATTATATATTAAGTGAATATACATTACTAATAAAATATAATATTAGTTTTTTTAGTCAAAATTATTTTGAATTTCAAAATAAAACAATCTCTTATCGGATGTTTTTGTATTGTTTTTATAATTTACCTAGAATGGATGTTTTTGTATTTTTCTTTGCTTTCATATATTTAACTCGAGCATTAGTCATAATTTAAATATTTATATATAGTGTAAGTTATACATAAATATTTTATAAAACAATTAAAAACAGTTAAGTATAATTATTCTATATCAATCATTTCAAATATTTTATATATTTATCTATTAATTTATACCCTTAAAACACAAGTTAGCATTATTTATAAATTAAATATTATATCTCTTTATTTCCTTTAAAAGCATTGTTAGTAATTTAATGGAGAGAAAAATATATTTTTGCTACTAATTCCCTTTAATGCACTTTAATGGAGATTTTTTTTAACATTTATAGTAAAATGATTGATATAGAATAATTTTATTTAACTGTTTTTAATTGTATTATAAAATATTTATGTATACCCTACACCATAGCTCTACTTAAAGAGTCAACTTCGGTTACATTTTGAAATTAAAACTGTTACTAAATTTATTAATTTATTGTGTTATACTAAATTATTTACTTCAAAATAAATATATCTTAAGTTTGTATATAATTAATAAAATATACTTTTTTAAACAAGATTTATTTTTTAATTATTTTCTTTTACATTTTCATTTTACTATTAATTTTAAAATAAAAATGCCCTTTATTTAGATAGATATTTTTGTATTTTTCTGTGAATTAACTTTATTAAAATAATTATTGACATCTACATCTACATTAGAATGATGGAATTTTAATATATTTGAACAGTTTTAAGATGTTAAAATAATGTTGATAAGTTTACTAATTTGGTGTGATATAATTAATTATTACATTTGTGTGACATAATTAGTTAATAAATTCATAAATTCAAAATAGATTATATATTAAGTGAATATACATTACTAATAAAATATAATATTTATTCTTTTAGTCAAAATTATTTTGAATTTCAAAATAAAACAATCTCTTATCGTATGTTTTTGTATTCTTTTTATAATTTACCTAGAAGGGATGTTTATGTATTTTTCTTTGCTTTCATATATTTAACTCGAGCATTAGTTATAATTTAAATATTTATATATAGTGTAAGGTATACATAAATATTTTATAATACAATTAAAAACAGTTAAGTATAATTATTCTATATCAACCTTTTCAAATATTTTATATATTTATCTATTAATTTATACCCTTAGAACACAAGTTAGCATTATTTATAAATTAAATATTATATCTCTTTATTTCCTTTAAAAGCATTGTTAGTAATTTAATGGAGAGAAAAATATATTTTTCCTACTAATTCCCTTTAATGCACTTTAATGGAGATTTTTTTTTACGTTTATATTAAAATGATTGATATAGAATAATTTTATTTAGTTGTTTTTAATTATATTATAAAATATTTATGTATACCCTACACTATAGCTCTTCTTAAAGAGTCAACTTCGGTTACATTTTGAAATTAAAACTGTTACTAAATTTATTAATTTGTTGTGTTATACTAAATTATTTACTTCAAAATAAATATATCTTGAGTTTGTATATAATTAATAAAATATACTTTTTTAAACAAAATTTATTTTTTAATTATTTTCTATTACATTTTCATTTTACTATTAATTTTAAAATAAAAATGCTCTTTATTTAGATAGATATTTTTGTATTTTTCTGTGAATTAACTTTATTAAAATAATTATTGACATCTACATCTGCACAGTAGATTGATGAAATTTTAATATATTCGAACATTTTTAAGATGTTAAAATAATGTGGATAAGTTTACCAATTTGGTGTGATATAATTAATTATTACATTTGTGTGACATAATTAGTTAGTAAATTCATAAATTCCAAATTGACTATATATTAAGTGAATATACATTACTAATAAAATATAATATTTATTTTTTTAGTCAAAATTATTTTGAATTTCAAAATAAAACAATCTCTTATCGGATATTTTTGTATTCTTTTTATAATTTACCTAGAATGGATGTTTTTGTATTTTTCTTTGCTTTCATATATTTAACTCGAGCATTAGTCATAATTTAAATATTTATATATAGTGTAAGTTATACATAAATATTTTATAATACAATTAAAAACAGTTAAGTATAATTATTCTATATCAATCATTTCAAATATTTTATATATTTATCTATTAATTTATACCCTTAGAACACAAGTTAGCATTATTTATAAATTAAATATTATATCTCTTTATTTCCTTTAAAAGCATTGTTAGTAATTTAATGGAGAGAAAAATATATTTTTGCTACTAATTCCCTTTAATGCACTTTAATGGAGATTTTTTTTAACATTTATAGTAAAATGATTGATATAGAATAATTTTATTTAACTGTTTTTAATTGTATTATAAAATATTTATGTATACCCTACACCATAGCTCTACTTAAAGAGTCAACTTCGGTTACATTTTGAAATTAAAACTGTTACTAAATTTATTAATTTATTCTGTTATACTAAATTATTTACTTCAAAATAAATATATCTTAAGTTTGTATATAATTAATAAAATATACTTTTTTAAACAAGATTTATTTTTTAATTATTTTCTTTTACATTTTCATTTTACTATTAATTTTAAAATAAAAATGCCCTTTATTTAGATAGATATTTTTGTATTTTTCTGTGAATTAACTTTATTAAAATAATTATTGACATCTACATCTACATTAGAATGATGAAATTTTAATATATTTGAACAGTTTTAAGATGTTAAAATAATGTTGATAAGTTTACTAATTTGGTGTGATATAATTAATTATTACATTTGTATGACATAATTAGTTAATAAATTCATAAATTCAAAATAGATTATATATTAAGTGAATATACATTACTAATAAAATATAATATTTATTTTTTTAGTCAAAATTATTTTGAATTTCAAAATAAAACAATCTCTTATCGGATGTTTTTGTATTGTTTTTATAATTTACCTAGAATGGATGTTTTTGTATTTTTCTTTGCTTTCATATATTTAACTCGAGCATTAGTCATAATTTAAATATTTATATATAGTGTAAGTTATACATAAATATTTTATAAAACAATTAAAAACAGTTAAGTATAATTATTCTATATCAATCATTTCAAATATTTTATATATTTATCTATTAATTTATACCCTTAAAACACAAGTTAGCATTATTTATAAATTAAATATTATATCTCTTTATTTCCTTTAAAAGCATTGTTAGTAATTTAATGGAGAGAAAAATATATTTTTGCTACTAATTCCCTTTAATGCACTTTAATGGAGATTTTTTTTAACATTTATAGTAAAATGATTGATATAGAATAATTTTATTTAACTGTTTTTAATTGTATTATAAAATATTTATGTATACCCTACACCATAGCTCTACTTAAAGAGTCAACTTCGGTTACATTTTGAAATTAAAACTGTTACTAAATTTATTAATTTATTGTGTTATACTAAATTATTTACTTCAAAATAAATATATCTTAAGTTTGTATATAATTAATAAAATATACTTTTTTAAACAAGATTTATTTTTTAATTATTTTCTTTTACATTTTCATTTTACTATTAATTTTAAAATAAAAATGCCCTTTATTTAGATAGATATTTTTGTATTTTTCTGTGAATTAACTTTATTAAAATAATTATTGACATCTACATCTACATTAGAATGATGGAATTTTAATATATTTGAACAGTTTTAAGATGTTAAAATAATGTTGATAAGTTTACTAATTTGGTGTGATATAATTAATTATTACATTTGTGTGACATAATTAGTTAATAAATTCATAAATTCAAAATAGATTATATATTAAGTGAATATACATTACTAATAAAATATAATATTTATTCTTTTAGTCAAAATTATTTTGAATTTCAAAATAAAACAATCTCTTATCGTATGTTTTTGTATTCTTTTTATAATTTACCTAGAAGGGATGTTTATGTATTTTTCTTTGCTTTCATATATTTAACTCGAGCATTAGTTATAATTTAAATATTTATATATAGTGTAAGGTATACATAAATATTTTATAATACAATTAAAAACAGTTAAGTATAATTATTCTATATCAACCCTTTCAAATATTTTATATATTTATCTATTAATTTATACCCTTAGAACACAAGTTAGCATTATTTATAAATTAAATATTATATCTCTTTATTTCCTTTAAAAGCATTGTTAGTAATTTAATGGAGAGAAAAATATATTTTTCCTACTAATTCCCTTTAATGCACTTTAATGGAGATTTTTTTTTACGTTTATATTAAAATGATTGATATAGAATAATTTTATTTAGTTGTTTTTAATTATATTATAAAATATTTATGTATACCCTACACTATAGCTCTTCTTAAAGAGTCAACTTCGGTTACATTTTGAAATTAAAACTGTTACTAAATTTATTAATTTGTTGTGTTATACTAAATTATTTACTTCAAAATAAATATATCTTGAGTTTGTATATAATTAATAAAATATACTTTTTTAAACAAAATTTATTTTTTAATTATTTTCTATTACATTTTCATTTTACTATTAATTTTAAAATAAAAATGCTCTTTATTTAGATAGATATTTTTGTATTTTTCTGTGAATTAACTTTATTAAAATAATTATTGACATCTACATCTGCACAGTAGATTGATGAAATTTTAATATATTCGAACATTTTTAAGATGTTAAAATAATGTGGATAAGTTTACCAATTTGGTGTGATATAATTAATTATTACATTTGTGTGACATAATTAGTTAGTAAATTCATAAATTCCAAATTGACTATATATTAAGTGAATATACATTACTAATAAAATATAATATTTATTTTTTTAGTCAAAATTATTTTGAATTTCAAAATAAAACAATCTCTTATCGGATATTTTTGTATTCTTTTTATAATTTACCTAGAATGGATGTTTTTGTATTTTTCTTTGCTTTCATATATTTAACTCGAGCATTAGTCATAATTTAAATATTTATATATAGTGTAAGTTATACATAAATATTTTATAATACAATTAAAAATAGTTAAGTATAATTATTCTATATCAATCATTTCAAATATTTTATATATTTATCTATTAATTTATACCCTTAGAACACAAGTTAGCATTATTTATAAATTAAATATTATATCTCTTTATTTCCTTTAAAAGCATTGTTAGTAATTTAATGGAGAGAAAAATATATTTTTGCTACTAATTCCCTTTAATGCACTTTAATGGAGATTTTTTTTAACATTTATAGTAAAATGATTGATATAGAATAATTTTATTTAACTGTTTTTAATTGTATTATAAAATATTTATGTATACCCTACACCATAGCTCTACTTAAAGAGTCAACTTCGGTTACATTTTGAAATTAAAACTGTTACTAAATTTATTAATTTATTCTGTTATACTAAATTATTTACTTCAAAATAAATATATCTTAAGTTTGTATATAATTAATAAAATATACTTTTTTAAACAAGATTTATTTTTTAATTATTTTCTTTTACATTTTCATTTTACTATTAATTTTAAAATAAAAATGCCCTTTATTTAGATAGATATTTTTGTATTTTTCTGTGAATTAACTTTATTAAAATAATTATTGACATCTACATCTACATTAGAATGATGAAATTTTAATATATTTGAACAGTTTTAAGATGTTAAAATAATGTTGATAAGTTTACTAATTTGGTGTGATATAATTAATTATTACATTTGTGTGACATAATTAGTTAATAAATTCATAAATTCAAAATAGATTATATATTAAGTGAATATACATTACTAATAAAATATAATATTAGTTTTTTTAGTCAAAATTATTTTGAATTTCAAAATAAAACAATCTCTTATCGGATGTTTTTGTATTGTTTTTATAATTTACCTAGAATGGATGTTTTTGTATTTTTCTTTGCTTTCATATATTTAACTCGAGCATTAGTCATAATTTAAATATTTATATATAGTGTAAGTTATACATAAATATTTTATAAAACAATTAAAAACAGTTAAGTATAATTATTCTATATCAATCATTTCAAATATTTTATATATTTATCTATTAATTTATACCCTTAAAACACAAGTTAGCATTATTTATAAATTAAATATTATATCTCTTTATTTCCTTTAAAAGCATTGTTAGTAATTTAATGGAGAGAAAAATATATTTTTGCTACTAATTCCCTTTAATGCACTTTAATGGAGATTTTTTTTAACATTTATAGTAAAATGATTGATATAGAATAATTTTATTTAACTGTTTTTAATTGTATTATAAAATATTTATGTATACCCTACACCATAGCTCTACTTAAAGAGTCAACTTCGGTTACATTTTGAAATTAAAACTGTTACTAAATTTATTAATTTATTGTGTTATACTAAATTATTTACTTCAAAATAAATATATCTTAAGTTTGTATATAATTAATAAAATATACTTTTTTAAACAAGATTTATTTTTTAATTATTTTCTTTTACATTTTCATTTTACTATTAATTTTAAAATAAAAATGCCCTTTATTTAGATAGATATTTTTGTATTTTTCTGTGAATTAACTTTATTAAAATAATTATTGACATCTACATCTACATTAGAATGATGGAATTTTAATATATTTGAACAGTTTTAAGATGTTAAAATAATGTTGATAAGTTTACTAATTTGGTGTGATATAATTAATTATTACATTTGTGTGACATAATTAGTTAATAAATTCATAAATTCAAAATAGATTATATATTAAGTGAATATACATTACTAATAAAATATAATATTTATTCTTTTAGTCAAAATTATTTTGAATTTCAAAATAAAACAATCTCTTATCGTATGTTTTTGTATTCTTTTTATAATTTACCTAGAAGGGATGTTTATGTATTTTTCTTTGCTTTCATATATTTAACTCGAGCATTAGTTATAATTTAAATATTTATATATAGTGTAAGGTATACATAAATATTTTATAATACAATTAAAAACAGTTAAGTATAATTATTCTATATCAACCCTTTCAAATATTTTATATATTTATCTATTAATTTATACCCTTAGAACACAAGTTAGCATTATTTATAAATTAAATATTATATCTCTTTATTTCCTTTAAAAGCATTGTTAGTAATTTAATGGAGAGAAAAATATATTTTTCCTACTAATTCCCTTTAATGCACTTTAATGGAGATTTTTTTTTACGTTTATATTAAAATGATTGATATAGAATAATTTTATTTAGTTGTTTTTAATTATATTATAAAATATTTATGTATACCCTACACTATAGCTCTTCTTAAAGAGTCAACTTCGGTTACATTTTGAAATTAAAACTGTTACTAAATTTATTAATTTGTTGTGTTATACTAAATTATTTACTTCAAAATAAATATATCTTGAGTTTGTATATAATTAATAAAATATACTTTTTTAAACAAAATTTATTTTTTAATTATTTTCTATTACATTTTCATTTTACTATTAATTTTAAAATAAAAATGCTCTTTATTTAGATAGATATTTTTGTATTTTTCTGTGAATTAACTTTATTAAAATAATTATTGACATCTACATCTGCACAGTAGATTGATGAAATTTTAATATATTCGAACATTTTTAAGATGTTAAAATAATGTGGATAAGTTTACCAATTTGGTGTGATATAATTAATTATTACATTTGTGTGACATAATTAGTTAGTAAATTCATAAATTCCAAATTGACTATATATTAAGTGAATATACATTACTAATAAAATATAATATTTATTTTTTTAGTCAAAATTATTTTGAATTTCAAAATAAAACAATCTCTTATCGGATATTTTTGTATTCTTTTTATAATTTACCTAGAATGGATGTTTTTGTATTTTTCTTTGCTTTCATATATTTAACTCGAGCATTAGTCATAATTTAAATATTTATATATAGTGTAAGTTATACATAAATATTTTATAATACAATTAAAAACAGTTAAGTATAATTATTCTATATCAATCATTTCAAATATTTTATATATTTATCTATTAATTTATACCCTTAGAACACAAGTTAGCATTATTTATAAATTAAATATTATATCTCTTTATTTCCTTTAAAAGCATTGTTAGTAATTTAATGGAGAGAAAAATATATTTTTGCTACTAATTCCCTTTAATGCACTTTAATGGAGATTTTTTTTAACATTTATAGTAAAATGATTGATATAGAATAATTTTATTTAACTGTTTTTAATTGTATTATAAAATATTTATGTATACCCTACACCATAGCTCTACTTAAAGAGTCAACTTCGGTTACATTTTGAAATTAAAACTGTTACTAAATTTATTAATTTATTCTGTTATACTAAATTATTTACTTCAAAATAAATATATCTTAAGTTTGTATATAATTAATAAAATATACTTTTTTAAACAAGATTTATTTTTTAATTATTTTCTTTTACATTTTCATTTTACTATTAATTTTAAAATAAAAATGCCCTTTATTTAGATAGATATTTTTGTATTTTTCTGTGAATTAACTTTATTAAAATAATTATTGACATCTACATCTACATTAGAATGATGAAATTTTAATATATTTGAACAGTTTTAAGATGTTAAAATAATGTTGATAAGTTTACTAATTTGGTGTGATATAATTAATTATTACATTTGTGTGACATAATTAGTTAATAAATTCATAAATTCAAAATAGATTATATATTAAGTGAATATACATTACTAATAAAATATAATATTTATTCTTTTAGTCAAAATTATTTTGAATTTCAAAATAAAACAATCTCTTATCGTATGTTTTTGTATTCTTTTTATAATTTACCTAGAAGGGATGTTTTTGTATTTTTCTTTGCTTTCATATATTTAACTCGAGCATTAGTTATAATTTAAATATTTATATATAGTGTAAGGTATACATAAATATTTTATAATACAATTAAAAACAGTTAAGTATAATTATTCTATATCAATCATTTCAAATATTTTATATATTTATCTATTAATTTATACCCTTAGAACACAAGTTAGCATTATTTATAAATTAAATATTATATCTCTTTATTTCCTTTAAAAGCATTGTTTGTAATTTAATGGAGAGAAAAATATATTTTTGCAACTAATTCCCTTTAATGCACTTTAATGGAGATTTTTTCAACATTTATAGTAAAATGATTGATATAGAATAATTATATTTAACTTTTTTTAATTGTATTATAAAATATTTATGTATACCCTACACAATAGCTCTACTTAATGAGTCAATTACGGTTACATTTTGAAATTAAAACTGTTACTAAATTTATTAATTTATTGTATTATACTAAATTATTTACTTCAAAATAAATATTTCTTAAGTTTGTATATAATTAATAAAATATACTTTTTTAAACAAAATTTATTTTTTAATTATTTTCTATTACATTTTCATTTTACTATTAATTTTAAAATAAAAATGCCCTTTATTTAGATAGATATTTTTGTATTTTTCTGTGAATTAACTTTATTAAAATAATTATTGACATCTACATCTGCACAGTAGATTGATGAAATTTTAATATATTCGAACATTTTTAAGATGTTAAAATAATGTGGATAAGTTTACCAATTTGGTGTGATATAATTAATTATTACATTTGTGTGACATAATTAGTTAGTAAATTCATAAATTCCAAATTGACTATATATTAAGTGAATATACATTACTAATAAAATATAATATTTATTTTTTTAGTCAAAATTATTTTGAATTTCAAAATAAAACAATCTCTTATCGGATATTTTTGTATTCTTTTTATAATTTACCTAGAATGGATGTTTTTGTATTTTTCTTTGCTTTCATATATTTAACTCGAGCATTAGTCATAATTTAAATATTTATATATAGTGTAAGTTATACATAAATATTTTATAATACAATTAAAAACAGTTAAGTATAATTATTCTATATCAATCATTTCAAATATTTTATATATTTATCTATTAATTTATACCCTTAGAACACAAGTTAGCATTATTTATAAATTAAATATTATATCTCTTTATTTCCTTTAAAAGCATTGTTAGTAATTTAATGGAGAGAAAAATATATTTTTGCTACTAATTCCCTTTAATGCACTTTAATGGAGATTTTTTTTAACATTTATAGTAAAATGATTGATATAGAATAATTTTATTTAACTGTTTTTAATTGTATTATAAAATATTTATGTATACCCTACACTATAGCTCTACTTAAAGAGTCAACTTCGGTTACATTTTGAAATTAAAACTGTTACTAAATTTATTAATTTATTGTATTATACTAAATTATTTACTTCAAAATAAATATTTCTTAAGTTTGTATATAATTAATAAAATATACTTTTTTAAACAAAATTTATTTTTTAATTATTTTCTATTACATTTTCATTTTACTATTAATTTTAAAATAAAAATGCCCTTTATTTAGATAGATATTTTTGTATTTTTCTGTGAATTAACTTTATTAAAATAATTATTGACATCTACATCTGCACAGTAGATTGATGAAATTTTAATATATTCGAACATTTTTAAGATGTTAAAATAATGTGGATAAGTTTACCAATTTGGTGTGATATAATTAATTATTACATTTGTGTGACATAATTAGTTAGTAAATTCATAAATTCCAAATTGACTATATATTAAGTGAATATACATTACTAATAAAATATAATATTTATTTTTTTAGTCAAAATTATTTTGAATTTCAAAATAAAACAATCTCTTATCGGATATTTTTGTATTCTTTTTATAATTTACCTAGAATGGATGTTTTTGTATTTTTCTTTGCTTTCATATATTTAACTCGAGCATTAGTCATAATTTAAATATTTATATATAGTGTAAGTTATACATAAATATTTTATAATACAATTAAAAACAGTTAAGTATAATTATTCTATATCAACCCTTTCAAATATTTTATATATTTATCTATTAATTTATACCCTTAGAACACAAGTTAGCATTATTTATAAATTAAATATTATATCTCTTTATTTCCTTTAAAAGCATTGTTAGTAATTTAATGGAGAGAAAAATATATTTTTCCTACTAATTCCCTTTAATGCACTTTAATGGAGATTTTTTTTTACGTTTATATTAAAATGATTGATATAGAATAATTTTATTTAGTTGTTTTTAATTATATTATAAAATATTTATGTATACCCTAGACTATAGCTCTTCTTAAAGAGTCAACTTCGGTTACATTTTGAAATTAAAACTGTTACTAAATTTATTAATTTGTTGTGTTATACTAAATTATTTACTTCAAAATAAATATATCTTGAGTTTGTATATAATTAATAAAATATACTTTTTTAAACAAAAATTATTTTTTAATTATTTTCTATTACATTTTCATTTTACTATTAATTTTAAAATAAAAATGCTCTTTATTTAGATAGATATTTTTGTATTTTTCTGTGAATTAACTTTATTAAAATAATTATTGACATCTACATCTGCACAGTAGATTGATGAAATTTTAATATATTCGAACATTTTTAAGATGTTAAAATAATGTGGATAAGTTTACCAATTTGGTGTGATATAATTAATTATTACATTTGTGTGACATAATTAGTTAGTAAATTCATAAATTCCAAATTGACTATATATTAAGTGAATATACATTACTAATAAAATATAATATTTATTTTTTTAGTCAAAATTATTTTGAATTTCAAAATAAAACAATCTCTTATCGGATATTTTTGTATTCTTTTTATAATTTACCTAGAATGGATGTTTTTGTATTTTTCTTTGCTTTCATATATTTAACTCGAGCATTAGTCATAATTTAAATATTTATATATAGTGTAAGTTATACATAAATATTTTATAATACAATTAAAAACAGTTAAGTATAATTATTCTATATCAATCATTTCAAATATTTTATATATTTATCTATTAATTTATACCCTTAGAACACAAGTTAGCATTATTTATAAATTAAATATTATATCTCTTTATTTCCTTTAAAAGCATTGTTAGTAATTTAATGGAGAGAAAAATATATTTTTGCTACTAATTCCCTTTAATGCACTTTAATGGAGATTTTTTTTAACATTTATAGTAAAATGATTGATATAGAATAATTTTATTTAACTGTTTTTAATTGTATTATAAAATATTTATGTATACCCTACACCATAGCTCTACTTAAAGAGTCAACTTCGGTTACATTTTGAAATTAAAACTGTTACTAAATTTATTAATTTATTCTGTTATACTAAATTATTTACTTCAAAATAAATATATCTTAAGTTTGTATATAATTAATAAAATATACTTTTTTAAACAAGATTTATTTTTTAATTATTTTCTTTTACATTTTCATTTTACTATTAATTTTAAAATAAAAATGCCCTTTATTTAGATAGATATTTTTGTATTTTTCTGTGAATTAACTTTATTAAAATAATTATTGACATCTACATCTACATTAGAATGATGAAATTTTAATATATTTGAACAGTTTTAAGATGTTAAAATAATGTTGATAAGTTTACTAATTTGGTGTGATATAATTAATTATTACATTTGTATGACATAATTAGTTAATAAATTCATAAATTCAAAATAGATTATATATTAAGTGAATATACATTACTAATAAAATATAATATTTATTTTTTTAGTCAAAATTATTTTGAATTTCAAAATAAAACAATCTCTTATCGGATGTTTTTGTATTGTTTTTATAATTTACCTAGAATAGATGTTTTTGTATTTTTCTTTGCTTTCATATATTTAACTCGAGCATTAGTTATAATTTAAATATTTATATATAGTGTAAGGTATACATAAATATTTTATAATACAATTAAAAACAGTTAAGTATAATTATTCTATATCAATCATTTCAAATATTTTATATATTTATCTATTAATTTATACCCTTAGAACACAAGTTAGCATTATTTATAAATTAAATATTATATCTCTTTATTTCCTTTAAAAGCATTGTTTGTAATTTAATGGAGAGAAAAATATATTTTTGCAACTAATTCCCTTTAATGCACTTTAATGGAGATTTTTTCAACATTTATAGTAAAATGATTGATATAGAATAATTTTATTTAACTGTTTTTAATTGTATTATAAAATATTTATGTATACCCTACACCATAGCTCTACTTAAAGAGTCAACTTCGGTTACATTTTGAAATTAAAACTGTTACTAAATTTATTAATTTATTGTGTTATACTAAATTATTTACTTCAAAATAAATATATCTTAAGTTTGTATATAATTAATAAAATATACTTTTTTAAACAAGATTTATTTTTTAATTATTTTCTTTTACATTTTCATTTTACTATTAATTTTAAAATAAAAATGCCCTTTATTTAGATAGATATTTTTGTATTTTTCTGTGAATTAACTTTATTAAAATAATTATTGACATCTACATCTACATTAGAATGATGGAATTTTAATATATTTGAACAGTTTTAAGATGTTAAAATAATGTTGATAAGTTTACTAATTTGGTGTGATATAATTAATTATTACATTTGTGTGACATAATTAGTTAATAAATTCATAAATTCAAAATAGATTATATATTAAGTGAATATACATTACTAATAAAATATAATATTTATTCTTTTAGTCAAAATTATTTTGAATTTCAAAATAAAACAATCTCTTATCGTATGTTTTTGTATTCTTTTTATAATTTACCTAGAAGGGATGTTTATGTATTTTTCTTTGCTTTCATATATTTAACTCGAGCATTAGTTATAATTTAAATATTTATATATAGTGTAAGGTATACATAAATATTTTATAATACAATTAAAAACAGTTAAGTATAATTATTCTATATCAACCCTTTCAAATATTTTATATATTTATCTATTAATTTATACCCTTAGAACACAAGTTAGCATTATTTATAAATTAAATATTATATCTCTTTATTTCCTTTAAAAGCATTGTTAGTAATTTAATGGAGAGAAAAATATATTTTTCCTACTAATTCCCTTTAATGCACTTTAATGGAGATTTTTTTTTACGTTTATATTAAAATGATTGATATAGAATAATTTTATTTAGTTGTTTTTAATTATATTATAAAATATTTATGTATACCCTACACTATAGCTCTTCTTAAAGAGTCAACTTCGGTTACATTTTGAAATTAAAACTGTTACTAAATTTATTAATTTGTTGTGTTATACTAAATTATTTACTTCAAAATAAATATATCTTGAGTTTGTATATAATTAATAAAATATACTTTTTTAAACAAAATTTATTTTTTAATTATTTTCTATTACATTTTCATTTTACTATTAATTTTAAAATAAAAATGCTCTTTATTTAGATAGATATTTTTGTATTTTTCTGTGAATTAACTTTATTAAAATAATTATTGACATCTACATCTGCACAGTAGATTGATGAAATTTTAATATATTCGAACATTTTTAAGATGTTAAAATAATGTGGATAAGTTTACCAATTTGGTGTGATATAATTAATTATTACATTTGTGTGACATAATTAGTTAGTAAATTCATAAATTCCAAATTGACTATATATTAAGTGAATATACATTACTAATAAAATATAATATTTATTTTTTTAGTCAAAATTATTTTGAATTTCAAAATAAAACAATCTCTTATCGGATATTTTTGTATTCTTTTTATAATTTACCTAGAATGGATGTTTTTGTATTTTTCTTTGCTTTCATATATTTAACTCGAGCATTAGTCATAATTTAAATATTTATATATAGTGTAAGTTATACATAAATATTTTATAATACAATTAAAAACAGTTAAGTATAATTATTCTATATCAATCATTTCAAATATTTTATATATTTATCTATTAATTTATACCCTTAGAACATAAGTTAGCATTATTTATAAATTAAATATTATATCTCTTTATTTCCTTTAAAAGCATTGTTAGTAATTTAATGGAGAGAAAAATATATTTTTGCTACTAATTCCCTTTAATGCACTTTAATGGAGATTTTTTTTAACATTTATAGTAAAATGATTGATATAGAATAATTTTATTTAACTGTTTTTAATTGTATTATAAAATATTTATGTATACCCTACACCATAGCTCTACTTAAAGAGTCAACTTCGGTTACATTTTGAAATTAAAACTGTTACTAAATTTATTAATTTATTCTGTTATACTAAATTATTTACTTCAAAATAAATATATCTTAAGTTTGTATATAATTAATAAAATATACTTTTTTAAACAAGATTTCTTTTTTAATTATTTTCTTTTACATTTTCATTTTACTATTAATTTTAAAATAAAAATGCCCTTTATTTAGATAGATATTTTTGTATTTTTCTGTGAATTAACTTTATTAAAATAATTATTGACATCTACATCTACATTAGAATGATGAAATTTTAATATATTTGAACAGTTTTAAGATGTTAAAATAATGTTGATAAGTTTACTAATTTGGTGTGATATAATTAATTATTACATTTGTATGACATAATTAGTTAATAAATTCATAAATTCAAAATAGATTATATATTAAGTGAATATACATTACTAATAAAATATAATATTTATTTTTTTAGTCAAAATTATTTTGAATTTCAAAATAAAACAATCTCTTATCGGATGTTTTTGTATTGTTTTTATAATTTACCTAGAATAGATGTTTTTGTATTTTTCTTTGCTTTCATATATTTAACTCGAGCATTAGTTATAATTTAAATATTTATATATAGTGTAAGGTATACATAAATATTTTATAATACAATTAAAAACAGTTAAGTATAATTATTCTATATCAATCATTTCAAATATTTTATATATTTATCTATTAATTTATACCCTTAGAACACAAGTTAGCATTATTTATAAATTAAATATTATATCTCTTTATTTCCTTTAAAAGCATTGTTTGTAATTTAATGGAGAGAAAAATATATTTTTGCAACTAATTCCCTTTAATGCACTTTAATGGAGATTTTTTCAACATTTATAGTAAAATGATTGATATAGAATAATTTTATTTAACTGTTTTTAATTGTATTATAAAATATTTATGTATACCCTACACCATAGCTCTACTTAAAGAGTCAACTTCGGTTACATTTTGAAATTAAAACTGTTACTAAATTTATTAATTTATTGTGTTATACTAAATTATTTACTTCAAAATAAATATATCTTAAGTTTGTATATAATTAATAAAATATACTTTTTTAAACAAGATTTATTTTTTAATTATTTTCTTTTACATTTTCATTTTACTATTAATTTTAAAATAAAAATGCCCTTTATTTAGATAGATATTTTTGTATTTTTCTGTGAATTAACTTTATTAAAATAATTATTGACATCTACATCTACATTAGAATGATGGAATTTTAATATATTTGAACAGTTTTAAGATGTTAAAATAATGTTGATAAGTTTACTAATTTGGTGTGATATAATTAATTATTACATTTGTGTGACATAATTAGTTAATAAATTCATAAATTCAAAATAGATTATATATTAAGTGAATATACATTACTAATAAAATATAATATTTATTCTTTTAGTCAAAATTATTTTGAATTTCAAAATAAAACAATCTCTTATCGTATGTTTTTGTATTCTTTTTATAATTTACCTAGAAGGGATGTTTATGTATTTTTCTTTGCTTTCATATATTTAACTCGAGCATTAGTTATAATTTAAATATTTATATATAGTGTAAGGTATACATAAATATTTTATAATACAATTAAAAACAGTTAAGTATAATTATTCTATATCAACCCTTTCAAATATTTTATATATTTATCTATTAATTTATACCCTTAGAACACAAGTTAGCATTATTTATAAATTAAATATTATATCTCTTTATTTCCTTTAAAAGCATTGTTAGTAATTTAATGGAGAGAAAAATATATTTTTCCTACTAATTCCCTTTAATGCACTTTAATGGAGATTTTTTTTTACGTTTATATTAAAATGATTGATATAGAATAATTTTATTTAGTTGTTTTTAATTATATTATAAAATATTTATGTATACCCTACACTATAGCTCTTCTTAAAGAGTCAACTTCGGTTACATTTTGAAATTAAAACTGTTACTAAATTTATTAATTTGTTGTGTTATACTAAATTATTTACTTCAAAATAAATATATCTTGAGTTTGTATATAATTAATAAAATATACTTTTTTAAACAAAATTTATTTTTTAATTATTTTCTATTACATTTTCATTTTACTATTAATTTTAAAATAAAAATGCTCTTTATTTAGATAGATATTTTTGTATTTTTCTGTGAATTAACTTTATTAAAATAATTATTGACATCTACATCTGCACAGTAGATTGATGAAATTTTAATATATTCGAACATTTTTAAGATGTTAAAATAATGTGGATAAGTTTACCAATTTGGTGTGATATAATTAATTATTACATTTGTGTGACATAATTAGTTAGTAAATTCATAAATTCCAAATTGACTATATATTAAGTGAATATACATTACTAATAAAATATAATATTTATTTTTTTAGTCAAAATTATTTTGAATTTCAAAATAAAACAATCTCTTATCGGATATTTTTGTATTCTTTTTATAATTTACCTAGAATGGATGTTTTTGTATTTTTCTTTGCTTTCATATATTTAACTCGAGCATTAGTCATAATTTAAATATTTATATATAGTGTAAGTTATACATAAATATTTTATAATACAATTAAAAACAGTTAAGTATAATTATTCTATATCAATCATTTCAAATATTTTATATATTTATCTATTAATTTATACCCTTAGAACATAAGTTAGCATTATTTATAAATTAAATATTATATCTCTTTATTTCCTTTAAAAGCATTGTTAGTAATTTAATGGAGAGAAAAATATATTTTTGCTACTAATTCCCTTTAATGCACTTTAATGGAGATTTTTTTTAACATTTATAGTAAAATGATTGATATAGAATAATTTTATTTAACTGTTTTTAATTGTATTATAAAATATTTATGTATACCCTACACCATAGCTCTACTTAAAGAGTCAACTTCGGTTACATTTTGAAATTAAAACTGTTACTAAATTTATTAATTTATTCTGTTATACTAAATTATTTACTTCAAAATAAATATATCTTAAGTTTGTATATAATTAATAAAATATACTTTTTTAAACAAGATTTCTTTTTTAATTATTTTCTTTTACATTTTCATTTTACTATTAATTTTAAAATAAAAATGCCCTTTATTTAGATAGATATTTTTGTATTTTTCTGTGAATTAACTTTATTAAAATAATTATTGACATCTACATCTACATTAGAATGATGAAATTTTAATATATTTGAACAGTTTTAAGATGTTAAAATAATGTTGATAAGTTTACTAATTTGGTGTGATATAATTAATTATTACATTTGTATGACATAATTAGTTAATAAATTCATAAATTCAAAATAGATTATATATTAAGTGAATATACATTACTAATAAAATATAATATTTATTTTTTTAGTCAAAATTATTTTGAATTTCAAAATAAAACAATCTCTTATCGGATGTTTTTGTATTGTTTTTATAATTTACCTAGAATAGATGTTTTTGTATTTTTCTTTGCTTTCATATATTTAACTCGAGCATTAGTCATAATTTAAATATTTATATATAGTGTAAGGTATACATAAATATTTTATAATACAATTAAAAACAGTTAAGTATAATTATTCTATATCAATCATTTCAAATATTTTATATATTTATCTATTAATTTATACCCTTAGAACATAAGTTAGCATTATTTATAAATTAAATATTATATCTCTTTATTTCCTTTAAAAGCATTGTTAGTAATTTAATGGAGAGAAAAATATATTTTTGCTACTAATTCCCTTTAATGCACTTTAATGGAGATTTTTTTTAACATTTATAGTAAAATGATTGATATAGAATAATTTTATTTAACTGTTTTTAATTGTATTATAAAATATTTATGTATACCCTACACCATAGCTCTACTTAAAGAGTCAACTTCGGTTACATTTTGAAATTAAAACTGTTACTAAATTTATTAATTTATTCTGTTATACTAAATTATTTACTTCAAAATAAATATATCTTAAGTTTGTATATAATTAATAAAATATACTTTTTTAAACAAGATTTCTTTTTTAATTATTTTCTTTTACATTTTCATTTTACTATTAATTTTAAAATAAAAATGCCCTTTATTTAGATAGATATTTTTGTATTTTTCTGTGAATTAACTTTATTAAAATAATTATTGACATCTACATCTACATTAGAATGATGAAATTTTAATATATTTGAACAGTTTTAAGATGTTAAAATAATGTTGATAAGTTTACTAATTTGGTGTGATATAATTAATTATTACATTTGTATGACATAATTAGTTAATAAATTCATAAATTCAAAATAGATTATATATTAAGTGAATATACATTACTAATAAAATATAATATTTATTTTTTTAGTCAAAATTATTTTGAATTTCAAAATAAAACAATCTCTTATCGGATGTTTTTGTATTGTTTTTATAATTTACCTAGAATAGATGTTTTTGTATTTTTCTTTGCTTTCATATATTTAACTCGAGCATTAGTTATAATTTAAATATTTATATATAGTGTAAGGTATACATAAATATTTTATAATACAATTAAAAACAGTTAAGTATAATTATTCTATATCAATCATTTCAAATATTTTATATATTTATCTATTAATTTATACCCTTAGAACACAAGTTAGCATTATTTATAAATTAAATATTATATCTCTTTATTTCCTTTAAAAGCATTGTTTGTAATTTAATGGAGAGAAAAATATATTTTTGCAACTAATTCCCTTTAATGCACTTTAATGGAGATTTTTTCAACATTTATAGTAAAATGATTGATATAGAATAATTTTATTTAACTGTTTTTAATTGTATTATAAAATATTTATGTATACCCTACACCATAGCTCTACTTAAAGAGTCAACTTCGGTTACATTTTGAAATTAAAACTGTTACTAAATTTATTAATTTATTGTGTTATACTAAATTATTTACTTCAAAATAAATATATCTTAAGTTTGTATATAATTAATAAAATATACTTTTTTAAACAAGATTTATTTTTTAATTATTTTCTTTTACATTTTCATTTTACTATTAATTTTAAAATAAAAATGCCCTTTATTTAGATAGATATTTTTGTATTTTTCTGTGAATTAACTTTATTAAAATAATTATTGACATCTACATCTACATTAGAATGATGGAATTTTAATATATTTGAACAGTTTTAAGATGTTAAAATAATGTTGATAAGTTTACTAATTTGGTGTGATATAATTAATTATTACATTTGTGTGACATAATTAGTTAATAAATTCATAAATTCAAAATAGATTATATATTAAGTGAATATACATTACTAATAAAATATAATATTTATTCTTTTAGTCAAAATTATTTTGAATTTCAAAATAAAACAATCTCTTATCGTATGTTTTTGTATTCTTTTTATAATTTACCTAGAAGGGATGTTTATGTATTTTTCTTTGCTTTCATATATTTAACTCGAGCATTAGTTATAATTTAAATATTTATATATAGTGTAAGGTATACATAAATATTTTATAATACAATTAAAAACAGTTAAGTATAATTATTCTATATCAACCCTTTCAAATATTTTATATATTTATCTATTAATTTATACCCTTAGAACACAAGTTAGCATTATTTATAAATTAAATATTATATCTCTTTATTTCCTTTAAAAGCATTGTTAGTAATTTAATGGAGAGAAAAATATATTTTTCCTACTAATTCCCTTTAATGCACTTTAATGGAGATTTTTTTTTACGTTTATATTAAAATGATTGATATAGAATAATTTTATTTAGTTGTTTTTAATTATATTATAAAATATTTATGTATACCCTACACTATAGCTCTTCTTAAAGAGTCAACTTCGGTTACATTTTGAAATTAAAACTGTTACTAAATTTATTAATTTGTTGTGTTATACTAAATTATTTACTTCAAAATAAATATATCTTGAGTTTGTATATAATTAATAAAATATACTTTTTTAAACAAAATTTATTTTTTAATTATTTTCTATTACATTTTCATTTTACTATTAATTTTAAAATAAAAATGCTCTTTATTTAGATAGATATTTTTGTATTTTTCTGTGAATTAACTTTATTAAAATAATTATTGACATCTACATCTGCACAGTAGATTGATGAAATTTTAATATATTCGAACATTTTTAAGATGTTAAAATAATGTGGATAAGTTTACCAATTTGGTGTGATATAATTAATTATTACATTTGTGTGACATAATTAGTTAGTAAATTCATAAATTCCAAATTGACTATATATTAAGTGAATATACATTACTAATAAAATATAATATTTATTTTTTTAGTCAAAATTATTTTGAATTTCAAAATAAAACAATCTCTTATCGGATATTTTTGTATTCTTTTTATAATTTACCTAGAATGGATGTTTTTGTATTTTTCTTTGCTTTCATATATTTAACTCGAGCATTAGTCATAATTTAAATATTTATATATAGTGTAAGTTATACATAAATATTTTATAATACAATTAAAAACAGTTAAGTATAATTATTCTATATCAATCATTTCAAATATTTTATATATTTATCTATTAATTTATACCCTTAGAACACAAGTTAGCATTATTTATAAATTAAATATTATATCTCTTTATTTCCTTTAAAAGCATTGTTAGTAATTTAATGGAGAGAAAAATATATTTTTGCTACTAATTCCCTTTAATGCACTTTAATGGAGATTTTTTTTAACATTTATAGTAAAATGATTGATATAGAATAATTTTATTTAACTGTTTTTAATTGTATTATAAAATATTTATGTATACCCTACACCATAGCTCTACTTAAAGAGTCAACTTCGGTTACATTTTGAAATTAAAACTGTTACTAAATTTATTAATTTATTCTGTTATACTAAATTATTTACTTCAAAATAAATATATCTTAAGTTTGTATATAATTAATAAAATATACTTTTTTAAACAAGATTTCTTTTTTAATTATTTTCTTTTACATTTTCATTTTACTATTAATTTTAAAATAAAAATGCCCTTTATTTAGATAGATATTTTTGTATTTTTCTGTGAATTAACTTTATTAAAATAATTATTGACATCTACATCTACATTAGAATGATGAAATTTTAATATATTTGAACAGTTTTAAGATGTTAAAATAATGTTGATAAGTTTACTAATTTGGTGTGATATAATTAATTATTACATTTGTGTGACATAATTAGTTAATAAATTCATAAATTCAAAATAGATTATATATTAAGTGAATATACATTACTAATAAAATATAATATTTATTTTTTTAGTCAAAATTATTTTGAATTTCAAAATAAAACAATCTCTTATCGGATGTTTTTGTATTGTTTTTATAATTTACCTAGAATGGATGTTTTTGTATTTTTCTTTGCTTTCATATATTTAACTCGAGCATTAGTCATAATTTAAATATTTATATATAGTGTAAGTTATACATAAATATTTTATAAAACAATTAAAAACAGTTAAGTATAATTATTCTATATCAATCATTTCAAATATTTTATATATTTATCTATTAATTTATACCCTTAAAACACAAGTTAGCATTATTTATAAATTAAATATTATATCTCTTTATTTCCTTTAAAAGCATTGTTAGTAATTTAATGGAGAGAAAAATATATTTTTGCTACTAATTCCCTTTAATGCACTTTAATGGAGATTTTTTTTAACATTTATAGTAAAATGATTGATATAGAATAATTTTATTTAACTGTTTTTAATTGTATTATAAAATATTTATGTATACCCTACACCATAGCTCTACTTAAAGAGTCAACTTCGGTTACATTTTGAAATTAAAACTGTTACTAAATTTATTAATTTATTGTGTTATACTAAATTATTTACTTCAAAATAAATATATCTTAAGTTTGTATATAATTAATAAAATATACTTTTTTAAACAAGATTTATTTTTTAATTATTTTCTTTTACATTTTCATTTTACTATTAATTTTAAAATAAAAATGCCCTTTATTTAGATAGATATTTTTGTATTTTTCTGTGAATTAACTTTATTAAAATAATTATTGACATCTACATCTACATTAGAATGATGGAATTTTAATATATTTGAACAGTTTTAAGATGTTAAAATAATGTTGATAAGTTTACTAATTTGGTGTGATATAATTAATTATTACATTTGTGTGACATAATTAGTTAATAAATTCATAAATTCAAAATAGATTATATATTAAGTGAATATACATTACTAATAAAATATAATATTTATTCTTTTAGTCAAAATTATTTTGAATTTCAAAATAAAACAATCTCTTATCGTATGTTTTTGTATTCTTTTTATAATTTACCTAGAAGGGATGTTTATGTATTTTTCTTTGCTTTCATATATTTAACTCGAGCATTAGTTATAATTTAAATATTTATATATAGTGTAAGGTATACATAAATATTTTATAATACAATTAAAAACAGTTAAGTATAATTATTCTATATCAACCCTTTCAAATATTTTATATATTTATCTATTAATTTATACCCTTAGAACACAAGTTAGCATTATTTATAAATTAAATATTATATCTCTTTATTTCCTTTAAAAGCATTGTTAGTAATTTAATGGAGAGAAAAATATATTTTTCCTACTAATTCCCTTTAATGCACTTTAATGGAGATTTTTTTTTACGTTTATATTAAAATGATTGATATAGAATAATTTTATTTAGTTGTTTTTAATTATATTATAAAATATTTATGTATACCCTACACTATAGCTCTTCTTAAAGAGTCAACTTCGGTTACATTTTGAAATTAAAACTGTTACTAAATTTATTAATTTGTTGTGTTATACTAAATTATTTACTTCAAAATAAATATATCTTGAGTTTGTATATAATTAATAAAATATACTTTTTTAAACAAAATTTATTTTTTAATTATTTTCTATTACATTTTCATTTTACTATTAATTTTAAAATAAAAATGCTCTTTATTTAGATAGATATTTTTGTATTTTTCTGTGAATTAACTTTATTAAAATAATTATTGACATCTACATCTGCACAGTAGATTGATGAAATTTTAATATATTCGAACATTTTTAAGATGTTAAAATAATGTGGATAAGTTTACCAATTTGGTGTGATATAATTAATTATTACATTTGTGTGACATAATTAGTTAGTAAATTCATAAATTCCAAATTGACTATATATTAAGTGAATATACATTACTAATAAAATATAATATTTATTTTTTTAGTCAAAATTATTTTGAATTTCAAAATAAAACAATCTCTTATCGGATATTTTTGTATTCTTTTTATAATTTACCTAGAATGGATGTTTTTGTATTTTTCTTTGCTTTCATATATTTAACTCGAGCATTAGTCATAATTTAAATATTTATATATAGTGTAAGTTATACATAAATATTTTATAATACAATTAAAAACAGTTAAGTATAATTATTCTATATCAATCATTTCAAATATTTTATATATTTATCTATTAATTTATACCCTTAGAACATAAGTTAGCATTATTTATAAATTAAATATTATATCTCTTTATTTCCTTTAAAAGCATTGTTAGTAATTTAATGGAGAGAAAAATATATTTTTGCTACTAATTCCCTTTAATGCACTTTAATGGAGATTTTTTTTAACATTTATAGTAAAATGATTGATATAGAATAATTTTATTTAACTGTTTTTAATTGTATTATAAAATATTTATGTATACCCTACACCATAGCTCTACTTAAAGAGTCAACTTCGGTTACATTTTGAAATTAAAACTGTTACTAAATTTATTAATTTATTCTGTTATACTAAATTATTTACTTCAAAATAAATATATCTTAAGTTTGTATATAATTAATAAAATATACTTTTTTAAACAAGATTTCTTTTTTAATTATTTTCTTTTACATTTTCATTTTACTATTAATTTTAAAATAAAAATGCCCTTTATTTAGATAGATATTTTTGTATTTTTCTGTGAATTAACTTTATTAAAATAATTATTGACATCTACATCTACATTAGAATGATGAAATTTTAATATATTTGAACAGTTTTAAGATGTTAAAATAATGTTGATAAGTTTACTAATTTGGTGTGATATAATTAATTATTACATTTGTGTGACATAATTAGTTAATAAATTCATAAATTCAAAATAGATTATATATTAAGTGAATATACATTACTAATAAAATATAATATTTATTCTTTTAGTCAAAATTAATTTGAATTTCAAAATAAAACAATCTCTTATCGTATGTTTTTGTATTCTTTTTATAATTTACCTAGAAGGGATGTTTTTGTATTTTTCTTTGCTTTCATATATTTAACTCGAGCATTAGTTATAATTTAAATATTTATATATAGTGTAAGGTATACATAAATATTTTATAATACAATTAAAAATAGTTAAGTATAATTATTCTATATCAATCATTTCGAATATTTTATATATTTATCTATTAATTTATACCCTTAGAACACAAGTTAGCATTATTTATAAATTAAATATTATATCTCTTTATTTCCTTTAAAAGCATTGTTAGTAATTTAATGGAGAGAAAAATATATTTTTCCTACTAATTCCCTTTAATGCACTTTAATGGAGATTTTTTTTAACATTTATAGTAAAATGATTGGTATAGAATAATTTTATATAACTATTTTTAATTGTATTATAAAATATTTATGTATACCCTACACTATAGCTCTACTTAAAGAGTCAACTACGGTTACATTTTTTTTTTTGAATCAAAAGATATTATATTAACTAAAAAAGACAGTCAACTACGGTTACATTTTGAAATTAAAATTGTTACTAAATTTATTAATTTATTGTGTTATACTAAATTGTTTACTTCAAAATAAATATATCTTAAGTTTGTATATAATTAATAAAATATAATTTTTTAAACAAAATTTGTTTTTTAATTATTTTCTTTTACATTTTCATTTTACTATTAATTTTAAAATAAAAATGCCCTTTATTTAGATAGATATTTTTGTATTTTTCTGTAAATTAACTTTATTAAAATAATTATTGACATCTACATATACATTAGAATGATGAAATTTTAATATATTCGAACATTTTTAAGATGTTAAAATAATGTAGATAAGTTTACCAATTTGGTGTGATATAATTAATTATTACATTTGTGTGATATAATTAGTTAATAAATTCATAAATTCAAAATAGACTATATATTAAGTGAATATACATTACTAATAAAATATAATATTTATTTTTTTAGTCAAAATTATTTTGAATTTCAAAATAAAACAATCTCTTATCGGATGTTTTTGTATTCTTTTTATAATTTACCTAGAATGGATGTTTTTGTATTTTTCTTTGCTTTCATATATTTAACTCGAGCATTAGTCATAATTTAAATATTTATATATAGTGTAAGTTATACATAAATATTTTATAATACAATTAAAAACAGTTAAGTATAATTATTCTATATCAATCATTTCAAATATTTTATATATTTATCTATTAATTTATACCCTTAAAACACAAGTTAGCATTATTTATAAATTAAATATTATATCTCTTTATTTCCTTTAAAAGCATTGTTAGTAATTTAATGGAGAGAAAAATATATTTTTGCTACTAATTCCCTTTAATGCACTTTAATGGAGATTTTTTTTAACATTTATAGTAAAATGATTGATATAGAATAATTTTATTTAACTGTTTTTAATTGTAGTATAAAATATTTATGTATACCCTACACCATAGCTCTCCCTAAAGAGTCAACTTCGGTTACATTTTGAAATTAAAACTGTTACTAAATTTATTAATTTATTGTGTTATACTAAATTATTTACTTCAAAATAAATATATCTTAAGTTTGTATATAATTAATAAAATATACTTTTTTAAACAAGATTTATTTTTTAATTATTTTCTTTTACATTTTCATTTTACTATTAATTTTAAAATAAAAATGCCCTTTATTTAGATAGATATTTTTGTATTTTTCTGTGAATTAACTTTATTAAAATAATTATTGACATCTACATCTACATTAGAATGATGGAATTTTAATATATTTGAACAGTTTTAAGATGTTAAAATAATGTTGATAAGTTTACTAATTTGGTGTGATATAATTAATTATTACATTTGTGTGACATAATTAGTTAATAAATTCATAAATTCAAAATAGATTATATATTAAGTGAATATACATTACTAATAAAATATAATATTTATTCTTTTAGTCAAAATTATTTTGAATTTCAAAATAAAACAATCTCTTATCGTATGATTTTGTATTCTTTTTATAATTTACCTAGAAGGGATGTTTATGTATTTTTCTTTGCTTTCATATATTTAACTCGAGCATTAGTTATAATTTAAATATTTATATATAGTGTAAGGTATACATAAATATTTTATAATACAATTAAAAACAGTTAAGTATAATTATTCTATATCAACCCTTTCAAATATTTTATATATTTATCTATTAATTTATACCCTTAGAACACAAGTTAGCATTATTTATAAATTAAATATTATATCTCTTTATTTCCTTTAAAAGCATTGTTAGTAATTTAATGGAGAGAAAAATATATTTTTCCTACTAATTCCCTTTCATGCACTTTAATGGAGATTTTTTTTTACGTTTATATTACAATGATTGATATAGAATAATTTTATTTAGTTGTTTTTAATTATATTATAAAATATTTATGTATACCCTACACTATAGCTCTTCTTAAAGAGTCAACTTCGGTTACATTTTGAAATTAAAACTGTTACTAAATTTATTAATTTGTTGTGTTATACTAAATTATTTACTTCAAAATAAATATATCTTGAGTTTGTATATAATTAATAAAATATACTTTTTTAAACAAAATTTATTTTTTAATTATTTTCTATTACATTTTCATTTTACTATTAATTTTAAAATAAAAATGCTCTTTATTTAGATAGATATTTTTGTATTTTTCTGTGAATTAACTTTATTAAAATAATTATTGACATCTACATCTGCACAGTAGATTGATGAAATTTTAATATATTCGAACATTTTTAAGATGTTAAAATAATGTGGATAAGTTTACTAATTTGGTGTGATATAATTAATTATTACATTTGTGTGACATAATTAGTTAGTAAATTCATAAATTCCAAATTGACTATATATTAAGTGAATATACATTACTAATAAAATATAATATTTATTCTTTTAGTCAAAATTATTTTGAATTTCAAAATAAAACAATCTCTTATCGTATGTTTTTGTATTCTTTTTATAATTTACCTAGAAGGGATGTTTATGTATTTTTCTTTGCTTTCATATATTTAACTCGAGCATTAGTTATAATTTAAATATTTATATATAGTGTAAGGTATACATAAATATTTTATAATACAATTAAAAACAGTTAAGTATAATTATTCTATATCAACCCTTTCAAATATTTTATATATTTATCTATTAATTTATACCCTTAGAACACAAGTTAGCATTATTTATAAATTAAATATTATATCTCTTTATTTCCTTTAAAAGCATTGTTAGTAATTTAATGGAGAGAAAAATATATTTTTCCTACTAATTCCCTTTAATGCACTTTAATGGAGATTTTTTTTTACGTTTATATTAAAATGATTGATATAGAATAATTTTATTTAGTTGTTTTTAATTATATTATAAAATATTTATGTATACCCTACACTATAGCTCTTCTTAAAGAGTCAACTTCGGTTACATTTTGAAATTAAAACTGTTACTAAATTTATTAATTTGTTGTGTTATACTAAATTATTTACTTCAAAATAAATATATCTTGAGTTTGTATATAATTAATAAAATATACTTTTTTAAACAAAATTTATTTTTTAATTATTTTCTATTACATTTTCATTTTACTATTAATTTTAAAATAAAAATGCTCTTTATTTAGATAGATATTTTTGTATTTTTCTGTGAATTAACTTTATTAAAATAATTATTGACATCTACATCTGCACAGTAGATTGATGAAATTTTAATATATTCGAACATTTTTAAGATGTTAAAATAATGTGGATAAGTTTACCAATTTGGTGTGATATAATTAATTATTACATTTGTGTGACATAATTAGTTAGTAAATTCATAAATTCCAAATTGACTATATATTAAGTGAATATACATTACTAATAAAATATAATATTTATTTATTTAGTCAAAATTATTTTGAATTTCAAAATAAAACAATCTCTTATCGGATATTTTTGTATTCTTTTTATAATTTACCTAGAATGGATGTTTTTGTATTTTTCTTTGCTTTCATATATTTAACTCGAGCATTAGTCATAATTTAAATATTTATATATAGTGTAAGTTATACATAAATATTTTATAATACAATTAAAAACAGTTAAGTATAATTATTCTATATCAATCATTTCAAATATTTTATATATTTATCTATTAATTTATACCCTTAGAACATAAGTTAGCATTATTTATAAATTAAATATTATATCTCTTTATTTCCTTTAAAAGCATTGTTAGTAATTTAATGGAGAGAAAAATATATTTTTGCTACTAATTCCCTTTAATGCACTTTAATGGAGATTTTTTTTAACATTTATAGTAAAATGATTGATATAGAATAATTTTATTTAACTGTTTTTAATTGTATTATAAAATATTTATGTATACCCTACACCATAGCTCTACTTAAAGAGTCAACTTCGGTTACATTTTGAAATTAAAACTGTTACTAAATTTATTAATTTATTCTGTTATACTAAATTATTTACTTCAAAATAAATATATCTTAAGTTTGTATATAATTAATAAAATATACTTTTTTAAACAAGATTTCTTTTTTAATTATTTTCTTTTACATTTTCATTTTACTATTAATTTTAAAATAAAAATGCCCTTTATTTAGATAGATATTTTTGTATTTTTCTGTGAATTAACTTTATTAAAATAATTATTGACATCTACATCTACATTAGAATGATGAAATTTTAATATATTTGAACAGTTTTAAGATGTTAAAATAATGTTGATAAGTTTACTAATTTGGTGTGATATAATTAATTATTACATTTGTGTGACATAATTAGTTAATAAATTCATAAATTCAAAATAGATTATATATTAAGTGAATATACATTACTAATAAAATATAATATTTATTCTTTTAGTCAAAATTAATTTGAATTTCAAAATAAAACAATCTCTTATCGTATGTTTTTGTATTCTTTTTATAATTTACCTAGAAGGGATGTTTTTGTATTTTTCTTTGCTTTCATATATTTAACTCGAGCATTAGTTATAATTTAAATATTTATATATAGTGTAAGGTATACATAAATATTTTATAATACAATTAAAAATAGTTAAGTATAATTATTCTATATCAATCATTTCAAATATTTTATATATTTATCTATTAATTTATACCCTTAGAACACAAGTTAGCATTATTTATAAATTAAATATTATATCTCTTTATTTCCTTTAAAAGCATTGTTAGTAATTTAATGGAGAGAAAAATATATTTTTCCTACTAATTCCCTTTAATGCACTTTAATGGAGATTTTTTTTAACATTTATAGTAAAATGATTGGTATAGAATAATTTTATATAACTATTTTTAATTGTATTATAAAATATTTATGTATACCCTACACTATAGCTCTACTTAAAGAGTCAACTACGGTTACATTTTTTTTTTTGAATCAAAAGATATTATATTAACTAAAAAAGACAGTCAACTACGGTTACATTTTGAAATTAAAATTGTTACTAAATTTATTAATTTATTGTGTTATACTAAATTGTTTACTTCAAAATAAATATATCTTAAGTTTGTATATAATTAATAAAATATAATTTTTTAAACAAAATTTGTTTTTTAATTATTTTCTTTTACATTTTCATTTTACTATTAATTTTAAAATAAAAATGCCCTTTATTTAGATAGATATTTTTGTATTTTTCTGTAAATTAACTTTATTAAAATAATTATTGACATCTACATATACATTAGAATGATGAAATTTTAATATATTCGAACATTTTTAAGATGTTAAAATAATGTAGATAAGTTTACCAATTTGGTGTGATATAATTAATTATTACATTTGTGTGACATAATTAGTTAATAAATTCATAAATTCAAAATAGACTATATATTAAGTGAATATACATTACTAATAAAATATAATATTTATTTTTTTAGTCAAAATTATTTTGAATTTCAAAATAAAACAATCTCTTATCGGATGTTTTTGTATTCTTTTTATAATTTACCTAGAATGGATGTTTTTGTATTTTTCTTTGCTTTCATATATTTAACTCGAGCATTAGTCATAATTTAAATATTTATATATAGTGTAAGTTATACATAAATATTTTATAATACAATTAAAAACAGTTAAGTATAATTATTCTATATCAATCATTTCAAATATTTTATATATTTATCTATTAATTTATACCCTTAAAACACAAGTTAGCATTATTTATAAATTAAATATTATATCTCTTTATTTCCTTTAAAAGCATTGTTAGTAATTTAATGGAGAGAAAAATATATTTTTGCTACTAATTCCCTTTAATGCACTTTAATGGAGATTTTTTTTAACATTTATAGTAAAATGATTGATATAGAATAATTTTATTTAACTGTTTTTAATTGTAGTATAAAATATTTATGTATACCCTACACCATAGCTCTCCCTAAAGAGTCAACTTCGGTTACATTTTGAAATTAAAACTGTTACTAAATTTATTAATTTATTGTGTTATACTAAATTATTTACTTCAAAATAAATATATCTTAAGTTTGTATATAATTAATAAAATATACTTTTTTAAACAAGATTTATTTTTTAATTATTTTCTTTTACATTTTCATTTTACTATTAATTTTAAAATAAAAATGCCCTTTATTTAGATAGATATTTTTGTATTTTTCTGTGAATTAACTTTATTAAAATAATTATTGACATCTACATCTACATTAGAATGATGGAATTTTAATATATTTGAACAGTTTTAAGATGTTAAAATAATGTTGATAAGTTTACTAATTTGGTGTGATATAATTAATTATTACATTTGTGTGACATAATTAGTTAATAAATTCATAAATTCAAAATAGATTATATATTAAGTGAATATACATTACTAATAAAATATAATATTTATTCTTTTAGTCAAAATTATTTTGAATTTCAAAATAAAACAATCTCTTATCGTATGATTTTGTATTCTTTTTATAATTTACCTAGAAGGGATGTTTATGTATTTTTCTTTGCTTTCATATATTTAACTCGAGCATTAGTTATAATTTAAATATTTATATATAGTGTAAGGTATACATAAATATTTTATAATACAATTAAAAACAGTTAAGTATAATTATTCTATATCAACCCTTTCAAATATTTTATATATTTATCTATTAATTTATACCCTTAGAACACAAGTTAGCATTATTTATAAATTAAATATTATATCTCTTTATTTCCTTTAAAAGCATTGTTAGTAATTTAATGGAGAGAAAAATATATTTTTCCTACTAATTCCCTTTAATGCACTTTAATGGAGATTTTTTTTTACGTTTATATTACAATGATTGATATAGAATAATTTTATTTAGTTGTTTTTAATTATATTATAAAATATTTATGTATACCCTACACTATAGCTCTTCTTAAAGAGTCAACTTCGGTTACATTTTGAAATTAAAACTGTTACTAAATTTATTAATTTGTTGTGTTATACTAAATTATTTACTTCAAAATAAATATATCTTGAGTTTGTATATAATTAATAAAATATACTTTTTTAAACAAAATTTATTTTTTAATTATTTTCTATTACATTTTCATTTTACTATTAATTTTAAAATAAAAATGCTCTTTATTTAGATAGATATTTTTGTATTTTTCTGTGAATTAACTTTATTAAAATAATTATTGACATCTACATCTGCACAGTAGATTGATGAAATTTTAATATATTCGAACATTTTTAAGATGTTAAAATAATGTGGATAAGTTTACCAATTTGGTGTGATATAATTAATTATTACATTTGTGTGACATAATTAGTTAGTAAATTCATAAATTCCAAATTGACTATATATTAAGTGAATATACATTACTAATAAAATATAATATTTATTTTTTTAGTCAAAATTATTTTGAATTTCAAAATAAAACAATCTCTTATCGGATATTTTTGTATTCTTTTTATAATTTACCTAGAATGGATGTTTTTGTATTTTTCTTTGCTTTCATATATTTAACTCGAGCATTAGTCATAATTTAAATATTTATATATAGTGTAAGTTATACATAAATATTTTATAATACAATTAAAAACAGTTAAGTATAATTATTCTATATCAATCATTTCAAATATTTTATATATTTATCTATTAATTTATACCCTTAGAACATAAGTTAGCATTATTTATAAATTAAATATTATATCTCTTTATTTCCTTTAAAAGCATTGTTAGTAATTTAATGGAGAGAAAAATATATTTTTGCTACTAATTCCCTTTAATGCACTTTAATGGAGATTTTTTTTAACATTTATAGTAAAATGATTGATATAGAATAATTTTATTTAACTATTTTTAATTGTATTATAAAATATTTATGTATACCCTACACCATAGCTCTACTTAAAGAGTCAACTTCGGTTACATTTTGAAATTAAAACTGTTACTAAATTTATTAATTTATTCTGTTATACTAAATTATTTACTTCAAAATAAATATATCTTAAGTTTGTATATAATTAATAAAATATACTTTTTTAAACAAGATTTATTTTTTAATTATTTTCTTTTACATTTTCATTTTACTATTAATTTTAAAATAAAAATGCCCTTTATTTAGATAGATATTTTTGTATTTTTCTGTGAATTAACTTTATTAAAATAATTATTGACATCTACATCTACATTAGAATGATGAAATTTTAATATATTTGAACAGTTTTAAGATGTTAAAATAATGTTGATAAGTTTACTAATTTGGTGTGATATAATTAATTATTACATTTGTGTGACATAATTAGTTAATAAATTCATAAATTCAAAATAGATTATATATTAAGTGAATATACATTACTAATAAAATATAATATTTATTCTTTTAGTCAAAATTATTTTGAATTTCAAAATAAAACAATCTCTTATCGTATGTTTTTGTATTCTTTTTATAATTTACCTAGAAGGGATGTTTTTGTATTTTTCTTTGCTTTCATATATTTAACTCGAGCATTAGTTATAATTTAAATATTTATATATAGTGTAAGGTATACATAAATATTTTATAATACAATTAAAAACAGTTAAGTATAATTATTCTATATCAATCATTTCAAATATTTTATATATTTATCTATTAATTTATACCCTTAGAACACAAGTTAGCATTATTTATAAATTAAATATTATATCTCTTTATTTCCTTTAAAAGCATTGTTTGTAATTTAATGGAGAGAAAAATATATTTTTGCAACTAATTCCCTTTAATGCACTTTAATGGAGATTTTTTCAACATTTATAGTAAAATGATTGATATAGAATAATTATATTTAACTTTTTTTAATTGTATTATAAAATATTTATGTATACCCTACACAATAGCTCTACTTAATGAGTCAATTACGGTTACATTTTGAAATTAAAACTGTTACTAAATTTATTAATTTATTGTATTATACTAAATTATTTACTTCAAAATAAATATTTCTTAAGTTTGTATATAATTAATAAAATATACTTTTTTAAACAAAATTTATTTTTTAATTATTTTCTATTACATTTTCATTTTACTATTAATTTTAAAATAAAAATGCCCTTTATTTAGATAGATATTTTTGTATTTTTCTGTGAATTAACTTTATTAAAATAATTATTGACATCTACATCTGCACAGTAGATTGATGAAATTTTAATATATTCGAACATTTTTAAGATGTTAAAATAATGTGGATAAGTTTACCAATTTGGTGTGATATAATTAATTATTACATTTGTGTGACATAATTAGTTAGTAAATTCATAAATTCCAAATTGACTATATATTAAGTGAATATACATTACTAATAAAATATAATATTTATTTTTTTAGTCAAAATTATTTTGAATTTCAAAATAAAACAATCTCTTATCGGATATTTTTGTATTCTTTTTATAATTTACCTAGAATGGATGTTTTTGTATTTTTCTTTGCTTTCATATATTTAACTCGAGCATTAGTCATAATTTAAATATTTATATATAGTGTAAGTTATACATAAATATTTTATAATACAATTAAAAACAGTTAAGTATAATTATTCTATATCAACCCTTTCAAATATTTTATATATTTATCTATTAATTTATACCCTTAGAACACAAGTTAGCATTATTTATAAATTAAATATTATATCTCTTTATTTCCTTTAAAAGAATTGTTAGTAATTTAATGGAGAGAAAAATATATTTTTCCTACTAATTCCCTTTAATGCACTTTAATGGAGATTTTTTTTTACGTTTATATTAAAATGATTGATATAGAATAATTTTATTTAGTTGTTTTTAATTATATTATAAAATATTTATGTATACCCTACACTATAGCTCTTCTTAAAGAGTCAACTTCGGTTACATTTTGAAATTAAAACTGTTACTAAATTTATTAATTTGTTGTGTTATACTAAATTATTTACTTCAAAATAAATATATCTTGAGTTTGTATATAATTAATAAAATATACTTTTTTAAACAAAATTTATTTTTTAATTATTTTCTATTACATTCTCATTTTACTATTAATTTTAAAATAAAAATGCTCTTTATTTAGATAGATATTTTTGTATTTTTCTGTGAATTAACTTTATTAAAATAATTATTGACATCTACATCTGCACAGTAGATTGATGAAATTTTAATATATTCGAACATTTTTAAGATGTTAAAATAATGTGGATAAGTTTACCAATTTGGTGTGATATAATTAATTATTACATTTGTGTGACATAATTAGTTAGTAAATTCATAAATTCCAAATTGACTATATATTAAGTGAATATACATTACTAATAAAATAAAATATTTATTTTTTTAGTCAAAATTATTTTGAATTTCAAAATAAAACAATCTCTTATCGGATATTTTTGTATTCTTTTTATAATTTACCTAGAATGGATGTTTTTGTATTTTTCTTTGCTTTCATATATTTAACTCGAGCATTAGTCATAATTTAAATATTTATATATAGTGTAAGTTATACATAAATATTTTATAATACAATTAAAAACAGTTAAGTATAATTATTCTATATCAATCATTTCAAATATTTTATATATTTATCTATTAATTTATACCCTTAGAACATAAGTTAGCATTATTTATAAATTAAATATTATATCTCTTTATTTCCTTTAAGAGCATTGTTAGTAATTTAATGGAGAGAAAAATATATTTTTGCTACTAATTCCCTTTAATGCACTTTAATGGAAATTTTTTTTAACATTTATAGTAAAATGATTGATATAGAATAATTTTATTTAACTGTTTTTAATTGTATTATAAAATATTTATGTATACCCTACACCATAGCTCTACTTAAAGAGTCAACTTCGGTTACATTTTGAAATTAAAACTGTTACTAAATTTATTAATTTATTCTGTTATACTAAATTATTTACTTCAAAATAAATATATCTTAAGTTTGTATATAATTAATAAAATATACTTTTTTAAACAAGATTTATTTTTTAATTATTTTCTTTTACATTTTCATTTTACTATTAATTTTAAAATAAAAATGCCCTTTATTTAGATAGATATTTTTGTATTTTTCTGTGAATTAACTTTATTAAAATAATTATTGACATCTACATCTACATTAGAATGATGAAATTTTAATATATTTGAACAGTTTTAAGATGTTAAAATAATGTTGATAAGTTTACTAATTTGGTGTGATATAATTAATTATTACATTTGTGTGACATAATTAGTTAATAAATTCATAAATTCAAAATAGATTATATATTAAGTGAATATACATTACTAATAAAATATAATATTTATTCTTTTAGTCAAAATTATTTTGAATTTCAAAATAAAACAATCTCTTATCGTATGTTTTTGTATTCTTTTTATAATTTACCTAGAAGGGATGTTTTTGTATTTTTCTTTGCTTTCATATATTTAACTCGAGCATTAGTTATAATTTAAATATTTATATATAGTGTAAGGTATACATAAATATTTTATAATACAATTAAAAACAGTTAAGTATAATTATTCTATATCAATCATTTCAAATATTTTATATATTTATCTATTAATTTATACCCTTAGAACACAAGTTAGCATTATTTATAAATTAAATATTATATCTCTTTATTTCCTTTAAAAGCATTGTTTGTAATTTAATGGAGAGAAAAATATATTTTTGCAACTAATTCCCTTTAATGCACTTTAATGGAGATTTTTTCAACATTTATAGTAAAATGATTGATATAGAATAATTATATTTAACTTTTTTTAATTGTATTATAAAATATTTATGTATACCCTACACAATAGCTCTACTTAATGAGTCAATTACGGTTACATTTTGAAATTAAAACTGTTACTAAATTTATTAATTTATTGTATTATACTAAATTATTTACTTCAAAATAAATATTTCTTAAGTTTGTATATAATTAATAAAATATACTTTTTTAAACAAAATTTATTTTTTAATTATTTTCTATTACATTTTCATTTTACTATTAATTTTAAAATAAAAATGCCCTTTATTTAGATAGATATTTTTGTATTTTTCTGTGAATTAACTTTATTAAAATAATTATTGACATCTACATCTGCACAGTAGATTGATGAAATTTTAATATATTCGAACATTTTTAAGATGTTAAAATAATGTGGATAAGTTTACCAATTTGGTGTGATATAATTAATTATTACATTTGTGTGACATAATTAGTTAGTAAATTCATAAATTCCAAATTGACTATATATTAAGTGAATATACATTACTAATAAAATATAATATTTATTTTTTTAGTCAAAATTATTTTGAATTTCAAAATAAAACAATCTCTTATCGGATATTTTTGTATTCTTTTTATAATTTACCTAGAATGGATGTTTTTGTATTTTTCTTTGCTTTCATATATTTAACTCGAGCATTAGTCATAATTTAAATATTTATATATAGTGTAAGTTATACATAAATATTTTATAATACAATTAAAAACAGTTAAGTATAATTATTCTATATCAACCCTTTCAAATATTTTATATATTTATCTATTAATTTATACCCTTAGAACACAAGTTAGCATTATTTATAAATTAAATATTATATCTCTTTATTTCCTTTAAAAGAATTGTTAGTAATTTAATGGAGAGAAAAATATATTTTTCCTACTAATTCCCTTTAATGCACTTTAATGGAGATTTTTTTTTACGTTTATATTAAAATGATTGATATAGAATAATTTTATTTAGTTGTTTTTAATTATATTATAAAATATTTATGTATACCCTACACTATAGCTCTTCTTAAAGAGTCAACTTCGGTTACATTTTGAAATTAAAACTGTTACTAAATTTATTAATTTGTTGTGTTATACTAAATTATTTACTTCAAAATAAATATATCTTGAGTTTGTATATAATTAATAAAATATACTTTTTTAAACAAAATTTATTTTTTAATTATTTTCTATTACATTTTCATTTTACTATTAATTTTAAAATAAAAATGCTCTTTATTTAGATAGATATTTTTGTATTTTTCTGTGAATTAACTTTATTAAAATAATTATTGACATCTACATCTGCACAGTAGATTGATGAAATTTTAATATATTCGAACATTTTTAAGATGTTAAAATAATGTGGATAAGTTTACCAATTTGGTGTGATATAATTAATTATTACATTTGTGTGACATAATTAGTTAGTAAATTCATAAATTCCAAATTGACTATATATTAAGTGAATATACATTACTAATAAAATATAATATTTATTTTTTTAGTCAAAATTATTTTGAATTTCAAAATAAAACAATCTCTTATCGGATATTTTTGTATTCTTTTTATAATTTACCTAGAATGGATGTTTTTGTATTTTTCTTTGCTTTCATATATTTAACTCGAGCATTAGTCATAATTTAAATATTTATATATAGTGTAAGTTATACATAAATATTTTATAATACAATTAAAAACAGTTAAGTATAATTATTCTATATCAATCATTTCAAATATTTTATATATTTATCTATTAATTTATACCCTTAGAACACAAGTTAGCATTATTTATAAATTAAATATTATATCTCTTTATTTCCTTTAAAAGCATTGTTAGTAATTTAATGGAGAGAAAAATATATTTTTGCTACTAATTCCCTTTAATGCACTTTAATGGAGATTTTTTTTAACATTTATAGTAAAATGATTGATATAGAATAATTTTATTTAACTGTTTTTAATTGTATTATAAAATATTTATGTATACCCTACACCATAGCTCTACTTAAAGAGTCAACTTCGGTTACATTTTGAAATTTAAACTGTTACTAAATTTATTAATTTATTCTGTTATACTAAATTATTTACTTCAAAATAAATATATCTTAAGTTTGTATATAATTAATAAAATATACTTTTTTAAACAAGATTTATTTTTTAATTATTTTCTTTTACATTTTCATTTTACTATTAATTTTAAAATAAAAATGCCCTTTATTTAGATAGATATTTTTGTATTTTTCTGTGAATTAACTTTATTAAAATAATTATTGACATCTACATCTACATTAGAATGATGGAATTTTAATATATTTGAACAGTTTTAAGATGTTAAAATAATGTTGATAAGTTTATAATTTGGTGTGATATAATTAATTATTACATTTGTGTGACATAATTAGTTAATAAATTCATAAATTCAAAATAGATTATATATTAAGTGAATATACATTACTAATAAAATATAATATTTATTCTTTTAGTCAAAATTATTTTGAATTTCAAAATAAAACAATCTCTTATCGTATGTTTTTGTATTCTTTTTATAATTTACCTAGAAGGGATGTTTATGTATTTTTCTTTGCTTTCATATATTTAACTCGAGCATTAGTTATAATTTAAATATTTATATATAGTGTAAGGTATACATAAATATTTTATAATACAATTAAAAACAGTTAAGTATAATTATTCTATATCAACCCTTTCAAATATTTTATATATTTATCTATTAATTTATACCCTTAGAACACAAGTTAGCATTATTTATAAATTAAATATTATATCTCTTTATTTCCTTTAAAAGCATTGTTAGTAATTTAATGGAGAGAAAAATATATTTTTGCTACTAATTCCCTTTAATGCACTTTAATGGAGATTTTTTCAACATTTATAGTAAAATGATTGATATAGAATAATTATATTTAACTTTTTTTAATTGTATTATAAAATATTTATGTATACCCTACACAATAGCTCTACTTAATGAGTCAATTACGGTTACATTTTGAAATTAAAACTGTTACTAAATTTATTAATTTATTGTATTATACTAAATTATTTACTTCAAAATAAATATTTCTTAAGTTTGTATATAATTAATAAAATATACTTTTTTAAACAAAATTTATTTTTTAATTATTTTCTATTACATTTTCATTTTACTATTAATTTTAAAATAAAAATGCCCTTTATTTAGATAGATATTTTTGTATTTTTCTGTGAATTAACTTTATTAAAATAATTATTGACATCTACATCTGCACAGTAGATTGATGAAATTTTAATATATTCGAACATTTTTAAGATGTTAAAATAATGTGGATAAGTTTACCAATTTGGTGTGATATAATTAATTATTACATTTGTGTGACATAATTAGTTAGTAAATTCATAAATTCCAAATTGACTATATATTAAGTGAATATACATTACTAATAAAATATAATATTTATTTTTTTAGTCAAAATTATTTTGAATTTCAAAATAAAACAATCTCTTATCGGATATTTTTGTATTCTTTTTATAATTTACCTAGAATGGATGTTTTTGTATTTTTCTTTGCTTTCATATATTTAACTCGAGCATTAGTCATAATTTAAATATTTATATATAGTGTAAGTTATACATAAATATTTTATAATACAATTAAAAACAGTTAAGTATAATTATTCTATATCAACCCTTTCAAATATTTTATATATTTATCTATTAATTTATACCCTTAGAACACAAGTTAGCATTATTTATAAATTAAATATTATATCTCTTTATTTCCTTTAAAAGAATTGTTAGTAATTTAATGGAGAGAAAAATATATTTTTCCTACTAATTCCCTTTAATGCACTTTAATGGAGATTTTTTTTTACGTTTATATTAAAATGATTGATATAGAATAATTTTATTTAGTTGTTTTTAATTATATTATAAAATATTTATGTATACCCTACACTATAGCTCTTCTTAAAGAGTCAACTTCGGTTACATTTTGAAATTAAAACTGTTACTAAATTTATTAATTTGTTGTGTTATACTAAATTATTTACTTCAAAATAAATATATCTTGAGTTTGTATATAATTAATAAAATATACTTTTTTAAACAAAATTTATTTTTTAATTATTTTCTATTACATTTTCATTTTACTATTAATTTTAAAATAAAAATGCTCTTTATTTAGATAGATATTTTTGTATTTTTCTGTGAATTAACTTTATTAAAATAATTATTGACATCTACATCTGCACAGTAGATTGATGAAATTTTAATATATTCGAACATTTTTAAGATGTTAAAATAATGTGGATAAGTTTACCAATTTGGTGTGATATAATTAATTATTACATTTGTGTGACATAATTAGTTAGTAAATTCATAAATTCCAAATTGACTATATATTAAGTGAATATACATTACTAATAAAATATAATATTTATTTTTTTAGTCAAAATTATTTTGAATTTCAAAATAAAACAATCTCTTATCGGATATTTTTGTATTCTTTTTATAATTTACCTAGAATGGATGTTTTTGTATTTTTCTTTGCTTTCATATATTTAACTCGAGCATTAGTCATAATTTAAATATTTATATATAGTGTAAGTTATACATAAATATTTTATAATACAATTAAAAACAGTTAAGTATAATTATTCTATATCAATCATTTCAAATATTTTATATATTTATCTATTAATTTATACCCTTAGAACACAAGTTAGCATTATTTATAAATTAAATATTATATCTCTTTATTTCCTTTAAAAGCATTGTTAGTAATTTAATGGAGAGAAAAATATATTTTTGCTACTAATTCCCTTTAATGCACTTTAATGGAGATTTTTTTTAACATTTATAGTAAAATGATTGATATAGAATAATTTTATTTAACTGTTTTTAATTGTATTATAAAATATTTATGTATACCCTACACCATAGCTCTACTTAAAGAGTCAACTTCGGTTACATTTTGAAATTTAAACTGTTACTAAATTTATTAATTTATTCTGTTATACTAAATTATTTACTTCAAAATAAATATATCTTAAGTTTGTATATAATTAATAAAATATACTTTTTTAAACAAGATTTATTTTTTAATTATTTTCTTTTACATTTTCATTTTACTATTAATTTTAAAATAAAAATGCCCTTTATTTAGATAGATATTTTTGTATTTTTCTGTGAATTAACTTTATTAAAATAATTATTGACATCTACATCTACATTAGAATGATGGAATTTTAATATATTTGAACAGTTTTAAGATGTTAAAATAATGTTGATAAGTTTATAATTTGGTGTGATATAATTAATTATTACATTTGTGTGACATAATTAGTTAATAAATTCATAAATTCAAAATAGATTATATATTAAGTGAATATACATTACTAATAAAATATAATATTTATTCTTTTAGTCAAAATTATTTTGAATTTCAAAATAAAACAATCTCTTATCGTATGTTTTTGTATTCTTTTTATAATTTACCTAGAAGGGATGTTTATGTATTTTTCTTTGCTTTCATATATTTAACTCGAGCATTAGTTATAATTTAAATATTTATATATAGTGTAAGGTATACATAAATATTTTATAATACAATTAAAAACAGTTAAGTATAATTATTCTATATCAACCCTTTCAAATATTTTATATATTTATCTATTAATTTATACCCTTAGAACACAAGTTAGCATTATTTATAAATTAAATATTATATCTCTTTATTTCCTTTAAAAGCATTGTTAGTAATTTAATGGAGAGAAAAATATATTTTTGCTACTAATTCCCTTTAATGCACTTTAATGGAGATTTTTTCAACATTTATAGTAAAATGATTGATATAGAATAATTATATTTAACTTTTTTTAATTGTATTATAAAATATTTATGTATACCCTACACAATAGCTCTACTTAATGAGTCAATTACGGTTACATTTTGAAATTAAAACTGTTACTAAATTTATTAATTTATTGTATTATACTAAATTATTTACTTCAAAATAAATATTTCTTAAGTTTGTATATAATTAATAAAATATACTTTTTTAAACAAAATTTATTTTTTAATTATTTTCTATTACATTTTCATTTTACTATTAATTTTAAAATAAAAATGCCCTTTATTTAGATAGATATTTTTGTATTTTTCTGTGAATTAACTTTATTAAAATAATTATTGACATCTACATCTGCACAGTAGATTGATGAAATTTTAATATATTCGAACATTTTTAAGATGTTAAAATAATGTGGATAAGTTTACCAATTTGGTGTGATATAATTAATTATTACATTTGTGTGACATAATTAGTTAGTAAATTCATAAATTCCAAATTGACTATATATTAAGTGAATATACATTACTAATAAAATATAATATTTATTTTTTTAGTCAAAATTATTTTGAATTTCAAAATAAAACAATCTCTTATCGGATATTTTTGTATTCTTTTTATAATTTACCTAGAATGGATGTTTTTGTATTTTTCTTTGCTTTCATATATTTAACTCGAGCATTAGTCATAATTTAAATATTTATATATAGTGTAAGTTATACATAAATATTTTATAATACAATTAAAAACAGTTAAGTATAATTATTCTATATCAACCCTTTCAAATATTTTATATATTTATCTATTAATTTATACCCTTAGAACACAAGTTAGCATTATTTATAAATTAAATATTATATCTCTTTATTTCCTTTAAAAGAATTGTTAGTAATTTAATGGAGAGAAAAATATATTTTTCCTACTAATTCCCTTTAATGCACTTTAATGGAGATTTTTTTTTACGTTTATATTAAAATGATTGATATAGAATAATTTTATTTAGTTGTTTTTAATTATATTATAAAATATTTATGTATACCCTACACTATAGCTCTTCTTAAAGAGTCAACTTCGGTTACATTTTGAAATTAAAACTGTTACTAAATTTATTAATTTGTTGTGTTATACTAAATTATTTACTTCAAAATAAATATATCTTGAGTTTGTATATAATTAATAAAATATACTTTTTTAAACAAAATTTATTTTTTAATTATTTTCTATTACATTTTCATTTTACTATTAATTTTAAAATAAAAATGCTCTTTATTTAGATAGATATTTTTGTATTTTTCTGTGAATTAACTTTATTAAAATAATTATTGACATCTACATCTGCACAGTAGATTGATGAAATTTTAATATATTCGAACATTTTTAAGATGTTAAAATAATGTGGATAAGTTTACCAATTTGGTGTGATATAATTAATTATTACATTTGTGTGACATAATTAGTTAGTAAATTCATAAATTCCAAATTGACTATATATTAAGTGAATATACATTACTAATAAAATATAATATTTATTTTTTTAGTCAAAATTATTTTGAATTTCAAAATAAAACAATCTCTTATCGGATATTTTTGTATTCTTTTTATAATTTACCTAGAATGGATGTTTTTGTATTTTTCTTTGCTTTCATATATTTAACTCGAGCATTAGTCATAATTTAAATATTTATATATAGTGTAAGTTATACATAAATATTTTATAATACAATTAAAAACAGTTAAGTATAATTATTCTATATCAATCATTTCAAATATTTTATATATTTATCTATTAATTTATACCCTTAGAACACAAGTTAGCATTATTTATAAATTAAATATTATATCTCTTTATTTCCTTTAAAAGCATTGTTAGTAATTTAATGGAGAGAAAAATATATTTTTGCTACTAATTCCCTTTAATGCACTTTAATGGAGATTTTTTTTAACATTTATAGTAAAATGATTGATATAGAATAATTTTATTTAACTGTTTTTAATTGTATTATAAAATATTTATGTATACCCTACACCATAGCTCTACTTAAAGAGTCAACTTCGGTTACATTTTGAAATTAAAACTGTTACTAAATTTATTAATTTATTCTGTTATACTAAATTATTTACTTCAAAATAAATATATCTTAAGTTTGTATATAATTAATAAAATATACTTTTTTAAACAAGATTTATTTTTTAATTATTTTCTTTTACATTTTCATTTTACTATTAATTTTAAAATAAAAATGCCCTTTATTTAGATAGATATTTTTGTATTTTTCTGTGAATTAACTTTATTAAAATAATTATTGACATCTACATCTACATTAGAATGATGAAATTTTAATATATTTGAACAGTTTTAAGATGTTAAAATAATGTTGATAAGTTTACTAATTTGGTGTGATATAATTAATTATTACATTTGTGTGACATAATTAGTTAATAAATTCATAAATTCAAAATAGATTATATATTAAGTGAATATACATTACTAATAAAATATAATATTTATTCTTTTAGTCAAAATTATTTTGAATTTCAAAATAAAACAATCTCTTATCGTATGTTTTTGTATTCTTTTTATAATTTACCTAGAAGGGATGTTTTTGTATTTTTCTTTGCTTTCATATATTTAACTCGAGCATTAGTTATAATTTAAATATTTATATATAGTGTAAGGTATACATAAATATTTTATAATACAATTAAAAACAGTTAAGTATAATTATTCTATATCAATCATTTCAAATATTTTATATATTTATCTATTAATTTATACCCTTAGAACACAAGTTAGCATTATTTATAAATTAAATATTATATCTCTTTATTTCCTTTAAAAGCATTGTTTGTAATTTAATGGAGAGAAAAATATATTTTTGCAACTAATTCCCTTTAATGCACTTTAATGGAGATTTTTTCAACATTTATAGTAAAATGATTGATATAGAATAATTATATTTAACTTTTTTTAATTGTATTATAAAATATTTATGTATACCCTACACAATAGCTCTACTTAATGAGTCAATTACGGTTACATTTTGAAATAAAAACTGTTACTAAATTTATTAATTTATTGTATTATACTAAATTATTTACTTCAAAATAAATATTTCTTAAGTTTGTATATAATTAATAAAATATACTTTTTTAAACAAAATTTATTTTTTAATTATTTTCTATTACATTTTCATTTTACTATTAATTTTAAAATAAAAATGCCCTTTATTTAGATAGATATTTTTGTATTTTTCTGTGAATTAACTTTATTAAAATAATTATTGACATCTACATCTGCACAGTAGATTGATGAAATTTTAATATATTCGAACATTTTTAAGATGTTAAAATAATGTGGATAAGTTTACCAATTTGGTGTGATATAATTAATTATTACATTTGTGTGACATAATTAGTTAGTAAATTCATAAATTCCAAATTGACTATATATTAAGTGAATATACATTACTAATAAAATATAATATTTATTTTTTTAGTCAAAATTATTTTGAATTTCAAAATAAAACAATCTCTTATCGGATATTTTTGTATTCTTTTTATAATTTACCTAGAATGGATGTTTTTGTATTTTTCTTTGCTTTCATATATTTAACTCGAGCATTAGTCATAATTTAAATATTTATATATAGTGTAAGTTATACATAAATATTTTATAATACAATTAAAAACAGTTAAGTATAATTATTCTATATCAATCATTTCAAATATTTTATATATTTATCTATTAATTTATACCCTTAGAACACAAGTTAGCATTATTTATAAATTAAATATTATATCTCTTTATTTCCTTTAAAAGCATTGTTAGTAATTTAATGGAGAGAAAAATATATTTTTGCTACTAATTCCCTTTAATGCACTTTAATGGAGATTTTTTTTAACATTTATAGTAAAATGATTGATATAGAATAATTTTATTTAACTGTTTTTAATTGTATTATAAAATATTTATGTATACCCTACACCATAGCTCTACTTAAAGAGTCAACTTCGGTTACATTTTGAAATTAAAACTGTTACTAAATTTATTAATTTATTCTGTTATACTAAATTATTTACTTCAAAATAAATATATCTTAAGTTTGTATATAATTAATAAAATATACTTTTTTAAACAAGATTTATTTTTTAATTATTTTCTTTTACATTTTCATTTTACTATTAATTTTAAAATAAAAATGCCCTTTATTTAGATAGATATTTTTGTATTTTTCTGTGAATTAACTTTATTAAAATAATTATTGACATCTACATCTACATTAGAATGATGAAATTTTAATATATTTGAACAGTTTTAAGATGTTAAAATAATGTTGATAAGTTTACTAATTTGGTGTGATATAATTAATTATTACATTTGTGTGACATAATTAGTTAATAAATTCATAAATTCAAAATAGATTATATATTAAGTGAATATACATTACTAATAAAATATAATATTTATTCTTTTAGTCAAAATTAATTTGAATTTCAAAATAAAACAATCTCTTATCGTATGTTTTTGTATTCTTTTTATAATTTACCTAGAAGGGATGTTTTTGTATTTTTCTTTGCTTTCATATATTTAACTCGAGCATTAGTTATAATTTAAATATTTATATATAGTGTAAGGTATACATAAATATTTTATAATACAATTAAAAATAGTTAAGTATAATTATTCTATATCAATCATTTCAAATATTTTATACATTTATCTATTAATTTATACCCTTAGAACACAAGTTAGCATTATTTATAAATTAAATATTATATCTCTTTATTTCCTTTAAAAGCATTGTTAGTAATTTAATGGAGAGAAAAATATATTTTTCCTACTAATTCCCTTTAATGCACTTTAATGGAGATTTTTTTAACATTTATAGTAAAATGATTGGTATAGAATAATTTTATATAACTATTTTTAATTGTATTATAAAATATTTATGTATACCCTACACTATAGCTCTACTTAAAGAGTCAACTACGGTTACATTTTTTTTTTTGAATCAAAAGATATTATATTAACTAAAAAAGACAGTCAACTACTTAAAGAGTCAACTACGGTTACATTTTGAAATTAAAATTGTTACTAAATTTATTAATTTATTGTGTTATACTAAATTGTTTACTTCAAAATAAATATATCTTAAGTTTGTATATAATTAATAAAATATAATTTTTTAAACAAAATTTGTTTTTTAATTATTTTCTTTTACATTTTCATTTTACTATTAATTTTAAAATAAAAATGCCCTTTATTTAGATAGATATTTTTGTATTTTTCTGTAAATTAACTTTATTAAAATAATTATTGACATCTACATATACATTAGAATGATGAAATTTTAATATATTCGAACATTTTTAAGATGTTAAAATAATGTGGATAAGTTTACCAATTTGGTGTGATATAATTAATTATTACATTTGTGTGACATAATTAGCTAATAAATTCATAAATTCAAAATAGACTATATATTAAGTGAATATACATTACTAATAAAATATAATATTTATTTTTTTAGTCAAAATTATTTTGAATTTCAAAATAAAACAATCTCTTATCGGATGTTTTTGTATTCTTTTTATAATTTACCTAGAATGGATGTTTTTGTATTTTTCTTTGCTTTCATATATTTAACTCGAGCATTAGTCATAATTTAAATATTTATATATAGTGTAAGTTATACATAAATATTTTATAATACAATTAAAAACAGTTAAGTATAATTATTCTATATCAATCATTTCAAATATTTTATATATTTATCTATTAATTTATACCCTTAAAACACAAGTTAGCATTATTTATAAATTAAATATTATATCTCTTTATTTCCTTTAAAAGCATTGTTAGTAATTTAATGGAGAGAAAAATATATTTTTGCTACTAATTCCCTTTAATGCACTTTAATGGAGATTTTTTTTAACATTTATAGTAAAATGATTGATATAGAATAATTTTATTTAACTGTTTTTAATTGTATTATAAAATATTTATGTATACCCTACACCATAGCTCTACTTAAAGAGTCAACTTCGGTTACATTTTGAAATTAAAACTGTTACTAAATTTATTAATTTATTCTGTTATACTAAATTATTTACTTCAAAATAAATATATCTTAAGTTTGTATATAATTAATAAAATATACTTTTTTAAACAAGATTTATTTTTTAATTATTTTCTTTTACATTTTCATTTTACTATTAATTTTAAAATAAAAATGCCCTTTATTTAGATAGATATTTTTGTATTTTTCTGTGAATTAACTTTATTAAAATAATTATTGACATCTACATCTACATTAGAATGATGAAATTTTAATATATTTGAACAGTTTTAAGATGTTAAAATAATGTTGATAAGTTTACTAATTTGGTGTGATATAATTAATTATTACATTTGTGTGACATAATTAGTTAATAAATTCATAAATTCAAAATAGATTATATATTAAGTGAATATACATTACTAATAAAATATAATATTTATTCTTTTAGTCAAAATTATTTTGAATTTCAAAATAAAACAATCTCTTATCGTATGTTTTTGTATTCTTTTTATAATTTACCTAGAAGGGATGTTTTTGTATTTTTCTTTGCTTTCATATATTTAACTCGAGCATTAGTTATAATTTAAATATTTATATATAGTGTAAGGTATACATAAATATTTTATAATACAATTAAAAACAGTTAAGTATAATTATTCTATATCAATCATTTCAAATATTTTATATATTTATCTATTAATTTATACCCTTAAAACACAAGTTAGCATTATTTATAAATTAAATATTATATCTCTTTATTTCCTTTAAAAGCATTGTTTGTAATTTAATGGAGAGAAAAATATATTTTTGCAACTAATTCCCTTTAATGCACTTTAATGGAGATTTTTTCAACATTTATAGTAAAATGATTGATATAGAATAATTATATTTAACTTTTTTTAATTGTATTATAAAATATTTATGTATACCCTACACAATAGCTCTACTTAATGAGTCAATTACGGTTACATTTTGAAATAAAAACTGTTACTAAATTTATTAATTTATTGTATTATACTAAATTATTTACTTCAAAATAAATATTTCTTAAGTTTGTATATAATTAATAAAATATACTTTTTTAAACAAAATTTATTTTTTAATTATTTTCTATTACATTTTCATTTTACTATTAATTTTAAAATAAAAATGCCCTTTATTTAGATAGATATTTTTGTATTTTTCTGTGAATTAACTTTATTAAAATAATTATTGACATCTACATCTGCACAGTAGATTGATGAAATTTTAATATATTCGAACATTTTTAAGATGTTAAAATAATGTGGATAAGTTTACCAATTTGGTGTGATATAATTAATTATTACATTTGTGTGACATAATTAGTTAGTAAATTCATAAATTCCAAATTGACTATATATTAAGTGAATATACATTACTAATAAAATATAATATTTATTTTTTTAGTCAAAATTATTTTGAATTTCAAAATAAAACAATCTCTTATCGGATATTTTTGTATTCTTTTTATAATTTACCTAGAATGGATGTTTTTGTATTTTTCTTTGCTTTCATATATTTAACTCGAGCATTAGTCATAATTTAAATATTTATATATAGTGTAAGTTATACATAAATATTTTATAATACAATTAAAAACAGTTAAGTATAATTATTCTATATCAATCATTTCAAATATTTTATATATTTATCTATTAATTTATACCCTTAGAACACAAGTTAGCATTATTTATAAATTAAATATTATATCTCTTTATTTCCTTTAAAAGCATTGTTAGTAATTTAATGGAGAGAAAAATATATTTTTCCTACTAATTCCCTTTAATGCACTTTAATGGAGATTTTTCTAACATTTATAGTAAAATGATTGGTATAGAATAATTTTATATAACTATTTTTAATTGTATTATAAAATATTTATGTATACCCTACACTATAGCTCTACTTAAAGAGTCAACTACGGTTACATTTTTTTTTTTGAATCAAAAGATATTATATTAACTAAAAAAGACAGTCAACTACTTAAAGAGTCAACTACGGTTACATTTTGAAATTAAAATTGTTACTAAATTTATTAATTTATTGTGTTATACTAAATTGTTTACTTCAAAATAAATATATCTTAAGTTTGTATATAATTAATAAAATATAATTTTTTAAACAAAATTTGTTTTTTAATTATTTTCTTTTACATTTTCATTTTACTATTAATTTTAAAATAAAAATGCCCTTTATTTAGATAGATATTTTTGTATTTTTCTGTGAATTAACTTTATTAAAATAATTATTGACATCTACATCTACATTAGAATGATGAAATTTTAATATATTTGAACAGTTTTAAGATGTTAAAATAATGTTGACAAGTTTACTAATTTGGTGTGATATAATTAATTATTACATTTGTGTGACATAATTAGTTAATAAATTCATAAATTCAAAATAGATTATATATTAAGTGAATATACATTACTAATAAAATATAATATTTATTCTTTTAGTCAAAATTATTTTGAATTTCAAAATAAAACAATCTCTTATCGTATGTTTTTGTATTCTTTTTATAATTTACCTAGAAGGGATGTTTTTGTATTTTTCTTTGCTTTCATATATTTAACTCGAGCATTAGTTATAATTTAAATATTTATATATAGTGTAAGGTATACATAAATATTTTATAATACAATTAAAAATAGTTAAGTATAATTATTCTATATCAATCATTTCAAATATTTTATATATTTATCTATTAATTTATACCCTTAGAACACAAGTTAGCATTATTTATAAATTAAATATTATATCTCTTTATTTCCTTTAAAAGCATTGTTAGTAATTTAATGGAGAGAAAAATATATTTTTCCTACTAATTCCCTTTAATGCACTTTAATGGAGATTTTTTTAACATTTATAGTAAAATGATTGGTATAGAATAATTTTATATAACTATTTTTAATTGTATTATAAAATATTTATGTATACCCTACACTATAGCTCTACTTAAAGAGTCAACTACGGTTACATTTTTTTTTTTGAATCAAAAGATATTATATTAACTAAAAAAGACAGTCAACTACTTAAAGAGTCAACTACGGTTACATTTTGAAATTAAAATTGTTACTAAATTTATTAATTTATTGTGTTATACTAAATTGTTTACTTCAAAATAAATATATCTTAAGTTTGTATATAATTAATAAAATATAATTTTTTAAACAAAATTTGTTTTTTAATTATTTTCTTTTACATTTTCATTTTACTATTAATTTTAAAATAAAAATGCCCTTTATTTAGATAGATATTTTTGTATTTTTCTGTAAATTAACTTTATTAAAATAATTATTGACATCTACATATACATTAGAATGATGAAATTTTAATATATTCGAACATTTTTAAGATGTTAAAATAATGTGGATAAGTTTACCAATTTGGTGTGATATAATTAATTATTACATTTGTGTGACATAATTAGTTAATAAATTCATAAATTCAAAATAGACTATATATTAAGTGAATATACATTACTAATAAAATATAATATTTATTTTTTTAGTCAAAATTATTTTGAATTTCAAAATAAAACAATCTCTTATCGGATGTTTTTGTATTCTTTTTATAATTTACCTAGAATGGATGTTTTTGTATTTTTCTTTGCTTTCATATATTTAACTCGAGCATTAGTCATAATTTAAATATTTATATATAGTGTAAGTTATACATAAATATTTTATAATACAATTAAAAACAGTTAAGTATAATTATTCTATATCAATCATTTCAAATATTTTATATATTTATCTATTAATTTATACCCTTAAAACACAAGTTAGCATTATTTATAAATTATGTAATACCCCGTAAATTTATAAACGCTCGAGTTAATATTATTATGATCAACTGGGTTCCGAAGTACTCTGAGTAATTATTTGATAAAATAATTGGAGTAAACTGACGAACTCAGAGTCGATTAAATTAATAGTATTTAACGTTGAGTTTTTATAATTTGATGTAATTGAGCTAATTTTGGACATTTAGTAGTGTTACTAAAAATGATAGTTTCTATACTATCTATTTTCTTTTCATTTTCCTTGAAAACCAAACAAAGCTAAAGAGAAAGATAGAAAGAAGGAAAAACAAAGGAAAAGGAGGAGAAAGGAAAAGTGGAAGAAGGAAAGGAGAGAAAATTTCCAAAAGCTCAAGAATCATCATCAATTCATCTGTTCTTCGTTTAATCGTCTCAGTATCAACCTCCTCGTCTAGTAATCCAGGTGGGTTCTAGTTAGACTCTTTAGAGTAGGATTATTTTGAGTTTAGAGTTAGATTAGAAATTGTGAAAATTGAATCTTTTTGCACAAAATTCGTGAATCTAACTGCTAAATGCAATGTTTGATTATATGTTATACTGGTTGTGATGTTATAACATGTTTTGATGCATTTTGATTGATGAAAAATGGGATTTGGGGTTGATTTTGGATCAACCCGTAGCAGAAAATTCTGCAGGAACTTCTGCATTTTTTCTCTGCCCATACGCGTATGGAGCATGTCAATACGCGTATGGAGCTGGTCAATACGCGTACGGCAAGGGCAATACGCGTATGGATGGCCGGGCATTTTGAGCAATACGCGTATCGCTTGGGCCAATACGCGTATGGCTGGGCGAGAATTTGGGCAATACGCGTACGGGGAGTGCCAATACGCGTACGGCCAGGAGAGTTACAGAATCCTGCTGTTGTGATTTATTTTCCGATCGATTGTTTACAATACCGTAACTTTTTGTACGTAACTCGGATTGGAACAATTTTGATATCGTTGGAAAGATAATAAAATGTACTTTCTTATTAAAATGGTTTTAAGATCGTCGACCGATTTAATTAAGTCGGGATTTCTGAAATTGTGTCGTTTTATCGACTTTTACCTGTTAATTGTGTGTAATTATTATTGACAATATATGCATGTTAAAATATGGACTAGGCAGGGTGAGGATTATTACCAAAACTGTGTCGGAAGTGTAATTGTTCCACGTGTGGCAACGCTCGTGCATGAAGGCCGAGGCGTATGCATTTCTGTTTATCAATAACCACAGTTGTGCGGTGTAGTTCATGAGACTCGAGCACCTCCTCTGAACGTTATACACAACTACTTGGCAGGTTTGAGTCCCGTGTTAAGTACGGTTGGAGCCTACGGGTAAAGAGACTTGTGACGGTGTACGGGCCGTGAGAAGTGACGGATCACGGTGTACGGACCGGTGATCCCGAATCCAATCGTATGCCAAGTAGCTACAAGGATCCATGACTCGGATCGCCTTCTAGACGTAGAAGGGTACGGGAAAAGGGGATACCTTGGTATTGGTTATTGATATGTGAGTTCTTGAGTGTACGGACTCAGAACGTACTTCGGTACTTTGTGAATCCTTGAGTTTACAGGCTCAAGAGGTACTTCGGTACTAGTGTGAGTTTACAGGCTCACCGTGGCGGTCACTTGTGTGTGTGTACTCATGGTCTTTCCCCTTTCCCCTTGGACATGAGTTAGGACTTTGTTAGAACCTTGTAAAGCCGAGAGGACTTTAAGATAGGGAACTCACTGAGATTTGATGTATCTCACCCCACTGTTGTTGTTTACATCACAGGTTCTGCAGGTTCGGCGAAGGGTAAGGACAAGGTTATTTGACTTTCCTTACGGATCGTGGTTTTGTGATGGCATGGCTTCCGCTATGGCGTTATGTTTTGAGATCATTGTTTTGATCTAGTTCTTAGTTTTTATCATTTTTGGAACATCTTGTATATGTAATGCCTTAGACTTTTAGTTCTTGTGTATTAGAGGCATTTATATATATAATGTGTTAACTAGGAACTTATTATGTTTCAGTACCAAAAGTGAAACTCATGTATAATATATGATTTGATGCATGTATTATTATATGGTCTTTACAGTTGGTATCAGAGCAGGTCGTATCCTCGACCTAGCCATGAAATAGAATAAGTGTTTCTTTCCGTTTCATATGCGGCGTGTCGCCATGGGTCTTGTCTGTTATATTTATGGTATTGAGTCTGATCAACTTAATCCTATTGATATGGAATTCAGGAACATGGCTGATAGACGCAGAAACAACCGTGGAAGACCAAGAACTACTCCAGCTGGGACAGTTCCACAAGGTGATGAAGGGAATGCCCCGTTGTACCAATTTATGCAACAGATGCAGCAACAGCAGAATCAGTTTATGCAAGGGATGATGCAACAAATGGCTGATGGTCTGCATCCTCCAGTGGTTGTTCCGGAAGTTACGGGAGGAACCTACAGGGAATTTGTTCGTATGAATCCTCCGGAGTTTCAAGGAGGGCTAGATCCGGTGAAGGCACACGAATGGATAACAGAAATGGAACGGATTTTTCTGATAGTTCATTGCAGTGAGGAGAATAAGGTGGTCTTTGCTTCTCACTGGTTGAAGGGTCCTGCCATGAGGTGGTGGGAGAGCGCTTCAGCCTTGATGACAACTCAGGAAGTGCCGAAAGTGTGGGAACAGTTTAAGGTAATCTTTATGGAGAAATATTTTCCGAGTTCTTTAAGGTCTCAAAAGGAGTTTGAGTTCCAACAGTTGAGACAGGGAAATTTATCAGTGGCTTCTTATGCGGAACAATTTGAGATCATGGCTGACTATTCTAGACAGGCCATGTATGCTCCTGACGAGAGGTGGAAGATAGACCAGTTTCTGTTTGGGTTAAGGGCTGAGATTTCACACAGCGTGTCTCAACGGGAATTTGCTACTTATGCTGAAATGTTAAGACAATGTTATGTGGCGGAAAATAGCTTGAAAAAGATACAAATGGAGGTGGATTCGAACAGGGTAACTCAAGGTGACCGTGGAAGGTCGAATCAACAGTTTAGGCACAGGCAACAGTCTTCCAAAGGGAAGCAAGTACAGGGCTCTAGAACTAGTGTACCTCCAGTATGTCGCACTTGTGGGAGGAGTCATTTTGGTAGGTGCTATTCGGATGGGATACGGTGTTATCAGTGTAACAAGATGGGTCATGTAGCGAGAGATTGTCCTCAGAGTAGGAATCAGACACAAGGGAAGACTACTGGTCGAGTATATACTCTGGATGCAAGGAAAGCAAAGGGTGATAATTCCTTGATTGCGGGTACGTGTTTTGTTAATGGTCAACCTTGTTTTGTTTTATTTGACTGTGGGGCTACACATTCTTTCGTGTCTTTGAGATGTGTGAAGCGACTTGGGTTGCAAACTATTCCTTTATTTCCTCCTATGGTGGTTACTACTGCCATGGATGAAATGGTTGAAACACCACTGATGTGTGAAAATTGTGTGTTGTCGGTGAACGAAAGAGTCTTCCAGATTGATCTTATTTGTCTGCCGCTCAAGAAAGTGGATGTTGTTCTGGGAATGGACTGGCTTTCAGCTAATTCGGTTTTTATCGGTTGTGAGGAGAAGCTAATTATTATTCCATCTGCTGAGGCTACTCCGAAGGATGTATTATCAACGATTTTAGAAGGTACGGTGGGAATGGTAAATTTCTTGTTTGAGAAAGAGAAATCTGTTTTAATGGTTCTTACTAAGGAAGGGAGTAGTGAACAGCAAGTTCTGAGTATTCCAATAGTGTGTGAATTTCCTGAAGTGTTTCCTGAGGATGTTTCTTCTCTTCCTCCGGAGAGAGAAGTTGAGTTCTCTATTGACCTGATACCGGGAACGGCTCCTATATCCGTTTCTCCGTATCGGATGGCACCGCTTGAATTAAGAGAATTAAAGGACCAATTGGAGGACTTGATGTCTAAGCATTTCGTTAGGCCTAGTGTTTCACCGTGGGGAGCTCCAGTGTTATTGGTAAAGAAGAAAGATGGGGGAATGCGTTTGTGCATTGATTATCGTAAGTTGAATAAAGTTACCATTAAGAATAAGTATCCCTTACCAAGGATAGACGACTTATTAGATCAATTGAAAGGAGCCTGTGTGTTCTCGAAGATTGATTTACGGTCGGGTTATCATCAGATTCGAGTGAAGAGTTCCGATGTGCCAAAGACTGCATTTAGAACCCGTTATGGTCATTACGAATTCTTAGTGATGCCTTTCGGTGTGACTAATGCTCCAGCTGTTTTTATGGATTACATGAATCGAATATTTCAGGCTTACTTGGACCAATTTGTGGTAATCTTTATTGACGACATTCTTATTTATTCTCGTACTCCACACGAGCATGGAGAACATCTGAGGATTGTCTTATCGGTCTTGCAAGAGAAGCAATTGTTTGCTAAGTTGAGCAAGTGTGAGTTTTGGATGTCGGAAGTTAATTTTCTTGGACATGTGATATCTCGAGGTGGTGTGGCAGTGGATCCATCGAAAGTAGAAGCAGTAATTAATTGGGAGAGACCGAGAAATGTTTCAGAAGTTAGAAGTTTCTTGGGATTGGCCGGTTACTATAGAAGGTTTATTAAGGGTTTTTCTCAATTGGCCTTACCAATGACGAAACTTACTCGGAAGGATGTTATTTTTGAATGGGATTCAGGTTGCGAACAAAGTTTTATGCATTTGAAGGAGAGTTTGACGAGTGCTCCAGTATTAATTATTCCTGATCCTAACAACTCTTATGAAGTATTCTGTGATGCTTCTAAGAGGGGATTAGGGGGTGTTCTGATGCAAGGTGGTCAAGTGGTAGCTTATGCTTCTCGACAGTTAAAAGTTCATGAGAAGAATTATCCAACTCATGATTTGGAACTAGCTGCAGTGGTTTTTGCACTGAAGGTGTGGCGTCATTATTTATATGGTGTACGTTTTGAAATGTTCAGTGACCACAAAAGTTTAAAGTATTTGTTTGATCAAAAGGAGTTGAATATGCGACAAAGAAGGTGGATGGAGTACTTAAAGGATTATGACTTAGAATTGAAGTATCATCCAGGAAAAGCGAATAAAGTAGCGGATGCTTTAAGTCGGAAAATGGTTCATAGTGCGGAATTGATGATTTTAGAGTATTCATTGTTGGAAAAGTTTAGAGATCTTAATCTCCAATTTGTGTGGACTCCGAATAGTGTGATTATGGGAAATTTGAATGTCAATTCTACTTTGAGAGTTGAGATTCAACAGGCACAATTGTTAGAGGAAGAGTTACAAGAGTTGTTACTTCAGCCGGGTTTTACACGAGCGACAGATGGGATTGTTCTGTTTAATCAAAGGATTTGTGTTCCGAGGGATGAGGCGTTGAAAAGGAAGATCTTAGACGAAGCTCATAAAGGTACTTTTACGATACATCCTGGTTCTTCAAAGATGTATCAGGATTTAAAGAAGGATTATTGGTGGCCTGGGATGAAAAAGGATATAGCGGGATACGTGTCAGAATGTGCGGTGTGCCAACAGGTGAAGATTGAACACCAAAGACCGGGCGGTTTGTTACAACCTTTGGATATTCCAGTTTGGAAGTGGGATAGTATTTCTATGGATTTTGCAGTGGGTTTACCCCGTACCCAAGGTGGGTATGATTCTATTTGGGTGATTGTAGATCGACTAACGAAATCTGCACACTTCTTAGCCGTAAAGACTACTCATAAGGCAAGTCATCTTGCAAGGTTGTTTATTGCTGAGATTGTGAGATTGCATGGTATTCCTTCTAGTATTGTGTCCGATAGAGATCCGAAGTTTACTTCGAGATTTTGGAAAGTGTTCCAACAAGCGATGGGTACGAATTTGTGTTTGAGCACGTCGAATCATCCTCAAACGGATGGTCAGACTGAACGAACAATACAAACGATGGAGGATATGTTAAGAGCTTGTGTGTTAGAGAGTAGAGGGAATTGGAAAGAACTTTTGCCGTTAATTGAGTTTTCCTATAACAATAGTTATCATGCGAGCATCGGTATGGCTCCGTATGAAGCATTGTATGGGAGGAAGTGTAGAACACCTTTGTGTTGGGCTGAAATTGGCGAAGATAGAATTTTGGGACCCGAGATTATTCAAGAGACTACGGAAAAGATTCGAATGATCCGCGAGAAGGTTAAACAAGCACAAGATCGTCAAAAGAGTTATGCGGACAATCGTAGGAGACCTTTGGAATTTGAGGAAGGTGACCATGTATTTTTGAAAGTTACTCCGAGATTGAGATTGAAAGGACCGTTTAAGTCGCGTAAGTTAAGTCCGAGATACGTGGGACCGTATCAGATTTTAGAAAGGATTGGTGAAGTTGCTTATAGATTAGCCTTACCACCCTCTCTATCCGAGATGCATGACGTTTTTCACGTATCTCAGCTCCGTAAGTTTATTCCTGATCCTCTTCAGCCAATTCTACCCGAATCAGTGGAAATTGAAGCGGATTTGACTTTTGAACCACAACCGAGTTGTATTGTGGGAAGGGAAACAAAAGTGTTAAGGAACAAAGATATTCCACTTGTTAAGGTGCAATGGGATATGACGCATCCGGGTGATGCTACTTGGGAGCTAGAATCGGAAATGCGAGATTCTTATCCACATCTGTTCAGGTAATATTCTAAATTCGAGGACGAATTTCTATTTAAGGGGGGGAGGATGTAATACCCCGTAAATTTATAAACGCTCGAGTTAATATTATTATGATCAACTGGGTTCCGAAGTACTCTGAGTAATTATTTGATAAAATAATTGGAGTAAACTGACGAACTCAGAGTCGATTAAATTAATAGTATTTAACGTTGAGTTTTTATAATTTGATGTAATTGAGCTAATTTTGGACATTTAGTAGTGTTACTAAAAATGATAGTTTCTATACTATCTATTTTCTTTTCATTTTCCTTGAAAACCAAACAAAGCTAAAGAGAAAGATAGAAAGAAGGAAAAACAAAGGAAAAGGAGGAGAAAGGAAAAGTGGAAGAAGGAAAGGAGAGAAAATTTCCAAAAGCTCAAGAATCATCATCAATTCATCTGTTCTTCGTTTAATCGTCTCAGTATCAACCTCCTCGTCTAGTAATCCAGGTGGGTTCTAGTTAGACTCTTTAGAGTAGGATTATTTTGAGTTTAGAGTTAGATTAGAAATTGTGAAAATTGAATCTTTTTGCACAAAATTCGTGAATCTAACTGCTAAATGCAATGTTTGATTATATGTTATACTGGTTGTGATGTTATAACATGTTTTGATGCATTTTGATTGATGAAAAATGGGATTTGGGGTTGATTTTGGATCAACCCGTAGCAGAAAATTCTGCAGGAACTTCTGCATTTTTTCTCTGCCCATACGCGTATGGAGCATGTCAATACGCGTATGGAGCTGGTCAATACGCGTACGGCAAGGGCAATACGCGTATGGATGGCCGGGCATTTTGAGCAATACGCGTATCGCTTGGGCCAATACGCGTATGGCTGGGCGAGAATTTGGGCAATACGCGTACGGGGAGTGCCAATACGCGTACGGCCAGGAGAGTTACAGAATCCTGCTGTTGTGATTTATTTTCCGATCGATTGTTTACAATACCGTAACTTTTTGTACGTAACTCGGATTGGAACAATTTTGATATCGTTGGAAAGATAATAAAATGTACTTTCTTATTAAAATGGTTTTAAGATCGTCGACCGATTTAATTAAGTCGGGATTTCTGAAATTGTGTCGTTTTATCGACTTTTACCTGTTAATTGTGTGTAATTATTATTGACAATATATGCATGTTAAAATATGGACTAGGCAGGGTGAGGATTATTACCAAAACTGTGTCGGAAGTGTAATTGTTCCACGTGTGGCAACGCTCGTGCATGAAGGCCGAGGCGTATGCATTTCTGTTTATCAATAACCACAGTTGTGCGGTGTAGTTCATGAGACTCGAGCACCTCCTCTGAACGTTATACACAACTACTTGGCAGGTTTGAGTCCCGTGTTAAGTACGGTTGGAGCCTACGGGTAAAGAGACTTGTGACGGTGTACGGGCCGTGAGAAGTGACGGATCACGGTGTACGGACCGGTGATCCCGAATCCAATCGTATGCCAAGTAGCTACAAGGATCCATGACTCGGATCGCCTTCTAGACGTAGAAGGGTACGGGAAAAGGGGATACCTTGGTATTGGTTATTGATATGTGAGTTCTTGAGTGTACGGACTCAGAACGTACTTCGGTACTTTGTGAATCCTTGAGTTTACAGGCTCAAGAGGTACTTCGGTACTAGTGTGAGTTTACAGGCTCACCGTGGCGGTCACTTGTGTGTGTGTACTCATGGTCTTTCCCCTTTCCCCTTGGACATGAGTTAGGACTTTGTTAGAACCTTGTAAAGCCGAGAGGACTTTAAGATAGGGAACTCACTGAGATTTGATGTATCTCACCCCACTGTTGTTGTTTACATCACAGGTTCTGCAGGTTCGGCGAAGGGTAAGGACAAGGTTATTTGACTTTCCTTACGGATCGTGGTTTTGTGATGGCATGGCTTCCGCTATGGCGTTATGTTTTGAGATCATTGTTTTGATCTAGTTCTTAGTTTTTATCATTTTTGGAACATCTTGTATATGTAATGCCTTAGACTTTTAGTTCTTGTGTATTAGAGGCATTTATATATATAATGTGTTAACTAGGAACTTATTATGTTTCAGTACCAAAAGTGAAACTCATGTATAATATATGATTTGATGCATGTATTATTATATGGTCTTTACAAATTAAATATTATATCTCTTTATTTCCTTTAAAAGCATTGTTAGTAATTTAATGGAGAGAAAAATATATTTTTGCTACTAATTCCCTTTAATGCACTTTAATGGAGATTTTTTTTAACATTTATAGTAAAATGATTGATATAGAATAATTTTATTTAACTGTTTTTAATTGTATTATAAAATATTTATGTATACCCTACACCATAGCTCTACTTAAAGAGTCAACTTCGGTTACATTTTGAAATTAAAACTGTTACTAAATTTATTAATTTATTCTGTTATACTAAATTATTTACTTCAAAATAAATATATCTTAAGTTTGTATATAATTAATAAAATATACTTTTTTAAACAAGATTTATTTTTTAATTATTTTCTTTTACATTTTCATTTTACTATTAATTTTAAAATAAAAATGCCCTTTATTTAGATAGATATTTTTGTATTTTTCTGTGAATTAACTTTATTAAAATAATTATTGACATCTACATCTACATTAGAATGATGAAATTTTAATATATTTGAACAGTTTTAAGATGTTAAAATAATGTTGATAAGTTTACTAATTTGGTGTGATATAATTAATTATTACATTTGTGTGACATAATTAGTTAATAAATTCATAAATTCAAAATAGATTATATATTAAGTGAATATACATTACTAATAAAATATAATATTTATTCTTTTAGTCAAAATTATTTTGAATTTCAAAATAAAACAATCTCTTATCGTATGTTTTTGTATTCTTTTTATAATTTACCTAGAAGGGATGTTTTTGTATTTTTCTTTGCTTTCATATATTTAACTCGAGCATTAGTTATAATTTAAATATTTATATATAGTGTAAGGTATACATAAATATTTTATAATACAATTAAAAACAGTTAAGTATAATTATTCTATATCAATCATTTCAAATATTTTATATATTTATCTATTAATTTATACCCTTAGAACACAAGTTAGCATTATTTATAAATTAAATATTATATCTCTTTATTTCCTTTAAAAGCATTGTTTGTAATTTAATGGAGAGAAAAATATATTTTTGCAACTAATTCCCTTTAATGCACTTTAATGGAGATTTTTTCAACATTTATAGTAAAATGATTGATATAGAATAATTATATTTAACTTTTTTTAATTGTATTATAAAATATTTATGTATACCCTACACAATAGCTCTACTTAATGAGTCAATTACGGTTACATTTTGAAATAAAAACTGTTACTAAATTTATTAATTTATTGTATTATACTAAATTATTTACTTCAAAATAAATATTTCTTAAGTTTGTATATAATTAATAAAATATACTTTTTTAAACAAAATTTATTTTTTAATTATTTTCTATTACATTTTCATTTTACTATTAATTTTAAAATAAAAATGCCCTTTATTTAGATAGATATTTTTGTATTTTTCTGTGAATTAACTTTATTAAAATAATTATTGACATCTACATCTGCACAGTAGATTGATGAAATTTTAATATATTCGAACATTTTTAAGATGTTAAAATAATGTGGATAAGTTTACCAATTTGGTGTGATATAATTAATTATTACATTTGTGTGACATAATTAGTTAGTAAATTCATAAATTCCAAATTGACTATATATTAAGTGAATATACATTACTAATAAAATATAATATTTATTTTTTTAGTCAAAATTATTTTGAATTTCAAAATAAAACAATCTCTTATCGGATATTTTTGTATTCTTTTTATAATTTACCTAGAATGGATGTTTTTGTATTTTTCTTTGCTTTCATATATTTAACTCGAGCATTAGTCATAATTTAAATATTTATATATAGTGTAAGTTATACATAAATATTTTATAATACAATTAAAAACAGTTAAGTATAATTATTCTATATCAATCATTTCAAATATTTTATATATTTATCTATTAATTTATACCCTTAGAACACAAGTTAGCATTATTTATAAATTAAATATTATATCTCTTTATTTCCTTTAAAAGCATTGTTAGTAATTTAATGGAGAGAAAAATATATTTTTGCTACTAATTCCCTTTAATGCACTTTAATGGAGATTTTTTTTAACATTTATAGTAAAATGATTGATATAGAATAATTTTATTTAACTATTTTTAATTGTATTATAAAATATTTATGTATACCCTACACCATAGCTCTACTTAAAGAGTCAACTTCGGTTACATTTTGAAATTAAAACTGTTACTAAATTTATTAATTTATTCTGTTATACTAAATTATTTACTTCAAAATAAATATATCTTAAGTTTGTATATAATTAATAAAATATACTTTTTTAAACAAGATTTATTTTTTAATTATTTTCTTTTACATTTTCATTTTACTATTAATTTTAAAATAAAAATGCCCTTTATTTAGATAGATATTTTTGTATTTTTCTGTGAATTAACTTTATTAAAATAATTATTGACATCTACATCTACATTAGAATGATGAAATTTTAATATATTTGAACAGTTTTAAGATGTTAAAATAATGTTGATAAGTTTACTAATTTGGTGTGATATAATTAATTATTACATTTGTGTGACATAATTAGTTAATAAATTCATAAATTCAAAATAGATTATATATTAAGTGAATATACATTACTAATAAAATATAATATTTATTCTTTTAGTCAAAATTAATTTGAATTTCAAAATAAAACAATCTCTTATCGTATGTTTTTGTATTCTTTTTATAATTTACCTAGAAGGGATGTTTTTGTATTTTTCTTTGCTTTCATATATTTAACTCGAGCATTAGTTATAATTTAAATATTTATATATAGTGTAAGGTATACATAAATATTTTATAATACAATTAAAAATAGTTAAGTATAATTATTCTATATCAATCATTTCAAATATTTTATATATTTATCTATTAATTTATACCCTTAGAACACAAGTTAGCATTATTTATAAATTAAATATTATATCTCTTTATTTCCTTTAAAAGCATTGTTAGTAATTTATTGGAGAGAAAAATATATTTTTCCTACTAATTCCCTTTAATGCACTTTAATGGAGATTTTTTTAACATTTATAGTAAAATGATTGGTATAGAATAATTTTATATAACTATTTTTAATTGTATTATAAAATATTTATGTATACCCTACACTATAGCTCTACTTAAAGAGTCAACTACGGTTACATTTTTTTTTTTGAATCAAAAGATATTATATTAACTAAAAAAGACAGTCAACTACTTAAAGAGTCAACTACGGTTACATTTTGAAATTAAAATTGTTACTAAATTTATTAATTTATTGTGTTATACTAAATTGTTTACTTCAAAATAAATATATCTTAAGTTTGTATATAATTAATAAAATATAATTTTTTAAACAAAATTTGTTTTTTAATTATTTTCTTTTACATTTTCATTTTACTGTTAATTTTAAAATAAAAATGCCCTTTATTTAGATAGATATTTTTGTATTTTTCTGTAAATTAACTTTATTAAAATAATTATTGACATCTACATATACATTAGAATGATGAAATTTTAATATATTCGAACATTTTTAAGATGTTAAAATAATGTGGATAAGTTTACCAATTTGGTGTGATATAATTAATTATTACATTTGTGTGACATAATTAGTTAATAAATTCATAAATTCAAAATAGACTATATATTAAGTGAATATACATTACTAATAAAATATAATATTTATTTTTTTAGTCAAAATTATTTTGAATTTCAAAATAAAACAATCTCTTATCGGATGTTTTTGTATTCTTTTTATAATTTACCTAGAATGGATGTTTTTGTATTTTTCTTTGCTTTCATATATTTAACTCGAGCATTAGTCATAATTTAAATATTTATATATAGTGTAAGTTATACATAAATATTTTATAATACAATTAAAAACAGTTAAGTATAATTATTCTATATCAATCATTTCAAATATTTTATATATTTATCTATTAATTTATACCCTTAAAACACAAGTTAGCATTATTTATAAATTAAATATTATATCTCTTTATTTCCTTTAAAAGCATTGTTAGTAATTTAATGGAGAGAAAAATATATTTTTGCTACTAATTCCCTTTAATGCACTTTAATGGAGATTTTTTTTAACATTTATAGTAAAATGATTGATATAGAATAATTTTATTTAACTGTTTTTAATTGTATTATAAAATATTTATGTATACCCTACACCATAGCTCTCCCTAAAGAGTCAACTTCGGTTACATTTTGAAATTAAAACTGTTACTAAATTTATTAATTTATTGTGTTATACTAAATTATTTACTTCAAAATAAATATATCTTAAGTTTGTATATAATTAATAAAATATACTTTTTTAAACAAGATTTATTTTTTAATTATTTTCTTTTACATTTTCATTTTACTATTAATTTTAAAATAAAAACGCCCTTTATTTAGATAGATATTTTTGTATTTTTCTGTGAATAAACTTTATTAAAATAATTATTGACATCTACATCTACATTAGAATGATGGAATTTTAATATATTTGAACAGTTTTAAGATGTTAAAATAATGTTGATAAGTTTACTAATTTGGTGTGATATAATTAATTATTACATTTGTGTGACATAATTAGTTAATAAATTCATAAATTCAAAATAGATTATATATTAAGTGAATATACATTACTAATAAAATATAATATTTATTCTTTTAGTCAAAATTATTTTGACTTTCAAAATAAAACAATCTCTTATCGTATGTTTTTGTATTCTTTTTATAATTTACCTAGAAGGGATGTTTATGTATTTTTCTTTGCTTTCATATATTTAACTCGAGCATTAGTTATAATTTAAATATTTATATATAGTGTAAGGTATACATAAATATTTTATAATACAATTAAAAACAGTTAAGTATAATTATTCTATATCAACCCTTTCAAATATTTTATATATTTATCTATTAATTTATACCCTTAGAACACAAGTTAGCATTATTTATAAATTAAATATTATATCTCTTTATTTCCTTTAAAAGCATTGTTAGTAATTTAATGGAGAGAAAAATATATTTTTCCTACTAATTCCCTTTAATGCACTTTAATGGAGTTTTTTTTTACGTTTATATTAAAATGATTGATATAGAATAATTTTATTTAGTTGTTTTTAATTATATTATAAAATATTTATGTATACCCTACACTATAGCTCTTCTTAAAGAGTCAACTTCGGTTACATTTTGAAATTAAAACTGTTACTAAATTTATTAATTTGTTGTGTTATACTAAATTATTTACTTCAAAATAAATATATCTTGAGTTTGTATATAATTAATAAAATATACTTTTTTAAACAAAATTTATTTTTTAATTATTTTCTATTACATTTTCATTTTACTATTAATTTTAAAATAAAAATGCTCTTTATTTAGATAGATATTTTTGTATTTTTCTGTGAATTAACTTTATTAAAATAATTATTGACATCTACATCTGCACAGTAGATTGATGAAATTTTAATATATTCGAACATTTTTAAGATGTTAAAATAATGTGGATAAGTTTACCAATTTGGTGTGATATAATTAATTATTACATTTGTGTGACATAATTAGTTAATAAATTCATAAATTCAAAATAGATTATATATTAAGTGAATATACATTACTAATAAAATATAATATTTATTCTTTTAGTCAAAATTATTTTGAATTTCAAAATAAAACAATCTCTTATCGTATGTTTTTGTATTCTTTTTATAATTTACCTAGAAGGGATGTTTTTGTATTTTTCTTTGCTTTCATATATTTAACTCGAGCATTAGTTATAATTTAAATATTTATATATAGTGTAAGGTATACATAAATATTTTATAATACAATTAAAAACAGTTAAGTATAATTATTCTATATCAACCCTTTCAAATATTTTATATATTTATCTATTAAGTTATACCCTTAGAACACAAGTTAGCATTATTTATAAATTAAATATTATATCTCTTTATTTCCTTTAAAAGCATTGTTAGTAATTTAATGGAGAGAAAAATATATTTTTCCTACTAATTCCCTTTAATGCACTTTAATGGAGATTTTTTTTTACGTTTATATTAAAATGATTAATATAGAATAATTTTATTTAGTTATTTTTAATTATATTATAAAATATTTATGTATACCCTACACTATAGCTCTACTTAAAGAGTCAACTTCGGTTACATTTTGAAATTAAAACTGTTACTAAATTTATTAATTTATTGTGTTATACTAAATTATTTTCTTCAAAATAAATATATCTTAAGTTTGTATATAATTAATAAAATATACTTTTTTAAACAAGATTTATTTTTTAATTATTTTCTTTTACATTTTCATTTTACTATTAATTTTAAAATAAAAATGCCCTTTATTTAGATAGATATTTTTGTATTTTTCTGTGAATTAACTTTATTAAAATAATTATTGACATCTACATCTACATTAGAATGATGGAATTTTAATATATTTGAACAGTTTTAAGATGTTAAAATAATGTTGATAAGTTTACTAATTTGGTGTGATATAATTAATTATTACATTTGTGTGACATAATTAGTTAATAAATTCATAAATTCAAAATAGATTATATATTAAGTGAATATACATTACTAATAAAATATAATATTTATTCTTTTAGTCAAAATTATTTTGAATTTCAAAATAAAACAATCTCTTATCGTATGTTTTTGTATTCTTTTTATAATTTACCTAGAAGGGATGTTTATGTATTTTTCTTTGCTTTCATATATTTAACTCGAGCATTAGTTATAATTTAAATATTTATATATAGTGTAAGGTATACATAAATATTTTATAATACAATTAAAAACAGTTAAGTATAATTATTCTATATCAACCCTTTCAAATATTTTATATATTTATCTATTAATTTATACCCTTAGAACACAAGTTAGCATTATTTATAAATTAAATATTATATATCTTTATTTCCTTTAAAAGCATTGTTAGTAATTTAATGGAGAGAAAAATATATTTTTCCTACTAATTCCCTTTAATGCACTTTAATGGAGATTTTTTTTTACGTTTATATTAAAATGATTGATATAGAATAATTTTATTTAGTTGTTTTTAATTATATTATAAAATATTTATGTATACCCTACACTATAGCTCTTCTTAAAGAGTCAACTTCGGTTACATTTTGAAATTAAAACTGTTACTAAATTTATTAATTTGTTGTGTTATACTAAATTATTTACTTCAAAATAAATATATCTTGAGTTTGTATATAATTAATAAAATATACTTTTTTAAACAAAATTTATTTTTTAATTATTTTCTATTACATTTTCATTTTACTATTAATTTTAAAATAAAAATGCTCTTTATTTAGATAGATATTTTTGTATTTTTCTGTGAATTAACTTTATTAAAATAATTATTGACATCTACATCTGCACAGTAGATTGATGAAATTTTAATATATTCGAACATTTTTAAGATGTTAAAATAATGTGGATAAGTTTACCAATTTGGTGTGATATAATTAATTATTACATTTGTGTGACATAATTAGTTAGTAAATTCATAAATTCCAAATTGACTATATATTAAGTGAATATACATTACTAATAAAATATAATATTTATTTTTTTAGTCAAAATTATTTTGAATTTCAAAATAAAACAATCTCTTATCGGATATTTTTGTATTCTTTTTATAATTTACCTAGAATGGATGTTTTTGTATTTTTCTTTGCTTTCATATATTTAACTCGAGCATTAGTCATAATTTAAATATTTATATATAGTGTAAGTTATACATAAATATTTTATAATACAATTAAAAACAGTTAAGTATAATTATTCTATATCAATCATTTCAAATATTTTATATATTTATCTATTAATTTATACCCTTAGAACACAAGTTAGCATTATTTATAAATTAAATAATATATCTCTTTATTTCCTTTAAAAGCATTGTTAGTAATTTAATGGAGAGAAAAATATATTTTTGCTACTAATTCCCTTTAATGCACTTTAATGGAGATTTTTTTTAACATTTATAGTAAAATGATTGATATAGAATAATTTTATTTAACTGTTTTTAATTGTATTATAAAATATTTATGTATACCCTACACCATAGCTCTACTTAAAGAGTCAACTTCGGTTACATTTTGAAATTAAAACTGTTACTAAATTTATTAATTTATTCTGTTATACTAAATTATTTACTTCAAAATAAATATATCTTAAGTTTGTATATAATTAATAAAATATACTTTTTTAAACAAGATTTATTTTTTAATTATTTTCTTTTACATTTTCATTTTACTATTAATTTTAAAATAAAAATGCCCTTTATTTAGATAGATATTTTTGTATTTTTCTGTGAATTAACTTTATTAAAATAATTATTGACATCTACATCTACATTAGAATGATGAAATTTTAATATATTTGAACAGTTTTAAGATGTTAAAATAATGTTGATAAGTTTACTAATTTGGTGTGATATAATTAATTATTACATTTGTGTGACATAATTAGTTAATAAATTCATAAATTCAAAATAGATTATATATTAAGTGAATATACATTACTAATAAAATATAATATTTATTCTTTTAGTCAAAATTATTTTGAATTTCAAAATAAAACAATCTCTTATCGTATGTTTTTGTATTCTTTTTATAATTTACCTAGAAGGGATGTTTTTGTATTTTTCTTTGCTTTCATATATTTAACTCGAGCATTAGTTATAATTTAAATATTTATATATAGTGTAAGGTATACATAAATATTTTATAATACAATTAAAAACAGTTAAGTATAATTATTCTATATCAATCATTTCAAATATTTTATATATTTATCTATTAATTTATACCCTTAGAACACAAGTTAGCATTATTTATAAATTAAATATTATATCTCTTTATTTCCTTTAAAAGCATTGTTTGTAATTTAATGGAGAGAAAAATATATTTTTGCAACTAATTCCCTTTAATGCACTTTAATGGAGATTTTTTCAACATTTATAGTAAAATGATTGATATAGAATAATTATATTTAACTTTTTTTAATTGTATTATAAAATATTTATGTATACCCTACACAATAGCTCTACTTAATGAGTCAATTACGGTTACATTTTGAAATTAAAACTGTTACTAAATTTATTAATTTATTGTATTATACTAAATTATTTACTTCAAAATAAATATTTCTTAAGTTTGTATATAATTAATAAAATATACTTTTTTAAACAAAATTTATTTTTTAATTATTTTCTATTACATTTTCATTTTACTATTAATTTTAAAATAAAAATGCCCTTTATTTAGATAGATATTTTTGTATTTTTCTGTGAATTAACTTTATTAAAATAATTATTGACATCTACATCTGCACAGTAGATTGATGAAATTTTAATATATTCGAACATTTTTAAGATGTTAAAATAATGTGGATAAGTTTACCAATTTGGTGTGATATAATTAATTATTACATTTGTGTGACATAATTAGTTAGTAAATTCATAAATTCCAAATTGACTATATATTAAGTGAATATACATTACTAATAAAATATAATATTTATTTTTTTAGTCAAAATTATTTTGAATTTCAAAATAAAACAATCTCTTATCGGATATTTTTGTATTCTTTTTATAATTTACCTAGAATGGATGTTTTTGTATTTTTCTTTGCTTTCATATATTTAACTCGAGCATTAGTCATAATTTAAATATTTATATATAGTGTAAGTTATACATAAATATTTTATAATACAATTAAAAACAGTTAAGTATAATTATTCTATATTAACCCTTTCAAATATTTTATATATTTATCTATTAATTTATACCCTTAGAACACAAGTTAGCATTATTTATAAATTAAATATTATATCTCTTTATTTCCTTTAAAAGCATTGTTAGTAATTTAATGGAGAGAAAAATATATTTTTCCTACTAATTCCCTTTAATGCACTTTAATGGAGATTTTTTTTACGTTTATATTAAAATGATTGATATAGAATAATTTTATTTAGTTGTTTTTAATTATATTATAAAATATTTATGTATACCCTACACTATAGCTCTTCTTAAAGAGTCAACTTCGGTTACATTTTGAAATTAAAACTGTTACTAAATTTATTAATTTGTTGTGTTATACTAAATTATTTACTTCAAAATAAATATATCTTGAGTTTGTATATAATTAATAAAATATACTTTTTTAAACAAAATTTATTTTTTAATTATTTTCTATTACATTTTCATTTTACTATTAATTTTAAAATAAAAATGCTCTTTATTTAGATAGATATTTTTGTATTTTTCTGTGAATTAACTTTATTAAAATAATTATTGACATCTACATCTGCACAGTAGATTGATGAAATTTTAATATATTCGAACATTTTTAAGATGTTAAAATAATGTGGATAAGTTTACCAATTTGGTGTGATATAATTAATTATTACATTTGTGTGACATAATTAGTTAGTAAATTCATAAATTCCAAATTGACTATATATTAAGTGAATATACATTACTAATAAAATATAATATTTATTTTTTTAGTCAAAATTATTTTGAATTTCAAAATAAAACAATCTCTTATCGGATATTTTTGTATTCTTTTTATAATTTACCTAGAATGGATGTTTTTGTATTTTTCTTTGCTTTCATATATTTAACTCGAGCATTAGTCATAATTTAAATATTTATATATAGTGTAAGTTATACATAAATATTTTATAATACAATTAAAAACAGTTAAGTATAATTATTCTATATCAATCATTTCAAATATTTTATATATTTATCTATTAATTTATACCCTTAGAACACAAGTTAGCATTATTTATAAATTAAATATTATATCTTTTATTTCCTTTAAAAGCATTGTTAGTAATTTAATGGAGAGAAAAATATATTTTTGCTACTAATTCCCTTTAATGCACTTTAATGGAGATTTTTTTTAACATTTATAGTAAAATGATTGATATAGAATAATTTTATTTAACTGTTTTTAATTGTATTATAAAATATTTATGTATACCCTACACCATAGCTCTACTTAAAGAGTCAACTTCGGTTACATTTTGAAATTTAAACTGTTACTAAATTTATTAATTTATTCTGTTATACTAAATTATTTACTTCAAAATAAATATATCTTAAGTTTGTATATAATTAATAAAATATACTTTTTTAAACAAGATTTATTTTTTAATTATTTTCTTTTACATTTTCATTTTACTATTAATTTTAAAATAAAAATGCCCTTTATTTAGATAGATATTTTTGTATTTTTCTGTGAATTAACTTTATTAAAATAATTATTGACATCTACATCTACATTAGAATGATGAAATTTTAATATATTTCAACAGTTTTAAGATGTTAAAATAATGTTGATAAGTTTACTAATTTGGTGTGATATAATTAATTATTACATTTGTGTGACATAATTAGTTAATAAATTCATAAATTCAAAATAGATTATATATTAAGTGAATATACATTACTAATAAAATATAATATTTATTCTTTTAGTCAAAATTATTTTGAATTTCAAAATAAAACAATCTCTTATCGTATGTTTTTGTATTCTTTTTATAATTTACCTAGAAGGGATGTTTTTGTATTTTTCTTTGCTTTCATATATTTAACTCGAGCATTAGTTATAATTTAAATATTTATATATAGTGTAAGGTATACATAAATATTTTATAATACAATTAAAAACAGTTAAGTATAATTATTCTATATCAATCATTTCAAATATTTTATATATTTATCTATTAATTTATACCCTTAGAACACAAGTTAGCATTATTTATAAATTAAATATTATATCTCTTTATTTCCTTTAAAAGCATTGTTTGTAATTTAATGGAGAGAAAAATATATTTTTGCAACTAATTCCCTTTAATGCACTTTAATGGAGATTTTTTCAACATTTATAGTAAAATGATTGATATAGAATAATTATATTTAACTTTTTTTAATTGTATTATAAAATATTTATGTATACCCTACACAATAGCTCTACTTAATGAGTCAATTACGGTTACATTTTGAAATTAAAACTGTTACTAAATTTATTAATTTATTGTATTATACTAAATTATTTACTTCAAAATAAATATTTCTTAAGTTTGTATATAATTAATAAAATATACTTTTTTAAACAAAATTTATTTTTTAATTATTTTCTATTACATTTTCATTTTACTATTAATTTTAAAATAAAAATGCCCTTTATTTAGATAGATATTTTTGTATTTTTCTGTGAATTAACTTTATTAAAATAATTATTGACATCTACATCTGCACAGTAGATTGATGAAATTTTAATATATTCGAACATTTTTAAGATGTTAAAATAATGTGGATAAGTTTACCAATTTGGTGTGATATAATTAATTATTACATTTGTGTGACATAATTAGTTAGTAAATTCATAAATTCCAAATTGACTATATATTAAGTGAATATACATTACTAATAAAATATAATATTTATTTTTTTAGTCAAAATTATTTTGAATTTCAAAATAAAACAATCTCTTATCGGATATTTTTGTATTCTTTTTATAATTTACCTAGAATGGATGTTTTTGTATTTTTCTTTGCTTTCATATATTTAACTCGAACATTAGTCATAATTTAAATATTTATATATAGTGTAAGTTATACATAAATATTTTATAATACAATTAAAAACAGTTAAGTATAATTATTCTATATCAATCATTTCAAATATTTTATATATTTATCTATTAATTTATACCCTTAGAACACAAGTTAGCATTATTTATAAATTAAATATTATATCTTTTATTTCCTTTAAAAGCATTGTTAGTAATTTAATGGAGAGAAAAATATATTTTTGCTACTAATTCCCTTTAATGCACTTTAATGGAGATTTTTTTTAACATTTATAGTAAAATGATTGATATAGAATAATTTTATTTAACTGTTTTTAATTGTATTATAAAATATTTATGTATACCCTACACCATAGCTCTACTTAAAGAGTCAACTTCGGTTACATTTTGAAATTTAAACTGTTACTAAATTTATTAATTTATTCTGTTATACTAAATTATTTACTTCAAAATAAATATATCTTAAGTTTGTATATAATTAATAAAATATACTTTTTTAAACAAGATTTATTTTTTAATTATTTTCTTTTACATTTTCATTTTACTATTAATTTTAAAATAAAAATGCCCTTTATTTAGATAGATATTTTTGTATTTTTCTGTGAATTAACTTTATTAAAATAATTATTGACATCTACATCTACATTAGAATGATGAAATTTTAATATATTTCAACAGTTTTAAGATGTTAAAATAATGTTGATAAGTTTACTAATTTGGTGTGATATAATTAATTATTACATTTGTGTGACATAATTAGTTAATAAATTCATAAATTCAAAATAGATTATATATTAAGTGAATATACATTACTAATAAAATATAATATTTATTCTTTTAGTCAAAATTATTTTGAATTTCAAAATAAAACAATCTCTTATCGTATGTTTTTGTATTCTTTTTATAATTTACCTAGAATGGATGTTTTTGTATTTTTCTTTGCTTTCATATATTTAACTCGGGCATTAGTCATAATTTAAATATTTATATATAGTGTAAGTTATACATAAATATTTTATAATACAATTAAAAACAGTTAAGTATAATTATTCTATATCAGTCATTTCAAATATTTTATATATTTATCTATTAATTTATACCCTTAGAACACAAGTTAGCATTATTTATAAATTAAATATTATATCTCTTTATTTCCTTTAAAAGCATTGTTAGTAATTTAATGGAGAGAAAAATATATTTTTGCTACTAATTCCCTTTAATGCACTTTAATGGAGATTTTTTTTAACATTTATAGTAAAATGATTGATATAGAATAATTTTATTTAACTGTTTTTAATTGTATTATAAAATATTTATGTATACCCTACACCATAGCTCTACTTAAAGAGTCAACTTCGGTTACATTTTGAAATTTAAACTGTTACTAAATTTATTAATTTATTCTGTTATACTAAATTATTTACTTCAAAATAAATATATCTTAAGTTTGTATATAATTAATAAAATATACTTTTTTAAACAAGATTTATTTTTTAATTATTTTCTTTTACATTTTCATTTTACTATTAATTTTAAAATAAAAATGCCCTTTATTTAGATAGATATTTTTGTATTTTTCTGTGAATTAACTTTATTAAAATAATTATTGACATCTACATCTACATTAGAATGATGAAATTTTAATATATTTCAACAGTTTTAAGATGTTAAAATAATGTTGATAAGTTTACTAATTTGGTGTGATATAATTAATTATTACATTTGTGTGACATAATTAGTTAATAAATTCATAAATTCAAAATAGATTATATATTAAGTGAATATACATTACTAATAAAATATAATATTTATTCTTTTAGTCAAAATTATTTTGAATTTCAAAATAAAACAATCTCTTATCGTATGTTTTTGTATTCTTTTTATAATTTACCTAGAAGGGATGTTTTTGTATTTTTCTTTGCTTTCATATATTTAACTCGAGCATTAGTTATAATTTAAATATTTATATATAGTGTAAGGTATACATAAATATTTTATAATACAATTAAAAACAGTTAAGTATAATTATTCTATATCAATCATTTCAAATATTTTATATATTTATCTATTAATTTATACCCTTAGAACACAAGTTAGCATTATTTATAAATTAAATATTATATCTCTTTATTTCCTTTAAAAGCATTGTTTGTAATTTAATGGAGAGAAAAATATATTTTTGCAACTAATTCCCTTTAATGCACTTTAATGGAGATTTTTTCAACATTTATAGTAAAATGATTGATATAGAATAATTATATTTAACTTTTTTTAATTGTATTATAAAATATTTATGTATACCCTACACAATAGCTCTACTTAATGAGTCAATTACGGTTTGTAAAGACCATATAATAATACATGCATCAAATCATATATTATACATGAGTTTCACTTTTGGTACTGAAACATAATAAGTTCCTAGTTAACACATTATATATATAAATGCCTCTAATACACAAGAACTAAAAGTCTAAGGCATTACATATACAAGATGTTCCAAAAATGATAAAAACTAAGAACTAGATCAAAACAATGATCTCAAAACATAACGCCATAGCGGAAGCCATGCCATCACAAAACCACGATCCGTAAGGAAAGTCAAATAACCTTGTCCTTACCCTTCGCCGAACCTGCAGAACCTGTGATGTAAACAACAACAGTGGGGTGAGATACATCAAATCTCAGTGAGTTCCCTATCTTAAAGTCCTCTCGGCTTTACAAGGTTCTAACAAAGTCCTAACTCATGTCCAAGGGGAAAGGGGAAAGACCATGAGTACACACACACAAGTGACCGCCACGGTGAGCCTGTAAACTCACACTAGTACCGAAGTACCTCTTGAGCCTGTAAACTCAAGGATTCACAAAGTACCGAAGTACGTTCTGAGTCCGTACACTCAAGAACTCACATATCAATAACCAATACCAAGGTATCCCCTTTTCCCGTACCCTTCTACGTCTAGAAGGCGATCCGAGTCATGGATCCTTGTAGCTACTTGGCATACGATTGGATTCGGGATCACCGGTCCGTACACCGTGATCCGTCACTTCTCACGGCCCGTACACCGTCACAAGTCTCTTTACCCGTAGGCTCCAACCGTACTTAACACGGGACTCAAACCTGCCAAGTAGTTGTGTATAACGTTCAGAGGAGGTGCTCGAGTCTCATGAACTACACCGCACAACTGTGGTTATTGATAAACAGAAATGCATACGCCTCGGCCTTCATGCACGAGCGTTGCCACACGTGGAACAATTACACTTCCGACACAGTTTTGGTAATAATCCTCACCCTGCCTAGTCCATATTTTAACATGCATATATTGTCAATAATAATTACACACAATTAACAGGTAAAAGTCGATAAAACGACACAATTTCAGAAATCCCGACTTAATTAAATCGGTCGACGATCTTAAAACCATTTTAATAAGAAAGTACATTTTATTATCTTTCCAACGATATCAAAATTGTTCCAATCCGAGTTACGTACAAAAAGTTACGGTATTGTAAACAATCGATCGGAAAATAAATCACAACAGCAGGATTCTGTAACTCTCCTGGCCGTACGCGTATTGGCACTCCCCGTACGCGTATTGCCCAAATTCTCGCCCAGCCATACGCGTATTGCCCCAAGCGATACGCGTATTGCTCAAAATGCCCGGCCATCCATACGCGTATTGCCCTTGCCGTACGCGTATTGACCAGCTCCATACGCGTATTGACATGCTCCATACGCGTATGGGCAGAGAAAAAATGCAGAAGTTCCTGCAGAATTTTCTGCTACGGGTTGATCCAAAATCAACCCCAAATCCCATTTTTCATCAATCAAAATGCATCAAAACATGTTATAACATCACAACCAGTATAACATATAATCAAACATTGCATTTAGCAGTTAGATTCACGAATTTTGTGCAAAAAGATTCAATTTTCACAATTTCTAATCTAACTCTAAACTCAAAATAATCCTACTCTAAAGAGTCTAACTAGAACCCACCTGGATTACTAGACGAGGAGGTTGATACTGAGACGATTAAACGAAGAACAGATGAATTGATGATGATTCTTGAGCTTTTGGAAATTTTCTCTCCTTTCCTTCTTCCACTTTTCCTTTCTCCTCCTTTTCCTTTGTTTTTCCTTCTTTCTATCTTTCTCTTTAGCTTTGTTTGGTTTTCAAGGAAAATGAAAAGAAAATAGATAGTATAGAAACTATCATTTTTAGTAACACTACTAAATGTCCAAAATTAGCTCAATTACATCAAATTATAAAAACTCAACGTTAAATACTATTAATTTAATCGACTCTGAGTTCGTCAGTTTACTCCAATTATTTTATCAAATAATTACTCAGAGTACTCCGGAACCCAGTTGATCATAATAATATTAACTCGAGCGTTTATAAATTTACGGGGTATTACATCCTCCCCCCCTTAAATAGAAATTCGTCCTCGAATTTAGAATATTACCTGAACAGATGTGGATAAGAATCTCGCATTTCCGATTCTAGCTCCCAAGTAGCATCACCCGGATGCGTCATATCCCATTGCACCTTAACAAGTGGAATATCTTTGTTCCTTAACACTTTTGTTTCCCTTCCCACAATACAACTCGGTTGTGGTTCAAAAGTCAAATCCGCTTCAATTTCCACTGATTCGGGTAGAATTGGCTGAAGAGGATCAGGAATAAACTTACGGAGCTGAGATACGTGAAAAACGTCATGCATCTCGGATAGAGAGGGTGGTAAGGCTAATCTATAAGCAACTTCACCAATCCTTTCTAAAATCTGATACGGTCCCACGTATCTCGGACTTAACTTACGCGACTTAAACGGTCCTTTCAATCTCAATCTCGGAGTAACTTTCAAAAATACATGGTCACCTTCCTCAAATTCCAAAGGTCTCCTACGATTGTCCGCATAACTCTTTTGACGATCTTGTGCTTGTTTAACCTTCTCGCGGATCATTCGAATCTTTTCCGTAGTCTCTTGAATAATCTCGGGTCCCAAAATTCTATCTTCGCCAATTTCAGCCCAACACAAAGGTGTTCTACACTTCCTCCCATACAATGCTTCATACGGAGCCATACCGATGCTCGCATGATAACTATTGTTATAGGAAAACTCAATTAACGGCAAAAGTTCTTTCCAATTCCCTCTACTCTCTAACACACAAGCTCTTAACATATCCTCCATCGTTTGTATTGTTCGTTCAGTCTGACCATCCGTTTGAGGATGATTCGACGTGCTCAAACACAAATTCGTACCCATCGCTTGTTGGAACACTTTCCAAAATCTCGAAGTAAACTTCGGATCTCTATCGGACACAATACTAGAAGGAATACCATGCAATCTCACAATCTCAGCAATAAACAACCTTGCAAGATGACTTGCCTTATGAGTAGTCTTTACGGCTAAGAAGTGTGCAGATTTCGTTAGTCGATCTACAATCACCCAAATAGAATCATACCCACCTTGGGTACGGGGTAAACCCACTGCAAAATCCATAGAAATACTATCCCACTTCCAAACTGGAATATCCAAAGGTTGTAACAAACCGCCCGGTCTTTGGTGTTCAATCTTCACCTGTTGGCACACCGCACATTCTGACACGTATCCCGCTATATCCTTTTTCATCCCAGGCCACCAATAATCCTTCTTTAAATCCTGATACATCTTTGAAGAACCAGGATGTATCGTAAAAGTACCTTTATGAGCTTCGTCTAAGATCTTCCTTTTCAACGCCTCATCCCTCGGAACACAAATCCTTTGATTAAACAGAACAATCTCATCTGTCGCTCGTGTAAAACCCGGCTGAAGTAACAACTCTTGTAACTCTTCCTCTAACAATTGTGCCTGTTGAATCTCAACTCTCAAAGTAGAATTGACATTCAAATTTCCCATAATCACACCATTCGGAGTCCACACAAATTGGAGATTAAGATCTCTAAACTTTTCCAACAATGAATACTCTAAAATCATCAATTCCGCACTATGAACCATTTTCCGACTTAAAGCATCCGCTACTTTATTCGCTTTTCCTGGATGATACTTCAATTCTAAGTCATAATCCTTTAAGTACTCCATCCACCTTCTTTGTCGCATATTCAACTCCTTTTGATCAAACAAATACTTTAAACTTTTGTGGTCACTGAACATTTCAAAACGTACACCATATAAATAATGACGCCACACCTTCAGTGCAAAAACCACTGCAGCTAGTTCCAAATCATGAGTTGGATAATTCTTCTCATGAACTTTTAACTGTCGAGAAGCATAAGCTACCACTTGACCACCTTGCATCAGAACACCCCCTAATCCCCTCTTAGAAGCATCACAGAATACTTCATAAGAGTTGTTAGGATCAGGAATAATTAATACTGGAGCACTCGTCAAACTCTCCTTCAAATGCATAAAACTTTGTTCGCAACCTGAATCCCATTCAAAAATAACATCCTTCCGAGTAAGTTTCGTCATTGGTAAGGCCAATTGAGAAAAACCCTTAATAAACCTTCTATAGTAACCGGCCAATCCCAAGAAACTTCTAACTTCTGAAACATTTCTCGGTCTCTCCCAATTAATTACTGCTTCTACTTTCGATGGATCCACTGCCACACCACCTCGAGATATCACATGTCCAAGAAAATTAACTTCCGACATCCAAAACTCACACTTGCTCAACTTAGCAAACAATTGCTTCTCTTGCAAGACCGATAAGACAATCCTCAGATGTTCTCCATGCTCGTGTGGAGTACGAGAATAAATAAGAATGTCGTCAATAAAGATTACCACAAATTGGTCCAAGTAAGCCTGAAATATTCGATTCATGTAATCCATAAAAACAGCTGGAGCATTAGTCACACCGAAAGGCATCACTAAGAATTCGTAATGACCATAACGGGTTCTAAATGCAGTCTTTGGCACATCGGAACTCTTCACTCGAATCTGATGATAACCCGACCGTAAATCAATCTTCGAGAACACACAGGCTCCTTTCAATTGATCTAATAAGTCGTCTATCCTTGGTAAGGGATACTTATTCTTAATGGTAACTTTATTCAACTTACGATAATCAATGCACAAACGCATTCCCCCATCTTTCTTCTTTACCAATAACACTGGAGCTCCCCACGGTGAAACACTAGGCCTAACGAAATGCTTAGACATCAAGTCCTCCAATTGGTCCTTTAATTCTCTTAATTCAAGCGGTGCCATCCGATACGGAGAAACGGATATAGGAGCCGTTCCCGGTATCAGGTCAATAGAGAACTCAACTTCTCTCTCCGGAGGAAGAGAAGAAACATCCTCAGGAAACACTTCAGGAAATTCACACACTATTGGAATACTCAGAACTTGCTGTTCACTACTCCCTTCCTTAGTAAGAACCATTAAAACAGATTTCTCTTTCTCAAACAAGAAATTTACCATTCCCACCGTACCTTCTAAAATCGTTGATAATACATCCTTCGGAGTAGCCTCAGCAGATGGAATAATAATTAGCTTCTCCTCACAACCGATAAAAACCGAATTAGCTGAAAGCCAGTCCATTCCCAGAACAACATCCACTTTCTTGAGCGGCAGACAAATAAGATCAATCTGGAAGACTCTTTCGTTCACCGACAACACACAATTTTCACACATCAGTGGTGTTTCAACCATTTCATCCATGGCAGTAGTAACCACCATAGGAGGAAATAAAGGAATAGTTTGCAACCCAAGTCGCTTCACACATCTCAAAGACACGAAAGAATGTGTAGCCCCACAGTCAAATAAAACAAAACAAGGTTGACCATTAACAAAACACGTACCCGCAATCAAGGAATTATCACCCTTTGCTTTCCTTGCATCCAGAGTATATACTCGACCAGTAGTCTTCCCTTGTGTCTGATTCCTACTCTGAGGACAATCTCTCGCTACATGACCCATCTTGTTACACTGATAACACCGTATCCCATCCGAATAGCACCTACCAAAATGACTCCTCCCACAAGTGCGACATACTGGAGGTACACTAGTTCTAGAGCCCTGTACTTGCTTCCCTTTGGAAGACTGTTGCCTGTGCCTAAACTGTTGATTCGACCTTCCACGGTCACCTTGAGTTACCCTGTTCGAATCCACCTCCATTTGTATCTTTTTCAAGCTATTTTCCGCCACATAACATTGTCTTAACATTTCAGCATAAGTAGCAAATTCCCGTTGAGACACGCTGTGTGAAATCTCAGCCCTTAACCCAAACAGAAACTGGTCTATCTTCCACCTCTCGTCAGGAGCATACATGGCCTGTCTAGAATAGTCAGCCATGATCTCAAATTGTTCCGCATAAGAAGCCACTGATAAATTTCCCTGTCTCAACTGTTGGAACTCAAACTCCTTTTGAGACCTTAAAGAACTCGGAAAATATTTCTCCATAAAGATTACCTTAAACTGTTCCCACACTTTCGGCACTTCCTGAGTTGTCATCAAGGCTGAAGCGCTCTCCCACCACCTCATGGCAGGACCCTTCAACCAGTGAGAAGCAAAGACCACCTTATTCTCCTCACTGCAATGAACTATCAGAAAAATCCGTTCCATTTCTGTTATCCATTCGTGTGCCTTCACCGGATCTAGCCCTCCTTGAAACTCCGGAGGATTCATACGAACAAATTCCCTGTAGGTTCCTCCCGTAACTTCCGGAACAACCACTGGAGGATGCAGACCATCAGCCATTTGTTGCATCATCCCTTGCATAAACTGATTCTGCTGTTGCTGCATCTGTTGCATAAATTGGTACAACGGGGCATTCCCTTCATCACCTTGTGGAACTGTCCCAGCTGGAGTAGTTCTTGGTCTTCCACGGTTGTTTCTGCGTCTATCAGCCATGTTCCTGAATTCCATATCAATAGGATTAAGTTGATCAGACTCAATACCATAAATATAACAGACAAGACCCATGGCGACACGCCGCATATGAAACGGAAAGAAACACTTATTCTATTTCATGGCTAGGTCGAGGATACGACCTGCTCTGATACCAACTGTAAAGACCATATAATAATACATGCATCAAATCATATATTATACATGAGTTTCACTTTTGGTACTGAAACATAATAAGTTCCTAGTTAACACATTATATATATAAATGCCTCTAATACACAAGAACTAAAAGTCTAAGGCATTACATATACAAGATGTTCCAAAAATGATAAAAACTAAGAACTAGATCAAAACAATGATCTCAAAACATAACGCCATAGCGGAAGCCATGCCATCACAAAACCACGATCCGTAAGGAAAGTCAAATAACCTTGTCCTTACCCTTCGCCGAACCTGCAGAACCTGTGATGTAAACAACAACAGTGGGGTGAGATACATCAAATCTCAGTGAGTTCCCTATCTTAAAGTCCTCTCGGCTTTACAAGGTTCTAACAAAGTCCTAACTCATGTCCAAGGGGAAAGGGGAAAGACCATGAGTACACACACACAAGTGACCGCCACGGTGAGCCTGTAAACTCACACTAGTACCGAAGTACCTCTTGAGCCTGTAAACTCAAGGATTCACAAAGTACCGAAGTACGTTCTGAGTCCGTACACTCAAGAACTCACATATCAATAACCAATACCAAGGTATCCCCTTTTCCCGTACCCTTCTACGTCTAGAAGGCGATCCGAGTCATGGATCCTTGTAGCTACTTGGCATACGATTGGATTCGGGATCACCGGTCCGTACACCGTGATCCGTCACTTCTCACGGCCCGTACACCGTCACAAGTCTCTTTACCCGTAGGCTCCAACCGTACTTAACACGGGACTCAAACCTGCCAAGTAGTTGTGTATAACGTTCAGAGGAGGTGCTCGAGTCTCATGAACTACACCGCACAACTGTGGTTATTGATAAACAGAAATGCATACGCCTCGGCCTTCATGCACGAGCGTTGCCACACGTGGAACAATTACACTTCCGACACAGTTTTGGTAATAATCCTCACCCTGCCTAGCCCATATTTTAACATGCATATATTGTCAATAATAATTACACACAATTAACAGGTAAAAGTCGATAAAACGACACAATTTCAGAAATCCCGACTTAATTAAATCGGTCGACGATCTTAAAACCATTTTAATAAGAAAGTACATTTTATTATCTTTCCAACGATATCAAAATTGTTCCAATCCGAGTTACGTACAAAAAGTTACGGTATTGTAAACAATCGATCGGAAAATAAATCACAACAGCAGGATTCTGTAACTCTCCTGGCCGTACGCGTATTGGCACTCCCCGTACGCGTATTGCCCAAATTCTCGCCCAGCCATACGCGTATTGCCCCAAGCGATACGCGTATTGCTCAAAATGCCCGGCCATCCATACGCGTATTGCCCTTGCCGTACGCGTATTGACCAGCTCCATACGCGTATTGACATGCTCCATACGCGTATGGGCAGAGAAAAAATGCAGAAGTTCCTGCAGAATTTTCTGCTACGGGTTGATCCAAAATCAACCCCAAATCCCATTTTTCATCAATCAAAATGCATCAAAACATGTTATAACATCACAACCAGTATAACATATAATCAAACATTGCATTTAGCAGTTAGATTCACGAATTTTGTGCAAAAAGATTCAATTTTCACAATTTCTAATCTAACTCTAAACTCAAAATAATCCTACTCTAAAGAGTCTAACTAGAACCCACCTGGATTACTAGACGAGGAGGTTGATACTGAGACGATTAAACGAAGAACAGATGAATTGATGATGATTCTTGAGCTTTTGGAAATTTTCTCTCCTTTCCTTCTTCCACTTTTCCTTTCTCCTCCTTTTCCTTTGTTTTTCCTTCTTTCTATCTTTCTCTTTAGCTTTGTTTGGTTTTCAAGGAAAATGAAAAGAAAATAGATAGTATAGAAACTATCATTTTTAGTAACACTACTAAATGTCCAAAATTAGCTCAATTACATCAAATTATAAAAACTCAACGTTAAATACTATTAATTTAATCGACTCTGAGTTCGTCAGTTTACTCCAATTATTTTATCAAATAATTACTCAGAGTACTCCGGAACCCAGTTGATCATAATAATATTAACTCGAGCGTTTATAAATTTACGGGGTATTACACGGTTACATTTTGAAATTAAAACTGTTACTAAATTTATTAATTTATTGTATTATACTAAATTATTTACTTCAAAATAAATATTTCTTAAGTTTGTATATAATTAATAAAATATACTTTTTTAAACAAAATTTATTTTTTAATTATTTTCTATTACATTTTCATTTTACTATTAATTTTAAAATAAAAATGCCCTTTATTTAGATAGATATTTTTGTATTTTTCTGTGAATTAACTTTATTAAAATAATTATTGACATCTACATCTGCACAGTAGATTGATGAAATTTTAATATATTCGAACATTTTTAAGATGTTAAAATAATGTGGATAAGTTTACCAATTTGGTGTGATATAATTAATTATTACATTTGTGTGACATAATTAGTTAGTAAATTCATAAATTCCAAATTGACTATATATTAAGTGAATATACATTACTAATAAAATATAATATTTATTTTTTTAGTCAAAATTATTTTGAATTTCAAAATAAAACAATCTCTTATCGGATATTTTTGTATTCTTTTTATAATTTACCTAGAATGGATGTTTTTGTATTTTTCTTTGCTTTCATATATTTAACTCGAACATTAGTCATAATTTAAATATTTATATATAGTGTAAGTTATACATAAATATTTTATAATACAATTAAAAACAGTTAAGTATAATTATTCTATATCAATCATTTCAAATATTTTATATATTTATCTATTAATTTATACCCTTAGAACACAAGTTAGCATTATTTATAAATTAAATATTATATCTTTTATTTCCTTTAAAAGCATTGTTAGTAATTTAATGGAGAGAAAAATATATTTTTGCTACTAATTCCCTTTAATGCACTTTAATGGAGATTTTTTTTAACATTTATAGTAAAATGATTGATATAGAATAATTTTATTTAACTGTTTTTAATTGTATTATAAAATATTTATGTATACCCTACACCATAGCTCTACTTAAAGAGTCAACTTCGGTTACATTTTGAAATTTAAACTGTTACTAAATTTATTAATTTATTCTGTTATACTAAATTATTTACTTCAAAATAAATATATCTTAAGTTTGTATATAATTAATAAAATATACTTTTTTAAACAAGATTTATTTTTTAATTATTTTCTTTTACATTTTCATTTTACTATTAATTTTAAAATAAAAATGCCCTTTATTTAGATAGATATTTTTGTATTTTTCTGTGAATTAACTTTATTAAAATAATTATTGACATCTACATCTACATTAGAATGATGAAATTTTAATATATTTCAACAGTTTTAAGATGTTAAAATAATGTTGATAAGTTTACTAATTTGGTGTGATATAATTAATTATTACATTTGTGTGACATAATTAGTTAATAAATTCATAAATTCAAAATAGATTATATATTAAGTGAATATACATTACTAATAAAATATAATATTTATTCTTTTAGTCAAAATTATTTTGAATTTCAAAATAAAACAATCTCTTATCGTATGTTTTTGTATTCTTTTTATAATTTACCTAGAATGGATGTTTTTGTATTTTTCTTTGCTTTCATATATTTAACTCGGGCATTAGTCATAATTTAAATATTTATATATAGTGTAAGTTATACATAAATATTTTATAATACAATTATAAACAGTTAAGTATAATTATTCTATATCAGTCATTTCAAATATTTTATATATTTATCTATTAATTTATACCCTTAGAACACAAGTTAGCATTATTTATAAATTAAATATTATATCTCTTTATTTCCTTTAAAAGCATTGTTAGTAATTTAATGGAGAGAAAAATATATTTTTGCTACTAATTCCCTTTAATGCACTTTAATGGAGATTTTTTTTAACATTTATAGTAAAATGATTGATATAGAATAATTTTATTTAACTGTTTTTAATTGTATTATAAAATATTTATGTATACCCTACACCATAGCTCTACTTAAAGAGTCAACTTCGGTTACATTTTGAAATTTAAACTGTTACTAAATTTATTAATTTATTCTGTTATACTAAATTATTTACTTCAAAATAAATATATCTTAAGTTTGTATATAATTAATAAAATATACTTTTTTAAACAAGATTTATTTTTTAATTATTTTCTTTTACATTTTCATTTTACTATTAATTTTAAAATAAAAATGCCCTTTATTTAGATAGATATTTTTGTATTTTTCTGTGAATTAACTTTATTAAAATAATTATTGACATCTACATCTACATTAGAATGATGAAATTTTAATATATTTCAACAGTTTTAAGATGTTAAAATAATGTTGATAAGTTTACTAATTTGGTGTGATATAATTAATTATTACATTTGTGTGACATAATTAGTTAATAAATTCATAAATTCAAAATAGATTATATATTAAGTGAATATACATTACTAATAAAATATAATATTTATTCTTTTAGTCAAAATTATTTTGAATTTCAAAATAAAACAATCTCTTATCGTATGTTTTTGTATTCTTTTTATAATTTACCTAGAATGGATGTTTTTGTATTTTTCTTTGCTTTCATATATTTAACTCGAGCATTAGTCATAATTTAAATATTTATATATAGTGTAAGTTATACATAAATATTTTATAATACAATTAAAAACAGTTAAGTATAATTATTCTATATCAGTCATTTCAAATATTTTATATATTTATCTATTAATTTATACCCTTAGAACACAAGTTAGCATTATTTATAAATTAAATATTATATCTCTTTATTTCCTTTAAAAGCATTGTTAGTAATTTAATGGAGAGAAAAATATATTTTTGCTACTAATTCCCTTTAATGCACTTTAATGGAGATTTTTTTTAACATTTATAGTAAAATGATTGATATAGAATAATTTTATTTAACTGTTTTTAATTGTATTATAAAATATTTATGTATACCCTACACCATAGCTCTACTTAAAGAGTCAACTTCGGTTACATTTTGAAATTAAAACTGTTACTAAATTTATTAATTTATTGTGTTATACTAAATTATTTACTTCAAAATAAATATATCTTAAGTTTGTATATAATTAATAAAATATACTTTTTTAAACAAGATTTATTTTTTAATTATTTTCTTTTACATTTTCATTTTACTATTAATTTTAAAATAAAAATGCCCTTTATTTAGATAGATATTTTTGTATTTTTCTGTGAATTAACTTTATTAAAATAATTATTGACATCTACATCTACATTAGAATGATGAAATTTTAATATATTTGAACAGTTTTAAGATGTTAAAATAATGTTGACAAGTTTACTAATTTGGTGTGATATAATTAATTATTACATTTGTGTGACATAATTAGTTAATAAATTCATAAATTCAAAATAGATTATATATTAAGTGAATATACATTACTAATAAAATATAATATTTATTCTTTTAGTCAAAATTATTTTGAATTTCAAAATAAAACAATCTCTTATCGTATGTTTTTGTATTCTTTTTATAATTTACCTAGAAGGGATGTTTTTGTATTTTTCTTTGCTTTCATATATTTAACTCGAGCATTAGTTATAATTTAAATATTTATATATAGTGTAAGGTATACATAAATATTTTATAATACAATTAAAAACAGTTAAGTATAATTATTCTATATCAATCATTTCAAATATTTTATATATTTATCTATTAATTTATACCCTTAGAACACAAGTTAGCATTATTTATAAATTAAATATTATATCTCTTTATTTCCTTTAAAAGCATTGTTTGTAATTTAATGGAGAGAAAAATATATTTTTGCAACTAATTCCCTTTAATGCACTTTAATGGAGATTTTTTCAACATTAATAGTAAAATGATTGATATAGAATAATTATATTTAACTTTTTTTAATTGTATTATAAAATATTTATGTATACCCTACACAATAGCTCTACTTAATGAGTCAATTACGGTTACATTTTGAAATTAAAACTGTTACTAAATTTATTAATTTATTGTATTATACTAAATTATTTACTTCAAAATAAATATTTCTTAAGTTTGTATATAATTAATAAAATAAACTTTTTAAATCAAATTTTATTTTAGTTATTTTCTTTTAAATTTTTATTTTACTATTAATTTTAAAATAAAAATGCCCTTTATTTAGATAGATATTTTTGTATTTTTCTGTAAAGTAACTTTATTAAAATAATTATTGACATCTACATCTGCACAGTAGATTGATGAAATTTTAATATATTTGAACATTTTTAATATGTTAAAATAACTTGGATAAGTTTACTAATTTGGTGTGATATAATTAATTATTACATTTGTGTGACATAATTAGTTAGTAAATTCATAAATTCAAAATTGACTATATATTAAGTGAATATACATTACTAATAAAATATAATATTTATTTTTTTAGTCAAAATTATTTTGAATTTCAAAATAAAACAATCTCTTATCGGATATTTTTGTATTCTTTTTATAATTTATTTAGAAGGGATTTTTTTGTATTTTTCTTTGCTTTCATATATTTAACTTGAGCATTAGTCATAATTTAAATATTTCTATATAGTGTAAGGTATACATAAATATTTTATAATACAATTAAAAACAGTTAAATATAATTATTCAATATCAATCATTTCAAATATTTTATATATTTATCTATTAATTTATACCCTTAGAACACAAGTTAGCATTATTTATAAATTAAATATTATATCTCTTTATTTCCTTTAAAAGCATTGTTAATAATTTAATTGTAAAGACCATATAATAATACATGCATCAAATCATATATTATACATGAGTTTCACTTTTGGTACTGAAACATAATAAGTTCCTAGTTAACACATTATATATATAAATGCCTCTAATACAAAACACCTAAAAGTCTAAGGCATTACATATACAAGATGTTCCAAAATGATAAAAACTAAGAACTAGATCAATACAATGATCTCAAAACATAACGCCATAGCGGAAGCCATGCCATCACAAAACCACGATCCGTAAGGAAAGTCAAATAACTTGGTCCTTACCCTTCGCCGAACCTGCAGAACCTGTGATGTAAACAACAACAGTGGGGTGAGATACATCAAATCTCAGTGAGTTCCCTATCTTAACGTCCTCTCGGCTTTACAAGGTTCTAACAAAGTCCTAACTCATGTCCAAGGGGAAAGGGGAAAGACCATGAGTACACACACACAAGTAACCGCCACGGTGAGCCTGTAAACTCACACTAGTACCGAAGTACCTCTTGAGCCTGTAAACTCAAGGATTCACAAAGTACCGAAGTACGTTCTGAGTCCGTACACTCAAGAACTCACATATCAATAACCAATACCAAGGTATCCCTTTTTCCCGTACCCTTCTACGTCTAGAAGGCGATCCGAGTCATGGATCCTTGTAGCTACTTGGCATACGATTGGATTCGGGATCACGGGCCGTACACCGTGATCCGTCACTTCTCACGGACCGTACGCCGTCTCAAGTCTCTTTACCCGTAGGCTCCAACCGTACTTAACACGGGACTCAAACCTGCCAAGTAGTTGTGTATAACGTTCAGAGGAGGTGCTCGAGTCTCATGAACTACACCGCACAACTGTGGTTATTGATAAACAGAAATGCATACGCCTCGGCCTTTCATGCACGAGCGTTGCCACACATGGAACAATTCACACTTCCGACACAGTTTGGTAATAATCCTCACCCTGCCTAGTCCATATTTTAACATGCATATATTGTCAATAAAAATTACACACAATTAACAGATAAAAGTCGATAAAACGACACAATTTCAGAAATCCCGACTTAATTAAATCGGCCGACGATCTTAAAACCATTTTAATAAGAAAGTACATTTTATTATCTTTCCAACGATATCAAAATTGTTCCAATCCGAGTTACGTACAAAAAGTTACGGCATTGTAAACAATCGATCGGAAAATAAATCACAACAGCAGGATTCTGTAACTCTCCTGGCCGTACGCGTATTGGCATTCCCCGTACGCGTATGCCCAAAAGCTCGCCCAGCCATACGCGTATTGCCCCAAGCGATACGCGTATTGCTCAAATGCCCGGCCATCCATACGCGTATTGCCCTTTCCGTACGCGTATTGTCAAGCCCCATACGCGTATTGACAAGCCCCATACGCGTATGGGCAGAAGAAAAATGCAGAAGTTCCTGCAGAATTTCTCTGCTACGGGTTGATCCAAAATCAACCCCAAAATCACATTTTGATCAATCATCAAGCAACAAAACATGTTATAATACAACAACCAGTATAGCATATAATCATACATTGAATTTAACAGTTAGATTCACGAATTTTGTGCAAAAAGATTCAATTTTCACAATTTCTAATCTAACTCTAAACTCAAAATAATCCTACTCTAAAGAGTCTAACTAGAACCCACCTGGATTACTAGACGAGGAGGTTGATACAGAGACGAGTAAACGAAGAACAGATGAATTGATGATGATTCTTGAGCTTTTGGAAATTTTCTCTCCTTTCCTTCTTCCACTTTTCCTTTCTCCTCCTTTTCCTTTGTTTTTCCTTCTTTCTATCTTTCTCTTTAGCTTTGTTTGGTTTTCAAGGAAAATGAAAAGAAAATAGATAGTATAGAAACTATCATTTTTAGTAACACTACTAAATGTCCAAAATTAGCTCAAATACATCAAATTATAAAAACTCAACGTTAAATACTATTAATTTAATCGACTCTGAGTTCGTCAGTTTACTCTAATTATTTTATCAAATAATTACTCAGAGTACCCCAGAACCCAGTTGATCATAATAATATTAACCAGAGCGTTTATAAATTTACGGGGTATTACATCCTCCCCCCCTTAAATAGAAATTCGTCCTCGAATTTAGAATATTACCTGAACAGATGTGGATAAGAATCTCGCATTTCCGATTCTAGTTCCCAAGTAGCATCGCCCGGATGCGTCATATCCCATTGCACCTTAACAAGTGGAATATCTTTGTTCCTTAACACTTTTGTTTCCCTTCCCACAATAAAACTCAGTTGTGGTTCAAAAGTCAAATCCGCTTCAATTTCCACTGACTCGGGTAGAATTGGCTGAAGAGGATCAGGAATAAACTTACGGAGCTGAGATACGTGAAAAACGTCATGCATCTCGGATAGAGAGGGTGGTAAGGCTAATCTATAAGCAACTTCACCAATTCTTTCTAAAATCTGATACGGTCCCACGTATCTCGGACTTAACTTACGCGACTTAAACGGTCCTTTCAATCTCAATCTCGGAGTAACTTTCAGAAATACATGGTCACCCTCCTCAAATTCCAAAGGTCTCCTACGATTGTCCGCATAACTCTTTTGACGATCTTGTGCTTGTTTAACCTTCTCGCGGATCATTCGAATCTTTTCCGTAGTCTCTTGAATAATCTCGGGTCCCAAAATCCTATCTTCGCCAATTTCAGCCCAACACAAAGGTGTCCTACACTTTCTCCCATACAATGCTTCATACGGCGCCATACCGATGCTCGCATGGTAACTATTGTTATAGGAAAACTCAATTAACGGTAAAAGTTCTTTCCAATTCCCTCTACTCTCTAACACACAAGCTCTTAACATATCCTTCATCGTTTGTATTGTTCGTTCAGTCTGACCATCCGTTTGAGGATGATTCGACGTGTTCAAACACAAATTCGTACCCATCGCTTGTTGGAACACTTTCCAAAATCTCGAAGTAAACTTCGGATCTCTATCGGACACAATACTAGAAGGAATACCATGCAATCTCACAATCTCAGCAATAAACAACCTTGCAAGATGACTTGCCTTATGAGTAGTCTTTACGGCTAAGAAGTGTGCAGATTTCGTTAGTCGATCTACAATCACCCAAATAGAATCATACCCACCTTGGGTACGGGGTAAACCCACTGCAAAGTCCATATCCAAAGGTTGTAACAAACCGCCCGGTCTTTGGTGTTCAATCTTCACCTGTTGGCACACCGCACATTCTGACACATATCCCGCATATCCTTTTTCATCCCAGACCACCAATAATCCTTCTTTAAATCCTGATACATCTTTGAAGAACCAGGATGTATCGTAAAAGTACCTTTATGAGCTTCGTCTAAGATCTTCCTTTTCAATGCCTCATCCCTCGGAACACAAATCCTTTGATTAAACAGAACAATCCCATCTGTCGCTCGTGTAAAACCCGGTTGAAGTAACAACTCTTGTACTCTTCCTCTAACAATTGTGCCTGTTGAATCTCAACTCTCAAAGTAGAATTGACATTCAAATTTCCCATAATCACACCATTCGGAGTCCACACCAACTGGAGATTAAGATCTCTAAACTTTTCCAACAATGAATACTCCAAAATCATCAATTCCGCACTATGAACCATTTTCCGACTTAAAGCATCCGCTACTTTATTCGCCTTTCCTGGATGATACTTCAATTCTAAGTCATAATCCTTTAAGTACTCCATCCACCTTCTTTGTCGCATATTCAACTCCTTTTGATCAAACAAATACTTCAAACTTTTGTGGTCACTGAACATTTCAAAACGTACACCATATAAATAATGACGCCACACCTTCAGTGCAAAAACCACTGCAGCTAGTTCCAAATCATGAGTTGGATAATTCTTCTCATGAACTTTTAACTGTCGAGAAGCATAAGCTACCACTTGACCACCTTGCATCAGAACACCCCCTAATCCCCTCTTAGAAGCATCACAGAATACTTCATAAGAGTTGTTAGGATCAGGAATAATTAATACTGGAGCACTCGTCAAACTTTCCTTCAAATGCATAAAACTTTGTTCGCAACCTGAATCCCATTCAAACGTAACATCCTTCCGAGTAAGTTTCGTCATTGGTAAGGCCAATTGAGAAAAGCCCTTAATAAACCTTCTATAGTAACCGGCCAATCCCAAGAAACTTCTGACTTCTGAAACATTTCTCGGTCTCTCCCAATTAATCACTGCTTCTACTTTCGATGGATCCACTGCCACACCACCTCGAGATATAACATGTCCAAGAAAATTAACTTCCGACATCCAAAACTCACACTTGCTCAACTTAGCAAACAATTGCTTCTCTTGCAAGACCGATAAGACAATCCTCAGATGTTCTCCGTGCTCTTGTGGAGTACGAGAATAAATAAGAATGTCGTCAATAAAGATTACCACAAATTGGTCCAAGTAAGCCTGAAATATTCGATTCATGTAATCCATGAAAACAGCTGGAGCATTAGTCACACCGAAAGGCATCACTAAGAATTCGTAATGACCGTAACGTGTCCTAAATGCAGTCTTTGGCACATCGGAACTCTTCACTCGAATCTGATGATAACCCGACCGTAAATCAATCTTCGAGAACACACAGGCTCCTTTCAATTGATCTAATAAGTCGTCTATCCTTGGTAAGGGATACTTGTTCTTAATGGTAACTTTATTCAACTTACGATAATCAATGCACAAACGCATTCCCCCATCTTTCTTCTTTACCAATAACACTGGAGCTCCCCACGGTGAAACACTAGGCCTAACAAAATGCTTAGACATCAAGTCCTCCAATTGGTCCTTTAATTCTCTTAATTCAAGTGGTGCCATCCGATACGGAGAAACGGATATAGGAGCCGTTCCCGGTATCAGGTCAATAGAGAACTCAACTTCTCTCTCCGGAGGAAGAGAAGAAACATCCTCAGGAAACACTTCAGGAAATTCACACACTATTGGAATACTCAGAACTTGCTGTTCACTACTTCCCTCTTTAGTAAGAACCCTTAAAACAGATTTCTCTTTCTTAAACAAGAAATTTACCATTCCCATCGTACCTTCTAAAATCGTTGATAATACATCTTTCGGAGTAGCCTCAGCAGATGGAATAGTAATTAGCTTCTCCTCACAACCGATAAAAACCGAATTAGCTGAAAGCCAGTCCATTCCCAGAACAACATCCACTTTCTTAAGCGGCAGACAAAATAAGATCAATCTGGAAAACTCTATTATTCAAAGACAAAACAAAATTTTACACACACACATCGACACAAAAGAATACGTTGCACCACAATCCAAAAACAAAACAAGGATGTCCATTAACGAAGCACGTACCCGAAATTCCAAGGTCATCGCCTTTTGCTTCCTTCCTTTGCGTCTGATTCCTATTCTGAGGACAATCCCTTGCAATGTGTCCCACCTTCTGACATTGATAACACTTCACACCTTCGATACCGCACTTTCCCCGATGATTTCTACCACAGTGTCGACATGCACTAGTCCTAGAGCTCTGAACTTGTTTCCCTTTAAAAACTCGTTGCCTAGGATTAGACTGTTGGCTTGCCCTACGCGAACCCCCTTCTGTCCGAACTTCCTTCAAACTGTTCTCTGCCACACAGTATTGCCGCAACTGCTGGAATTCAAACTCTCTTCGGATCCTCAAAGAACTAGGAAGGTACTTTTCAATAAAAATAGACCTGAACTGCTCCCACGCCTTAGGTACACCTTGCATAGTCAAGAAAGCTGAAGCAACATCCCACCATCTTTCAGCAGGACCCCTTAGTGAGTGAGAAGCAAACACTACCTTGTTCTCCTCACTACAGCAAATTACTAGAAAAATTCTCTCCATGCCAGCAATCCAGTCATGAGCTCTCACAGGATCCAATCCGCCATGAAATTCTGGAGGATTCATGCGGAGAAAATCCCGAAAACTCCCACCTATAACCTCTGGAACAACCACTCGAGGATGAAGACCTACATTCATCCGTTGCACCATATGTTGCATGAACTGGTTCTACTGCTGTTGCATTTGTTGCACAAACTGATACAAAGAAACATTCACATCGCTGCCTGGCGGATTCGTCCCAGCTGGAGGATTTGTGGGTCTACCACGATTATTTCTGCGTCCGCCAACCATGTTCCTAAATGTCATATAGATAGAATTAAGTTGATCAGGCTCAATACCATAAATATAACACTTAAGACCCATAGCGACACAACACATATGAAACGGAAAGAAAACTTATCCTATTTCATGGCTAGGTCGAGGATACGACCTGCTCTGATACCAACTGTAAAGACCATATAATAATACATGCATCAAATCATATATTATACATGAGTTTCACTTTTGGTACTGAAACATAATAAGTTCCTAGTTAACACATTATATATATAAATGCCTCTAATACAAAACACCTAAAAGTCTAAGGCATTACATATACAAGATGTTCCAAAATGATAAAAACTAAGAACTAGATCAATACAATGATCTCAAAACATAACGCCATAGCGGAAGCCATGCCATCACAAAACCACGATCCGTAAGGAAAGTCAAATAACTTGGTCCTTACCCTTCGCCGAACCTGCAGAACCTGTGATGTAAACAACAACAGTGGGGTGAGATACATCAAATCTCAGTGAGTTCCCTATCTTAACGTCCTCTCGGCTTTACAAGGTTCTAACAAAGTCCTAACTCATGTCCAAGGGGAAAGGGGAAAGACCATGAGTACACACACACAAGTAACCGCCACGGTGAGCCTGTAAACTCACACTAGTACCGAAGTACCTCTTGAGCCTGTAAACTCAAGGATTCACAAAGTACCGAAGTACGTTCTGAGTCCGTACACTCAAGAACTCACATATCAATAACCAATACCAAGGTATCCCTTTTTCCCGTACCCTTCTACGTCTAGAAGGCGATCCGAGTCATGGATCCTTGTAGCTACTTGGCATACGATTGGATTCGGGATCACGGGCCGTACACCGTGATCCGTCACTTCTCACGGACCGTACGCCGTCTCAAGTCTCTTTACCCGTAGGCTCCAACCGTACTTAACACGGGACTCAAACCTGCCAAGTAGTTGTGTATAACGTTCAGAGGAGGTGCTCGAGTCTCATGAACTACACCGCACAACTGTGGTTATTGATAAACAGAAATGCATACGCCTCGGCCTTTCATGCACGAGCGTTGCCACACATGGAACAATTCACACTTCCGACACAGTTTGGTAATAATCCTCACCCTGCCTAGTCCATATTTTAACATGCATATATTGTCAATAAAAATTACACACAATTAACAGATAAAAGTCGATAAAACGACACAATTTCAGAAATCCCGACTTAATTAAATCGGCCGACGATCTTAAAACCATTTTAATAAGAAAGTACATTTTATTATCTTTCCAACGATATCAAAATTGTTCCAATCCGAGTTACGTACAAAAAGTTACGGCATTGTAAACAATCGATCGGAAAATAAATCACAACAGCAGGATTCTGTAACTCTCCTGGCCGTACGCGTATTGGCATTCCCCGTACGCGTATGCCCAAAAGCTCGCCCAGCCATACGCGTATTGCCCCAAGCGATACGCGTATTGCTCAAATGCCCGGCCATCCATACGCGTATTGCCATTTCCGTACGCGTATTGTCAAGCCCCATACGCGTATTGACAAGCCCCATACGCGTATGGGCAGAAGAAAAATGCAGAAGTTCCTGCAGAATTTCTCTGCTACGGGTTGATCCAAAATCAACCCCAAAATCACATTTTGATCAATCATCAAGCAACAAAACATGTTATAATACAACAACCAGTATAGCATATAATCATACATTGAATTTAACAGTTAGATTCACGAATTTTGTGCAAAAAGATTCAATTTTCACAATTTCTAATCTAACTCTAAACTCAAAATAATCCTACTCTAAAGAGTCTAACTAGAACCCACCTGGATTACTAGACGAGGAGGTTGATACAGAGACGAGTAAACGAAGAACAGATGAATTGATGATGATTCTTGAGCTTTTGGAAATTTTCTCTCCTTTCCTTCTTCCACTTTTCCTTTCTCCTCCTTTTCCTTTGTTTTTCCTTCTTTCTATCTTTCTCTTTAGCTTTGTTTGGTTTTCAAGGAAAATGAAAAGAAAATAGATAGTATAGAAACTATCATTTTTAGTAACACTACTAAATGTCCAAAATTAGCTCAAATACATCAAATTATAAAAACTCAACGTTAAATACTATTAATTTAATCGACTCTGAGTTCGTCAGTTTACTCTAATTATTTTATCAAATAATTACTCAGAGTACCCCAGAACCCAGTTGATCATAATAATATTAACCAGAGCGTTTATAAATTTACGGGGTATTACATTAATGGAGAGAAAAATATATTTTTGCTACTAATTCCCTTTAATGCACTTTAATGGAGATTTTTTTTAACATTTATAGTAAAATGATTGATATAGAATAATTTTATTTAACAGTTTTTAATTGTATTATAAAATATTTATGTATACCCTACACTATAGCTCTACTTAAAGAGTCAACTTCGGTTACATTTTGAAATTAAAACTGTTACTAAATTTATTAATTTATTGTGTTATACTAAATTATTTACTTCAAAATAAATATATCTTGAGTTTGTATATAATTAATAAAATATACTTTTTTAAACAAGATTTATTTTTTAATTATTTTCTTTTACATTTTCATTTTACTATTAATTTTAAAATAAAAATGCCCTTTATTTAGATAGATATTTTTGTATTTTTCTGTGAATTAACTTTATTAAAATAATTATTGACATCTACATCTACATTAGAATGATGAAATTTTAATATATTTGAACAGTTTTAAGATGTTAAAATAATGTGGATAATTAATTATTACATTTGTGTGACATAATTGGTTAATAAATTCATAAATTCAAAATAGACTATATATTAAGTGAATATACATTACTAATAAAATATAATATTTATTTTTTTAGTCAAAATTATTTTGAATTTTAAAATAAAACAATCTCTTATCGGATGTTTTTGTATTCTTTTTATAATTTACCTAGAAGGGATGTTTTTGATTTTTCTTTGCTTTCATATATTTAACTTGAGCATTAGTCATAATTTAAATATTTATATATAGTGTAAGGTATACATAAATATTTTATAATACAATTAAAAACAGTTAATTATAATTATTCTATATCAACCCTTTCAAATATTTTATATATTTATCTATTAATTTATACCCTTAGAACACAAGTTAGCATTATTTATAAATTAAATATTATATCTCTTTATTTCCTTTAAAAGCATTGTTAGTAATTTAAGGGAGAGAAAAATATATTTTTCCTACTAATTCCCTTTAATGCACTTTAATGGAGATTTTTTTTAACATTTATAGTAAAATGATTGGTATAGAATAATTTTATATAACTATTTTTAATTGTATTATAAAATATTTATGTATACCCTACACTATAGCTCTACTTAAAGAGTCAACTACGGTTACATTTTTTTTTTGAGTCAAAAGATATTATATTAACTAAAAAAGACAGTCAACTACGGTTACATTTTGAAATTAAAATTGTTACTAAATTTATTAATTTATTGTGTTATACTAAATTGTTTACTTCAAAATAAATATATCTTAAGTTTGTATAAAATTAATAAAATATACTTTTTTAAACAAAATTTGTTTTTTAATTATTTTCTTTTACATTTTCATTTTACTATTAATTTTAAAATAAAAATGCCCCTTATTTAGATAGATATTTTTGTATTTTTCTGTAAATTAACTTTATTAAAATAATTATTGACATCTACATCTACATTAGAATGATGAAATTTTAATATATTCGAACATTTTTATGATGTTAAAATAATGTGGATAAGTTTACCAATTTGGTGTGATATAATTAATTATTACATTTGTGTGACATAATTAGTTAATAAATTCATAAATTCAAAATAGACTATATATTAAGTGAATATACATTACTAATAAAATATAATATTTATTTTTTTAGTCAAAATTATTTTGAATTTTAAAATAAAACAATCTCTTATCGGATGTTTTTGTATTCTTTTTATAATTTACCTAGAAGGGATGTTTTTGTATTTTTCTTTGCTTTCAAATATTTAACTTGAGCATTAGTCATAATTTAAATATTTATATATAGTGTAAGGTATACATAAATATTTTATAATACAATTAAAAACAGTTAATTATAATTATTCTATATCAACCCTTTCAAATATTTTATATATTTATCTATTAATTTATACCCTTAGAACACAAGTTAGCATTATTTATAAATTAAATATTATATCTCTTTATTTCCTTTAAAAGCATTGTTAGTAATTTAAGGGAGAGAAAAATATATTTTTCCTACTAATTCCCTTTAATGCACTTTAATGGAGATTTTTTTTAACATTTATAGTAAAATGATTGGTATAGAATAATTTTATATAACTATTTTTAATTGTATTATAAAATATTTATGTATACCCTACACTATAGCTCTACTTAAAGAGTCAACTACGGTTACATTTTTTTTTTTGAATCAAAAGATATTATATTAACTAAAAAAGACAGTCAACTACGGTTACATTTTGAAATTAAAATTGTTACTAAATTTATTAATTTATTGTGTTATACTAAATTGTTTACTTCAAAATAAATATATCTTAAGTTTGTATATAATTAATAAAATATACTTTTTTAAACAAAATTTGTTTTTTAATTATTTTCTTTTACATTTTCATTTTACTATTAATTTTAAAATAAAAATGCCCTTTATTTAGATAGATATTTTTGTATTTTTCTGTAAATTAACTTTATTAAAATAATTATTGACATCTACATCTACATTAGAATGATGAAATTTTAATATATTCGAACATTTTTAAGATGTTAAAATAATGTGGATAAGTTTACCAATTTGGTGTGATATAATTAATTATTACATTTGTGTGACATAATTAGTTAATAAATTCATAAATTCAAAATAGACTATATATTAAGTGAATATACATTACTAATAAAATATAATATTTATTTTTTTAGTCAAAATTATTTTGAATTTCAAAATAAAACAATCTCTTATCGGATGTTTTTGTATTCTTTTTATAATTTACCTAGAATGGATGTTTTTGTATTTTTCTTTGCTTTCATATATTTAACTCGAGCATTAGTCATAATTTAAATATTTATATATAGTGTAAGTTATACATAAATATTTTATAATACAATTAAAAACAGTTAAGTATAATTATTCTATATCAATCATTTCAAATATTTTATATATTTATCTATTAATTTATACCCTTAGAACACAAGTTAGCATTATTTATAAATTAAATATTATATCTCTTTATTTCCTTTAAAAGCATTGTTAGTAATTTAATGGAGAGAAAAATATATTTTTGCTACTAATTCCCTTTAATGCACTTTAATGGAGATTTTTTTTTAACATTTATAGTAAAATGATTGATATAGAATAATTTTATTTAACTGTTTTTAATTGTATTATAAAATATTTATGTATACCCTACACTATAGCTCTACTTAAAGAGTCAACTTCGGTTACATTTTGAAATTAAAACTGTTACTAAATTTATTAATTTATTGTGTTATACTAAATTATTTACTTCAAAATAAATATATCTTAAGTTTGTATATAATTAATAAAATATACTTTTTTAAACAAGATTTATTTTTTAATTATTTTCTTTTACATTTTCATTTTACTATTAATTTTAAAATAAAAATGCCCTTTATTTAGATAGATATTTTTGTATTTTTCTGTGAATTAACTTTATTAAAATAATTATTGACATCTACATCTACATTAGAATGATGAAATTTTAATATATTTGAACAGTTTTAAGATGTTAAAATAATGTTGATAAGTTTACTAATTTGGTGTGATATAATTAATTATTACATTTGTGTGACATAATTAGTTAATAAATTCATAAATTCAAAATAGACTATATATTAAGTGAATATACATTACTAATAAAATATAATATTTATTTTTTTAGTCAAAATTATTTTGAATTTCAAAATAAAACAATCTCTTATCGGATGTTTTTGTATTCTTTTTATAATTTACCTAGAATGGATGTTTTTGTATTTTTCTTTGCTTTCATATATTTAACTCGAGCATTAGTCATAATTTAAATATTTATATATAGTGTAAGTTATACATAAATATTTTATAATACAATTAAAAACAGTTAAGTATAATTATTCTATATCAATCATTTCAAATATTTTATATATTTATCTATTAATTTATACCCTTAGAACACAAGTTAGCATTATTTATAAATTAAATATTATATCTCTTTATTTCCTTTAAAAGCATTGTTAGTAATTTAATGGAGAGAAAAATATATTTTTGCTACTAATTCCCTTTAATGCACTTTAATGGAGATTTTTTTTAACATTTATAGTAAAATGATTGATATAGAATAATTTTATTTAACTGTTTTTAATTGTATTATAAAATATTTATGTATACCCTACACTATAGCTCTACTTAAAGAGTCAACTTCGGTTACATTTTGAAATTAAAACTGTTACTAAATTTATTAATTTATTGTGTTATACTAAATTATTTACTTCAAAATAAATATATCTTAAGTTTGTATATAATTAATAAAATATACTTTTTTAAACAAGATTTATTTTTTAATTATTTTCTTTTACATTTTCATTTTACTATTAATTTTAAAATAAAAATGCCCTTTATTTAGATAGATATTTTTGTATTTTTCTGTGAATTAACTTTATTAAAATAATTATTGACATCTACATCTACATTAGAATGATGGAATTTTAATATATTTGAACAGTTTTAAGATGTTAAAATAATGTTGATAAGTTTACTAATTTGGTGTGATATAATTAATTATTACATTTGTGTGACATAATTAGTTAATAAATTCATAAATTCAAAATAGATTATATATTAAGTGAATATACATTACTAATAAAATATAATATTTATTCTTTTAGTCAAAATTATTTTGAATTTCAAAATAAAACAATCTCTTATCGTATGTTTTTGTATTCTTTTTATAATTTACCTAGAAGGGATGTTTATGTATTTTTCTTTGCTTTCATATATTTAACTCGAGCATTAGTTATAATTTAAATATTTATATATAGTGTAAGGTATACATAAATATTTTATAATACAATTAAAAATAGTTAAGTATAATTATTCTATATCAACCCTTTCAAATATTTTATATATTTATCTATTAATTTATACCCTTAGAACACAAGTTAGCATTATTTATAAATTAAATATTATATCTCTTTATTTCCTTTAAAAGCATTGTTAGTAATTTAATGGAGAGAAAAATATATTTTTCCTACTAATTCCCTTTAATGCACTTTAATGGAGATTTTTTTTTACGTTTATATTAAAATGATTGATATAGAATAATTTTATTTAGTTGTTTTTAATTATATTATAAAATATTTATGTATACCCTACACTATAGCTCTTCTTAAAGAGTCAACTTCGGTTACATTTTGAAATTAAAACTGTTACTAAATTTATTAATTTGTTGTGTTATACTAAATTATTTACTTCAAAATAAATATATCTTGAGTTTGTATATAATTAATAAAATATACTTTTTTAAACAAAATTTATTTTTTAATTATTTTCTATTACATTTTCATTTTACTATTAATTTTAAAATAAAAATGCTCTTTATTTAGATAGATATTTTTGTATTTTTCTGTGAATTAACTTTATTAAAATAATTATTGACATCTACATCTGCACAGTAGATTGATGAAATTTTAATATATTCGAACATTTTTAAGATGTTAAAATAATGTGGATAAGTTTACCAATTTGGTGTGATATAATTAATTATTACATTTGTGTGACATAATTAGTTAGTAAATTCATAAATTCCAAATTGACTATATATTAAGTGAATATACATTACTAATAAAATATAATATTTATTTTTTTTAGTCAAAATTATTTTGAATTTCAAAATAAAACAATCTCTTATCGGATATTTTTGTATTCTTTTTATAATTTACCTAGAATGGATGTTTTTGTATTTTTCTTTGCTTTCATAAATTTAACTCGAGCATTAGTCATAATTTAAATATTTATATATAGTGTAAGTTATACATAAATATTTTATAATACAATTAAAAACAGTTAAGTATAATTATTCTATATCAATCATTTCAAATATTTTATATATTTATCTATTAATTTATACCCTTAGAACACAAGTTAGCATTATTTATAAATTAAATATTATATCTCTTTATTTCCTTTAAAAGCATTGTTAGTAATTTAATGGAGAGAAAAATATATTTTTGCTACTAATTCCCTTTAATGCACTTTAATGGAGATTTTTTTTTAACATTTATAGTAAAATGATTGATATAGAATAATTTTATTTAACTGTTTTTAATTGTATTATAAAATATTTATGTATACCCTACACCATAGCTCTACTTAAAGAGTCAACTTCGGTTACATTTTGAAATTAAAACTGTTACTAAATTTATTAATTTATTCTGTTATACTAAATTATTTACTTCAAAATAAATATATCTTAAGTTTGTATATAATTAATAAAATATACTTTTTTAAACAAGATTTATTTTTTAATTATTTTCTTTTACATTTTCATTTTACTATTAATTTTAAAATAAAAATGCCGTTTATTTAGATAGATATTTTTGTATTTTTCTGTGAATTAACTTTATTAAAATAATTATTGACATCTACATCTACATTAGAATGATGAAATTTTAATATATTTGAACAGTTTTAAGATGTTAAAATAATGTTGATAAGTTTACTAATTTGGTGTGATATAATTAATTATTACATTTGTGTGACATAATTAGTTAATAAATTCATAAATTCAAAATAGATTATATATTAAGTGAATATACATTACTAATAAAATATAATATTTATTCTTTTAGTCAAAATTATTTTGAATTTCAAAATAAAACAATCTCTTATCGTATGTTTTTGTATTCTTTTTATAATTTACCTAGAAGGGATGTTTTTGTATTTTTCTTTGCTTTCATATATTTAACTCGAGCATTAGTTATAATTTAAATATTTATATATAGTGTAAGGTATACATAAATATTTTATAATACAATTAAAAACAGTTAAGTATAATTATTCTATATCAATCATTTCAAATATTTTATATATTTATCTATTAATTTATACCCTTAGAACACAAGTTAGCATTATTTATAAATTAAATATTATATCTCTTTATTTCCTTTAAAAGCATTGTTTGTAATTTAATGGAGAGAGAAATATATTTTTGCAACTAATTCCCTTTAATGCACTTTAATGGAGATTTTTTCAACATTTATAGTAAAATGATTGATATAGAATAATTATATTTAACTTTTTTTAATTGTATTATAAAATATTTATGAATACCCTACACAATAGCTCTACTTAATGAGTCAATTACGGTTACATTTTGAAATTAAAACTGTTACTAAATTTATTAATTTATTGTATTATACTAAATTATTTACTTCAAAATAAATATTTCTTAAGTTTGTATATAATTAATAAAATATACTTTTTTAAACAAAATTTATTTTTTAATTATTTTCTATTACATTTTCATTTTACTATTAATTTTAAAATAAAAATGCCCTTTATTTAGATAGATATTTTTGTATTTTTCTGTGAATTAACTTTATTAAAATAATTATTGACATCTACATCTGCACAGTAGATTGATGAAATTTTAATATATTCGAACATTTTTAAGATGTTAAAATAATGTGGATAAGTTTACCAATTTGGTGTGATATAATTAATTATTACATTTGTGTGACATAATTAGTTAGTAAATTCATAAATTCCAAATTGACTATATATTAAGTGAATATACATTACTAATAAAATATAATATTTATTTTTTTAGTCAAAATTATTTTGAATTTCAAAATAAAACAATCTCTTATCGGATATTTTTGTATTCTTTTTATAATTTACCTAGAATGGATGTTTTTGTATTTTTCTTTGCTTTCATATATTTAACTCGAGCATTAGTCATAATTTAAATATTTATATATAGTGTAAGTTATACATAAATATTTTATAATACAATTAAAAACAGTTAAGTATAATTATTCTATATCAATCATTTCAAATATTTTATATATTTATCTATTAATTTATACCCTTAGAACACAAGTTAGCATTATTTATAAATTAAATATTATATCTCTTTATTTCCTTTAAAAGCATTGTTAGTAATTTAATGGAGAGAAAAATATATTTTTGCTACTAATTCCCTTTAATGCACTTTAATGGAGATTTTTTTTAACATTTATAGTAAAATGATTGATATAGAATAATTTTATTTAACTGTTTTTAATTGTATTATAAAATATTTATGTATACCCTACACCATAGCTCTACTTAAAGAGTCAACTTCGGTTACATTTTGAAATTAAAACTGTTACTAAATTTATTAATTTATTGTGTTATACTAAATTATTTACTTCAAAATAAATATATCTTAAGTTTGTATATAATTAATAAAATATACTTTTTTAAACAAGATTTATTTTTTAATTATTTTCTTTTACATTTTCATTTTACTATTAATTTTAAAATAAAAATGCCCTTTATTTAGATAGATATTTTTGTATTTTTCTGTGAATTAACTTTATTAAAATAATTATTGACATCTACATCTACATTAGAATGATGAAATTTTAATATATTTGAACAGTTTTAAGATGTTAAAATAATGTTGACAAGTTTACTAATTTGGTGTGATATAATTAATTATTACATTTGTGTGACATAATTAGTTAATAAATTCATAAATTCAAAATAGATTATATATTAAGTGAATATACATTACTAATAAAATATAATATTTATTCTTTTAGTCAAAATTATTTTGAATTTCAAAATAAAACAATCTCTTATCGTATGTTTTTGTATTCTTTTTATAATTTACCTAGAAGGGATGTTTTTGTATTTTTCTTTGCTTTCATATATTTAACTCGAGCATTAGTTATAATTTAAATATTTATATATAGTGTAAGGTATACATAAATATTTTATAATACAATTAAAAACAGTTAAGTATAATTATTCTATATCAATCATTTCAAATATTTTATATATTTATCTATTAATTTATACCCTTAGAACACAAGTTAGCATTATTTATAAATTAAATATTATATCTCTTTATTTCCTTTAAAAGCATTGTTTGTAATTTAATGGAGAGAAAAATATATTTTTGCAACTAATTCCCTTTAATGCACTTTAATGGAGATTTTTTCAACATTTATAGTAAAATGATTGATATAGAATAATTATATTTAACTTTTTTTAATTGTATTATAAAATATTTATGTATACCCTACACAATAGCTCTACTTAATGAGTCAATTACGGTTACATTTTGAAATTAAAACTGTTACTAAATTTATTAATTTATTGTATTATACTAAATTATTTACTTCAAAATAAATATTTCTTAAGTTTGTATATAATTAATAAAATATACTTTTTTAAACAAAATTTATTTTTTAATTATTTTCTATTACATTTTCATTTTACTATTAATTTTAAAATAAAAATGCCCTTTATTTAGATAGATATTTTTGTATTTTTCTGTGAATTAACTTTATTAAAATAATTATTGACATCTACATCTGCACAGTAGATTGATGAAATTTTAATATATTCGAACATTTTTAAGATGTTAAAATAATGTGGATAAGTTTACCAATTTGGTGTGATATAATTAATTATTACATTTGTGTGACATAATTAGTTAGTAAATTCATAAATTCCAAATTGACTATATATTAAGTGAATATACATTACTAATAAAATATAATATTTATTTTTTTAGTCAAAATTATTTTGAATTTCAAAATAAAACAATCTCTTATCGGATATTTTTGTATTCTTTTTATAATTTACCTAGAATGGATGTTTTTGTATTTTTCTTTGCTTTCATATATTTAACTCGAGCATTAGTCATAATTTAAATATTTATATATAGTGTAAGTTATACATAAATATTTTATAATACAATTAAAAACAGTTAAGTATAATTATTCTATATCAATCATTTCAAATATTTTATATATTTATCTATTAATTTATACCCTTAGAACACAAGTTAGCATTATTTATAAATTAAATATTATATCTCTTTATTTCCTTTAAAAGCATTGTTAGTAATTTAATGGAGAGAAAAATATATTTTTGCTACTAATTCCCTTTAATGCACTTTAATGGAGATTTTTTTTAACATTTATAGTAAAATGATTGATATAGAATAATTTTATTTAACTGTTTTTAATTGTATTATAAAATATTTATGTATACCCTACACCATAGCTCTACTTAAAGAGTCAACTTCGGTTACATTTTGAAATTAAAACTGTTACTAAATTTATTAATTTATTCTGTTATACTAAATTATTTACTTCAAAATAAATATATCTTAAGTTTGTATATAATTAATAAAATATACTTTTTTAAACAAGATTTATTTTTTAATTATTTTCTTTTACATTTTCATTTTACTATTAATTTTAAAATAAAAATGCCCTTTATTTAGATAGATATTTTTGTATTTTTCTGTGAATTAACTTTATTAAAATAATTATTGACATCTACATCTACATTAGAATGATGAAATTTTAATATATTTGAACAGTTTTAAGATGTTAAAATAATGTTGATAAGTTTACTAATTTGGTGTGATATAATTAATTATTACATTTGTGTGACATAATTAGTTAATAAATTCATAAATTCAAAATAGATTATATATTAAGTGAATATACATTACTAATAAAATATAATATTTATTCTTTTAGTCAAAATTATTTTGAATTTCAAAATAAAACAATCTCTTATCGTATGTTTTTGTATTCTTTTTATAATTTACCTAGAAGGGATGTTTTTGTATTTTTCTTTGCTTTCATATATTTAACTCGAGCATTAGTTATAATTTAAATATTTATATATAGTGTAAGGTATACATAAATATTTTATAATACAATTAAAAACAGTTAAGTATAATTATTCTATATCAATCATTTCAAATATTTTATATATTTATCTATTAATTTATACCCTTAGAACACAAGTTAGCATTATTTATAAATTAAATATTATATCTCTTTATTTCCTTTAAAAGCATTGTTTGTAATTTAATGGAGAGAAAAATATATTTTTGCAACTAATTCCCTTTAATGCACTTTAATGGAGATTTTTTCAACATTTATAGTAAAATGATAGATATAGAATAATTATATTTAACTTTTTTTAATTGTATTATAAAATATTTATGTATACCCTACACAATAGCTCTACTTAATGAGTCAATTACGGTTACATTTTGAAATTAAAACTGTTACTAAATTTATTAATTTATTGTATTATACTAAATTATTTACTTCAAAATAAATATTTCTTAAGTTTGTATATAATTAATAAAATATACTTTTTTAAACAAAATTTATTTTTTAATTATTTTCTATTACATTTTCATTTTACTATTAATTTTAAAATAAAAATGCCCTTTATTTAGATAGATATTTTTGTATTTTTCTGTGAATTAACTTTATTAAAATAATTATTGACATCTACATCTGCACAGTAGATTGATGAAATTTTAATATATTCGAACATTTTTAAGATGTTAAAATAATGTGGATAAGTTTACCAATTTGGTGTGATATAATTAATTATTACATTTGTGTGACATAATTAGTTAGTAAATTCATAAATTCCAAATTGACTATATATTAAGTGAATATACATTACTAATAAAATATAATATTTATTTTTTTAGTCAAAATTATTTTGAATTTCAAAATAAAACAATCTCTTATCGGATGTTTTTGTATTCTTTTTATAATTTACCTAGAATGGATGTTTTTGTATTTTTCTTTGCTTTCATATATTTAACTCGAGCATTAGTCATAATTTAAATATTTATATATAGTGTAAGTTATACATAAATATTTTATAATACAATTAAAAACAGTTAAGTATAATTATTCTATATCAATCATTTCAAATATTTTATATATTTATCTATTAATTTATACCCTTAGAACACAAGTTAGCATTATTTATAAATTAAATATTATATCTCTTTATTTCCTTTAAAAGCATTGTTAGTAATTTAATGGAGAGAAAAATATATTTTTGCTACTAATTACCTTTAATGCACTTTAATGGAGATTTTTTTTAACATTTATAGTAAAATGATTGATATAGAATAATTTTATTTAACTGTTTTTAATTGTATTATAAAATATTTATGTATACCCTACACTATAGCTCTACTTAAAGAGTCAACTTCGGTTACATTTTGAAATTAAAACTGTTACTAAATTTATTAATTTATTGTGTTATACTAAATTATTTACTTCAAAATAAATATATCTTAAGTTTGTATATAATTAATAAAATATACTTTTTTAAACAAGATTTATTTTTTAATTATTTTCTTTTACATTTTCATTTTACTATTAATTTTAAAATAAAAATGCCCTTTATTTAGATAGATATTTTTGTATTTTTCTGTGAATTAACTTTATTAAAATAATTATTGACATCTACATCTACATTAGAATGATGAAATTTTAATATATTTGAACAGTTTTAAGATGTTAAAATAATGTTGATAAGTTTACTAATTTGGTGTGATATAATTAATTATTACATTTGTGTGACATAATTAGTTAATAAATTCATAAATTCAAAATAGACTATATATTAAGTGAATATACATTACTAATAAAATATAATATTTATTTTTTTAGTCAAAATTATTTTGAATTTCAAAATAAAACAATCTCTTATCGGATGTTTTTGTATTCTTTTTATAATTTACCTAGAATGGATGTTTTTGTATTTTTCTTTGCTTTCATATATTTAACTCGAGCATTAGTCATAATTTAAATATTTATATATAGTGTAAGTTATACATAAATATTTTATAATACAATTAAAAACAGTTAAGTATAATTATTCTATATCAATCATTTCAAATATTTTATATATTTATCTATTAATTTATACCCTTAGAACACAAGTTAGCATTATTTATAAATTAAATATTATATCTCTTTATTTCCTTTAAAAGCATTGTTAGTAATTTAATGGAGAGAAAAATATATTTTTGCTACTAATTCCCTTTAATGCACTTTAATGGAGATTTTTTTTAACATTTATAGTAAAATGATTGATATAGAATAATTTTATTTAACTGTTTTTAATTGTATTATAAAATATTTATGTATACCCTACACTATAGCTCTACTTAAAGAGTCAACTTCGGTTACATTTTGAAATTAAAACTGTTACTAAATTTATTAATTTATTGTGTTATACTAAATTATTTACTTCAAAATAAATATATCTTAAGTTTGTATATAATTAATAAAATATACTTTTTTAAACAAGATTTATTTTTTAATTATTTTCTTTTACATTTTCATTTTACTATTAATTTTAAAATAAAAATGCCCTTTATTTAGATAGATATTTTTGTATTTTTCTGTGAATTAACTTTATTAAAATAATTATTGACATCTACATCTACATTAGAATGATGGAATTTTAATATATTTGAACAGTTTTAAGATGTTAAAATAATGTTGATAAGTTTACTAATTTGGTGTGATATAATTAATTATTACATTTGTGTGACATAATTAGTTAATAAATTCATAAATTCAAAATAGATTATATATTAAGTGAATATACATTACTAATAAAATATAATATTTATTCTTTTAGTCAAAATTATTTTGAATTTCAAAATAAAACAATCTCTTATCGTATGTTTTTGTATTCTTTTTATAATTTACCTAGAAGGGATGTTTATGTATTTTTCTTTGCTTTCATATATTTAACTCGAGCATTAGTTATAATTTAAATATTTATATATAGTGTAAGGTATACATAAATATTTTATAATACAATTAAAAACAGTTAAGTATAATTATTCTATATCAACCCTTTCAAATATTTTATATATTTATCTATTAATTTATACCCTTAGAACACAAGTTAGCATTATTTATAAATTAAATATTATATCTCTTTATTTCCTTTAAAAGCATTGTTAGTAATTTAATGGAGAGAAAAATATATTTTTCCTACTAATTCCCTTTAATGCACTTTAATGGAGATTTTTTTTTTACGTTTATATTAAAATGATTGATATAGAATAATTTTATTTAGTTGTTTTTAATTATATTATAAAATATTTATGTATACCCTACACTATAGCTCTTCTTAAAGAGTCAACTTCGGTTACATTTTGAAATTAAAACTGTTACTAAATTTATTAATTTGTTGTGTTATACTAAATTATTTACTTCAAAATAAATATATCTTGAGTTTGTATATAATTAATAAAATATACTTTTTTAAACAAAATTTATTTTTTAATTATTTTCTATTACATTTTCATTTTACTATTAATTTTAAAATAAAAATGCTCTTTATTTAGATAGATATTTTTGTATTTTTCTGTGAATTAACTTTATTAAAATAATTATTGACATCTACATCTGCACAGTAGATTGATGAAATTTTAATATATTCGAACATTTTTAAGATGTTAAAATAATGTGGATAAGTTTACCAATTTGGTGTGATATAATTAATTATTACATTTGTGTGACATAATTAGTTAGTAAATTCATAAATTCCAAATTGACTATATATTAAGTGAATATACATTACTAATAAAATATAATATTTATTTTTTTAGTCAAAATTATTTTGAATTTCAAAATAAAACAATCTCTTATCGGATATTTTTGTATTCTTTTTATAATTTACCTAGAATGGATGTTTTTGTATTTTTCTTTGCTTTCATATATTTAACTCGAGCATTAGTCATAATTTAAATATTTATATATAGTGTAAGTTATACATAAATATTTTATAATACAATTAAAAACAGTTAAGTATAATTATTCTATATCAATCATTTCAAATATTTTATATATTTATCTATTAATTTATACCCTTAGAACACAAGTTAGCATTATTTATAAATTAAATATTATATCTCTTTATTTCCTTTAAAAGCATTGTTAGTAATTTAATGGAGAGAAAAATATATTTTTGCTACTAATTCCCTTTAATGCACTTTAATGGAGATTTTTTTTAACATTTATAGTAAAATGATTGATATAGAATAATTTTATTTAACTGTTTTTAATTGTATTATAAAATATTTATGTATACCCTACACCATAGCTCTACTTAAAGAGTCAACTTCGGTTACATTTTGAAATTAAAACTGTTACTAAATTTATTAATTTATTCTGTTATACTAAATTATTTACTTCAAAATAAATATATCTTAAGTTTGTATATAATTAATAAAATATACTTTTTTAAACAAGATTTATTTTTTAATTATTTTCTTTTACATTTTCATTTTACTATTAATTTTAAAATAAAAATGCCCTTTATTTAGATAGATATTTTTGTATTTTTCTGTGAATTAACTTTATTAAAATAATTATTGACATCTACATCTACATTAGAATGATGAAATTTTAATATATTTGAACAGTTTTAAGATGTTAAAATAATGTTGATAAGTTTACTAATTTGGTGTGATATAATTAATTATTACATTTGTGTGACATAATTAGTTAATAAATTCATAAATTCAAAATAGATTATATATTAAGTGAATATACATTACTAATAAAATATAATATTTATTCTTTTAGTCAAAATTATTTTGAATTTCAAAATAAAACAATCTCTTATCGTATGTTTTTGTATTCTTTTTATAATTTACCTAGAAGGGATGTTTTTGTATTTTTCTTTGCTTTCATATATTTAACTCGAGCATTAGTTATAATTTAAATATTTATATATAGTGTAAGGTATACATAAATATTTTATAATACAATTAAAAACAGTTAAGTATAATTATTCTATATCAATCATTTCAAATATTTTATATATTTATCTATTAATTTATACCCTTAGAACACAAGTTAGCATTATTTATAAATTAAATATTATATCTCTTTATTTCCTTTAAAAGCATTGTTTGTAATTTAATGGAGAGAAAAATATATTTTTGCAACTAATTCCCTTTAATGCACTTTAATGGAGATTTTTTCAACATTTATAGTAAAATGATTGATATAGAATAATTATATTTAACTTTTTTTAATTGTATTATAAAATATTTATGTATACCCTACACAATAGCTCTACTTAATGAGTCAATTACGGTTACATTTTGAAATTAAAACTGTTACTAAATTTATTAATTTATTGTATTATACTAAATTATTTACTTCAAAATAAATATTTCTTAAGTTTGTATATAATTAATAAAATATACTTTTTTAAACAAAATTTATTTTTTAATTATTTTCTATTACATTTTCATTTTACTATTAATTTTAAAATAAAAATGCCCTTTATTTAGATAGATATTTTTGTATTTTTCTGTGAATTAACTTTATTAAAATAATTATTGACATCTACATCTGCACAGTAGATTGATGAAATTTTAATATATTCGAACATTTTTAAGATGTTAAAATAATGTGGATAAGTTTACCAATTTGGTGTGATATAATTAATTATTACATTTGTGTGACATAATTAGTTAGTAAATTCATAAATTCCAAATTGACTATATATTAAGTGAATATACATTACTAATAAAATATAATATTTATTTTTTTAGTCAAAATTATTTTGAATTTCAAAATAAAACAATCTCTTATCGGATGTTTTTGTATTCTTTTTATAATTTACCTAGAATGGATGTTTTTGTATTTTTCTTTGCTTTCATATATTTAACTCGAGCATTAGTCATAATTTAAATATTTTATATATAGTGTAAGTTATACATAAATATTTTATAATACAATTAAAAACAGTTAAGTATAATTATTCTATATCAATCATTTCAAATATTTTATATATTTATCTATTAATTTATACCCTTAGAACACAAGTTAGCATTATTTATAAATTAAATATTATATCTCTTTATTTCCTTTAAAAGCATTGTTAGTAATTTAATGGAGAGAAAAATATATTTTTGCTACTAATTACCTTTAATGCACTTTAATGGAGATTTTTTTTAACATTTATAGTAAAATGATTGATATAGAATAATTTTATTTAACTGTTTTTAATTGTATTATAAAATATTTATGTATACCCTACACTATAGCTCTACTTAAAGAGTCAACTTCGGTTACATTTTGAAATTAAAACTGTTACTAAATTTATTAATTTATTGTGTTATACTAAATTATTTACTTCAAAATAAATATATCTTAAGTTTGTATATAATTAATAAAATATACTTTTTTAAACAAGATTTATTTTTTAATTATTTTCTTTTACATTTTCATTTTACTATTAATTTTAAAATAAAAATGCCCTTTATTTAGATAGATATTTTTGTATTTTTCTGTGAATTAACTTTATTAAAATAATTATTGACATCTACATCTACATTAGAATGATGAAATTTTAATATATTTGAACAGTTTTAAGATGTTAAAATAATGTTGATAAGTTTACTAATTTGGTGTGATATAATTAATTATTACATTTGTGTGACATAATTAGTTAATAAATTCATAAATTCAAAATAGACTATATATTAAGTGAATATACATTACTAATAAAATATAATATTTATTTTTTTAGTCAAAATTATTTTGAATTTCAAAATAAAACAATCTCTTATCGGATGTTTTTGTATTCTTTTTATAATTTACCTAGAATGGATGTTTTTGTATTTTTCTTTGCTTTCATATATTTAACTCGAGCATTAGTCATAATTTAAATATTTATATATAGTGTAAGTTATACATAAATATTTTATAATACAATTAAAAACAGTTAAGTATAATTATTCTATATCAATCATTTCAAATATTTTATATATTTATCTATTAATTTATACCCTTAGAACACAAGTTAGCATTATTTATAAATTAAATATTATATCTCTTTATTTCCTTTAAAAGCATTGTTAGTAATTTAATGGAGAGAAAAATATATTTTTGCTACTAATTCCCTTTAATGCACTTTAATGGAGATTTTTTTTAACATTTATAGTAAAATGATTGATATAGAATAATTTTATTTAACTGTTTTTAATTGTATTATAAAATATTTATGTATACCCTACACTATAGCTCTACTTAAAGAGTCAACTTCGGTTACATTTTGAAATTAAAACTGTTACTAAATTTATTAATTTATTGTGTTATACTAAATTATTTACTTCAAAATAAATATATCTTAAGTTTGTATATAATTAATAAAATATACTTTTTTAAACAAGATTTATTTTTTAATTATTTTCTTTTACATTTTCATTTTACTATTAATTTTAAAATAAAAATGCCCTTTATTTAGATAGATATTTTTGTATTTTTCTGTGAATTAACTTTATTAAAATAATTATTGACATCTACATCTACATTAGAATGATGGAATTTTAATATATTTGAACAGTTTTAAGATGTTAAAATAATGTTGATAAGTTTACTAATTTGGTGTGATATAATTAATTATTACATTTGTGTGACATAATTAGTTAATAAATTCATAAATTCAAAATAGATTATATATTAAGTGAATATACATTACTAATAAAATATAATATTTATTCTTTTAGTCAAAATTATTTTGAATTTCAAAATAAAACAATCTCTTATCGTATGTTTTTGTATTCTTTTTATAATTTACCTAGAAGGGATGTTTATGTATTTTTCTTTGCTTTCATATATTTAACTCGAGCATTAGTTATAATTTAAATATTTATATATAGTGTAAGGTATACATAAATATTTTATAATACAATTAAAAACAGTTAAGTATAATTATTCTATATCAACCCTTTCAAATATTTTATATATTTATCTATTAATTTATACCCTTAGAACACAAGTTAGCATTATTTATAAATTAAATATTATATCTCTTTATTTCCTTTAAAAGCATTGTTAGTAATTTAATGGAGAGAAAAATATATTTTTCCTACTAATTCCCTTTAATGCACTTTAATGGAGATTTTTTTTTTACGTTTATATTAAAATGATTGATATAGAATAATTTTATTTAGTTGTTTTTAATTATATTATAAAATATTTATGTATACCCTACACTATAGCTCTTCTTAAAGAGTCAACTTCGGTTACATTTTGAAATTAAAACTGTTACTAAATTTATTAATTTGTTGTGTTATACTAAATTATTTACTTCAAAATAAATATATCTTGAGTTTGTATATAATTAATAAAATATACTTTTTTAAACAAAATTTATTTTTTAATTATTTTCTATTACATTTTCATTTTACTATTAATTTTAAAATAAAAATGCTCTTTATTTAGATAGATATTTTTGTATTTTTCTGTGAATTAACTTTATTAAAATAATTATTGACATCTACATCTGCACAGTAGATTGATGAAATTTTAATATATTCGAACATTTTTAAGATGTTAAAATAATGTGGATAAGTTTACCAATTTGGTGTGATATAATTAATTATTACATTTGTGTGACATAATTAGTTAGTAAATTCATAAATTCCAAATTGACTATATATTAAGTGAATATACATTACTAATAAAATATAATATTTATTTTTTTAGTCAAAATTATTTTGAATTTCAAAATAAAACAATCTCTTATCGGATATTTTTGTATTCTTTTTATAATTTACCTAGAATGGATGTTTTTGTATTTTTCTTTGCTTTCATATATTTAACCGAGCATTAGTCATAATTTAAATATTTATATATAGTGTAAGTTATACATAAATATTTTATAATACAATTAAAAACAGTTAAGTATAATTATTCTATATCAATCATTTCAAATATTTTATATATTTATCTATTAATTTATACCCTTAGAACACAAGTTAGCATTATTTATAAATTAAATATTATATCTCTTTATTTCCTTTAAAAGCATTGTTAGTAATTTAATGGAGAGAAAAATATATTTTTGCTACTAATTCCCTTTAATGCACTTTAATGGAGATTTTTTTTAACATTTATAGTAAAATGATTGATATAGAATAATTTTATTTAACTGTTTTTAATTGTATTATAAAATATTTATGTATACCCTACACCATAGCTCTACTTAAAGAGTCAACTTCGGTTACATTTTGAAATTAAAACTGTTACTAAATTTATTAATTTATTCTGTTATACTAAATTATTTACTTCAAAATAAATATATCTTAAGTTTGTATATAATTAATAAAATATACTTTTTTAAACAAGATTTATTTTTTAATTATTTTCTTTTACATTTTCATTTTACTATTAATTTTAAAATAAAAATGCCCTTTATTTAGATAGATATTTTTGTATTTTTCTGTGAATTAACTTTATTAAAATAATTATTGACATCTACATCTACATTAGAATGATGAAATTTTAATATATTTGAACAGTTTTAAGATGTTAAAATAATGTTGATAAGTTTACTAATTTGGTGTGATATAATTAATTATTACATTTGTGTGACATAATTAGTTAATAAATTCATAAATTCAAAATAGATTATATATTAAGTGAATATACATTACTAATAAAATATAATATTTATTCTTTTAGTCAAAATTATTTTGAATTTCAAAATAAAACAATCTCTTATCGTATGTTTTTGTATTCTTTTTATAATTTACCTAGAAGGGATGTTTTTGTATTTTTCTTTGCTTTCATATATTTAACTCGAGCATTAGTTATAATTTAAATATTTATATATAGTGTAAGGTATACATAAATATTTTATAATACAATTAAAAACAGTTAAGTATAATTATTCTATATCAATCATTTCAAATATTTTATATATTTATCTATTAATTTATACCCTTAGAACACAAGTTAGCATTATTTATAAATTAAATATTATATCTCTTTATTTCCTTTAAAAGCATTGTTAGTAATTTAATGGAGAGAAAAATATATTTTTGCTACTAATTCCCTTTAATGCACTTTAATGGAGATTTTTTCAACATTTATAGTAAAATGATTGATATAGAATAATTATATTTAACTTTTTTTAATTGTATTATAAAATATTTATGTATACCCTACACAATAGCTCTACTTAATGAGTCAATTACGGTTACATTTTGAAATTAAAACTGTTACTAAATTTATTAATTTATTGTATTATACTAAATTATTTACTTCAAAATAAATATTTCTTAAGTTTGTATATAATTAATAAAATATACTTTTTTAAACAAAATTTATTTTTTAATTATTTTCTATTACGTTTTCATTTTACTATTAATTTTAAAATAAAAATGCCCTTTATTTAGATAGATATTTTTGTATTTTTCTGTGAATTAACTTTATTAAAATAATTATTGACATCTACATCTGCACAGTAGATTGATGAAATTTTAATATATTCGAACATTTTTAAGATGTTAAAATAATGTGGATAAGTTTACCAATTTGGTGTGATATAATTAATTATTACATTTGTGTGACATAATTAGTTAGTAAATTCATAAATTCCAAATTGACTATATATTAAGTGAATATACATTACTAATAAAATATAATATTTATTTTTTTAGTCAAAATTATTTTGAATTTCAAAATAAAACAATCTCTTATCGGATATTTTTGTATTCTTTTTATAATTTACCTAGAATGGATGTTTTTGTATTTTTCTTTGCTTTCATATATTTAACTCGAGCATTAGTCATAATTTAAATATTTATATATAGTGTAAGTTATACATAAATATTTTATAATACAATTAAAAACAGTTAAGTATAATTATTCTATATCAATCATTTCAAATATTTTATATATTTATCTATTAATTTATACCCTTAGAACACAAGTTAGCATTATTTATAAATTAAATATTATATCTCTTTATTTCCTTTAAAAGCATTGTTAGTAATTTAATGGAGAGAAAAATATATTTTTGCTACTAATTCCCTTTAATGCACTTTAATGGAGATTTTTTTTAACATTTATAGTAAAATGATTGATATAGAATAATTTTATTTAACTGTTTTTAATTGTATTATAAAATATTTATGTATACCCTACACCATAGCTCTACTTAAAGAGTCAACTTCGGTTACATTTTGAAATTAAAACTGTTACTAAATTTATTAATTTATTCTGTTATACTAAATTATTTACTTCAAAATAAATATATCTTAAGTTTATATATAATTAATAAAATATACTTTTTTAAACAAGATTTATTTTTTAATTATTTTCTTTTACATTTTCATTCTACTATTAATTTTAAAATAAAAATGCCCTTTATTTAGATAGATATTTTTGTATTTTTCTGTGAATTAACTTTATTAAAATAATTATTGACATCTACATCTACATTAGAATGATGAAATTTTAATATATTTGAACAGTTTTAAGATGTTAAAATAATGTTGATAAGTTTACTAATTTGGTGTGATATAATTAATTATTACATTTGTGTGACATAATTAGTTAATAAATTCATAAATTCAAAATAGATTATATATTAAGTGAATATACATTACTAATAAAATATAATATTTATTCTTTTAGTCAAAATTATTTTGAATTTCAAAATAAAACAATCTCTTATCGTATGTTTTTGTATTCTTTTTATAATTTACCTAGAAGGGATGTTTTTGTATTTTTCTTTGCTTTCATATATTTAACTCGAGCATTAGTTATAATTTAAATATTTATATATAGTGTAAGGTATACATAAATATTTTATAATACAATTAAAAACAGTTAAGTATAATTATTCTATATCAATCATTTCAAATATTTTATATATTTATCTATTAATTTATACCCTTAGAACACAAGTTAGCATTATTTATAAATTAAATATTATATCTCTTTATTTCCTTTAAAAGCATTGTTTGTAATTTAATGGAGAGAAAAATATATTTTTGCAACTAATTCCCTTTAATGCACTTTAATGGAGATTTTTCCAACATTTATAGTAAAATGATTGATATAGAATAATTATATTTAACTTTTTTTAATTGTATTATAAAATATTTATGTATACCCTACACAATAGCTCTACTTAATGAGTCAATTACGGTTACATTTTGAAATTAAAACTGTTACTAAATTTATTAATTTATTGTATTATACTAAATTATTTACTTCAAAATAAATATTTCTTAAGTTTGTATATAATTAATAAAATATACTTTTTTAAACAAAATTTATTTTTTAATTATTTTCTATTACATTTTCATTTTACTATTAATTTTAAAATAAAAATGCCCTTTATTTAGATAGATATTTTTGTATTTTTCTGTGAATTAACTTTATTAAAATAATTATTGACATCTACATCTGCACAGTAGATTGATGAAATTTTAATATATTCGAACATTTTTAAGATGTTAAAATAATGTGGATAAGTTTACCAATTTGGTGTGATATAATTAATTATTACATTTGTGTGACATAATTAGTTAGTAAATTCATAAATTCCAAATTGACTATATATTAAGTGAATATACATTACTAATAAAATATAATATTTATTTTTTTAGTCAAAATTATTTTGAATTTCAAAATAAAACAATCTCTTATCGGATGTTTTTGTATTCTTTTTATAATTTACCTAGAATGGATGTTTTTGTATTTTTCTTTGCTTTCATATATTTAACTCGAGCATTAGTCATAATTTAAATATTTATATATAGTGTAAGTTATACATAAATATTTTATAATACAATTAAAAACAGTTAAGTATAATTATTCTATATCAATCATTTCAAATATTTTATATATTTATCTATTAATTTATACCCTTAGAACACAAGTTAGCATTATTTATAAATTAAATATTATATCTCTTTATTTCCTTTAAAAGCATTGTTAGTAATTTAATGGAGAGAAAAATATATTTTTGCTACTAATTCCCTTTAATGCACTTTAATGGAGATTTTTTTTAACATTTATAGTAAAATGATTGATATAGAATAATTTTATTTAACTGTTTTTAATTGTATTATAAAATATTTATGTATACCCTACACTATAGCTCTACTTAAAGAGTCAACTTCGGTTACATTTTGAAATTAAAACTGTTACTAAATTTATTAATTTATTGTGTTATACTAAATTATTTACTTCAAAATAAATATATCTTAAGTTTGTATATAATTAATAAAATATACTTTTTTAAACAAGATTTATTTTTTAATTATTTTCTTTTACATTTTCATTTTACTATTAATTTTAAAATAAAAATGCCCTTTATTTAGATAGATATTTTTGTATTTTTCTGTGAATTAACTTTATTAAAATAATTATTGACATCTACATCTACATTAGAATGATGAAATTTTAATATATTTGAACAGTTTTAAGATGTTAAAATAATGTTGATAAGTTTACTAATTTGGTGTGATATAATTAATTATTACATTTGTGTGACATAATTAGTTAATAAATTCATAAATTCAAAATAGACTATATATTAAGTGAATATACATTACTAATAAAATATAATATTTATTTTTTTAGTCAAAATTATTTTGAATTTCAAAATAAAACAATCTCTTATCGGATGTTTTTGTATTCTTTTTATAATTTACCTAGAATGGATGTTTTTGTATTTTTCTTTGCTTTCATATATTTAACTCGAGCATTAGTCATAATTTAAATATTTATATATAGTGTAAGTTATACATAAATATTTTATAATACAATTAAAAACAGTTAAGTATAATTATTCTATATCAATCATTTCAAATATTTTATATATTTATCTATTAATTTATACCCTTAGAACACAAGTTAGCATTATTTATAAATTAAATATTATATCTCTTTATTTCCTTTAAAAGCATTGTTAGTAATTTAATGGAGAGAAAAATATATTTTTGCTACTAATTCCCTTTAATGCACTTTAATGGAGATTTTTTTTAACATTTATAGTAAAATGATTGATATAGAATAATTTTATTTAACTGTTTTTAATTGTATTATAAAATATTTATGTATACCCTACACGATAGCTCTACTTAAAGAGTCAACTTCGGTTACATTTTGAAATTAAAACTGTTACTAAATTTATTAATTTATTGTGTTATACTAAATTATTTACTTCAAAATAAATATATCTTAAGTTTGTATATAATTAATAAAATATACTTTTTTAAACAAGATTTATTTTTTAATTATTTTCTTTTACATTTTCATTTTACTATTAATTTTAAAATAAAAATGCCCTTTATTTAGATAGATATTTTTGTATTTTTCTGTGAATTAACTTTATTAAAATAATTATTGACATCTACATCTACATTAGAATGATGGAATTTTAATATATTTGAACAGTTTTAAGATGTTAAAATAATGTTGATAAGTTTACTAATTTGGTGTGATATAATTAATTATTACATTTGTGTGACATAATTAGTTAATAAATTCATAAATTCAAAATAGATTATATATTAAGTGAATATACATTACTAATAAAATATAATATTTATTCTTTTAGTCAAAATTATTTTGAATTTCAAAATAAAACAATCTCTTATCGTATGTTTTTGTATTCTTTTTATAATTTACCTAGAAGGGATGTTTATGTATTTTTCTTTGCTTTCATATATTTAACTCGAGCATTAGTTATAATTTAAATATTTATATATAGTGTAAGGTATACATAAATATTTTATAATACAATTAAAAACAGTTAAGTATAATTATTCTATATCAACCCTTTCAAATATTTTATATATTTATCTATTAATTTATACCCTTAGAACACAAGTTAGCATTATTTATAAATTAAATATTATATCTCTTTATTTCCTTTAAAAGCATTGTTAGTAATTTAATGGAGAGAAAAATATATTTTTCCTACTAATTCCCTTTAATGCACTTTAATGGAGATTTTTTTTTTACGTTTATATTAAAATGATTGATATAGAATAATTTTATTTAGTTGTTTTTAATTATATTATAAAATATTTATGTATACCCTACACTATAGCTCTTCTTAAAGAGTCAACTTCGGTTACATTTTGAAATTAAAACTGTTACTAAATTTATTAATTTGTTGTGTTATACTAAATTATTTACTTCAAAATAAATATATCTTGAGTTTGTATATAATTAATAAAATATACTTTTTTAAACAAAATTTATTTTTTAATTATTTTCTATTACATTTTCATTTTACTATTAATTTTAAAATAAAAATGCTCTTTATTTAGATAGATATTTTTGTATTTTTCTGTGAATTAACTTTATTAAAATAATTATTGACATCTACATCTGCACAGTAGATTGATGAAATTTTAATATATTCGAACATTTTTAAGATGTTAAAATAATGTAGATAAGTTTACCAATTTGGTGTGATATAATTAATTATTACATTTGTGTGACATAATTAGTTAGTAAATTCATAAATTCCAAATTGACTATATATTAAGTGAATATACATTACTAATAAAATATAATATTTATTTTTTTAGTCAAAATTATTTTGAATTTCAAAATAAAACAATCTCTTATCGGATATTTTTGTATTCTTTTTATAATTTACCTAGAATGGATGTTTTTGTATTTTTCTTTGCTTTCATATATTTAACTCGAGCATTAGTCATAATTTAAATATTTATATATAGTGTAAGTTATACATAAATATTTTATAATACAATTAAAAACAGTTAAGTATAATTATTCTATATCAATCATTTCAAATATTTTATATATTTATCTATTAATTTATACCCTTAGAACACAAGTTAGCATTATTTATAAATTAAATATTATATCTCTTTATTTCCTTTAAAAGCATTGTTAGTAATTTAATGGAGAGAAAAATATATTTTTGCTACTAATTCCCTTTAATGCACTTTAATGGAGATTTTTTTTAACATTTATAGTAAAATGATTGATATAGAATAATTTTATTTAACTGTTTTTAATTGTATTATAAAATATTTATGTATACCCTACACCATAGCTCTACTTAAAGAGTCAACTTCGGTTACATTTTGAAATTAAAACTGTTACTAAATTTATTAATTTATTCTGTTATACTAAATTATTTACTTCAAAATAAATATATCTTAAGTTTGTATATAATTAATAAAATATACTTTTTTAAACAAGATTTATTTTTTAATTATTTTCTTTTACATTTTCATTTTACTATTAATTTTAAAATAAAAATGCCCTTTATTTAGATAGATATTTTTGTATTTTTCTGTGAATTAACTTTATTAAAATAATTATTGACATCTACATCTACATTAGAATGATGAAATTTTAATATATTCGAACATTTTTAATATGTTAAAATAATGTGGATAAGTTTACCAATTTGGTGTGATATAATTAATTATTACATTTGTGTGACATAATTAGTTAATAAATTCATAAATTCAAAATAGATTATATATTAAGTGAATATACATTACTAATAAAATATAATATTTATTCTTTTAGTCAAAATTATTTTGAATTTCAAAATAAAACAATCTCTTATCGTATGTTTTTGTATTCTTTTTATAATTTACCTAGAAGGGATGTTTTTGTATTTTTCTTTGCTTTCATATATTTAACTCGAGCATTAGTTATAATTTAAATATTTATATATAGTGTAAGGTATACATAAATATTTTATAATACAATTAAAAACAGTTAAGTATAATTATTCTATATCAATCATTTCAAATATTTTATATATTTATCTATTAATTTATACCCTTAGAACACAAGTTAGCATTATTTATAAATTAAATATTATATCTCTTTATTTCCTTTAAAAGCATTGTTAGTAATTTAATGGAGAGAAAAATATATTTTTGCTACTAATTCCCTTTAATGCACTTTAATGGAGATTTTTTTTAACATTTATAGTAAAATGATTGATATAGAATAATTTTATTTAACTGTTTTTAATTGTATTATAAAATATTTATGTATACCCTACACTATAGCTCTACTTAAAGAGTCAACTTCGGTTACATTTTGAAATTAAAACTGTTACTAAATTTATTAATTTGTTGTGTTATACTAAATTATTTACTTCAAAATAAATATATCTTGAGTTTGTATATAATTAATAAAATATACTTTTTTAAACAAAATTTATTTTTTAATTATTTTCTATTACATTTTCATTTTACTATTAATTTTAAAATAAAAATGCTCTTTATTTAGATAGATATTTTTGTATTTTTCTGTGAATTAACTTTATTAAAATAATTATTGACATCTACATCTGCACAGTAGATTGATGAAATTTTAATATATTCGAACATTTTTAAGATGTTAAAATAATGTGGATAAGTTTACCAATTTGGTGTGATATAATTAATTATTACATTTGTGTGACATAATTAGTTAGTAAATTCATAAATTCCAAATTGACTATATATTAAGTGAATATACATTACTAATAAAATATAATATTTATTTTTTTAGTCAAAATTATTTTGAATTTCAAAATAAAACAATCTCTTATCGGATATTTTTGTATTCTTTTTATAATTTACCTAGAATGGATGTTTTTGTATTTTTCTTTGCTTTCATATATTTAACTCGAGCATTAGTCATAATTTAAATATTTATATATAGTGTAAGTTATACATAAATATTTTATAATACAATTAAAAACAGTTAAGTATAATTATTCTATATCAATCATTTCAAATATTTTATATATTTATCTATTAATTTATACCCTTAGAACACAAGTTAGCATTATTTATAAATTAAATATTATATCTCTTTATTTCCTTTAAAAGCATTGTTAGTAATTTAATGGAGAGAAAAATATATTTTTGCTACTAATTCCCTTTAATGCACTTTAATGGAGATTTTTTTTAACATTTATAGTAAAATGATTTATATAGAATAATTTTATTTAACTGTTTTTAATTGTATTATAAAATATTTATGTATACCCTACACCATAGCTCTACTTAAAGAGTCAACTTCGGTTACATTTTGAAATTAAAACTGTTACTAAATTTATTAATTTATTCTGTTATACTAAATTATTTACTTCAAAATAAATATATCTTAAGTTTGTATATAATTAATAAAATATACTTTTTTAAACAAGATTTATTTTTTAATTATTTTCTTTTACATTTTCATTTTACTATTAATTTTAAAATAAAAATGCCCTTTATTTAGATAGATATTTTTGTATTTTTCTGTGAATTAACTTTATTAAAATAATTATTGACATCTACATCTGCACAGTAGATTGATGAAATTTTAATATATTCGAACATTTTTAAGATGTTAAAATAATGTGGATAAGTTTACCAATTTGGTGTGATATAATTAATTATTACATTTGTGTGACATAATTAGTTAGTAAATTCATAAATTCCAAATTGACTATATATTAAGTGAATATACATTACTAATAAAATATAATATTTATTTTTTTAGTCAAAATTATTTTGAATTTCAAAATAAAACAATCTCTTATCGGATATTTTTGTATTCTTTTTATAATTTACCTAGAATGGATGTTTTTGTATTTTTCTTTGCTTTCATATATTTAACTCGGGCATTAGTCATAATTTAAATATTTATATATAGTGTAAGTTATACATAAATATTTTATAATACAATTAAAAACAGTTAAGTATAATTATTCTATATCAATCATTTCAAATATTTTATATATTTATCTATTAATTTATACCCTTAGAACACAAGTTAGCATTATTTATAAATTAAATATTATATCTCTTTATTTCCTTTAAAAGCATTGTTAGTAATTTAATGGAGAGAAAAATATATTTTTGCTACTAATTCCCTTTAATGCACTTTAATGGAGATTTTTTTTAACATTTATAGTAAAATGATTGATATAGAATAATTTTATTTAACTGTTTTTAATTGTATTATAAAATATTTATGTATACCCTACACTATAGCTCTACTTAAAGAGTCAACTTCGGTTACATTTTGAAATTAAAACTGTTACTAAATTTATTAATTTGTTGTGTTATACTAAATTATTTACTTCAAAATAAATATATCTTGAGTTTGTATATAATTAATAAAATATACTTTTTTAAACAAAATTTATTTTTTAATTATTTTCTATTACATTTTCATTTTACTATTAATTTTAAAATAAAAATGCTCTTTATTTAGATAGATATTTTTGTATTTTTCTGTGAATTAACTTTATTAAAATAATTATTGACATCTACATCTGCACAGTAGATTGATGAAATTTTAATATATTCGAACATTTTTAAGATGTTAAAATAATGTGGATAAGTTTACCAATTTGGTGTGATATAATTAATTATTACATTTGTGTGACATAATTAGTTAGTAAATTCATAAATTCCAAATTGACTATATATTAAGTGAATATACATTACTAATAAAATATAATATTTATTTTTTTAGTCAAAATTATTTTGAATTTCAAAATAAAACAATCTCTTATCGGATATTTTTGTATTCTTTTTATAATTTACCTAGAATGGATGTTTTTGTATTTTTCTTTGCTTTCATATATTTAACTCGAGCATTAGTCATAATTTAAATATTTATATATAGTGTAAGTTATACATAAATATTTTATAATACAATTAAAAACAGTTAAGTATAATTATTCTATATCAATCATTTCAAATATTTTATATATTTATCTATTAATTTATACCCTTAGAACACAAGTTAGCATTATTTATAAATTAAATATTATATCTCTTTATTTCCTTTAAAAGCATTGTTAGTAATTTAATGGAGAGAAAAATATATTTTTGCTACTAATTCCCTTTAATGCACTTTAATGGAGATTTTTTTTAACATTTATAGTAAAATGATTGATATAGAATAATTTTATTTAACTGTTTTTAATTGTATTATAAAATATTTATGTATACCCTACACCATAGCTCTACTTAAAGAGTCAACTTCGGTTACATTTTGAAATTAAAACTGTTACTAAATTTATTAATTTATTCTGTTATACTAAATTATTTACTTCAAAATAAATATATCTTAAGTTTGTATATAATTAATAAAATATACTTTTTTAAACAAGATTTATTTTTTAATTATTTTCTTTTACATTTTCATTTTACTATTAATTTTAAAATAAAAATGCCCTTTATTTAGATAGATATTTTTGTATTTTTCTGTGAATTAACTTTATTAAAATAATTATTGACATCTACATCTACATTAGAATGATGAAATTTTAATATATTTGAACAGTTTTAAGATGTTAAAATAATGTTGATAAGTTTACTAATTTGGTGTGATATAATTAATTATTACATTTGTGTGACATAATTAGTTAATAAATTCATAAATTCGAAATAGATTATATATTAAGTGAATATACATTACTAATAAAATATAATATTTATTCTTTTAGTCAAAATTATTTTGAATTTCAAAATAAAACAATCTCTTATCGTATGTTTTTGTATTCTTTTTATAATTTACCTAGAAGGGATGTTTTTGTATTTTTCTTTGCTTTCATATATTTAACTCGAGCATTAGTTATAATTTAAATATTTATATATAGTGTAAGGTATACATAAATATTTTATAATACAATTAAAAACAGTTAAGTATAATTATTCTATATCAATCATTTCAAATATTTTATATATTTATCTATTAATTTATACCCTTAGAACACAAGTTAGCATTATTTATAAATTAAATATTATATCTCTTTATTTCCTTTAAAAACATTGTTTGTAATTTAATGGAGAGAAAAATATATTTTTGCAACTAATTCCCTTTAATGCACTTTAATGGAGATTTTTTCAACATTTATAGTAAAATGATTGATATAGAATAATTATATTTAACTTTTTTTAATTGTATTATAAAATATTTATGTATACCCTACACAATAGCTCTACTTAATGAGTCAATTACGGTTACATTTTGAAATTAAAACTGTTACTAAATTTATTAATTTATTGTATTATACTAAATTATTTACTTCAAAATAAATATTTCTTAAGTTTGTATATAATTAATAAAATATACTTTTTTAAACAAAATTTATTTTTTAATTATTTTCTATTACATTTTCATTTTACTATTAATTTTAAAATAAAAATGCCCTTTATTTAGATAGATATTTTTGTATTTTTCTGTGAATTAACTTTATTAAAATAATTATTGACATCTACATCTGCACAGTAGATTGATGAAATTTTAATATATTCGAACATTTTTAAGATGTTAAAATAATGTGGATAAGTTTACCAATTTGGTGTGATATAATTAATTATTACATTTGTGTGACATAATTAGTTAGTAAATTCATAAATTCCAAATTGACTATATATTAAGTGAATATACATTACTAATAAAATATAATATTTATTTTTTTAGTCAAAATTATTTTGAATTTCAAAATAAAACAATCTCTTATCGTATGTTTTTGTATTCTTTTTATAATTTACCTAGAAGGGATGTTTTTGTATTTTTCTTTGCTTTCATATATTTAACTCGAGCATTAGTTATAATTTAAATATTTATATATAGTGTAAGGTATACATAAATATTTTATAATACAATTAAAAACAGTTAAGTATAATTATTCTATATCAATCATTTCAAATATTTTATATATTTATCTATTAATTTATACCCTTAGAACACAAGTTAGCATTATTTATAAATTAAATATTATATCTCTTTATTTCCTTTAAAAGCATTGTTAGTAATTTAATGGAGAGAAAAATATATTTTTGCTACTAATTCCCTTTAATGCACTTTAATGGAGATTTTTTTTAACATTTATAGTAAAATGATTGATATAGAATAATTTTATTTAACTGTTTTTAATTGTATTATAAAATATTTATGTATACCCTACACCATAGCTCTACTTAAAGAGTCAACTTCGGTTACATTTTGAAATTAAAACTGTTACTAAATTTATTAATTTATTCTGTTATACTAAATTATTTACTTCAAAATAAATATATCTTAAGTTTGTATATAATTAATAAAATATACTTTTTTAAACAAGATTTATTTTTTAATTATTTTCTTTTACATTTTCATTTTACTATTAATTTTAAAATAAAAATGCCCTTTATTTAGATAGATATTTTTGTATTTTTCTGTGAATTAACTTTATTAAAATAATTATTGACATCTACATCTACATTAGAATGATGAAATTTTAATATATTTGAACAGTTTTAAGATGTTAAAATAATGTTGATAAGTTTACTAATTTGGTGTGATATAATTAATTATTACATTTGTGTGACATAATTAGTTAATAAATTCATAAATTCAAAATAGATTATATATTAAGTGAATATACATTACTAATAAAATATAATATTTATTCTTTTAGTCAAAATTATTTTGAATTTCAAAATAAAACAATCTCTTATCGTATGTTTTTGTATTCTTTTTATAATTTACCTAGAAGGGATGTTTTTGTATTTTTCTTTGCTTTCATATATTTAACTCGAGCATTAGTTATAATTTAAATATTTATATATAGTGTAAGGTATACATAAATATTTTATAATACAATTAAAAACAGTTAAGTATAATTATTCTATATCAATCATTTCAAATATTTTATATATTTATCTATTAATTTATACCCTTAGAACACAAGTTAGCATTATTTATAAATTAAATATTATATCTCTTTATTTCCTTTAAAAACATTGTTTGTAATTTAATGGAGAGAAAAATATATTTTTGCAACTAATTCCCTTTAATGCACTTTAATGGAGATTTTTTCAACATTTATAGTAAAATGATTGATATAGAATAATTATATTTAACTTTTTTTAATTGTATTATAAAATATTTATGTATACCCTACACAATAGCTCTACTTAATGAGTCAATTACGGTTACATTTTGAAATTAAAACTGTTACTAAATTTATTAATTTATTGTATTATACTAAATTATTTACTTCAAAATAAATATTTCTTAAGTTTGTATATAATTAATAAAATATACTTTTTTAAACAAAATTTATTTTTTAATTATTTTCTATTACATTTTCATTTTACTATTAATTTTAAAATAAAAATGCCCTTTATTTAGATAGATATTTTTGTATTTTTCTGTGAATTAACTTTATTAAAATAATTATTGACATCTACATCTGCACAGTAGATTGATGAAATTTTAATATATTCGAACATTTTTAAGATGTTAAAATAATGTGGATAAGTTTACCAATTTGGTGTGATATAATTAATTATTACATTTGTGTGACATAATTAGTTAGTAAATTCATAAATTCCAAATTGACTATATATTAAGTGAATATACATTACTAATAAAATATAATATTTATTTTTTTAGTCAAAATTATTTTGAATTTCAAAATAAAACAATCTCTTATCGGATATTTTTGTATTCTTTTTATAATTTACCTAGAATGGATGTTTTTGTATTTTTCTTTGCTTTCATATATTTAACTCGAGCATTAGTCATAATTTAAATATTTATATATAGTGTAAGTTATACATAAATATTTTATAATACAATTAAAAACAGTTAAGTATAATTATTCTATATCAATCATTTCAAATATTTTATATATTTATCTATTAATTTATACCCTTAGAACACAAGTTAGCATTATTTATAAATTAAATATTATATCTCTTTATTTCCTTTAAAAGCATTGTTAGTAATTTAATGGAGAGAAAAATATATTTTTGCTACTAATTCCCTTTAATGCACTTTAATGGAGATTTTTTTAACATTTATAGTAAAATGATTGATATAGAATAATTTTATTTAACTGTTTTTAATTGTATTATAAAATATTTATGTATACCCTACACCATAGCTCTACTTAAAGAGTCAACTTCGGTTACATTTTGAAATTAAAACTGTTACTAAATTTATTAATTTATTCTGTTATACTAAATTATTTACTTCAAAATAAATATATCTTAAGTTTGTATATAATTAATAAAATATACTTTTTTAAACAAGATTTATTTTTTAATTATTTTCTTTTACATTTTCATTTTACTATTAATTTTAAAATAAAAATGCCCTTTATTTAGATAGATATTTTTGTATTTTTCTGTGAATTAACTTTATTAAAATAATTATTGACATCTACATCTACATTAGAATGATGAAATTTTAATATATTTGAACAGTTTTAAGATGTTAAAATAATGTTGATAAGTTTACTAATTTGGTGTGATATAATTAATTATTACATTTGTGTGACATAATTAGTTAATAAATTCATAAATTCAAAATAGATTATATATTAAGTGAATATACATTACTAATAAAATATAATATTTATTCTTTTAGTCAAAATTATTTTGAATTTCAAAATAAAACAATCTCTTATCGTATGTTTTTGTATTCTTTTTATAATTTACCTAGAAGGGATGTTTTTGTATTTTTCTTTGCTTTCATATATTTAACTCGAGCATTAGTTATAATTTAAATATTTATATATAGTGTAAGGTATACATAAATATTTTATAATACAATTAAAAACAGTTAAGTATAATTATTCTATATCAATCATTTCAAATATTTTATATATTTATCTATTAATTTATACCCTTAGAACACAAGTTAGCATTATTTATAAATTAAATATTATATCTCTTTATTTCCTTTAAAAACATTGTTTGTAATTTAATGGAGAGAAAAATATATTTTTGCAACTAATTCCCTTTAATGCACTTTAATGGAGATTTTTTCAACATTTATAGTAAAATGATTGATATAGAATAATTATATTTAACTTTTTTTAATTGTATTATAAAATATTTATGTATACCCTACACAATAGCTCTACTTAATGAGTCAATTACGGTTACATTTTGAAATTAAAACTGTTACTAAATTTATTAATTTATTGTATTATACTAAATTATTTACTTCAAAATAAATATTTCTTAAGTTTGTATATAATTAATAAAATATACTTTTTTAAACAAAATTTATTTTTTAATTATTTTCTATTACATTTTCATTTTACTATTAATTTTAAAATAAAAATGCCCTTTATTTAGATAGATATTTTTGTATTTTTCTGTGAATTAACTTTATTAAAATAATTATTGACATCTACATCTGCACAGTAGATTGATGAAATTTTAATATATTCGAACATTTTTAAGATGTTAAAATAATGTGGATAAGTTTACCAATTTGGTGTGATATAATTAATTATTACATTTGTGTGACATAATTAGTTAGTAAATTCATAAATTCCAAATTGACTATATATTAAGTGAATATACATTACTAATAAAATATAATATTTATTTTTTTAGTCAAAATTATTTTGAATTTCAAAATAAAACAATCTCTTATCGGATATTTTTGTATTCTTTTTATAATTTACCTAGAATGGATGTTTTTGTATTTTTCTTTGCTTTCATATATTTAACTCGGGCATTAGTCATAATTTAAATATTTATATATAGTGTAAGTTATACATAAATATTTTATAATACAATTAAAAACAGTTAAGTATAATTATTCTATATCAATCATTTCAAATATTTTATATATTTATCTATTAATTTATACCCTTAGAACACAAGTTAGCATTATTTATAAATTAAATATTATATCTCTTTATTTCCTTTAAAAGCATTGTTAGTAATTTAATGGAGAGAAAAATATATTTTTGCTACTAATTCCCTTTAATGCACTTTAATGGAGATTTTTTTTAACATTTATAGTAAAATGATTGATATAGAATAATTTTATTTAACTGTTTTTAATTGTATTATAAAATATTTATGTATACCCTACACCATAGCTCTACTTAAAGAGTCAACTTCGGTTACATTTTGAAATTAAAACTGTTACTAAATTTATTAATTTATTGTGTTATACTAAATTATTTACTTCAAAATAAATATATCTTAAGTTTGTATATAATTAATAAAATATACTTTTTTAAACAAGATTTATTTTTTAATTATTTTCTTTTACATTTTCATTTTACTATTAATTTTAAAATAAAAATGCCCTTTATTTAGATAGATATTTTTGTATTTTTCTATGAATTAACTTTATTAAAATAATTATTGACATCTACATCTACATTAGAATGATGAAATTTTAATATATTTGAACAGTTTTAAGATGTTAAAATAATGTTGACAAGTTTACTAATTTGGTGTGATATAATTAATTATTACATTTGTGTGACATAATTAGTTAATAAATTCATAAATTCAAAATAGATTATATATTAAGTGAATATACATTACTAATAAAATATAATATTTATTCTTTTAGTCAAAATTATTTTGAATTTCAAAATAAAACAATCTCTTATCGTATGTTTTTGTATTCTTTTTATAATTTACCTAGAAGGGATGTTTTTGTATTTTTCTTTGCTTTCATATATTTAACTCGAGCATTAGTTATAATTTAAATATTTATATATAGTGTAAGGTATACATAAATATTTTATAATACAATTAAAAACAGTTAAGTATAATTATTCTATATCAATCATTTCAAATATTTTATATATTTATCTATTAATTTATACCCTTAGAACACAAGTTAGCATTATTTATAAATTAAATATTATATCTCTTTATTTCCTTTAAAAGCATTGTTTGTAATTTAATGGAGAGAAAAATATATTTTTGCAACTAATTCCCTTTAATGCACTTTAATGGAGATTTTTTCAACATTTATAGTAAAATGATTGATATAGAATAATTATATTTAACTTTTTTTAATTGTATTATAAAATATTTATGTATACCCTACACAATAGCTCTACTTAATGAGTCAATTACGGTTACATTTTGAAATTAAAACTGTTACTAAATTTATTAATTTATTGTATTATACTAAATTATTTACTTCAAAATAAATATTTCTTAAGTTTGTATATAATTAATAAAATAAACTTTTTAAATCAAATTTTATTTTAGTTATTTTCTTTTAAATTTTTATTTTACTATTAATTTTAAAATAAAAATGCCCTTTATTTAGATAGATATTTTTGTATTTTTCTGTAAAGTAACTTTATTAAAATAATTATTGACATCTACATCTGCACAGTAGATTGATGAAATTTTAATATATTTGAACATTTTTAATATGTTAAAATAACTTGGATAAGTTTACTAATTTGGTGTGATATAATTAATTATTACATTTGTGTGACATAATTAGTTAGTAAATTCATAAATTCAAAATTGACTATATATTAAGTGAATATACATTACTAATAAAATATAATATTTATTTTTTTAGTCAAAATTATTTTGAATTTCAAAATAAAACAATCTCTTATCGGATATTTTTGTATTCTTTTTATAATTTATTTAGAAGGGATTTTTTTGTATTTTTCTTTGCTTTCATATATTTAACTTGAGCATTAGTCATAATTTAAATATTTCTATATAGTGTAAGGTATACATAAATATTTTATAATACAATTAAAAACAGTTAAATATAATTATTCAATATCAATCATTTCAAATATTTTATATATTTATCTATTAATTTATACCCTTAGAACACAAGTTAGCATTATTTATAAATTAAATATTATATCTCTTTATTTCCTTTAAAAGCATTGTTAATAATTTAATGGAGAGAAAAATATATTTTTGCTACTAATTCCCTTTAATGCACTTTAATGGAGATTTTTTTTAACATTTATAGTAAAATGATTGATATAGAATAATTTTATTTAACAGTTTTTAATTGTATTATAAAATATTTATGTATACCCTACACTATAACTCTACTTAAAGAGTCAACTTCGGTTACATTTTGAAATTAAAACTGTTACTAAATTTATTAATTTATTGTGTTATACTAAATTATTTACTTCAAAATAAATATATCTTGAGTTTGTATATAATTAATAAAATATACTTTTTTAAACAAGATTTATTTTTTAATTATTTTCTTTTACATTTTCATTTTACTATTAATTTTAAAATAAAAATGCCCTTTATTTAGATAGATATTTTTGTATTTTTCTATGAATTAACTTTATTAAAATAATTATTGACATCTACATCTACATTAGAATGATGAAATTTTAATATATTTGAACAGTTTTAAGATGTTAAAATAATGTGGATAATTAATTATTACATTTGTGTGACATAATTAGTTAATAAATTCATAAATTCAAAATAGACTATATATTAAGTGAATATACATTACTAATAAAATATAATATTTATTTTTTTAGTCAAAATTATTTTGAATTTTAAAATAAAACAATCTCTTATCGGATGTTTTTGTATTCTTTTTATAATTTACCTAGAAGGGATGTTTTTGTATTTTTCTTTGCTTTCATATATTTAACTTGAGCATTAGTCATAATTTAAATATTTATATATAGTGTAAGGTATACATAAATATTTTATAATACAATTAAAAACAGTTAATTATAATTATTCTATATCAACCCTTTCAAATATTTTATATATTTATCTATTAATTTATACCCTTAAAACACAAGTTAGCATTATTTATAAATTAAATATTATATCTCTTTATTTCCTTTAAAAGCATTGTTAGTAATTTAAGGGAGAGAAAAATATATTTTTCCTACTAATTCCCTTTAATGCACTTTAATGGAGATTTTTTTTAACATTTATAGTAAAATGATTGGTATAGAATAATTTTATATAACTATTTTTAATTGTATTATAAAATATTTATGTATACCCTACACTATAGCTCTACTTAAAGAGTCAACTACGGTTACATTTTTTTTTTTGAATCAAAAGATATTATATTAACTAAAAAAGACAGTCAACTACGGTTACATTTTGAAATTAAAATTGTTACTAAATTTATTAATTTATTGTGTTATACTAAATTGTTTACTTCAAAATAAATATATCTTAAGTTAGTATATAATTAATAAAATATACTTTTTTAAACAAAATTTGTTTTTTAATTATTTTCTTTTACATTTTCATTTTACTATTAATTTTAAAATAAAAATGCCCTTTATTTAGATAGATATTTTTGTATTTTTCTGTAAATTAACTTTATTAAAATAATTATTGACATCTACATCTACATTAGAATGATGAAATTTTAATATATTCGAACATTTTTAATGTGTTAAAATAATGTGGATAAGTTTACCAATTTGGTGTGATATAATTAATTATTACATTTGTGTGACATAATTAGTTAATAAATTCATAAATTCAAAATAGACTATATATTAAGTGAATATACATTACTAATAAAATATAATATTTATTTTTTTAGTCAAAATTATTTTGAATTTCAAAATAAAACAATCTCTTATCGGATGTTTTTGTATTCTTTTTATAATTTACCTAGAATGGATGTTTTTGTATTTTTCTTTGCTTTCATATATTTAACTCGAGCATTAGTCATAATTTAAATATTTATATATAGTGTAAGTTATACATAAATATTTTATAATACAATTAAAAACAGTTAAGTATAATTATTCTATATCAATCATTTCAAATATTTTATATATTTACCTATTAATTTATACCCTTAGAACACAAGTTAGCATTATTTATAAATTAAATATTATATCTCTTTATTTCCTTTAAAAGCATTGTTAGTAATTTAATGGAGAGAAAAATATATTTTTGCTACTAATTCCCTTTAATGCACTTTAATGGAGATTTTTTTTAACATTTATAGTAAAATGATTGATATAGAATAATTTTATTTAACTGTTTTTAATTGTATTATAAAATATTTATGTATACCCTACACTATAGCTCTACTTAAAGAGTCAACTTCGGTTACATTTTGAAATTAAAACTGTTACTAAATTTATTAATTTATTGTGTTATACTAAATTATTTACTTCAAAATAAATATATCTTAAGTTTGTATATAATTAATAAAATATACTTTTTTAAACAAGATTTATTTTTTAATTATTTTCTTTTACATTTTCATTTTACTATTAATTTTAAAATAAAAATGCCCTTTATTTAGATAGATATTTTTGTATTTTTCTGTGAATTAACTTTATTAAAATAATTATTGACATCTACATCTACATTAGAATGATGAAATTTTAATATATTTGAACAGTTTTAAGATGTTAAAATAATGTTGATAAGTTTACTAATTTGGTGTGATATAATTAATTATTACATTTGTGTGACATAATTAGTTAATAAATTCATAAATTCAAAATAGATTATATATTAAGTGAATATACATTACTAATAAAATATAATATTTATTCTTTTAGTCAAAATTATTTTGAATTTCAAAATAAAACAATCTCTTATCGTATGTTTTTGTATTCTTTTTATAATTTACCTAGAAGGGATGTTTTTGTATTTTTCTTTGCTTTCATATATTTAACTCGAGCGTTAGTTATAATTTAAATATTTATATATAGTGTAAGGTATACATAAATATTTTATAATACAATTAAAAACAGTTAAGTATAATTATTCTATATCAATCATTTCAAATATTTTATATATTTATCTATTAATTTATACCCTTAGAACACAAGTTAGCATTATTTATAAATTAAATATTATATCTCTTTATTTCCTTTAAAAGCATTGTTAGTAATTTAATGGAGAGAAAAATATATTTTTCCTACTAATTCCCTTTAATGCACTTTAATGGAGATTTTTTTTAACATTTATAGTAAAATGATTGGTATAGAATAATTTTATATAACTATTTTTAATTGTATTATAAAATATTTATGTATACCCTACACTATAGCTCTACTTAAAGAGTCAACTACGGTTACATTTTTTTTTTTGAATCAAAAGATATTATATTAACTAAAAAAGACAGTCAACTACTTAAAGAGTCAACTACGGTTACATTTTGAAATTAAAATTGTTACTAAATTTATTAATTTATTGTGTTATACTAAATTGTTTACTTCAAAATAAATATATCTTAAGTTTGTATATAATTAATAAAATATACTTTTTTAAACAAAATTTGTTTTTTAATTATTTTCTTTTACATTTTCATTTTACTATTAATTTTAAAATAAAAATGCCCTTTATTTAGATAGATATTTTTGTATTTTTCTGTGAATTAACTTTATTAAAATAATTATTGACATCTACATCTACATTAGAATGATGAAATTTTAATATATTCGAACATTTTTAAGATGTTAAAATAATGTGGATAAGTTTACCAATTTGGTGTGATATAATTAATTATTACATTTGTGTGACATAATTAGTTAATAAATTCATAAATTCAAAATAGACTATATATTAAGTGAATATACATTACTAATAAAATATAATATTTATTTTTTTAGTCAAAATTATTTTGAATTTCAAAATAAAACAATCTCTTATCGGATGTTTTTGTATTCTTTTTATAATTTACCTAGAATGGATGTTTTTGTATTTTTCTTTGCTTTCATATATTTAACTCGAGCATTAGTTATAATTTAAATATTTATATATAGTGTAAGGTATACATAAATATTTTATATTACAATTAAAAACAGTTAAGTATAATTATTCTATATCAACCCTTTCAAATATTTTATATATTTATCTATTAATTTATACCCTTAGAACACAAGTTAGCATTATTTATAAATTAAATATTATATCTCTTTATTTCCTTTAAAAGCATTGTTAGTAATTTAATGGAGAGAAAAATATATTTTTCCTACTAATTCCCTTTAATGCACTTTAATGGAGATTTTTTTTTACGTTTATATTAAAATGATTGATATAGAATAATTTTATTTAGTTGTTTTTAATTATATTATAAAATATTTATGTATACCCTACACTATAGCTCTACTTAAAGAGTCAACTTCGGTTACATTTTGGAATTAAAACTGTTACTAAATTTATTAATTTATTGTGTTATACTAAATTATTTACTTCAAAATAAATATATCTTAAGTTTGTATATAATTAATAAAATATACTTTTTTAAACAAGATTTATTTTTTAATTATTTTCTTTTACATTTTCATTTTACTATTAATTTTAAAATAAAAATGCCCTTTATTTAGATAGATATTTTTGTATTTTTCTGTGAATTAACTTTATTAAAATAATTATTGACATCTACATCTACATTAGAATGATGAAATTTTAATATATTTGAACAGTTTTAAGATGTTAAAATAATGTTGATAAGTTTACTAATTTGGTGTGATATAATTAATTATTACATTTGTGTGACATAATTAGTTAATAAATTCATAAATTCAAAATAGATTATATATTAAGTGAATATACATTACTAATAAAATATAATATTTATTCTTTTAGTCAAAATTATTTTGAATTTCAAAATAAAACAATCTCTTATCGTATGTTTTTGTATTCTTTTTATAATTTACCTAGAAGGGATGTTTTTGTATTTTTCTTTGCTTTCATATATTTAACTCGAGCATTAGTTATAATTTAAATATTTATATATAGTGTAAGGTATACATAAATATTTTATAATACAATTAAAAACAGTTAAGTATAATTATTCTATATCAATCATTTCAAATATTTTATATATTTATCTATTAATTTATACCCTTAGAACACAAGTTAGCATTATTTATAAATTAAATATTATATCTCTTTATTTCCTTTAAAAGCATTGTTAGTAATTTAATGGAGAGAAAAATATATTTTTCCTACTAATTCCCTTTAATGCACTTTAATGGAGATTTTTTTTAACATTTATAGTAAAATGATTGGTATAGAATAATTTTATATAACTATTTTTAATTGTATTATAAAATATTTATGTATACCCTACACTATAGCTCTACTTAAAGAGTCAACTACGGTTACATTTTTTTTTTTGAATCAAAAGATATTATATTAACTAAAAAAGACAGTCAACTACTTAAAGAGTCAACTACGGTTACATTTTGAAATTAAAATTGTTACTAAATTTATTAATTTATTGTGTTATACTAAATTGTTTACTTCAAAATAAATATATCTTAAGTTTGTATATAATTAATAAAATATACTTTTTTAAACAAAATTTGTTTTTTAATTATTTTCTTTTACATTTTAATTTTACTATTAATTTTAAAATAAAAATGCCCTTTATTTAGATAGATATTTTTGTATTTTTCTGTGAATTAACTTTATTAAAATAATTATTGACATCTACATCTGCACAGTAGATTGATGAAATTTTAATATATTCGAACATTTTTAAGATGTTAAAATAATGTGGATAAGTTTACCAATTTGGTGTGATATAATTAATTATTACATTTGTGTGACATAATTAGTTAATAAATTCATAAATTCAAAATTGACTATATATTAAGTGAATATACATTACTAATAAAATATAATATTTATTTTTTTAGTCAAAATTATTTTGAATTTCAAAATAAAACAATCTCTTATCGGATGTTTTTGTATTCTTTTTATAATTTACCTAGAATGGATGTTTTTGTATTTTTCTTTGCTTTCATATATTTAACTCGAGCATTAGTCATAATTTAAATATTTATATATAGTGTAAGTTATACATAAATATTTTATAATACAATTAAAAACAGTTAAGTATAATTATTCTATATCAATCATTTCAAATATTTTATATATTTATCTATTAATTTATACCCTTAAAACACAAGTTAGCATTATTTATAAATTAAATATTATATCTCTTTATTTCCTTTAAAAGCATTGTTAGTAATTTAATGGAGAGAAAAATATATTTTTGCTACTAATTCCCTTTAATGCACTTTAATGGAGATTTTTTTTAACATTTATAGTAAAATGATTGATATAGAATAATTTTATTTAACTGTTTTTAATTGTATTATAAAATATTTATGTATACCCTACACCATAGCTCTACTTAAAGAGTCAACTTCGGTTACATTTTGAAATTAAAACTGTTACTAAATTTATTAATTTATTGTGTTAAACTAAATTATTTACTTCAAAATAAATATATCTTAAGTTTGTATATAATTAATAAAATATACTTTTTTAAACAAGATTTATTTTTTAATTATTTTCTTTTACATTTTCATTTTACTATTAATTTTAAAATAAAAATGCCCTTTATTTAGATAGATATGTTTGTATTTTTCTGTGAATTAACTTTATTAAAATAATTATTGACATCTACATCTACATTAGAATGATGGAATTTTAATATATTTGAACAGTTTTAAGATGTTAAAATAATGTTGATAAGTTTACTAATTTGGTGTGATATAATTAATTATTACATTTGTGTGACATAATTAGTTAATAAATTCATAAATTCAAAATAGATTATATATTAAGTGAATATACATTACTAATAAAATATAATATTTATTCTTTTAGTCAAAATTATTTTGAATTTCAAAATAAAACAATCTCTTATTGTATGTTTTTGTATTCTTTTTATAATTTACCTAGAAGGGATGTTTATGTATTTTTCTTTGCTTTCATATATTTAACTCGAGCATTAGTTATAATTTAAATATTTATATATAGTGTAAGGTATACATAAATATTTTATAATACAATTAAAAACAGTTAAGTATAATTATTCTATATCAACCCTTTCAAATATTTTATATATTTATCTATTAATTTATACCCTTAGAACACAAGTTAGCATTATTTATAAATTAAATATTATATCTCTTTATTTCCTTTAAAAGCATTGTTAGTAATTTAATGGAGAGAAAAATATATTTTTCCTACTAATTCCCTTTAATGCACTTTAATGGAGATTTTTTTTTACGTTTATATTAAAATGATTGATATAGAATAATTTTATTTAGTTGTTTTTAATTATATTATAAAATATTTATGTATACCCTACACTATAGCTCTTCTTAAAGAGTCAACTTCGGTTACATTTTGAAATTAAAACTGTTACTAAATTTATTAATTTGTTGTGTTATACTAAATTATTTACTTCAAAATAAATATATCTTGAGTTTGTATATAATTAATAAAATATACTTTTTTAAACAAAATTTATTTTTTAATTATTTTCTATTACATTTTCATTTTACTATTAATTTTAAAATAAAAATGCCCTTTATTTAGATAGATATTTTTGTATTTTTCTGTGAATTAACTTTATTAAAATAATTATTGACATCTACATCTGCACAGTAGATTGATGAAATTTTAATATATTCGAACATTTTTAAGATGTTAAAATAATGTGGATAAGTTTACCAATTTGGTGTGATAAAATTAATTATTACATTTGTGTGACATAATTAGTTAGTAAATTCATAAATTCCAAATTGACTATATATTAAGTGAATATACATTACTAATAAAATATAATATTTATTTTTTTAGTCAAAATTATTTTGAATTTCAAAATAAAACAATCTCTTATCGGATATTTTTGTATTCTTTTTATAATTTACCTAGAATGGATGTTTTTGTATTTTTCTTTGCTTTCATATATTTAACTCGGGCATTAGTCATAATTTAAATATTTATATATAGTGTAAGTTATACATAAATATTTTATAATACAATTAAAAACAGTTAAGTATAATTATTCTATATCAATCATTTCAAATATTTTATATATTTATCTATTAATTTATACCCTTAGAACACAAGTTAGCATTATTTATAAATTAAATATTATATCTCTTTATTTCCTTTAAAAGCATTGTTAGTAATTTAATGGAGAGAAAAATATATTTTTGCTACTAATTCCCTTTAATGCACTTTAATGGAGATTTTTTTTAACATTTATAGTAAAATGATTGATATAGAATAATTTTATTTAACTGTTTTTAATTGTATTATAAAATATTTATGTATACCCTACACCATAGCTCTACTTAAAGAGTCAACTTCGGTTACATTTTGAAATTAAAACTGTTATTAAATTTATTAATTTATTGTGTTATACTAAATTATTTACTTCAAAATAAATATATCTTAAGTTTGTATATAATTAATAAAATATACTTTTTTAAACAAGATTTATTTTTTAATTATTTTCTTTTACATTTTCATTTTACTATTAATTTTAAAATAAAAATGCCCTTTATTTAGATAGATATTTTTGTATTTTTCTGTGAATTAACTTTATTAAAATAATTATTGACATCTACATCTACATTAGAATGATGGAATTTTAATATATTTGAACAGTTTTAAGATGTTAAAATAATGTTGATAAGTTTACTAATTTGGTGTGATATAATTAATTATTACATTTGTGTGACATAATTAGTTAATAAATTCATAAATTCAAAATAGATTATATATTAAGTGAATATACATTACTAATAAAATATAATATTTATTCTTTTAGTCAAAATTATTTTGAATTTCAAAATAAAACAATCTCTTATCGTATGTTTTTGTATTCTTTTTATAATTTACCTAGAAGGGATGTTTATGTATTTTTCATTGCTTTCATATATTTAACTCGAGCATTAGTTATAATTTAAATATTTATATATAGTGTAAGGTATACATAAATATTTTATAATACAATTAAAAACAGTTAAGTATAATTATTCTATATCAACCCTTTCAAATATTTTATATATTTATCTATTAATTTATACCCTTAGAACACAAGTTAGCATTATTTATAAATTAAATATTATATCTCTTTATTTCCTTTAAAAGCATTGTTAGTAATTTAATGGAGAGAAAAATATATTTTTCCTACTAATTCCCTTTAATGCACTTTAATGGAGATTTTTTTTTACGTTTATATTAAAATGATTGATATAGAATAATTTTATTTAGTTGTTTTTAATTATATTATAAAATATTTATGTATACCCTACACTATAGCTCTTCTTAAAGAGTCAACTTCGGTTACATTTTGAAATTAAAACTGTTACTAAATTTATTAATTTGTTGTGTTATACTAAATTATTTACTTCAAAATAAATATATCTTGAGTTTGTATATAATTAATAAAATATACTTTTTTAAACAAAATTTATTTTTTAATTATTTTCTATTACATTTTCATTTTACTATTAATTTTAAAATAAAAATGCCCTTTATTTAGATAGATATTTTTGTATTTTTCTGTGAATTAACTTTATTAAAATAATTATTGACATCTACATCTGCACAGTAGATTGATGAAATTTTAATATATTCGAACATTTTTAAGATGTTAAAATAATGTGGATAAGTTTACCAATTTGGTGTGATAAAATTAATTATTACATTTGTGTGACATAATTAGTTAGTAAATTCATAAATTCCAAATTGACTATATATTAAGTGAATATACATTACTAATAAAATATAATATTTATTTTTTTAGTCAAAATTATTTTGAATTTCAAAATAAAACAATCTCTTATCGGATATTTTTGTATTCTTTTTATAATTTACCTAGAATGGATGTTTTTGTATTTTTCTTTGCTTTCATATATTTAACTCGGGCATTAGTCATAATTTAAATATTTATATATAGTGTAAGTTATACATAAATATTTTATAATACAATTAAAAACAGTTAAGTATAATTATTCTATATCAATCATTTCAAATATTTTATATATTTATCTATTAATTTATACCCTTAGAACACAAGTTAGCATTATTTATAAATTAAATATTATATCTCTTTATTTCCTTTAAAAGCATTGTTAGTAATTTAATGGAGAGAAAAATATATTTTTGCTACTAATTCCCTTTAATGCACTTTAATGGAGATTTTTTTTAACATTTATAGTAAAATGATTGATATAGAATAATTTTATTTAACTGTTTTTAATTGTATTATAAAATATTTATGTATACCCTACACCATAGCTCTACTTAAAGAGTCAACTTCGGTTACATTTTGAAATTAAAACTGTTATTAAATTTATTAATTTATTGTGTTATACTAAATTATTTACTTCAAAATAAATATATCTTAAGTTTGTATATAATTAATAAAATATACTTTTTTAAACAAGATTTATTTTTTAATTATTTTCTTTTACATTTTCATTTTACTATTAATTTTAAAATAAAAATGCCCTTTATTTAGATAGATATTTTTGTATTTTTCTGTGAATTAACTTTATTAAAATAATTATTGACATCTACATCTACATTAGAATGATGGAATTTTAATATATTTGAACAGTTTTAAGATGTTAAAATAATGTTGATAAGTTTACTAATTTGGTGTGATATAATTAATTATTACATTTGTGTGACATAATTAGTTAATAAATTCATAAATTCAAAATAGATTATATATTAAGTGAATATACATTACTAATAAAATATAATATTTATTCTTTTAGTCAAAATTATTTTGAATTTCAAAATAAAACAATCTCTTATCGTATGTTTTTGTATTCTTTTTATAATTTACCTAGAAGGGATGTTTATGTATTTTTCATTGCTTTCATATATTTAACTCGAGCATTAGTTATAATTTAAATATTTATATATAGTGTAAGGTATACATAAATATTTTATAATACAATTAAAAACAGTTAAGTATAATTATTCTATATCAACCCTTTCAAATATTTTATATATTTATCTATTAATTTATACCCTTAGAACACAAGTTAGCATTATTTATAAATTAAATATTATATCTCTTTATTTCCTTTAAAAGCATTGTTAGTAATTTAATGGAGAGAAAAATATATTTTTCCTACTAATTCCCTTTAATGCACTTTAATGGAGATTTTTTTTTACGTTTATATTAAAATGATTGATATAGAATAATTTTATTTAGTTGTTTTTAATTATATTATAAAATATTTATGTATACCCTACACTATAGCTCTTCTTAAAGAGTCAACTTCGGTTACATTTTGAAATTAAAACTGTTACTAAATTTATTAATTTGTTGTGTTATACTAAATTATTTACTTCAAAATAAATATATCTTGAGTTTGTATATAATTAATAAAATATACTTTTTTAAACAAAATTTATTTTTTAATTATTTTCTATTACATTTTCATTTTACTATTAATTTTAAAATAAAAATGCCCTTTATTTAGATAGATATTTTTGTATTTTTCTGTGAATTAACTTTATTAAAATAATTATTGACATCTACATCTGCACAGTAGATTGATGAAATTTTAATATATTCGAACATTTTTAAGATGTTAAAATAATGTGGATAAGTTTACCAATTTGGTGTGATATAATTAATTATTACATTTGTGTGACATAATTAGTTAGTAAATTCATAAATTCCAAATTGACTATATATTAAGTGAATATACATTACTAATAAAATATAATATTTATTTTTTTAGTCAAAATTATTTTGAATTTCAAAATAAAACAATCTCTTATCGGATATTTTTGTATTCTTTTTATAATTTACCTAGAATGGATGTTTTTGTATTTTTCTTTGCTTTCATATATTTAACTCGAGCATTAGTCATAATTTAAATATTTATATATAGTGTAAGTTATACATAAATATTTTATAATACAATTAAAAACAGTTAAGTATAATTATTCTATATCAATCATTTCAAATATTTTATATATTTATCTATTAATTTATACCCTTAGAACACAAGTTAGCATTATTTATAAATTAAATATTATATCTCTTTATTTCCTTTAAAAGCATTGTTAGTAATTTAATGGAGAGAAAAATATATTTTTGCTACTAATTCCCTTTAATGCACTTTAATGGAGATTTTTTTTAACATTTATAGTAAAATGATTGATATAGAATAATTTTATTTAACTGTTTATAATTTTATTATAAAATATTTATGTATACCCTACACCATAGCTCTACTTAAAGAGTCAACTTCGGTTACATTTTGAAATTAAAACTGTTACTAAATTTATTAATTTATTGTGTTATACTAAATTATTTACTTCAAAATAAATATATCTTAAGTTTGTATATAATTAATAAAATATACTTTTTTAAACAAGATTTATTTTTTAATTATTTTCTTTTACATTTTCATTTTACTATTAATTTTAAAATAAAAATGCCCTTTATTTAGATAGATATTTTTGTATTTTTCTGTGAATTAACTTTATTAAAATAATTATTGACATCTACATCTACATTAGAATGATGGAATTTTAATATATTTGAACAGTTTTAAGATGTTAAAATAATGTTGATAAGTTTACTAATTTGGTGTGATATAATTAATTATTACATTTGTGTGACATAATTAGTTAATAAATTCATAAATTCAAAATAGATTATATATTAAGTGAATATACATTACTAATAAAATATAATATTTATTCTTTTAGTCAAAATTATTTTGAATTTCAAAATAAAACAATCTCTTATCGTATGTTTTTGTATTCTTTTTATAATTTACCTAGAAGGGATGTTTATGTATTTTTCTTTGCTTTCATTTATTTAACTCGAGCATTAGTTATAATTTAAATATTTATATATAGTGTAAGATATACATAAATATTTTATAATACAATTAAAAATAGTTAAGTATAATTATTCTATATCAACCCTTTCAAATATTTTATATATTTATCTATTAATTTATACCCTTAGAACACAAGTTAGCATTATTTATAAATTAAATATTATATCTCTTTATTTCCTTTAAAAGCATTGTTAGTAATTTTATGGAGAGAAAAATATATTTTTCCTACTAATTCCCTTTAATGCACTTTAATGGAGATTTTTTTTTACGTTTATATTAAAATGATTGTTATAGAATAATTTTATTTAATTGTTTTTAATTATATTATAAAATATTTATGTATACCCTACACTATAGCTCTTCTTAAAGAGTCAACTTCGGTTACATTTTGAAATTAAAACTGTTACTAAATTTATTAATTTATTGTGTTATACTAAATTATTTACTTCAAAATAAATATATCTTGAGTTTGTATATAATTAATAAAATATACTTTTTTAAACAAAATTTATTTTTTAATTATTTTCTATTACATTTTCATTTTACTATTAATTTTAAAATAAAAATGCCCTTTATTTAGATAGATATTTTTGTATTTTTCTGTGAATTAACTTTATTAAAATAATTATTGACATCTACATCTGCACAGTAGATTGATGAAATTTTAATATATTCGAACATTTTTAAGATGTTAAAATAATGTGGATAAGTTTACCAATTTGGTGTGATAAAATTAATTATTACATTTGTGTGACATAATTAGTTAGTAAATTCATAAATTCCAAATTGACTATATATTAAGTGAATATACATTACTAATAAAATATAATATTTATTTTTTTAGTCAAAATTATTTTGAATTTCAAAATAAAACAATCTCTTATCGGATATTTTTGTATTCTTTTTATAATTTACCTAGAATGGATGTTTTTGTATTTTTCTTTGCTTTCATATATTTAACTCGGGCATTAGTCATAATTTAAATATTTATATATAGTGTAAGTTATACATAAATATTTTATAATACAATTAAAAACAGTTAAGTATAATTATTCTATATCAATCATTTCAAATATTTTATATATTTATCTATTAATTTATACCCTTAGAACACAAGTTAGCATTATTTATAAATTAAATATTATATCTCTTTATTTCCTTTAAAAGCATTGTTAGTAATTTAATGGAGAGAAAAATATATTTTTGCTACTAGTTCCCTTTAATGCACTTTAATGGAGAATTTTTTTAACATTTATAGTAAAATGATTGATATAGAATAATTTTATTTAACTGTTTTTAATTGTATTATAAAATATTTATGTATACCCTACACCATAGCTCTACTTAAAGAGTCAACTTCGGTTACATTTTGAAATTAAAACTGTTACTAAATTTATTAATTTATTGTGTTATACTAAATTATTTACTTCAAAATAAATATATCTTAAGTTTGTATATAATTAATAAAATATACTTTTTTAAACAAGATTTATTTTTTAATTATTTTCTTTTACATTTTCATTTTACTATTAATTTTAAAATAAAAATGCCCTTTATTTAGATAGATATTTTTGTATTTTTCTGTGAATTAACTTTATTAAAATAATTATTGACATCTACATCTACATTAGAATGATGGAATTTTAATATATTTGAACAGTTTTAAGATGTTAAAATAATGTTGATAAGTTTACTAATTTGGTGTGATATAATTAATTATTACATTTGTGTGACATAATTAGTTAATAAATTCATAAATTCAAAATAGATTATATATTAAGTGAATATACACTACTAATAAAATATAATATTTATTCTTTTAGTCAAAATTATTTTGAATTTCAAAATAAAACAATCTCTTATCGTATGTTTTTGTATTTTTTTTATAATTTACCTAGAAGGGATGTTTATGTATTTTTCATTGCTTTCATATATTTAACTCGAGCATTAGTTATAATTTAAATATTTATATATAGTGTAAGGTATACATAAATATTTTATAATACAATTAAAAACAGTTAAGTATAATTATTCTATATCAACCCTTTCAAATATTTTATATATTTATCTATTAATTTATACCCTTAGAACACAAGTTAGCATTATTTATAAATTAAATATTATATCTCTTTATTTCCTTTAAAAGCATTGTTAGTAATTTAATGGAGAGAAAAATATATTTTTCCTACTAATTCCCTTTAATGCACTTTAATGGAGATTTTTTTTTACGTTTATATTAAAATGATTGATATAGAATAATTTTATTTAGTTGTTTTTAATTATATTATAAAATATTTATGTATACCCTACACTATAGCTCTTCTTAAAGAGTCAACTTCGGTTACATTTTGAAATTAAAACTGTTACTAAATTTATTAATTTGTTGTGTTATACTAAATTATTTACTTCAAAATAAATATATCTTGAGTTTGTATATAATTAATAAAATATACTTTTTTAAACAAAATTTATTTTTTAATTATTTTCTATTACATTTTCATTTTACTATTAATTTTAAAATAAAAATGCCCTTTATTTAGATAGATATTTTTGTATTTTTCTGTGAATTAACTTTATTAAAATAATTATTGACATCTACATCTGCACAGTAGATTGATGAAATTTTAATATATTCGAACATTTTTAAGATGTTAAAATAATGTGGATAAGTTTACCAATTTGGTGTGATATAATTAATTATTACATTTGTGTGACATAATTAGTTAGTAAATTCATAAATTCCAAATTGACTATATATTAAGTGAATATACATTACTAATAAAATATAATATTTATTTTTTTAGTCAAAATTATTTTGAATTTCAAAATAAAACAATCTCTTATCGGATATTTTTGTATTCTTTTTATAATTTACCTAGAATGGATGTTTTTGTATTTTTCTTTGCTTTCATATATTTAACTCGAGCATTAGTCATAATTTAAATATTTATATATAGTGTAAGTTATACATAAATATTTTATAATACAATTAAAAACAGTTAAGTATAATTATTCTATATCAATCATTTCAAATATTTTATATATTTATCTATTAATTTATACCCTTAGAACACAAGTTAGCATTATTTATAAATTAAATATTATATCTCTTTATTTCCTTTAAAAGCATTGTTAGTAATTTAATGGAGAGAAAAATATATTTTTGCTACTAATTCCCTTTAATGCACTTTAATGGAGATTTTTTTTAACATTTATAGTAAAATGATTGATATAGAATAATTTTATTTAACTGTTTATAATTTTATTATAAAATATTTATGTATACCCTACACCATAGCTCTACTTAAAGAGTCAACTTCGGTTACATTTTGAAATTAAAACTGTTACTAAATTTATTAATTTATTGTGTTATACTAAATTATTTACTTCAAAATAAATATATCTTAAGTTTGTATATAATTAATAAAATATACTTTTTTAAACAAGATTTATTTTTTAATTATTTTCTTTTACATTTTCATTTTACTATTAATTTTAAAATAAAAATGCCCTTTATTTAGATAGATATTTTTGTATTTTTCTGTGAATTAACTTTATTAAAATAATTATTGACATCTACATCTACATTAGAATGATGGAATTTTAATATATTTGAACAGTTTTAAGATGTTAAAATAATGTTGATAAGTTTACTAATTTGGTGTGATATAATTAATTATTACATTTGTGTGACATAATTAGTTAATAAATTCATAAATTCAAAATAGATTATATATTAAGTGAATATACATTACTAATAAAATATAATATTTATTCTTTTAGTCAAAATTATTTTGAATTTCAAAATAAAACAATCTCTTATCGTATGTTTTTGTATTCTTTTTATAATTTACCTAGAAGGGATGTTTATGTATTTTTCTTTGCTTTCATATATTTAACTCGAGCATTAGTTATAATTTAAATATTTATATATAGTGTAAGATATACATAAATATTTTATAATACAATTAAAAATAGTTAAGTATAATTATTCTATATCAACCCTTTCAAATATTTTATATATTTATCTATTAATTTATACCCTTAGAACACAAGTTAGCATTATTTATAAATTAAATATTATATCTCTTTATTTCCTTTAAAAGCATTGTTAGTAATTTTATGGAGAGAAAAATATATTTTTCCTACTAATTCCCTTTAATGCACTTTAATGGAGATTTTTTTTTTACGTTTATATTAAAATGATTGATATAGAATAATTTTATTTAATTGTTTTTAATTATATTATAAAATATTTATGTATACCCTACACTATAGCTCTTCTTAAAGAGTCAACTTCGGTTACATTTTGAAATTAAAACTGTTACTAAATTTATTAATTTATTGTGTTATACTAAATTATTTACTTCAAAATAAATATATCTTGAGTTTGTATATAATTAATAAAATATACTTTTTTAAACAAAATTTATTTTTTAATTAATTTCTATTACATTTTGATTTTACTATTAATTTTAAAATAAAAATGCCCTTTATTTAGATAGATATTTTTGTATTTTTCTGTGAATTAACTTTATTAAAATAATTATTGACATCTACATCTGCACAGTAGATTGATGAAATTTTAATATATTCGAACATTTTTAAGATGTTAAAATAATGTGGATAAGTTTACCAATTTGGTGTGATATAATTAATTATTACATTTGTGTGACATAATTAGTTAATAAATTCATAAATTCAAAATTGACTATATATTAAGTGAATATACATTACTAATAAAATATAATATTTATTTTTTTAGTCAAAATTATTTTGAATTTCAAAATAAAACAATCTCTTATCGGATGTTTTTGTATTCTTTTTATAATTTACCTAGAATGGATGTTTTTGTATTTTTCTTTGCTTTCATATATTTAACTCGAGCATTAGTCATAATTTAAATATTTATATATAGTGTAAGTTATACATAAATATTTTATAATACAATTAAAAACAGTTAAGTATAATTATTCTATATCAACAATCATTTCAAATATTTTATATATTTATCTATTAATTTATACCCTTAGAACACAAGTTAGCATTATTTATAAATTATATATTATATCTCTTTATTTCCTTTAAAAGCAATGTTAGTAATTTAATGGAGAGAAAAATATATTTTTGCTACTAATTCCCTTTAATGCACTTTAATAGAGATTTTTTTTAACATTTATAGTAAAATGATTGATATAGAATAATTTTATTTAACTGTTTTTAATTATATTATAAAATATTTATGTACCCTACACTATAACTCTTCTTAAAGAGTCAACTTCGGTTACATTTTGAAATTAAAACTGTTACTAAATTTATTAATTTATTGTGTTATACTAAATTATTTACTTCAAAATAAATATATCTTGAGTTTGCATATAATTAATAAAATATACTTTTTTAAACAAAATTTAGTTTTTAATTATTTTCTATTACATTTTCATTTTACTATTAATTTTAAAATAAAAATGCCCTTTATTTAGATAGATATTTTTGTATTTTTCTGTGAATTAACTTTATCAAAATAATTATTGACATCTACATCTACATTAGAATGATGAAATTTTAATATATTTGAACATTTTTAAGATGTTAAAATAATGTGGATAATTAATTATTACATTTGTGTGACATAATTAGTTAATAAATTCATAAATTCAAAATAGACTATATATTAAGTGAATATACATTACTAATAAAATATAATATTTATTTTTTTAGTCAAAATTATTTTGAATTTCAAAATAAAACAATCTCTTATCGGGTGTTTTTGTATTCTTTTTATAATTTACCAAGAATGGATGTTTTTGTATTTTTCTTTGCTTTCATATATTTAACTCGAGCATTAGTCATAATTTAAATATTTATATATAGTGTAAGGTATACATAAATATTTTATAATACAATTAAAAACAGTTAAGTATAATTATTCTATATCAACCCTTTCAAATATTTTATATATTTATCTATTAATTTATACCCTTAGAACACAAGTTAGCATTATTTATAAATTAAATATTATATCTCTTTATTTCCTTTAAAAGCATTGTTAGTAATTTAATGGAGAGAAAAATATATTTTTCCTACTAATTCCCTTTAATGCACTTTAATGGAGATTTTTTTTAACATTTATAGTAAAATGATTGTTATAGAATAATTTTATATAACTGTTTTTAATTGTATTATAAAATATTTATGTATACCCTACAATATAGCTCTACTTAAAGAGTCAACTACGGTTACATTTTTTTTTTTGAATCAAAAGATATTATATTAACTGAAAAAGACAGTCAACTACTTAAAGAGTCAACTACGGTTACATTTTGAAATTAAAATTGTTACTAAATTTATTAATTTATTGTGTTATACTAAATTATTTACTTCAAAATAAATATATCTTAAGTTTGTATATAATTAATAAAATATACTTTTTTAAACAAAATTTGTTTTTTAATTATTTTCTTTTACATTTTCATTTTACTATTAATTTTAAAATAAAAATGCCCTTTATTTAGATAGATATTTTTGTATTTGGTGTGATATAATTAATTATTACATTTGTGTGACATAAATAGTTAATAAATTCATAAATTCAAAATTGACTATATATTAAGTGAATATACATTACTAATAAAATATAATATTTATTTTTTTAGTCAAAATTATTTTGAATTTCAAAATAAAACAATCTCTTATCGGATGTTTTTGTATTCTTTTTATAATTTACCTAGAATGGATGTTTTTGTATTTTTCTTTGCTTTCATATATTTAACTCGAGTATTAGTCATAATTTAAATATTTATATATAGTGTAAGTTATACATAAATATTTTATAATACAATTAAAAGCAGTTAAGTATAATTATTCTATATCAACAATCATTTCAAATATTTTATATATTTATCTATTAATTTATACCCTTAGAACACAAGTTAGCATTATTTATAAATTAAATATTATATCTCTTTATTTCCTTTAAAAGCAATGTTAGTAATTTAATGGAGAGAAAAATATATTTTTGCTACTAATTCCCTTTAATGCACTTTAATGGAGATTTTTTTTAACATTTATAGTAAAATGATTGATATAGAATAATTTTATTTAACTGTTTTTAATTATATTATAAAATATTTATGTACCCTACACTATAGCTCTTCTTAAAGAGTCAACTTCGGTTACATTTTGAAATTAAAACTGTTACTAAATTTATTAATTTATTGTGTTATACTAAATTATTTACTTCAAAATAAATATATCTTGAGTTTGCATATAATTAATAAAATATACTTTTTTAAACAAAATTTAGTTTTTAATTATTTTCTATTACATTTTCATTTTACTATTAATTTTAAAATAAAAATGCCCTTTATTTAGATAGATATTTTTGTATTTTTCTGTGAATTAACTTTATCAAAATAATTATTGACATCTACATCTACATTAGAATGATGAAATTTTAATATATTTGAACATTTTTAAGATGTTAAAATAATGTGGATAATTAATTATTACATTTGTGTGACATAATTAGTTAATAAATTCATAAATTCAAAATAGACTATATATTAAGTGAATATACATTACTAATAAAATATAATATTTATTTTTTTAGTCAAAATTATTTTGAATTTCAAAATAAAACAATCTCTTATCGGGTGTTTTTGTATTCTTTTTATAATTTACCAAGAATGGATGTTTTTGTATTTTTCTTTGCTTTCATATATTTAACTCGAGCATTAGTCATAATTTAAATATTTATATATAGTGTAAGGTATACATAAATATTTTATAATACAATTAAAAACAGTTAAGTATAATTATTCTATATCAACCCTTTCAAATATTTTATATATTTATCTATTAATTTATACCCTTAGAACACAAGTTAGCATTATTTATAAATTAAATATTATATCTCTTTATTTCCTTTAAAAGCATTGTTAGTAATTTAATGGAGAGAAAAATATATTTTTCCTACTAATTCCCTTTAATGCACTTTAATGGAGATTTTTTTTAACATTTATAGTAAAATGATTGTTATAGAATAATTTTATATAACTGTTTTTAATTGTATTATAAAATATTTATGTATACCCTACAATATAGCTCTACTTAAAGAGTCAACTACGGTTACATTTTTTTTTTTTGAATCAAAAGATATTATATTAACTGAAAAAGACAGTCAACTACTTAAAGAGTCAACTACGGTTACATTTTGAAATTAAAATTGTTACTAAATTTATTAATTTATTGTGTTATACTAAATTATTTACTTCAAAATAAATATATCTTAAGTTTGTATATAATTAATAAAATATACTTTTTTAAACAAAATTTGTTTTTTAATTATTTTCTTTTACATTTTCATTTTACTATTAATTTTAAAATAAAAATGCCCTTTATTTAGATAGATATTTTTGTATTTGGTGTGATATAATTAATTATTACATTTGTGTGACATAATTAGTTAATAAATTCATAAATTCAAAATTGACTATATATTAAGTGAATATACATTACTAATAAAATATAATATTTATTTTTTTAGTCAAAATTATTTTGAATTTCAAAATAAAACAATTTCTTATCGGATGTTTTTGTATTCTTTTTATAATTTACCTAGAATGGATGTTTTTGTATTTTTCTTTGCTTTCATATATTTAACTCGAGCATTAGTCATAATTTAAATATTTATATATAGTGTAAGTTATACATAAATATTTTATAATACAATTAAAAACAGTTAAGTATAATTATTCTATATCAACAATCATTTCAAATATTTTATATATTTATCTATTAATTTATACCCTTAGAACACAAGTTAGCATTATTTATAAATTAAATATTATATCTCTTTATTTCCTTTAAAAGCAATGTTAGTAATTTAATGGAGAGCAAAATATATTTTTGCTATTAATTCCCTTTAATGCACTTTAATGGAGATTTTTTTTAACATTTATAGTAAAATGATTGATATAGAATAATTTTATTTTACTGTTTTTAATTATATTATAAAATATTTATGTACCCTACACTATAGCTCTTCTTAAAGAGTCAACTTCGGTTACATTTTGAAATTAAAACTGTTACTAAATTTATTAATTTATTGTGTTATACTAAATTATTTACTTCAAAATAAATATATCTTGAGTTTGCATATAATTAATAAAATATACTTTTTTAAACAAAATTTATTTTTTAATTATTTTCTATTACATTTTCATTTTACTATAAATTTTAAAATAAAAATGCCCTTTATCTAGATAGATATTTTTGTATTTTTCTGTGAATTAACTTTATCAAAATAATTATTGACATCTACATCTACATTAGAATGATGAAATTTTAATATATTTGAACATTTTTAAGATGTTAAAATAATGTGGATAATTAATTATTATATTTGTGTGACATAATTAGTTAATAAATTCATAAATTCAAAATAGACTATATATTAAGTGAATATACATTACTAATAAAATAAAATATTTATTTTTTTAGTCAAAATTATTTTGAATTTCAAAATAAAACAATCTCTTATCGGGTGTTTTTGTATTCTTTTTATAATTTACCTAGAATGGATGTTTTTGTATTTTTCTTTGCTTTCATATATTTAACTCGAGCATTAGTCATAATTTAAATATTTATATATAGTGTAAGGTATACATAAATATTTTATAATACAATTAAAAATAGTTAAGTATAATTATTCTATATCAACCCTTTCAAATATTTTATATATTTATCTATTAATTTATACCCTTAGAACACAAGTTAGCATTATTTATAAATTAAATATTATATCTCTTTATTTCCTTTAAAAGCATTGTTAGTAATTTAATGGAGAGAAAAATATATTTTTCCTACTAATTCCCTTTAATGCACTTTAATGGAGATTTTTTTTAACATTTATAGTAAAATGATTGTTATAGAATAATTTTATTTAACTGTTTTTAATTGTATTATAAAATATTTATGTATACCCTACAATATAGCTCTACTTAAAGAGTCAACTACGGTTATATTTTTTTTTTTGAATCAAAAGATATTATATTAACTGAAAAAGACAATCAACTACTTAAAGAGTCAACTACGGTTACATTTTGAAATTAAAATTGTTACTAAATTTATTAATTTATTGTGTTATACTAAATTATTTACTTCAAAATAAATACATCTTAAGTTTGTATATAATTAATAAAATATACTTTTTTAAACAAAATTTGTTTTTTAATTATTTTCTTTTACATTTTCATTTTACTATTAATTTTAAAATAAAAATGCCCTTTATTTAGATAGATATTTTTGTATTTGGTGTGATATAATTAATTATTACATTTGTGTGACATAATTAGTTAATAAATTCATAAATTCAAAATTGACTATATATTAAGTGAATATACATTACTAATAAAATATAATATTTATTTTTTTAGTCAAAATTATTTTGAATTTCAAAATAAAACAATCTCTTATCGGATGTTTTTGTATTCTTTTTATAATTTACCTAGAATGGATGTTTTTGTATTTTTCTTTGCTTTCATATATTTAACTCGAGCATTAGTCATAATTTAAATATTTATATATAGTGTAAGTTATACATAAATATTTTATAATACAATTAAAAACAGTTAAGTATAATTATTCTATATCAACAATCATTTCAAATATTTTATATATTTATCTATTAATTTATACCCTTAGAACACAAGTTAGCATTATTTATAAATTAAATATTATATCTCTTTATTTCCTTTAAAAGCAATGTTAGTAATTTAATGGAGAGAAAAATATATTTTTGCTACTAATTCCCTTTAATGCACTTTAATGGAGATTTTTTTTAACATTTATAGTAAAATGATTGATATAGAATAATTTTATTTAACTGTTTTTAATTATATTATAAAATATTTATGTACCCTACACTATAGCTCTTTTTAAAGAGTCAACTTTGGTTACATTTTGAAATTAAAACTGTTACTAAATTTATTAATTTATTGTGTTATACTAAATTATTTACTTCAAAATAAATATATCTTGAGTTTGCATATAATTAATAAAATATACTTTTTTAAACAAAATTTATTTTTTAATTATTTTCTATTACATTTTCATTTTACTATTAATTTTAAAATAAAAATGCCCTTTATTTAGATAGATATTTTTGTATTTTTCTATGAATTAACTTTATCAAAATAATTATTGACATCTACATCTACATTAGAATGATGAAATTTTAATATATTTGAACATTTTTAAGATGTTAAAATAATGTGGATAATTAATTATTACATTTGTGTGACATATTTAGTTAATAAATTCATAAATTCAAAATTGACTATATATTAAGTGAATATACATTACTAATAAAATATAATATTTATTTTTTTAGTCAAAATTATTTTGAATTTCAAAATAAAACAATCTCTTATCGGGTGTTTTTGTATTCTTTTTATAATTTACCTAGAATGGATGTTTTTGTATTTTTCTTTGCTTTCATATATTTAACTCGAGCATTAGTCATAATTTAAATATTTATATATAGTGTAAGGTATACATAAATATTTTATAATACAATTAAAAATAGTTAAGTATAATTATTCTATATCAACCCTTTCAAATATTTTATATATTTATCTATTAATTTATACCCTTAGAACACAAGTTAGCATTATTTATAAATTAAATATTATATCTCTTTATTTCCTTTAAAAGCATTGTTAGTAATATAATGGAGAGAAAAATATATTTTTCCTACTAATTCCCTTTAATGCACTTTAATGGAGATTTTTTTTAACATTTATAGTAAAATGATTGTTATAGAATAATTTTATATAACTGTTTTTAATTGTATTATAAAATATTTATGTATACCCTACAATATAGCTCTACTTAAAGAGTCAACTACGGTTACATTTTTTTTTTTGAATCAAAAGATATTATATTAACTGAAAAAGACAGTCAACTACTTAAAGAGTCAACTACGGTTACATTTTGAAATTAAAATTGTTACTAAATTTATTAATTTATTGTGTTATACTAAATTATTTACTTCAAAATAAATATATCTTAAGTTTGTATATAATTAATAAAATATACTTTTTTAAACAAAATTTGTTTTTTAATTATTTTCTTTTACATTTTCATTTTACTATTAATTTTAAAATAAAAATGCCCTTTATTTAGATAGATATTTTTGTATTTGGTGTGATATAATTAATTATTACATTTGTGTGACATAATTAGTTAATAAATTCATAAATTCAAAATTGACTATATATTAAGTGAATATACATTACTAATAAAATATAATATTTATTTTTTTAGTCAAAATTATTTTGAATTTCAAAATAAAACAATTTCTTATCGGATGTTTTTGTATTCTTTTTATAATTTACCTAGAATGGATGTTTTTGTATTTTTCTTTGCTTTCATATATTTAACTCGAGCATTAGTCATAATTTAAATATTTATATATAGTGTAAGTTATACATAAATATTTTATAATACAATTAAAAACAGTTAAGTATAATTATTCTATATCAACAATCATTTCAAATATTTTATATATTTATCTATTAATTTATACCCTTAGAACACAAGTTAGCATTATTTATAAATTAAATATTATATCTCTTTATTTCCTTTAAAAGCAATGTTAGTAATTTAATGGAGAGAAAAATATATTTTTGCTACTAATTCCCTTTAATGCACTTTAATGGAGATTTTTTTTAACATTTATAGTAAAATGATTGATATAGAATAATTTTATTTAACTGTTTTTAATTATATTATAAAAAATTTATGTACCCTACACTATAGCTCTTCTTAAAGAGTCAACTTCAGTTACATTTTGAAATTAAAACTGTTACTAAATTTATTAATTTATTGTGTTATACTAAATTATTTACTTCAAAATAAATATATCTTGAGTTTGCATATAATTAATAAAATATACTTTTTTAAACAAAATTTAGTTTTTAATTATTTTCTATTACATTTTCATTTTACTATTAATTTTAAAATAAAAATGCCCTTTATTTAGATAGATATTTTTGTATTTTTCTGTGAATTAACTTTATCAAAATAATTATTGACATCTACATCTACATTAGAATGATGAAATTTTAATATATTTGAACATTTTTAAGATGTTAAAATAATGTGGATAATTAATTATTACATTTGTGTGACATAATTAGTTAATAAATTCATAAATTCAAAATAGACTATATATTAAGTGAATATACATTACTAATAAAATATAATATTTATTTTTTTAGTCAAAATTATTTTGAATTTCAAAATAAAACAATCTCTTATCGGGTGTTTTTGTATTCTTTTTATAATTTACCAAGAATGGATGTTTTTGTATTTTTCTTTGCTTTCATATATTTAACTCGAGCATTAGTCATAATTTAAATATTTATATATAGTGTAAGGTATACATAAATATTTTATAATACAATTAAAAACAGTTAAGTATAATTATTCTATATCAACCCTTTCAAATATTTTATATATTTATCTATTAATTTATACCCTTAGCACACAAGTTAGCATTATTTATAAATTAAATATTATATCTCTTTATTTCCTTTAAAAGCATTGTTAGTAATTTAATGGAGAGAAAAATATATTTTTCCTACTAATTCCCTTTAATGCACTTTAATTGAGATTTTTTTTAACATTTATAGTAAAATGATTGTTATAGAATAATTTTATATAACTGTTTTTAATTGTATTATAAAATATTTATGTATACCCTACAATATAGCTCTACTTAAAGAGTCAACTACGGTTACATTTTTTTTTTTGAATCAAAAGATATTATATTAACTGAAAAAGACAGTCAACTACTTAAAGAGTCAACTACGGTTACATTTTGAAATTAAAATTGTTACTAAATTTATTAATTTATTGTGTTATACTAAATTATTTACTTCAAAATAAATATATCTTAAGTTTGTATATAATTAATAAAATATACTTTTTTAAACAAAATTTGTTTTTTAATTATTTTCTTTTACATTTTCATTTTACTATTAATTTTAAAATAAAAATGCCCTTTATTTAGATAGATATTTTTGTATTTGGTGTGATATAATTAATTATTACATTTGTGTGACATAAATAGTTAATAAATTCATAAATTCAAAATTGACTATATATTAAGTGAATATACATTACTAATAAATTATAATATTTATTTTTTTAGTCAAAATTATTTTGAATTTCAAAATAAAACAATCTCTTATCGGATGTTTTTGTATTCTTTTTATAATTTACCTAGAATGGATGTTTTTGTATTTTTCTTTGCTTTCATATATTTAACTCGAGTATTAGTCATAATTTAAATATTTATATATAGTGTAAGTTATACATAAATATTTTATAATACAATTAAAAGCAGTTAAGTATAATTATTCTATATCAACAATCATTTCAAATATTTTATATATTTATCTATTAATTTATACCCTTAGAACACAAGTTAGCATTATTTATAAATTAAATATTATATCTCTTTATTTCCTTTAAAAGCAATGTTCGTAATTTAATGGAGAGAAAAATATATTTTTGCTACTAATTCCCTTTAATGCACTTTAATGGAGATTTTTTTTAACATTTATAGTAAAATGATTGATATAGAATAATTTTATTTAACTGTTTTTAATTATATTATAAAATATTTATGTACCCTACACTATAGCTCTTCTTAAAGAGTCAACTTCGGTTACATTTTGAAATTAAAACTGTTACTAAATTTATTAATTTATTGTGTTATACTAAATTATTTACTTCAAAATAAATATATCTTGAGTTTGCATATAATTAATAAAATATACTTTTTTAAACAAAATTTAGTTTTTAATTATTTTCTATTACATTTTCATTTTACTATTAATTTTAAAATAAAAATGCCCTTTATTTAGATAGATATTTTTGTATTTTTCTGTGAATTAACTTTATCAAAATAATTATTGACATCTACATCTACATTAGAATGATGAAATTTTAATATATTTGAACATTTTTAAGATGTTAAAATAATGTGGATAATTAATTATTACATTTGTGTGACATAATTAGTTAATAAATTCATAAATTCAAAATAGACTATATATTAAGTGAATATACATTACTAATAAAATATAATATTTATTTTTTTAGTCAAAATTATTTTGAATTTCAAAATAAAACAATCTCTTATCGGGTGTTTTTGTATTCTTTTTATAATTTACCAAGAATGGATGTTTTTGTATTTTTCTTTGCTTTCATATATTTAACTCGAGCATTAGTCATAATTTAAATATTTATATATAGTGTAAGGTATACATAAATATTTTATAATACAATTAAAAACAGTTAAGTATAATTATTCTATATCAACCCTTTCAAATATTTTATATATTTATCTATTAATTTATACCCTTAGAACACAAGTTAGCATTATTTATAAATTAAATATTATATCTCTTTATTTCCTTTAAAAGCATTGTTAGTAATTTAATGGAGAGAAAAATATATTTTTCCTACTAATTCCCTTTAATGCACTTTAATGGAGATTTTTTTTAACATTTATAGTAAAATGATTGTTATAGAATAATTTTATATAACTGTTTTTAATTGTATTATAAAATATTTATGTATACCCTACAATATAGCTCTACTTAAAGAGTCAACTACGGTTACATTTTTTTTTTTGAATCAAAAGATATTATATTAACTGAAAAAGACAGTCAACTACTTAAAGAGTCAACTACGGTTACATTTTGAAATTAAAATTGTTACTAAATTTATTAATTTATTGTGTTATACTAAATTATTTACTTCAAAATAAATATATCTTAAGTTTGTATATAATTAATAAAATATACTTTTTTAAACAAAATTTGTTTTTTAATTATTTTCTTTTACATTTTCATTTTACTATTAATTTTAAAATAAAAATGCCCTTTATTTAGATAGATATTTTTGTATTTGGTGTGATATAATTAATTATTACATTTGTGTGACATAATTAGTTAATAAATTCATAAATTCAAAATTGACTATATATTAAGTGAATATACATTACTAATAAAATATAATATTTATTTTTTTAGTCAAAATTATTTTGAATTTCAAAATAAAACAATTTCTTATCGGATGTTTTTGTATTCTTTTTATAATTTACCTAGAATGGATGTTTTTGTATTTTTCTTTGCTTTCATATATTTAACTCGAGCATTAGTCATAATTTAAATATTTATATATAGTGTAAGTTATACATAAATATTTTATAATACAATTAAAAACAGTTAAGTATAATTATTCTATATCAACAATCATTTCAAATATTTTATATATTTATCTATTAATTTATACCCTTAGAACACAAGTTAGCATTATTTATAAATTAAATATTATATCTCTTTATTTCCTTTAAAAGCAATGTTAGTAATTTAATGGAGAGAAAAATATATTTTTGCTATTAATTCCCTTTAATGCACTTTAATGGAGATTTTTTTTAACATTTATAGTAAAATGATTGATATAGAATAATTTTATTTTACTGTTTTTAATTATATTATAAAATATTTATGTACCCTACACTATAGCTCTTCTTAAAGAGTCAACTTCGGTTACATTTTGAAATTAAAACTGTTACTAAATTTATTAATTTATTGTGTTATACTAAATTATTTACTTCAAAATAAATATATCTTGAGTTTGCATATAATTAATAAAATATACTTTTTTAAACAAAATTTATTTTTTAATTATTTTCTATTACATTTTCATTTTACTATTAATTTTAAAATAAAAATGCCCTTTATCTAGATAGATATTTTTGTATTTTTCTGTGAATTAACTTTATCAAAATAATTATTGACATCTACATCTACATTAGAATGATGAAATTTTAATATATTTGAACATTTTTAAGATGTTAAAATAATGTGGATAATTAATTATTATATTTGTGTGACATAATTAGTTAATAAATTCATAAATTCAAAATAGACTATATATTAAGTGAATATACATTACTAATAAAATATAATATTTATTTTTTTAGTCAAAATTATTTTGAATTTCAAAATAAAACAATCTCTTATCGGGTGTTTTTGTATTCTTTTTATAATTTACCTAGAATGGATGTTTTTGTATTTTTCTTTGCTTTCATATATTTAACTCGAGCATTAGTCATAATTTAAATATTTATATATAGTGTAAGGTATACATAAATATTTTATAATACAATTAAAAATAGTTAAGTATAATTATTCTATATCAACCCTTTCAAATATTTTATATATTTATCTATTAATTTATACCCTTAGCACACAAGTTAGCATTATTTATAAATTAAATATTATATCTCTTTATTTCCTTTAAAAGCATTGTTAGTAATTTAATGGAGAGAAAAATATATTTTTCCTACTAATTCCCTTTAATGCACTTTAATGGAGATTTTTTTTAACATTTATAGTAAAATGATTGTTATAGAATAATTTTATATAACTGTTTTTAATTGTATTATAAAATATTTATGTATACCCTACAATATAGCTCTACTTAAAGAGTCAACTACGGTTACATTTTTTTTTTTAATCAAAAGATATTATATTAACTGAAAAAGACAGTCAACTACTTAAAGAGTCAACTACGGTTACATTTTGAAATTAAAATTGTTACTAAATTTATTAATTTATTGTGTTATACTAAATTATTTACTTCAAAATAAATATATCTTAAGTTTGTATATAATTAATAAAATATACTTTTTTAAACAAAATTTGTTTTTTAATTATTTTCTTTTACATTTTCATTTTACTATTAATTTTAAAATAAAAATGCCCTTTATTTAGATAGATATTTTTGTATTTGGTGTGATATAATTAATTATTACATTTGTGTGACATAATTAGTTAATAAATTCATAAATTCAAAATTGACTATATATTAAGTGAATATACATTACTAATAAAATATAATATTTTTTTTTTTAGTCAAAATTATTTTGAATTTCAAAATAAAACAATTTCTTATCGGATGTTTTTGTATTCTTTTTATAATTTACCTAGAATGGATGTTTTTGTATTTTTCTTTGCTTTCATATATTTAACTCGAGCATTAGTCATAATTTAAATATTTATATATAGTGTAAGTTATACATAAATATTTTATAATACAATTAAAAACAGTTAAGTATAATTATTCTATATCAACCCTTTCAAATATTTTATATATTTATCTATTAATTTATACCCTTAGAACACAAGTTAGCATTATTTATAAATTAAATATTATATCTCTTTATTTCCTTTAAAAGCATTGTTAGTAATTTATTGGAGAGAAAAATATATTTTTCCTACTAATTCCCTTTAATGCACTTTAATGGAGATTTTTTTTAACATTTATAGTAAAATGATTGTTATAGAATAATTTTATATAACTGTTTTTAATTGTATTTTAAAATATTTATGTATACCCTACAATATAGCTCTACTTAAAGAGTCAACTACGGTTACATTTTTTTTTTTGAATCAAAAGATATTATATTAACTGAAAAAGACAGTCAACTACTTAAAGAGTTAACTACGGTTACATTTTGAAATTAAAATTGTTACTAAATTTATTAAATTATTGTGTTATACTAAATTATTTACTTCAAAATAAATATATCTTAAGTTTGTATATAATTAATAAAATATACTTTTTTAAACAAAATTTGTTTTTTAATTATTTTCTTTTACATTTTCATTTTACTATTAATTTTAAAATAAAAATGCCCTTTATTTAGATAGATATTTTTGTATTTGGTGTGATATAATTAATTATTACATTTGTGTGACATAATTAGTTAATAAATTCATAAATTCAAAATTGACTATATATTAAGTGAATATACATTACTAATAAAATATAATATTTATTTTTTTAGTCAAAATTATTTTGAATTTCAAAATAAAACAATCTCTTATCGGATGTTTTTGTATTCTTTTTATAATTTACCTAGAATGGATGTTTTTGTATTTTTCTTTTCTTTCATATATTAAACTCGAGTATTAGTCATAATTTAAATATTTATATATAGTGTAAGTTATACATAAATATTTTATAATACAATTAAAAACAGTTAAGTATAATTATTCTATATCAACAATCATTTCAAATATTTTATATATTTATCTATTAATTTATACCCTTAGAACACAAGTTAGCATTATTTATAAATTAAATATTATATCTCTTTATTTCCTTTAAAAGCAATGTTAGTAATTTAATGGAGAGAAAAATATATTTTTGCTACTAATTCCCTTTAATGCACTTTAATGGAGATTTTATTTAACATTTATAGTAAAATGATTGATATAGAATAATTTTATTTAACTGTTTTTAATTATATTATAAAATATTTATGTACCCTACACTATAGCTCTTCTTAAAGAGTCAACTTCGGTTTCATTTTGAAATTAAAACTGTTACTAAATTTATTAATTTATTGTGTTATACTAAATTATTTACTTCAAAATAAATATATCTTGAGTTTGCATATAATTAATAAAATATACTTTTTTAAACAAAATTTAGTTTTTAATTATTTTCTATTACATTTTCATTTTACTATTAATTTTAAAATAAAAATGCCCTTTATTTAGATAGATATTTTTGTATTTTTCTGTGAATTAACTTTATCAAAATAATTATTGACATCTACATCTACATTAGAATGATGAAATTTTAATATATTTGAACATTTTTAAGATGTTAAAATAATGTGGATAATTAATTATTACATTTGTGTGACATAATTAGTTAATAAATTCATAAATTCAAAATAGACTATATATTAAGTGAATATACATTACTAATAAAATATAATATTTATTTTTTTAGTCAAAATTATTTTGAATTTCAAAATAAAACAATCTCTTCTCGGGTGTTTTTGTATTCTTTTTATAATTTACCAAGAATGGATGTTTTTGTATTTTTCTTTGCTTTCATATATTTAACTCGAGCATTAGTCATAATTTAAATATTTATATATAGTGTAAGGTATACATAAATATTTTATAATACAATTAAAAACAGTTAAGTATAATTATTCTATATCAACCCTTTCAAATATTTTATATATTTATCTATTAATTTATACCCTTAGCACACAAGTTAGCATTATTTATAAATTAAATATTATATCTCTTTATTTCCTTTAAAAGCATTGTTAGTAATTTAATGGAGAGAAAAATATATTTTTCCTACTAATTCCCTTTAATGCACTTTAATGGAGATTTTTTTTAACATTTATAGTAAAATGATTGTTATAGAATAATTTTATATAACTGTTTTTAATTGTATTATAAAATATTTATGTATACCCTACAATATAGCTCTACTTAAAGAGTCAACTACGGTTACATTTTTTTTTTTAATCAAAAGATATTATATTAACTGAAAAAGACAGTCAACTACTTAAAGAGTCAACTACGGTTACATTTTGAAATTAAAATTGTTACTAAATTTATTAATTTATTGTGTTATACTAAATTATTTACTTCAAAATAAATATATCTTAAGTTTGTATATAATTAATAAAATATACTTTTTTAAACAAAATTTGTTTTTTAATTATTTTCTTTTACATTTTCATTTTACTATTAATTTTAAAATAAAAATGCCCTTTATTTAGATAGATATTTTTGTATTTGGTGTGATATAATTAATTATTACATTTGTGTGACATAATTAGTTAATAAATTCATAAATTCAAAATTGACTATATATTAAGTGAATATACATTACTAATAAAATATAATATTTATTTTTTTAGTCAAAATTATTTTGAATTTCAAAATAAAACAATTTCTTATCGGATGTTTTTGTATTCTTTTTATAATTTACCTAGAATGGATGTTTTTGTATTTTTCTTTGCTTTCATATATTTAACTCGAGCATTAGTCATAATTTAAATATTTATATATAGTGTAAGTTATACATAAATATTTTATAATACAATTAAAAACAGTTAAGTATAATTATTCTATATCAACAATCATTTCAAATATGTTATATATTTATCTATTAATTTATACCCTTAGAACACAAGTTAGCATTATTTATAAATTAAATATTATATCTCTTTATTTCCTTTAAAAGCAATGTTAGTAATTTAATGGAGAGAAAAATATATTTTTGCTATTAATTCCCTTTAATGCACTTTAATGGAGATTTTTTTTAACATTTATAGTAAAATGATTGATATAGAATAATTTTATTTAAATGTTTTTAATTATATTATAAAATATTTATGTACCCTACACTATAGCTCTTCTTAAAGAGTCAACTTCGGTTACATTTTGAAATTAAAACTGTTACTAAATTTATTAATTTATTGTGTTATACTAAATTATTTACTTCAAAATAAATATATCTTGAGTTTGCATATAATTAATAAAATATACTTTTTTAAACAAAATTTATTTTTTAATTATTTTCTATTACATTTTCATTTTACTATTAATTTTAAAATAAAAATGCCCTTTATCTAGATAGATATTTTTGTATTTTTCTGTGAATTAACTTTATCAAAATAATTATTGACATCTACATCTACATTAGAATGATGAAATTTTAATATATTTGAACATTTTTAAGATGTTAAAATAATGTGGATAATTAATTATTATATTTGTGTGACATAATTAGTTAATAAATTCATAAATTCAAAATAGACTATATATTAAGTGAATATACATTACTAATAAAATATAATATTTATTTTTTTAGTCAAAATTATTTTGAATTTCAAAATAAAACAATCTCTTATCGGGTGTTTTTGTATTCTTTTTATAATTTACCTAGAATGGATGTTTTTGTATTTTTCTTTGCTTTCATATATTTAACTCGAGCATTAGTCATAATTTAAATATTTATATATAGTGTAAGGTATACATAAATATTTTATAATACAATTAAAAATAGTTAAGTATAATTATTCTATATCAACCCTTTCAAATATTTTATATATTTATCTATTAATTTATACCCTTAGAACACAAGTTAGCATTATTTATAAATTAAATATTATATCTCTTTATTTCCTTTAAAAGCATTGTTAGTAATTTAATGGAGAGAAAAATATATTTTTCCTACTAATTCCCTTTAATGCACTTTAATGGAGATTTTTTTTAACATTTATAGTAAAATGATTGTTATAGAATAATTTTATTTAACTGTTTTTAATTGTATTATAAAATATTTATGTATACCCTACAATATAGCTCTACTTAAAGAGTCAACTACGGTTATATTTTTTTTTTTGAATCAAAAGATATTATATTAACTGAAAAAGACAGTCAACTACTTAAAGAGTCAACTACGGTTACATTTTGAAATTAAAATTGTTACTAAATTTATTAATTTATTGTGTTATACTAAATTATTTACTTCAAAATAAATACATCTTAAGTTTGTATATAATTAATAAAATATACTTTTTTAAACAAAATTTGTTTTTTAATTATTTTCTTTTACATTTTCATTTTACTATTAATTTTAAAATAAAAATGCCCTTTATTTAGATAGATATTTTTGTATTTGGTGTGATATAATTAATTATTACATTTGTGTGACATAATTAGTTAATAAATTCATAAATTCAAAATTGACTATATATTAAGTGAATATACATTACTAATAAAATATAATATTTATTTTTTTAGTCAAAATTATTTTGAATTTCAAAATAAAACAATCTCTTATCGGATGTTTTTGTATTCTTTTTATAATTTACCTAGAATGGATGTTTTTGTATTTTTCTTTGCTTTCATATATTTAACTCGAGCATTAGTCATAATTTAAATATTTATATATAGTGTAAGTTATACATAAATATTTTATAATACAATTAAAAACAGTTAAGTATAATTATTCTATATCAACAATCATTTCAAATATTTTATATATTTATCTATTAATTTATACCCTTAGAACACAAGTTAGCATTATTTATAAATTAAATATTATATCTCTTTATTTCCTTTAAAAGCAATGTTAGTAATTTAATGGAGAGAAAAATATATTTTTGCTACTAATTCCCTTTAATGCACTTTAATGGAGATTTTTTTTAACATTTATAGTAAAATGATTGATATAGAATAATTTTATTTAACTGTTTTTAATTATATTATAAAATATTTATGTACCTTACACTATAGCTCTTCTTAAAGAGTCAACTTCGGTTACATTTTGAAATTAAAACTGTTACTAAATTTATTAATTTATTGTGTTATACTAAATTATTTACTTCAAAATAAATATATCTTGAGTTTGCATATAATCAATAAAATATACTTTTTTAAACAAAATTTATTTTTTAATTATTTTCTATTACATTTTCATTTTACTATTAATTTTAAAATAAAATGCCCTTTATTTAGATAGATATTTTTGTATTTTTCTGTGAATTAACTTTATCAAAATAATTATTGACATCTACATCTACATTAGAATGATGAAATTTTAATATATTTGAACATTTTTAAGATGTTAAAATAATGTGGATAATTAATTATTACATTTGTGTGACATAATTAGTTAATAAATTCATAAATTCAAAATAGACTATATATTAAGTGAATATACATTACTAATAAAATATAATATTTATTTTTTTAGTCAAAATTATTTTGAATTTCAAAATAAAACAATCTCTTATCGGGTGTTTTTGTATTCTTTTTATAATTTACCAAGAATGGATGTTTTTGTATTTTTCTTTGCTTTCATATATTTAACTCGAGCATTAGTCATAATTTAAATATTTATATATAGTGTAAGGTATACATAAATATTTTATAATACAATTAAAAACAGTTAAGTATAATTATTCTATATCAACCCTTTCAAATATTTTATATATTTATCTATTAATTTATACCCTTAGCACACAAGTTAGCATTATTTATAAATTAAATATTATATCTCTTTATTTCCTTTAAAAGCATTGTTAGTAATTTAATGGAGAGAAAAATATATTTTTCCTACTAATTCCCTTTAATGCACTTTAATGGAGATTTTTTTTAACATTTATAGTAAAATGATTGTTATAGAATAATTTTATATAACTGTTTTTAATTGTATTATAAAATATTTATGTATACCCTACAATATAGCTCTACTTAAAGAGTCAACTACGGTTACATTTTTTTTTTTAATCAAAAGATATTATATTAACTGAAAAAGACAGTCAACTACTTAAAGAGTCAACTACGGTTACATTTTGAAATTAAAATTGTTACTAAATTTATTAATTTATTGTGTTATACTAAATTATTTACTTCAAAATAAATATATCTTAAGTTTGTATATAATTAATAAAATATACTTTTTTAAACAAAATTTGTTTTTTAATTATTTTCTTTTACATTTTCATTTTACTATTAATTTTAAAATAAAAATGCCCTTTATTTAGATAGATATTTTTGTATTTGGTGTGATATAATTAATTATTACATTTGTGTGACATAATTAGTTAATAAATTCATAAATTCAAAATTGACTATATATTAAGTGAATATACATTACTAATAAAATATAATATTTATTTTTTTAGTCAAAATTATTTTGAATTTCAAAATAAAACAATTTCTTATCGGATGTTTTTGTATTCTTTTTATAATTTACCTAGAATGGATGTTTTTGTATTTTTCTTTGCTTTCATATATTTAACTCGAGCATTAGTCATAATTTAAATATTTATATATAGTGTAAGTTATACATAAATATTTTATAATACAATTAAAAACAGTTAAGTATAATTATTCTATATCAACAATCATTTCAAATATGTTATATATTTATCTATTAATTTATACCCTTAGAACACAAGTTAGCATTATTTATAAATTAAATATTATATCTCTTTATTTCCTTTAAAAGCAATGTTAGTAATTTAATGGAGAGAAAAATATATTTTTGCTATTAATTCCCTTTAATGCACTTTAATGGAGATTTTTTTTAACATTTATAGTAAAATGATTGATATAGAATAATTTTATTTAACTGTTTTTAATTATATTATAAAATATTTATGTACCCTACACTATAGCTCTTCTTAAAGAGTCAACTTCGGTTACATTTTGAAATTAAAACTGTTACTAAATTTATTAATTTATTGTGTTATACTAAATTATTTACTTCAAAATAAATATATCTTGAGTTTGCATATAATTAATAAAATATACTTTTTTAAACAAAATTTATTTTTTAATTATTTTCTATTACATTTTCATTTTACTATTAATTTTAAAATAAAAATGCCCTTTATCTAGATAGATATTTTTGTATTTTTCTGTGAATTAACTTTATCAAAATAATTATTGACATCTACATCTACATTAGAATGATGAAATTTTAATATATTTGAACATTTTTAAGATGTTAAAATAATGTGGATAATTAATTATTATATTTGTGTGACATAATTAGTTAATAAATTCATAAATTCAAAATAGACTATATATTAAGTGAATATACATTACTAATAAAATATAATATTTATTTTTTTAGTCAAAATTATTTTGAATTTCAAAATAAAACAATCTCTTATCGGGTGTTTTTGTATTCTTTTTATAATTTACCTAGAATGGATGTTTTTGTATTTTTCTTTGCTTTCATATATTTAACTCGAGCATTAGTCATAATTTAAATATTTATATATAGTGTAAGGTATACATAAATATTTTATAATACAATTAAAAATAGTTAAGTATAATTATTCTATATCAACCCTTTCAAATATTTTATATATTTATCTATTAATTTATACCCTTAGAACACAAGTTAGCATTATTTATAAATTAAATATTATATCTCTTTATTTCCTTTAAAAGCATTGTTAGTAATTTAATGGAGAGAAAAATATATTTTTCCTACTAATTCCCTTTAATGCACTTTAATGGAGATTTTTTTTAACATTTATAATAAAATGATTGTTATAGAATAATTTTATTTAACTGTTTTTAATTGTATTATAAAATATTTATGTATACCCTACAATATAGCTCTACTTAAAGAGTCAACTACGGTTATATTTTTTTTTTTGAATCAAAAGATATTATATTAACTGAAAAAGACAGTCAACTACTTAAAGAGTCAACTACGGTTACATTTTGAAATTAAAATTGTTACTAAATTTATTAATTTATTGTGTTATACTAAATTATTTACTTCAAAATAAATACATCTTAAGTTTGTATATAATTAATAAAATATACTTTTTTAAACAAAATTTGTTTTTTAATTATTTTCTTTTACATTTTCATTTTACTATTAATTTTAAAATAAAAATGCCCTTTATTTAGATAGATATTTTTGTATTTGGTGTGATATAATTAATTATTACATTTGTGTGACATAATTAGTTAATAAATTCATGAATTCAAAATTGACTATATATTAAGTGAATATACATTACTAATAAAATATAATATTTATTTTTTTAGTCAAAATTATTTTGAATTTCAAAATAAAACAATCTCTTATCGGATGTTTTTGTATTCTTTTTATAATTTACCTAGAATGGATGTTTTTGTATTTTTCTTTGCTTTCATATATTTAACTCGAGCATTAGTCATAATTTAAATATTTATATATAGTGTAAGTTATACATAAATATTTTATAATACAATTAAAAACAGTTAAGTATAATTATTCTATATCAACAATCATTTCAAATATTTTATATATTTATCTATTAATTTATACCCTTAGAACACAAGTTAGCATTATTTATAAATTAAATATTATATCTCTTTATTTCCTTTAAAAGCAATGTTAGTAATTTAATGGAGAGAAAAATATATTTTTGCTATTAATTCCCTTTAATGCACTTTAATGGAGATTTTTTTTAACATTTATAGTAAAATGATTGATATAGAATAATTTTATTTAACTGTTTTTAATTATATTATAAAATATTTATGTACCCTACACTATAGCTCTTCTTAAAGAGTCAACTTCGGTTACATTTTGAAATTAAAACTGTTACTAAATTTATTAATTTATTGTGTTATACTAAATTATTTACTTCAAAATAAATATATCTTGAGTTTGCATATAATTAATAAAATATACTTTTTTAAACAAAATTTATTTTTTAATTATTTTCTATTACATTTTCATTTTACTATTAATTTTAAAATAAAAATGCCCTTTATCTAGATAGATATTTTTGTATTTTTCTGTGAATTAACTTTATCAAAATAATTATTGACATCTACATCTACATTAGAATGATGAAATTTTAATATATTTGAACATTTTTAAGATGTTAAAATAATGTGGATAATTAATTATTATATTTGTGTGACATAATTAGTTAATAAATTCATAAATTCAAAATAGACTATATATTAAGTGAATATACATTACTAATAAAATATAATATTTATTTTTTTAGTCAAAATTATTTTGAATTTCAAAATAAAACAATCTCTTATCGGGTGTTTTTGTATTCTTTTTATAATTTACCTAGAATGGATGTTTTTGTATTTTTCTTTGCTTTCATATATTTAACTCGAGCATTAGTCATAATTTAAATATTTATATATAGTGTAAGGTATACATAAATATTTTATAATACAATTAAAAATAGTTAAGTATAATTATTCTATATCAACCCTTTCAAATATTTTATATATTTATTTATTAATTTATACCCTTAGAACACAAGTTAGCATTATTTATAAATTAAATATTATATCTCTTTATTTCCTTTAAAAGCATTGTTAGTAATTTAATGGAGAGAAAAATATATTTTTCCTACTAATTCCCTTTAATGCACTTTAATGGAGATTTTTTTTAACATTTATAGTAAAATGATTGTTATAGAATAATTTTATTTAACTGTTTTTAATTGTATTATAAAATATTTATGTATACCCTACAATATAGCTCTACTTAAAGAGTCAACTACGGTTATATTTTTTTTTTTGAATTAAAAGATATTATATTAACTGAAAAAGACAGTCAACTACTTAAAGAGTCAACTACGGTTACATTTTGAAATTAAAATAGTTACTAAATTTATTAATTTATTGTGTTATACAAAATTATTTACTTCAAAATAAATACATCTTAAGTTTGTATATAATTAATAAAATATACTTTTTTAAACAAAATTTGTTTTTTAATTATTTTCTTTTACATTTTCATTTTACTATTAATTTTAAAATAAAAATGCCCTTTATTTAGATAGATATTTTTGTATTTGGTGTGATATAATTAATTATTACATTTGTGTGACATAATTAGTTAATAAATTCATAAATTCAAAATTGACTATATATTAAGTGAATATACATTACTAATAAAATATAATATTTATTTTTTTAGTCAAAATTATTTTGAATTTCAAAATAAAACAATCTCTTATCGGATGTTTTTGTATTCTTTTTATAATTTACCTAGAATGGATGTTTTTGTATTTTTCTTTGCTTTCATATATTTAACTCGAGCATTAGTCATAATTTAAATATTTATATATAGTGTAAGTTATACATAAATATTTTATAATACAATTAAAAACAGTTAAGTATAATTATTCTATATCAACAATCATTTCAAATATTTTATATATTTATATATTAATTTATACCCTTAGAACACAAGTTAGCATTATTTATAAATTAAATATTATATCTCTTTATTTCCTTTAAAAGCAATGTTAGTAATTTAATGGAGAGAAAAATATATTTTTGCTACTAATTCCCTTTAATGCACTTTAATGGAGATTTTATTTAACATTTATAGTAAAATGATTGATATAGAATAATTTTATTTAACTGTTTTTAATTATATTATAAAATATTTATGTACCCTACACTATAGCTCTTCTTAAAGAGTCAACTTCGGTTACATTTTGAAATTAAAACTGTTACTAAATTTATTAATTTATTGTGTTATACTAAATTATTTACTTCAAAATAAATATATCTTGAGTTTGCATATAATTAATAAAATATACTTTTTTAAACAAAATTTATTTTTTAATTATTTTCTATTACATTTTCATTTTACTATTAATTTTAAAATAAAAATGCCCTTTATTTAGATAGATATTTTTGTATTTTTCTGTGAATTAACTTTATCAAAATAATTATTGACATCTACATCTACATTAGAATGATGAAATTTTAATATATTTGAACATTTTTAAGATGTTAAAATAATGTGGATAATTAATTATTACATTTGTGTGACATATTTAGTTAATAAATTCATAAATTCAAAATAGACTATATATTAAGTGAATATACATTACTAATAAAATATAATATTTATTTTTTTAGTCAAAATTATTTTGAATTTCAAAATAAAACAATCTCTTATCGGGTGTTTTTGTATTCTTTTTATAATTTACCTAGAATGGATGTTTTTGTATTTTTCTTTGCTTTCATATATTTAACTCGAGCATTAGTCATAATTTAAATATTTATATATAGTGTAAGGTATACATAAATATTTTATAATACAATTAAAAACAGTTAAGTATAATTATTCTATATCAACCCTTTCAAATATTTTATATATTTATCTATTAATTTATACCCTTAGAACACAAGTTAGCATTATTTATAAATTAAATATTATATCTCTTTATTTCCTTTAAAAGCATTGTTAGTAATATAATGGAGAGAAAAATATATTTTTCCTACTAATTCCCTTTAATGCACTTTAATGGAGATTTTTTTTAACATTTATAGTAAAATGATTGTTATAGAATAATTTTATATAACTGTTTTTAATTGTATTATAAAATATTTATGTATACCCTACAATATAGCTCTACTTAAAGAGTCAACTACGGTTACATTTTTTTTTTTGAATCAAAAGATATTATATTAACTGAAAAAGACAGTCAACTACTTAAAGAGTCAACTACGGTTACATTTTGAAATTAAAATTGTTACTAAATTTATTAATTTATTGTGTTATACTAAATTATTTACTTCAAAATAAATATATCTTAAGTTTGTATATAATTAATAAAATATACTTTTTTAAACAAAATTTGTTTTTTAATTATTTTCTTTTACATTTTCATTTTACTATTAATTTTAAAATAAAAATGCCCTTTATTTAGATAGATATTTTTGTATTTGGTGTGATATAATTAATTATTACATTTGTGTGACATAAATAGTTAATAAATTCATAAATTCAAAATTGACTATATATTAAGTGAATATACATTACTAATAAAATATAATATTTATTTTTTTAGTCAAAATTATTTTGAATTTCAAAATAAAACAATCTCTTATCGGATGTTTTTGTATTCTTTTTATAATTTACCTAGAATGGATGTTTTTGTATTTTTCTTTGCTTTCATATATTTAACTCGAGTATTAGTCATAATTTAAATATTTATATATAGTGTAAGTTATACATAAATATTTTATAATACAATTAAAAGCAGTTAAGTATAATTATTCTATATCAACAATCATTTCAAATATTTTATATATTTATCTATTAATTTATACCCTTAGAACACAAGTTAGCATTATTTATAAATTAAATATTATATCTCTTTATTTCCTTTAAAAGCAATGTTAGTAATTTAATGGAGAGAAAAATATATTTTTGCTACTAATTCCCTTTAATGCACTTTAATGGAGATTTTTTTTAACATTTATAGTAAAATGATTGATATAGAATAATTTTATTTAACTGTTTTTAATTATATTATAAAATATTTATGTACCCTACACTATAGCTCTTCTTAAAGAGTCAACTTCGGTTACATTTTGAAATTAAAACTGTTACTAAATTTATTAATTTATTGTGTTATACTAAATTATTTACTTCAAAATAAATATATCTTGAGTTTGCATATAATTAATAAAATATACTTTTTTAAACAAAATTTATTTTTTAATTATTTTCTATTACATTTTCATTTTACTATTAATTTTAAAATAAAAATGCCCTTTATCTAGATAGATATTTTTGTATTTTTCTGTGAATTAAGTTTATTAAAATAATTATTGACATCTACATCTACATTAGAATGATGAAAGTTTAATATATTCGAACATTTTTAAGATGTTAAAATAATGTGGATAAGTTTACCAATTTGGTGTGATATAATTAATTATTACATTTGTGTGACATAATTAGTTAATAATTTCATAAATTCAAAATTGACTATATATTAAGTGAATATACATTACTAATAAAATATAATATTTATTTTTTTAGTCAAAATTATTTTGAATTTCAAAATAATACAATCTCTTATCGGATGTTTTTGTATTCTTTTTATAATTTACCTAGAATGGATGTTTTTGTATTTTTCTTTGCTTTCATATATTTAACTCGAGCATTAGTCATAATTTAACTATTTATATATAGTGTAAGTTATACATAAATATTTTATAATACAATTAAAAACAGTTAAGTATAATTATTCTATATCAACAATCATTTCAAATATTTTATATATTTATCTATTAATTTATATCCTTAGAACACAAGTTAGCATTATTTATAAATTAAATATTATATCTCTTTATTTCCTTTAAAAGCAATGTTAGTAATTTAATGGAGAGAAAAATATATTTTTGCTACTAATTCCCTTTAATGCACTTTAATGGAGATTTTTTTTAACATTTATAGTAAAATGATTGATATAGAATAATTTTATTTAACTGTTTTTAATTATATTATAAAATATTTATGTACCCTACACTATAGCTCTTCTTAAAGAGTCAACTTCGGTTACATTTTGAAATTAAAACTGTTACTAAATTTATTAATTTATTGTGTTATACTAAATTATTTACTTCAAAATAAATATATCTTGAGTTTGCATATAATTAATAAAATATACTTTTTTAAACAAAATTTATTTTTTAATTATTTTCTATTACATTTTCATTTTACTATTAATTTTAAAATAAAAATGCCCTTTATTTAGATAGATATTTTTGTATTTTTCTGTGAATTAACTTTATCAAAATAATTATTGACATCTACATCTACATTAGAATGATGAAATTTTAATATATTTGAACATTTTTAAGATGTTAAAATAATGTGGATAATTAATTATTACATTTGTGTGACATAATTAGTTAATAAATTCATAAATTCAAAATAGACTATATATTAAGTGAATATACATTACTAATAAAATATAATATTTATTTTTTTAGTCAAAATTATTTTGAATTTCAAAATAAAACAATCTCTTATCGGGTGTTTTTGTATTCTTTTTATAATTTACCTAGAATGGATGTTTTTGTATTTTTCTTTGCTTTCATATATTTAACTCGAGCATTAGTCATAATTTAAATATTTATATATAGTGTAAGGTATACATAAATATTTTATAATACAATTAAAAACAGTTAAGTATAATTATTCTATATCAACCCTTTCAAATATTTTATATATTTATCTATTAATTTATACCCTTAGAACACAAGTTAGCATTATTTATAAATTAAATATTATATCTCTTTATTTCCTTTAAAAGCATTGTTAGTAATATAATGGAGAGAAAAATATATTTTTCCTACTAATTCCCTTTAATGCACTTTAATGGAGATTTTTTTTAACATTTATAGTAAAATGATTGTTATAGAATAATTTTATTTAACTGTTTTTAATTGTATTATAAAATATTTATGTATACCCTACAATATAGCTCTACTTAAAGAGTCAACTACGGTTATATTTTTTTTTTTGAATCAAAAGATATTATATTAACTGAAAAAGACAGTCAACTACTTAAAGAGTCAACTACGGTTACATTTTGAAATTAAAATTGTTACTAAATTTATTAATTTATTGTGTTATACTAAATTATTTACTTCAAAATAAATACATCTTAAGTTTGTATATAATTAATAAAATATACTTTTTTAAACAAAATTTGTTTTTTAATTATTTTCTTTTACATTTTCATTTTACTATTAATTTTAAAATAAAAATGCCCTTTATTTAGATAGATATTTTTGTATTTGGTGTGATATAATTAATTATTACATTTGTGTGACATAATTAGTTAATAAATTCATAAATTCAAAATTGACTATATATTAAGTGAATATACATTACTAATAAAATATAATATTTATTTTTTTAGTCAAAATTATTTTGAATTTCAAAATAAAACAATCTCTTATCGGATGTTTTTGTATTCTTTTTATAATTTACCTAGAATGGATGTTTTTGTATTTTTCTTTGCTTTCATATATTTAACTCGAGCATTAGTCATAATTTAAATATTTATATATAGTGTAAGTTATACATAAATATTTTATAATACAATTAAAAACAGTTAAGTATAATTATTCTATATCAACAATCATTTCAAATATTTTATATATTTATCTATTAATTTATACCCTTAGAACACAAGTTAGCATTATTTATAAATTAAATATTATATCTCTTTATTTCCTTTAAAAGCAATGTTAGTAATTTAATGGAGAGAAAAATATATTTTTGCTACTAATTCCCTTTAATGCACTTTAATGGAGATTTTTTTTAACATTTATAGTAAAATGATTGATATAGAATAATTTTATTTAACTGTTTTTAATTATATTATAAAATATTTATGTACCCTACACTATAGCTCTTCTTAAAGAGTCAACTTCGGTTACATTTTGAAATTAAAACTGTTACTAAATTTATTAATTTATTGTGTTATACTAAATTATTTACTTCAAAATAAATATATCTTGAGTTTGCATATAATTAATAAAATATACTTTTTTAAACAAAATTTATTTTTTAATTATTTTCTATTACATTTTCATTTTACTATTAATTTTAAAATAAAAATGCCCTTTATTTAGATAGATATTTTTGTATTTTTCTGTGAATTAACTTTATCAAAATAATTATTGACATCTACATCTACATTAGAATGATGAAATTTTAATATATTTGAACATTTTTAAGATGTTAAAATAATGTGGATAATTAATTATTACATTTGTGTGACATAATTAGTTAATAAATTCATAAATTCAAAATAGACTATATATTAAGTGAATATACATTACTAATAAAATATAATATTTATTTTTTTAGTCAAAATTATTTTGAATTTCAAAATAAAACAATCTCTTATCGGGTGTTTTTGTATTCTTTTTATAATTTACCTAGAATGGATGTTTTTGTATTTTTCTTTGCTTTCATATATTTAACTCGAGCATTAGTCATAATTTAAATATTTATATATAGTGTAAGGTATACATAAATATTTTATAATACAATTAAAAACAGTTAAGTATAATTATTCTATATCAACCCTTTCAAATATTTTATATATTTATCTATTAATTTATACCCTTAGAACACAAGTTAGCATTATTTATAAATTAAATATTATATCTCTTTATTTCCTTTAAAAGCAATGTTAGTAATTTAATGGAGAGAAAAATATATTTTTCCTACTAATTCCCTTTAATGCACTTTAATGGAGATTTTTTTTAACATTTATAGTAAAATGATTGTTATAGAATAATTTTATTTAACTGTTTTTAATTGTATTATAAAATATTTATGTATACCCTACAATATAGCTCTACTTAAAGAGTCAACTACGGTTATATTTTTTTTTTTGAATCAAAAGATATTATATTAACTGAAAAAGACAGTCAACTACTTAAAGAGTCAACTACGGTTACATTTTGAAATTAAAATTGTTACTAAATTTATTAATTTATTGTGTTAAACTAAATTATTTACTTCAAAATAAATACATCTTAAGTTTGTATATAATTAATAAAATATACTTTTTTAAACAAAATTTGTTTTTTAATTATTTTCTTTTACATTTTCATTTTACTATTAATTTTAAAATAAAAATGCCCTTTATTTAGATAGATATTTTTGTATTTGGTGTGATATAATTAATTATTACATTTGTGTGACATAATTAGTTAATAAATTCATAAATTCAAAATTGACTATATATTAAGTGAATATACATTACTAATAAAATATAATATTTATTTTTTTAGTCAAAATTATTTTGAATTTCAAAATAAAACAATCTCTTATCGGATGTTTTTGTATTCTTTTTATAATTTACCTAGAATGGATGTTTTTGTATTTTTCTTTGCTTTCATATATTTAACTCGAGCATTAGTCATAATTTAAATATTTATATATAGTGTAAGTTATACATAAATATTTTATAATACAATTAAAAACAGTTAAGTATAATTATTCTATATCAACAATCATTTCAAATATTTTATATATTTATCTATTAATTTATACCCTTAGAACACAAGTTAGCATTATTTATAAATTAAATATTATATCTCTTTATTTCCTTTAAAAGCAATGTTAGTAATTTAATGGAGAGAAAAATATATTTTTGCTACTAATTCCCTTTAATGCACTTTAATGGAGATTTTTTTTAACATTTATAGTAAAATGATTGATATAGAATAATTTTATTTAACTGTTTTTAATTATATTATAAAATATTTATGTACCCTACACTATAGCTCTTCTTAAAGAGTCAACTTCGGTTACATTTTGAAATTAAAACTGTTACTAAATTTATTAATTTATTGTGTTATACTAAATTATTTACTTCAAAATAAATATATCTTGAGTTTGCATATAATTAATAAAATATACTTTTTTAAACAAAATTTATTTTTTAATTATTTTCTATTACATTTTCATTTTACTATTAATTTTAAAATAAAAATGCCCTTTATTTAGATAGATATTTTTGTATTTTTCTGTGAATTAACTTTATCAAAATAATTATTGACATCTACATCTACATTAGAATGATGAAATTTTAATATATTTGAACATTTTTAAGATGTTAAAATAATGTGGATAATTAATTATTACATTTGTGTGACATAATTAGTTAATAAATTCATAAATTCAAAATAGACTATATATTAAGTGAATATACATTACTAATAAAATATAATATTTATTTTTTTAGTCAAAATTATTTTGAATTTCAAAATAAAACAATCTCTTATCGGGTGTTTTTGTATTCTTTTTATAATTTACCTAGAATGGATGTTTTTGTATTTTTCTTTGCTTTCATATATTTAACTCGAGCATTAGTCATAATTTAAATATTTATATATAGTGTAAGGTATACATAAATATTTTATAATACAATTAAAAACAGTTAAGTATAATTATTCTATATCAACCCTTTCAAATATTTTATATATTTATCTATTAATTTATACCCTTAAAACACAAGTTAGCATTATTTATAAATTAAATATTATATCTCTTTGTTTCCTTTAAAAGCATTGTTAGTAATTTAATGGAGAGAAAAATATATTTTTCCTACTAATTCCCTTTAATGCACTTTAATGGAGATTTTTTTTAACATTTATAGTAAAATGATTGTTATAGAATAATTTTATTTAACTGTTTTTAATTGTATTATAAAATATTTATGTATACCCTACAATATAGCTCTACTTAAAGAGTCAACTACGGTTATATTTTTTTTTTTGAATCAAAAGATATTATATTAACTGAAAAAGACAGTCAACTACTTAAAGAGTCAACTACGGTTACATTTTGAAATTAAAATTGTTACTAAATTTATTAATTTATTGTGTTATACTAAATTATTTACTTCAAAATAAATACATCTTAAGTTTGTATATAATTAATAAAATATACTTTTTTAAACAAAATTTGTTTTTTAATTATTTTCTTTTACATTTTCATTTTACTATTAATTTTAAAATAAAAATGCCCTTTATTTAGATAGATATTTTTGTATTTGGTGTGATATAATTAATTATTACATTTGTGTGACATAATTAGTTAATAAATTCATAAATTCAAAATTGACTATATATTAAGTGAATATACATTACTAATAAAATATAATATTTATTTTTTTAGTCAAAATTATTTTGAATTTCAAAATAAAACAATCTCTTATCGGATGTTTTTGTATTCTTTTTATAATTTACCTAGAATGGATGTTTTTGTATTTTTCTTTGCTTTCATATATTTAACTCGAGCATTAGTCATAATTTAAATATTTATATATAGTGTAAGTTATACATAAATATTTTATAATACAATTAAAAACAGTTAAGTATAATTATTCTATATCAACAATCATTTCAAATATTTTATATATTTATCTATTAATTTATACCCTTAGAACACAAGTTAGCATTATTTATAAATTAAATATTATATCTCTTTATTTCCTTTAAAAGCAATGTTAGTAATTTAATGGAGAGAAAAATATATTTTTGCTACTAATTCCCTTTAATGCACTTTAATGGAGATTTTTTTTAACATTTATAGTAAAATGATTGATATAGAATAATTTTATTTAACTGTTTTTAATTATATTATAAAATATTTATGTACCCTACACTATAGCTCTTCTTAAAGAGTCAACTTCGGTTACATTTTGAAATTAAAACTGTTACTAAATTTATTAATTTATTGTGTTATACTAAATTATTTACTTCAAAATAAATATATCTTGAGTTTGCATATAATTAATAAAATATACTTTTTTAAACAAAATTTATTTTTTAATTATTTTCTATTACATTTTCATTTTACTATTAATTTTAAAATAAAAATGCCCTTTATTTAGATAGATATTTTTGTATTTTTCTGTGAATTAACTTTATCAAAATAATTATTGACATCTACATCTACATTAGAATGATGAAATTTTAATATATTTGAACATTTTTAAGATGTTAAAATAATGTGGATAATTAATTATTACATTTGTGTGACATAATTAGTTAATAAATTCATAAATTCAAAATAGACTATATATTAAGTGAATATACATTACTAATAAAATATAATATTTATTTTTTTAGTCAAAATTATTTTGAATTTCAAAATAAAACAATCTCTTATCGGGTGTTTTTGTATTCTTTTTATAATTTACCTAGAATGGATGTTTTTGTATTTTTCTTTGCTTTCATATATTTAACTCGAGCATTAGTCATAATTTAAATATTTATATATAGTGTAAGGTATACATAAATATTTTATAATACAATTAAAAACAGTTAAGTATAATTATTCTATATCAACCCTGTCAAATATTTTATATATTTATCTATTAATTTATACCCTTAAAACACAAGTTAGCATTATTTATAAATTAAATATTATATCTCTTTGTTTCCTTTAAAAGCATTGTTAGTAATTTAATGGAGAGAAAAATATATTTTTGCTACTAATTCCCTTTAATGCACTTTAATGGAGATTTTTTTTAACATTTATAGTAAAATGATTGATATAGAATAATTTTATTTAACTGTTTTTAATTATATTATAAAATATTTATGTACCCTACACTATAGCTCTTCTTAAAGAGTCAACTTCGGTTACATTTTGAAATTAAAACTGTTACTAAATTTATTAATTTATTGTGTTATACTAAATTATTTACTTCAAAATAAATATATCTTGAGTTTGCATATAATTAATAAAATATACTTTTTTAAACAAAATTTATTTTTTAATTATTTTCTATTACATTTTCATTTTACTATTAATTTTAAAATAAAAATGCCCTTTATTTAGATAGATATTTTTGTATTTTTCTGTGAATTAACTTTATCAAAATAATTATTGACATCTACATCTACATTAGAATGATGAAATTTTAATATATTTGAACATTTTTAAGATGTTAAAATAATGTGGATAATTAATTATTACATTTGTGTGACATAATTAGTTAATAAATTCATAAATTCAAAATAGACTATATATTAAGTGAATATACATTACTAATAAAATATAATATTTATTTTTTTAGTCAAAATTATTTTGAATTTCAAAATAAAACAATCTCTTATCGGGTGTTTTTGTATTCTTTTTATAATTTACCTAGAATGGATGTTTTTGTATTTTTCTTTGCTTTCATATATTTAACTCGAGCATTAGTCATAATTTAAATATTTATATATAGTGTAAGGTATACATAAATATTTTATAATACAATTAAAAACAGTTAAGTATAATTATTCTATATCAACCCTTTCAAATATTTTATATATTTATCTATTAATTTATACCCTTAAAACACAAGTTAGCATTATTTATAAATTAAATATTATATCTCTTTGTTTCCTTTAAAAGCATTGTTAGTAATTTAATGGAGAGAAAAATATATTTTTCCTACTAATTCCCTTTAATGCACTTTAATGGAGATTTTTTTTAACATTTATAGTAAAATGATTGTTATAGAATAATTTTATTTAACTGTTTTTAATTGTATTATAAAATATTTATGTATACCCTACAATATAGCTCTACTTAAAGAGTCAACTACGGTTATATTTTTTTTTTTGAATCAAAAGATATTATATTAACTGAAAAAGACAGTCAACTACTTAAAGAGTCAACTACGGTTACATTTTGAAATTAAAATTGTTACTAAATTTATTAATTTATTGTGTTATACTAAATTATTTACTTCAAAATAAATACATCTTAAGTTTGTATATAATTAATAAAATATACTTTTTTAAACAAAATTTGTTTTTTAATTATTTTCTTTTACATTTTCATTTTACTATTAATTTTAAAATAAAAATGCCCTTTATTTAGATAGATATTTTTGTATTTGGTGTGATATAATTAATTATTACATTTGTGTGACATAATTAGTTAATAAATTCATAAATTCAAAATTGACTATATATTAAGTGAATATACATTACTAATAAAATATAATATTTATTTTTTTAGTCAAAATTATTTTGAATTTCAAAATAAAACAATCTCTTATCGGATGTTTTTGTATTCTTTTTATAATTTACCTAGAATGGATGTTTTTGTATTTTTCTTTGCTTTCATATATTTAACTCGAGCATTAGTCATAATTTAAATATTTATATATAGTGTAAGTTATACATAAATATTTTATAATACAATTAAAAACAGTTAAGTATAATTATTCTATATCAACAATCAATTCAAATATTTTATATATTTATCTATTAATTTATACCCTTAGAACACAAGTTAGCATTATTTATAAATTAAATATTATATCTCTTTATTTCCTTTAAAAGTAATGTTAGTAATTTAATGGAGAGAAAAATATATTTTTGCTACTAATTCCCTTTAATTCACTTTAATGGAGATTTTTTTTAACATTTATAGTAAAATGATTGATATAGAATAATTTTATTTAACTGTTTTTAATTATATTATAAAATATTTATGTACCCTACACTATAGCTCTTCTTAAAGAGTCAACTGCGGTTACATTTTGAAATTAAAACTGTTACTAAATTTATTAATTTATTGTGTTATACTAAATTATTTACTTCAAAATAAATATATCTTGAGTTTGCATATAATTAATAAAATATACTTTTTTAAACAAAATTTATTTTTTAATTATTTTCTATTACATTTTCATTTTACTATTAATTTTAAAATAAAAATGCCCTTTATTTAGATAGATATTTTTGTATTTTTCTGTGAATTAACTTTATCAAAATAATTATTGACATCTACATCTACATTAGAATGATGAAATTTTAATATATTTGAACATTTTTAAGATGTTAAAATAATGTGGATAATTAATTATTACATTTGTGTGACATAATTAGTTAATAAATTCATAAATTCAAAATAGACTATATATTAAGTGAATATACATTACTAATAAAATATAATATTTATTTTTTTAGTCAAAATTATTTTGAATTTCAAAATAAAACAATCTCTTATCGGGTGTTTTTGTATTCTTTTTATAATTTACCTAGAATGGATGTTTTTGTATTTTTCTTTGCTTTCATATATTTAACTCGAGCATTAGTCATAATTTAAATATTTATATATAGTGTAAGGTATACATAAATATTTTATAATACAATTAAAAACAGTTAAGTATAATTATTCTATATCAACCCTGTCAAATATTTTATATATTTATCTATTAATTTATACCCTTAAAACACAAGTTAGCATTATTTATAAATTAAATATTATATCTCTTTGTTTCCTTTAAAAGCATTGTTAGTAATTTAATGGAGAGAAAAATATATTTTTCCTACTAATTCCCTTTAATGCACTTTAATGGAGATTTTTTTTAACATTTATAGTAAAATGATTGTTATAGAATAATTTTATATAACTGTTTTTAATTGTATTATAAAATATTTATGTATACCCTACAATATAGCTCTACTTAAAGAGTCAACTACGGTTACATTTTTTTTTTTGAATCAAAAGATATTATATTAACTGAAAAAGACAGTCAACTACTTAAAGAGTCAACTACGGTTACATTTTGAAATTAAAATTGTTACTAAATTTATTAATTTATTGTGTTATACTAAATTATTTACTTCAAAATAAATATATCTTAAGTTTGTATATAATTAATAAAATATACTTTTTTAAACAAAATTTGTTTTTTAATTATTTTCTTTTACATTTTCATTTTACTATTAATTTTAAAATAAAAATGCCCTTTATTTAGATAGATATTTTTGTATTTTTCTGTAAATTAAGTTTATTAAAATAATTATTGACATCTACATCTACATTAGAATGATGAAATTTTAATATATTCGAACATTTTTAAGATGTTAAAATAATGTGGATAAGTTTACCAATTTGGTGTGATATAATTAATTATTACATTTGTGTGACATAATTAGTTAATAAATTCATAAATTCAAAATTGACTATATATTAAGTGAATATACATTACTAATAAAATATAATATTTATTTTTTTAGTCAAAATTATTTTGAATTTCAAAATAAAACAATCTCTTATCGGATGTTTTTGTATTCTTTTTATAATTTACCTAGAATGGATGTTTTTGTATTTTTCTTTGCTTTCATATATTTAACTCGAGCATTAGTCATAATTTAAATATTTATATATAGTGTAAGTTATACATAAATATTTTATAATACAATTAAAAACAGTTAAGTATAATTATTCTATATCAACAATCATTTCAAATATTTTATATATTTATCTATTAATTTATACCCTTAGAACACAAGTTAGCATTATTTATAAATTAAATATTATATCTCTTTATTTCCTTTAAAAGCAATGTTAGTAATTTAATGGAGAGAAAAATATATTTTTGCTACTAATTCCCTTTAATGCACTTTAATGGAGATTTTTTTTAACATTTATAGTAAAATGATTGATATAGAATAATTTTATTTAACTGTTTTTAATTATATTATAAAATATTTATGTACCCTACACTATAGCTCTTCTTAAAGAGTCAACTTCGGTTACATTTTGAAATTAAAACTGTTACTAAATTTATTAATTTATTGTGTTATACTAAATTATTTACTTCAAAATAAATATATCTTGAGTTTGCATATAATTAATAAAATATACTTTTTTAAACAAAATTTATTTTTTAATTATTTTCTATTACATTTTCATTTTACTATTAATTTTAAAATAAAAATGCCCTTTATTTAGATAGATATTTTTGTATTTTTCTGTGAATTAACTTTATCAAAATAATTATTGACATCTACATCTACATTAGAATGATGAAATTTTAATATATTTGAACATTTTTAAGATGTTAAAATAATGTGGATAATTAATTATTACATTTGTGTGACATAATTAGTTAATAAATTCATAAATTCAAAATAGACTATATATTAAGTGAATATACATTACTAATAAAATATAATATTTATTTTTTTAGTCAAAATTATTTTGAATTTCAAAATAAAACAATCTCTTATCGGGTGTTTTTGTATTCTTTTTATAATTTACCTAGAATGGATGTTTTTGTATTTTTCTTTGCTTTCATATATTTAACTCGAGCATTAGTCATAATTTAAATATTTATATATAGTGTAAGGTATACATAAATATTTTATAATACAATTAAAAACAGTTAAGTATAATTATTCTATATCAACCCTTTCAAATATTTTATATATTTATCTATTAATTTATACCCTTAGAACACAAGTTAGCATTATTTATAAATTAAATATTATATCTCTTTATTTCCTTTAAAAGCATTGTTAGTAATATAATGGAGAGAAAAATATATTTTTCCTACTAATTCCCTTTAATGCACTTTAATGGAGATTTTTTTTAACATTTATAGTAAAATGATTGTTATAGAATAATTTTATTTAACTGTTTTTAATTGTATTATAAAATATTTATGTATACCCTACAATATAGCTCTACTTAAAGAGTCAACTACGGTTATATTTTTTTTTTTGAATCAAAAGATATTATATTAACTGAAAAAGACAGTCAACTACTTAAAGAGTCAACTACGGTTACATTTTGAAATTAAAATTGTTACTAAATTTATTAATTTATTGTGTTATACTAAATTATTTACTTCAAAATAAATACATCTTAAGTTTGTATATAATTAATAAAATATACTTTTTTAAACAAAATTTGTTTTTTAATTATTTTCTTTTACATTTTCATTTTACTATTAATTTTAAAATAAAAATGCCCTTTATTTAGATAGATATTTTTGTATTTGGTGTGATATAATTAATTATTACATTTGTGTGACATAATTAGTTAATAAATTCATAAATTCAAAATTGACTATATATTAAGTGAATATACATTACTAATAAAATATAATATTTATTTTTTTAGTCAAAATTATTTTGAATTTCAAAATAAAACAATCTCTTATCGGATGTTTTTGTATTCTTTTTATAATTTACCTAGAATGGATGTTTTTGTATTTTTCTTTGCTTTCATATATTTAACTCGAGCATTAGTCATAATTTAAATATTTATATATAGTGTAAGTTATACATAAATATTTTATAATACAATTAAAAACAGTTAAGTATAATTATTCTATATCAACAATCAATTCAAATATTTTATATATTTATCTATTAATTTATACCCTTAGAACACAAGTTAGCATTATTTATAAATTAAATATTATATCTCTTTATTTCCTTTAAAAGTAATGTTAGTAATTTAATGGAGAGAAAAATATATTTTTGCTACTAATTCCCTTTAATTCACTTTAATGGAGATTTTTTTTAACATTTATAGTAAAATGATTGATATAGAATAATTTTATTTAACTGTTTTTAATTATATTATAAAATATTTATGTACCCTACACTATAGCTCTTCTTAAAGAGTCAACTGCGGTTACATTTTGAAATTAAAACTGTTACTAAATTTATTAATTTATTGTGTTATACTAAATTATTTACTTCAAAATAAATATATCTTGAGTTTGCATATAATTAATAAAATATACTTTTTTAAACAAAATTTATTTTTTAATTATTTTCTATTACATTTTCATTTTACTATTAATTTTAAAATAAAAATGCCCTTTATTTAGATAGATATTTTTGTATTTTTCTGTGAATTAACTTTATCAAAATAATTATTGACATCTACATCTACATTAGAATGATGAAATTTTAATATATTTGAACATTTTTAAGATGTTAAAATAATGTGGATAATTAATTATTACATTTGTGTGACATAATTAGTTAATAAATTCATAAATTCAAAATAGACTATATATTAAGTGAATATACATTACTAATAAAATATAATATTTATTTTTTTAGTCAAAATTATTTTGAATTTCAAAATAAAACAATCTCTTATCGGGTGTTTTTGTATTCTTTTTATAATTTACCTAGAATGGATGTTTTTGTATTTTTCTTTGCTTTCATATATTTAACTCGAGCATTAGTCATAATTTAAATATTTATATATAGTGTAAGGTATACATAAATATTTTATAATACAATTAAAAACAGTTAAGTATAATTATTCTATATCAACCCTGTCAAATATTTTATATATTTATCTATTAATTTATACCCTTAAAACACAAGTTAGCATTATTTATAAATTAAATATTATATCTCTTTGTTTCCTTTAAAAGCATTGTTAGTAATTTAATGGAGAGAAAAATATATTTTTCCTACTAATTCCCTTTAATGCACTTTAATGGAGATTTTTTTTAACATTTATAGTAAAATGATTGTTATAGAATAATTTTATATAACTGTTTTTAATTGTATTATAAAATATTTATGTATACCCTACAATATAGCTCTACTTAAAGAGTCAACTACGGTTACATTTTTTTTTTTGAATCAAAAGATATTATATTAACTGAAAAAGACAGTCAACTACTTAAAGAGTCAACTACGGTTACATTTTGAAATTAAAATTGTTACTAAATTTATTAATTTATTGTGTTATACTAAATTATTTACTTCAAAATAAATATATCTTAAGTTTGTATATAATTAATAAAATATACTTTTTTAAACAAAATTTGTTTTTTAATTATTTTCTTTTACATTTTCATTTTACTATTAATTTTAAAATAAAAATGCCCTTTATTTAGATAGATATTTTTGTATTTTTCTGTAAATTAAGTTTATTAAAATAATTATTGACATCTACATCTACATTAGAATGATGAAATTTTAATATATTCGAACATTTTTAAGATGTTAAAATAATGTGGATAAGTTTACCAATTTGGTGTGATATAATTAATTATTACATTTGTGTGACATAATTAGTTAATAAATTCATAAATTCAAAATTGACTATATATTAAGTGAATATACATTACTAATAAAATATAATATTTATTTTTTTAGTCAAAATTATTTTGAATTTCAAAATAAAACAATCTCTTATCGGATGTTTTTGTATTCTTTTTATAATTTACCTAGAATGGATGTTTTTGTATTTTTCTTTGCTTTCATATATTTAACTCGAGCATTAGTCATAATTTAAATATTTATATATAGTGTAAGTTATACATAAATATTTTATAATACAATTAAAAACAGTTAAGTATAATTATTCTATATCAACAATCATTTCAAATATTTTATATATTTATCTATTAATTTATACCCTTAGAACACAAGTTAGCATTATTTATAAATTAAATATTATATCTCTTTATTTCCTTTAAAAGCAATGTTAGTAATTTAATGGAGAGAAAAATATATTTTTGCTACTAATTCCCTTTAATGCACTTTAATGGAGATTTTTTTTAACATTTATAGTAAAATGATTGATATAGAATAATTTTATTTAACTGTTTTTAATTATATTATAAAATATTTATGTACCCTACACTATAGCTCTTCTTAAAGAGTCAACTTCGGTTACATTTTGAAATTAAAACTGTTACTAAATTTATTAATTTATTGTGTTATACTAAATTATTTACTTCAAAATAAATATATCTTGAGTTTGCATATAATTAATAAAATATACTTTTTTAAACAAAATTTATTTTTTAATTATTTTCTATTACATTTTCATTTTACTATTAATTTTAAAATAAAAATGCCCTTTATTTAGATAGATATTTTTGTATTTTTCTGTGAATTAACTTTATCAAAATAATTATTGACATCTACATCTACATTAGAATGATGAAATTTTAATATATTTGAACATTTTTAAGATGTTAAAATAATGTGGATAATTAATTATTACATTTGTGTGACATAATTAGTTAATAAATTCATAAATTCAAAATAGACTATATATTAAGTGAATATACATTACTAATAAAATATAATATTTATTTTTTTAGTCAAAATTATTTTGAATTTCAAAATAAAACAATCTCTTATCGGGTGTTTTTGTATTCTTTTTATAATTTACCTAGAATGGATGTTTTTGTATTTTTCTTTGCTTTCATATATTTAACTCGAGCATTAGTCATAATTTAAATATTTATATATAGTGTAAGGTATACATAAATATTTTATAATACAATTAAAAACAGTTAAGTATAATTATTCTATATCAACCCTTTCAAATATTTTATATATTTATCTATTAATTTATACCCTTAGAACACAAGTTAGCATTATTTATAAATTAAATATTATATCTCTTTATTTCCTTTAAAAGCAATGTTAGTAATTTAATGGAGAGAAAAATATATTTTTCCTACTAATTCCCTTTAATGCACTTTAATGGAGATTTTTTTTAACATTTATAGTAAAATGATTGTTATAGAATAATTTTATTTAACTGTTTTTAATTGTATTATAAAATATTTATGTATACCCTACAATATAGCTCTACTTAAAGAGTCAACTACGGTTATATTTTTTTTTTTGAATCAAAAGATATTATATTAACTGAAAAAGACAGTCAACTACTTAAAGAGTCAACTACGGTTACATTTTGAAATTAAAATTGTTACTAAATTTATTAATTTATTGTGTTATACTAAATTATTTACTTCAAAATAAATACATCTTAAGTTTGTATATAATTAATAAAATATACTTTTTTAAACAAAATTTGTTTTTTAATTATTTTCTTTTACATTTTCATTTTACTATTAATTTTAAAATAAAAATGCCCTTTATTTAGATAGATATTTTTGTATTTGGTGTGATATAATTAATTATTACATTTGTGTGACATAATTAGTTAATAAATTCATAAATTCAAAATTGACTATATATTAAGTGAATATACATTACTAATAAAATATAATATTTATTTTTTTAGTCAAAATTATTTTGAATTTCAAAATAAAACAATCTCTTATCGGATGTTTTTGTATTCTTTTTATAATTTACCTAGAATGGATGTTTTTGTATTTTTCTTTGTTTTCATATATTTAACTCGAGCATTAGTCATAATTTAAATATTTATATATAGTGTAAGTTATACATAAATATTTTATAATACAATTAAAAACAGTTAAGTATAATTATTCTATATCAACAATCATTTCAAATATTTTATATATTTATCTATTAATTTATACCCTTAGAACACAAGTTAGCATTATTTATAAATTAAATATTATATCTCTTTATTTCCTTTAAAAGCAATGTTAGTAATTTAATGGAGAGAAAAATATATTTTTCCTACTAATTCCCTTTAATGCACTTTAATGGAGATTTTTTTTAACATTTATAGTAAAATGATTGTTATAGAATAATTTTATTTAACTGTTTTTAATTATATTATAAAATATTTATGTACCCTACACTATAGCTCTTCTTAAAGAGTCAACTTCGGTTACATTTTGAAATTAAAACTGTTACTAAATTTATTAATTTATTGTGTTATACTAAATTATTTACTTCAAAATAAATATATCTTGAGTTTGCATATAATTAATAAAATATACTTTTTTAAACAAAATTTATTTTTTAATTATTTTCTATTACATTTTCATTTTACTATTAATTTTAAAATAAAAATGCCCTTTATTTAGATAGATATTTTTGTATTTTTCTGTGAATTAACTTTATCAAAATAATTATTGACATCTACATCTACATTAGAATGATGAAATTTTAATATATTTGAACATTTTTAAGATGTTAAAATAATGTGGATAATTAATTATTACATTTGTGTGACATAATTAGTTAATAAATTCATAAATTCAAAATAGACTATATATTAAGTGAATATACATTACTAATAAAATATAATATTTATTTTTTTAGTCAAAATTATTTTGAATTTCAAAATAAAACAATCTCTTATCGGGTGTTTTTGTATTCTTTTTATAATTTACCTAGAATGGATGTTTTTGTATTTTTCTTTGCTTTCATATATTTAACTCGAGCATTAGTCATAATTTAAATATTTATATATAGTGTAAGGTATACATAAATATTTTATAATACAATTAAAAACAGTTAAGTATAATTATTCTATATCAACCCTTTCAAATATTTTATATATTTATCTATTAATTTATACCCTTAAAACACAAGTTAGCATTATTTATAAATTAAATATTATATCTCTTTGTTTCCTTTAAAAGCATTGTTAGTAATTTAATGGAGAGAAAAATATATTTTTCCTACTAATTCCCTTTAATGCACTTTAATGGAGATTTTTTTTAACATTTATAGTAAAATGATTGTTATAGAATAATTTTATTTAACTGTTTTTAATTGTATTATAAAATATTTATGTATACCCTACAATATAGCTCTACTTAAAGAGTCAACTACGGTTATATTTTTTTTTTTGAATCAAAAGATATTATATTAACTGAAAAAGACAGTCAACTACTTAAAGAGTCAACTACGGTTACATTTTGAAATTAAAATTGTTACTAAATTTATTAATTTATTGTGTTATACTAAATTATTTACTTCAAAATAAATACATCTTAAGTTTGTATATAATTAATAAAATATACTTTTTTAAACAAAATTTGTTTTTTAATTATTTTCTTTTACATTTTCATTTTACTATTAATTTTAAAATAAAAATGCCCTTTATTTAGATAGATATTTTTGTATTTGGTGTGATATAATTAATTATTACATTTGTGTGACATAATTAGTTAATAAATTCATAAATTCAAAATTGACTATATATTAAGTGAATATACATTACTAATAAAATATAATATTTATTTTTTTAGTCAAAATTATTTTGAATTTCAAAATAAAACAATCTCTTATCGGATGTTTTTGTATTCTTTTTATAATTTACCTAGAATGGATGTTTTTGTATTTTTCTTTGCTTTCATATATTTAACTCGAGCATTAGTCATAATTTAAATATTTATATATAGTGTAAGTTATACATAAATATTTTATAATACAATTAAAAACAGTTAAGTATAATTATTCTATATCAACAATCATTTCAAATATTTTATATATTTATCTATTAATTTATACCCTTAGAACACAAGTTAGCATTATTTATAAATTAAATATTATATCTCTTTATTTCCTTTAAAAGCAATGTTAGTAATTTAATGGAGAGAAAAATATATTTTTGCTACTAATTCCCTTTAATGCACTTTAATGGAGATTTTTTTTAACATTTATAGTAAAATGATTGATATAGAATAATTTTATTTAACTGTTTTTAATTATATTATAAAATATTTATGTACCCTACACTATAGCTCTTCTTAAAGAGTCAACTTCGGTTACATTTTGAAATTAAAACTGTTACTAAATTTATTAATTTATTGTGTTATACTAAATTATTTACTTCAAAATAAATATATCTTGAGTTTGCATATAATTAATAAAATATACTTTTTTAAACAAAATTTATTTTTTAATTATTTTCTATTACATTTTCATTTTACTATTAATTTTAAAATAAAAATGCCCTTTATTTAGATAGATATTTTTGTATTTTTCTGTGAATTAACTTTATCAAAATAATTATTGACATCTACATCTACATTAGAATGATGAAATTTTAATATATTTGAACATTTTTAAGATGTTAAAATAATGTGGATAATTAATTATTACATTTGTGTGACATAATTAGTTAATAAATTCATAAATTCAAAATAGACTATATATTAAGTGAATATACATTACTAATAAAATATAATATTTATTTTTTTAGTCAAAATTATTTTGAATTTCAAAATAAAACAATCTCTTATCGGGTGTTTTTGTATTCTTTTTATAATTTACCTAGAATGGATGTTTTTGTATTTTTCTTTGCTTTCATATATTTAACTCGAGCATTAGTCATAATTTAAATATTTATATATAGTGTAAGGTATACATAAATATTTTATAATACAATTAAAAACAGTTAAGTATAATTATTCTATATCAACCCTGTCAAATATTTTATATATTTATCTATTAATTTATACCCTTAAAACACAAGTTAGCATTATTTATAAATTAAATATTATATCTCTTTGTTTCCTTTAAAAGCATTGTTAGTAATTTAATGGAGAGAAAAATATATTTTTGCTACTAATTCCCTTTAATGCACTTTAATGGAGATTTTTTTTAACATTTATAGTAAAATGATTGATATAGAATAATTTTATTTAACTGTTTTTAATTATATTATAAAATATTTATGTACCCTACACTATAGCTCTTCTTAAAGAGTCAACTTCGGTTACATTTTGAAATTAAAACTGTTACTAAATTTATTAATTTATTGTGTTATACTAAATTATTTACTTCAAAATAAATATATCTTGAGTTTGCATATAATTAATAAAATATACTTTTTTAAACAAAATTTATTTTTTAATTATTTTCTATTACATTTTCATTTTACTATTAATTTTAAAATAAAAATGCCCTTTATTTAGATAGATATTTTTGTATTTTTCTGTGAATTAACTTTATCAAAATAATTATTGACATCTACATCTACATTAGAATGATGAAATTTTAATATATTTGAACATTTTTAAGATGTTAAAATAATGTGGATAATTAATTATTACATTTGTGTGACATAATTAGTTAATAAATTCATAAATTCAAAATAGACTATATATTAAGTGAATATACATTACTAATAAAATATAATATTTATTTTTTTAGTCAAAATTATTTTGAATTTCAAAATAAAACAATCTCTTATCGGGTGTTTTTGTATTCTTTTTATAATTTACCTAGAATGGATGTTTTTGTATTTTTCTTTGCTTTCATATATTTAACTCGAGCATTAGTCATAATTTAAATATTTATATATAGTGTAAGGTATACATAAATATTTTATAATACAATTAAAAACAGTTAAGTATAATTATTCTATATCAACCCTTTCAAATATTTTATATATTTATCTATTAATTTATACCCTTAGAACACAAGTTAGCATTATTTATAAATTAAATATTATATCTCTTTATTTCCTTTAAAAGCAATGTTAGTAATTTAATGGAGAGAAAAATATATTTTTCCTACTAATTCCCTTTAATGCACTTTAATGGAGATTTTTTTTAACATTTATAGTAAAATGATTGTTATAGAATAATTTTATTTAACTGTTTTTAATTGTATTATAAAATATTTATGTATACCCTACAATATAGCTCTACTTAAAGAGTCAACTACGGTTATATTTTTTTTTTTGAATCAAAAGATATTATATTAACTGAAAAAGACAGTCAACTACTTAAAGAGTCAACTACGGTTACATTTTGAAATTAAAATTGTTACTAAATTTATTAATTTATTGTGTTATACTAAATTATTTACTTCAAAATAAATACATCTTAAGTTTGTATATAATTAATAAAATATACTTTTTTAAACAAAATTTGTTTTTTAATTATTTTCTTTTACATTTTCATTTTACTATTAATTTTAAAATAAAAATGCCCTTTATTTAGATAGATATTTTTGTATTTGGTGTGATATAATTAATTATTACATTTGTGTGACATAATTAGTTAATAAATTCATAAATTCAAAATTGACTATATATTAAGTGAATATACATTACTAATAAAATATAATATTTATTTTTTTAGTCAAAATTATTTTGAATTTCAAAATAAAACAATCTCTTATCGGATGTTTTTGTATTCTTTTTATAATTTACCTAGAATGGATGTTTTTGTATTTTTCTTTGCTTTCATATATTTAACTCGAGCATTAGTCATAATTTAAATATTTATATATAGTGTAAGTTATACATAAATATTTTATAATACAATTAAAAACAGTTAAGTATAATTATTCTATATCAACAATCATTTCAAATATTTTATATATTTATCTATTAATTTATACCCTTAGAACACAAGTTAGCATTATTTATAAATTAAATATTATATCTCTTTATTTCCTTTAAAAGCAATGTTAGTAATTTAATGGAGAGAAAAATATATTTTTGCTACTAATTCCCTTTAATGCACTTTAATGGAGATTTTTTTTAACATTTATAGTAAAATGATTGATATAGAATAATTTTATTTAACTGTTTTTAATTATATTATAAAATATTTATGTACCCTACACTATAGCTCTTCTTAAAGAGTCAACTTCGGTTACATTTTGAAATTAAAACTGTTACTAAATTTATTAATTTATTGTGTTATACTAAATTATTTACTTCAAAATAAATATATCTTGAGTTTGCATATAATTAATAAAATATACTTTTTTAAACAAAATTTATTTTTTAATTATTTTCTATTACATTTTCATTTTACTATTAATTTTAAAATAAAAATGCCCTTTATTTAGATAGATATTTTTGTATTTTTCTGTGAATTAACTTTATCAAAATAATTATTGACATCTACATCTACATTAGAATGATGAAATTTTAATATATTTGAACATTTTTAAGATGTTAAAATAATGTGGATAATTAATTATTACATTTGTGTGACATAATTAGTTAATAAATTCATAAATTCAAAATAGACTATATATTAAGTGAATATACATTACTAATAAAATATAATATTTATTTTTTTAGTCAAAATTATTTTGAATTTCAAAATAAAACAATCTCTTATCGGGTGTTTTTGTATTCTTTTTATAATTTACCTAGAATGGATGTTTTTGTATTTTTCTTTGCTTTCATATATTTAACTCGAGCATTAGTCATAATTTAAATATTTATATATAGTGTAAGGTATACATAAATATTTTATAATACAATTAAAAACAGTTAAGTATAATTATTCTATATCAACCCTTTCAAATATTTTATATATTTATCTATTAATTTATACCCTTAAAACACAAGTTAGCATTATTTATAAATTAAATATTATATCTCTTTGTTTCCTTTAAAAGCATTGTTAGTAATTTAATGGAGAGAAAAATATATTTTTCCTACTAATTCCCTTTAATGCACTTTAATGGAGATTTTTTTTAACATTTATAGTAAAATGATTGTTATAGAATAATTTTATTTAACTGTTTTTAATTGTATTATAAAATATTTATGTATACCCTACAATATAGCTCTACTTAAAGAGTCAACTACGGTTATATTTTTTTTTTTGAATCAAAAGATATTATATTAACTGAAAAAGACAGTCAACTACTTAAAGAGTCAACTACGGTTACATTTTGAAATTAAAATTGTTACTAAATTTATTAATTTATTGTGTTATACTAAATTATTTACTTCAAAATAAATACATCTTAAGTTTGTATATAATTAATAAAATATACTTTTTTAAACAAAATTTGTTTTTTAATTATTTTCTTTTACATTTTCATTTTACTATTAATTTTAAAATAAAAATGCCCTTTATTTAGATAGATATTTTTGTATTTGGTGTGATATAATTAATTATTACATTTGTGTGACATAATTAGTTAATAAATTCATAAATTCAAAATTGACTATATATTAAGTGAATATACATTACTAATAAAATATAATATTTATTTTTTTAGTCAAAATTATTTTGAATTTCAAAATAAAACAATCTCTTATCGGATGTTTTTGTATTCTTTTTATAATTTACCTAGAATGGATGTTTTTGTATTTTTCTTTGCTTTCATATATTTAACTCGAGCATTAGTCATAATTTAAATATTTATATATAGTGTAAGTTATACATAAATATTTTATAATACAATTAAAAACAGTTAAGTATAATTATTCTATATCAACAATCATTTCAAATATTTTATATATTTATCTATTAATTTATACCCTTAGAACACAAGTTAGCATTATTTATAAATTAAATATTATATCTCTTTATTTCCTTTAAAAGCAATGTTAGTAATTTAATGGAGAGAAAAATATATTTTTGCTACTAATTCCCTTTAATGCACTTTAATGGAGATTTTTTTTAACATTTATAGTAAAATGATTGATATAGAATAATTTTATTTAACTGTTTTTAATTATATTATAAAATATTTATGTACCCTACACTATAGCTCTTCTTAAAGAGTCAACTTCGGTTACATTTTGAAATTAAAACTGTTACTAAATTTATTAATTTATTGTGTTATACTAAATTATTTACTTCAAAATAAATATATCTTGAGTTTGCATATAATTAATAAAATATACTTTTTTAAACAAAATTTATTTTTTAATTATTTTCTATTACATTTTCATTTTACTATTAATTTTAAAATAAAAATGCCCTTTATTTAGATAGATATTTTTGTATTTTTCTGTGAATTAACTTTATCAAAATAATTATTGACATCTACATCTACATTAGAATGATGAAATTTTAATATATTTGAACATTTTTAAGATGTTAAAATAATGTGGATAATTAATTATTACATTTGTGTGACATAATTAGTTAATAAATTCATAAATTCAAAATAGACTATATATTAAGTGAATATACATTACTAATAAAATATAATATTTATTTTTTTAGTCAAAATTATTTTGAATTTCAAAATAAAACAATCTCTTATCGGGTGTTTTTGTATTCTTTTTATAATTTACCTAGAATGGATGTTTTTGTATTTTTCTTTGCTTTCATATATTTAACTCGAGCATTAGTCATAATTTAAATATTTATATATAGTGTAAGGTATACATAAATATTTTATAATACAATTAAAAACAGTTAAGTATAATTATTCTATATCAACCCTTTCAAATATTTTATATATTTATCTATTAATTTATACCCTTAAAACACAAGTTAGCATTATTTATAAATTAAATATTATATCTCTTTGTTTCCTTTAAAAGCATTGTTAGTAATTTAATGGAGAGAAAAATATATTTTTCCTACTAATTCCCTTTAATGCACTTTAATGGAGATTTTTTTTAACATTTATAGTAAAATGATTGTTATAGAATAATTTTATTTAACTGTTTTTAATTGTATTATAAAATATTTATGTATACCCTACAATATAGCTCTACTTAAAGAGTCAACTACGGTTATATTTTTTTTTTTGAATCAAAAGATATTATATTAACTGAAAAAGACAGTCAACTACTTAAAGAGTCAACTACGGTTACATTTTGAAATTAAAATTGTTACTAAATTTATTAATTTATTGTGTTATACTAAATTATTTACTTCAAAATAAATACATCTTAAGTTTGTATATAATTAATAAAATATACTTTTTTAAACAAAATTTGTTTTTTAATTATTTTCTTTTACATTTTCATTTTACTATTAATTTTAAAATAAAAATGCCCTTTATTTAGATAGATATTTTTGTATTTGGTGTGATATAATTAATTATTACATTTGTGTGACATAATTAGTTAATAAATTCATAAATTCAAAATTGACTATATATTAAGTGAATATACATTACTAATAAAATATAATATTTATTTTTTTAGTCAAAATTATTTTGAATTTCAAAATAAAACAATCTCTTATCGGATGTTTTTGTATTCTTTTTATAATTTACCTAGAATGGATGTTTTTGTATTTTTCTTTGCTTTCATATATTTAACTCGAGCATTAGTCATAATTTAAATATTTATATATAGTGTAAGTTATACATAAATATTTTATAATACAATTAAAAACAGTTAAGTATAATTATTCTATATCAACAATCATTTCAAATATTTTATATATTTATCTATTAATTTATACCCTTAGAACACAAGTTAGCATTATTTATAAATTAAATATTATATCTCTTTATTTCCTTTAAAAGCAATGTTAGTAATTTAATGGAGAGAAAAATATATTTTTGCTACTAATTCCCTTTAATGCACTTTAATGGAGATTTTTTTTAACATTTATAGTAAAATGATTGATATAGAATAATTTTATTTAACTGTTTTTAATTATATTATAAAATATTTATGTACCCTACACTATAGCTCTTCTTAAAGAGTCAACTTCGGTTACATTTTGAAATTAAAACTGTTACTAAATTTATTAATTTATTGTGTTATACTAAATTATTTACTTCAAAATAAATATATCTTGAGTTTGCATATAATTAATAAAATATACTTTTTTAAACAAAATTTATTTTTTAATTATTTTCTATTACATTTTCATTTTACTATTAATTTTAAAATAAAAATGCCCTTTATTTAGATAGATATTTTTGTATTTTTCTGTGAATTAACTTTATCAAAATAATTATTGACATCTACATCTACATTAGAATGATGAAATTTTAATATATTTGAACATTTTTAAGATGTTAAAATAATGTGGATAATTAATTATTACATTTGTGTGACATAATTAGTTAATAAATTCATAAATTCAAAATAGACTATATATTAAGTGAATATACATTACTAATAAAATATAATATTTATTTTTTTAGTCAAAATTATTTTGAATTTCAAAATAAAACAATCTCTTATCGGGTGTTTTTGTATTCTTTTTATAATTTACCTAGAATGGATGTTTTTGTATTTTTCTTTGCTTTCATATATTTAACTCGAGCATTAGTCATAATTTAAATATTTATATATAGTGTAAGGTATACATAAATATTTTATAATACAATTAAAAACAGTTAAGTATAATTATTCTATATCAACCCTTTCAAATATTTTATATATTTATCTATTAATTTATACCCTTAGAACACAAGTTAGCATTATTTATAAATTAAATATTATATCTCTTTATTTCCTTTAAAAGCAATGTTAGTAATTTAATGGAGAGAAAAATATATTTTTCCTACTAATTCCCTTTAATGCACTTTAATGGAGATTTTTTTTAACATTTATAGTAAAATGATTGTTATAGAATAATTTTATTTAACTGTTTTTAATTGTATTATAAAATATTTATGTATACCCTACAATATAGCTCTACTTAAAGAGTCAACTACGGTTATATTTTTTTTTTTGAATCAAAAGATATTATATTAACTGAAAAAGACAGTCAACTACTTAAAGAGTCAACTACGGTTACATTTTGAAATTAAAATTGTTACTAAATTTATTAATTTATTGTGTTATACTAAATTATTTACTTCAAAATAAATACATCTTAAGTTTGTATATAATTAATAAAATATACTTTTTTAAACAAAATTTGTTTTTTAATTATTTTCTTTTACATTTTCATTTTACTATTAATTTTAAAATAAAAATGCCCTTTATTTAGATAGATATTTTTGTATTTGGTGTGATATAATTAATTATTACATTTGTGTGACATAATTAGTTAATAAATTCATAAATTCAAAATTGACTATATATTAAGTGAATATACATTACTAATAAAATATAATATTTATTTTTTTTAGTCAAAATTATTTTGAATTTCAAAATAAAACAATCTCTTATCGGATGTTTTTGTATTCTTTTTATAATTTACCTAGAATGGATGTTTTTGTATTTTTCTTTGCTTTCATATATTTAACTCGAGCATTAGTCATAATTTAAATATTTATATATAGTGTAAGTTATACATAAATATTTTATAATACAATTAAAAACAGTTAAGTATAATTATTCTATATCAACAATCATTTCAAATATTTTATATATTTATCTATTAATTTATACCCTTAGAACACAAGTTAGCATTATTTATAAATTAAATATTATATCTCTTTATTTCCTTAAAAGCAATGTTAGTAATTTAATGGAGAGAAAAATATATTTTTGCTACTAATTCCCTTTAATGCACTTTAATGGAGATTTTTTTTTAACATTTATAGTAAAAATTGATTGATATAGAATAATTTTATTTAACTGTTTTTAATTATATTATAAAATATTTATGTACCCTACACTATAGCTCTTCTTAAAGAGTCAACTTCGGTTACATTTTGAAATTAAAACTGTTACTAAAATTTATTAATTTATTGTGTTATACTAAATTATTTACTTCAAAATAAATATATCTTGAGTTTGCATATAATTAATAAAATATACTTTTTAAACAAAATTTATTTTTTAATTATTTTCTATTACATTTTCATTTTACTATTAATTTTAAAATAAAAATGCCCTTTATTTAGATAGATATTTTTGTATTTTTCTGTGAATTAACTTTATCAAAATAATTATTTGACATCTACATCTACATTAGAATGATAGAAATTTTAATATATTTGGAACATTTTTAAGATGTTAAAATAATGTGGATAATTAATTATTACATTTGTGTGACATAATTAGTTAATAAATTCATAAATTCAAATAGACTATATATTAAGTGAATATACATTACTAATAAAATATAATATTTATTTTTTTAGTCAAAATTATTTTGAATTTCAAAATAAAACAATCTCTTATCGGGTGTTTTTGTATTCTTTTTATAATTTACCTAGAATGGATGTTTTTGTATTTTTCTTTGCTTTCATATATTTAACTCGAGCATTAGTCATAATTTAAATATTTATATATAGTGTAAGGTATACATAAATATTTTATAATACAATTAAAAACAGTTAAGTATAATTATTCTATATCAACCCTTTCAAATATTTTATATATTTATCTATTAATTTATACCCTTAAAACACAAGTAGCATTATTTATAAATTAAATATTATATCTCTTTGTTTCCTTTAAAAGCATTGTTAGTAATTTAATGGAGAGGAAAAATATATTTTTCCTACTACTTCCCTTTAATGCACTTTAATGGAGATTTTTTTTAACATTTATAGTAAAATGATTGTTATAGAATAATTTTATTTAACTGTTTTTAATTGTATTATAAAATATTTATGTATACCCTACAATATAGCTCTACTTAAAGAGTCAACTACGGTTATATTTTTTTTTTTGAATCAAAAGATATTATATTAACTGAAAAAGACAGTCAACTACTTAAAGAGTCAACTACGGTTACATTTTGAAATTAAAATTGTTACTAAATTTATTAATTTATTGTGTTATACTAAATTATTTACTTCAAAATAAATACATCTTAAGTTTGTATATAATTAATAAAATATACTTTTTTAAACAAAATTTGTTTTTTAATTATTTTCTTTTTACATTTTCATTTTACTATTAATTTTAAAATAAAAATGCCCTTTATTTAGATAGATATTTTTTGTATTTGGTGTGATATAATTAATTATTACATTTGTGTGACATAATTAGTTAATAAATTCATAAATTCAAAATTGACTATATATTAAGTGAATTACATTACTAATAAAATATAATATTTATTTTTTTTAGTCAAAATTATTTTGAATTTCAAAATAAAACAATCTCTTATCGGATGTTTTTGTATTCTTTTTATAATTTACCTAGAATGGATGTTTTTGTATTTTTCTTTGCTTTCATATATTTAACTCGAGCATTAGTCATAATTTAAATATTTATATATAGTGTAAGTTATACATAAATATTTTATAATACAATTAAAAAACAGTTAAGTATAATTATTCTATATCAACAAATCATTTCAAATATTTTATATATTGTATCTATTAATTTATACCCTTAGAACACAAGTTAGCATTATTTTATAAATTAAATATTATATCTCTTTATTTCCTTTAAAAGCAATGTTAGTAATTTAATGGAGAGAAAAATATATTTTTGCTACTAATTCCCTTAATGCACTTTAATGGAGATTTTTTTTAACATTTATAGTAAAATGATTGATATAGAATAATTTATTTAACTGTTTTTAATTATATTATAAAATATTATGTACCCTACACTATAGCTCTTCTTAAAGAGTCAACTTCGGTTACATTTTGAAATTAAAACTGTTACTAAATTTATTAATTTATTGTGTTATACTAAATTATTTACTTCAAAATAAATATATCTTGAGTTTGCATATAATTAATAAAATATACTTTTTTAAACAAAATTTATTTTTTAATTATTTTCTATTACATTTTCATTTTACTATTAATTTTACAATAAAAATGCCCTTTATTTAGATAGATATTTTGTATTTTTCTGTGAATTAATCTTTATCAAAATAATTATTGACATCTACATCTACATTAGAATGATGAAATTTTAATATATTTGAACATTTTTAAGATGTTAAAATAATGTGGATAATTAATTATTACATTTGTGTGACATAATTAGTTAATAAATTCATAAATTCAAAATAGACTATATATTAAGTGAATATACATTACTAATAAAATATAATATTTATTTTTTTAGTCAAAATTATTTTGAATTCAAAATAAAACAATCTCTTATCGGGTGTTTTTGTATTCTTTTTTATAATTTTACCTAGAATGGATGTTTTTGTATTTTTCTTTGCTTCATATATTTAACTCGAGCATTAGTCATAATTTAAATATTTATATATAGTGTGAAGGTATACATAAATATTTTATAATACAATTAAAAACAGTTAAGTATAATTATTCTATATCAACCCTTTCAAATATTTTATATATTTATCTATTAATTTATACCCTTAAAACACAAGTTAGCATTATTATAAATTAAATATTATATCTCTTTGTTTCCTTTAAAAGCATTGTTAGTAATTTAATGGACGAGAAAAATATATTTTTCCTACTAATTCCCTTTAAATGCACTTTAATGGGAGATTTTTTTTAACATTATAGTTAAAATGATTGATATAGAATAATTTTATTTAACTGTTTTTAATTGGATTATAAAATATTTATGTATACCCTACAATATAGCTCTACTTAAAGAGTCAACTACGGTTATATATTTTTTTTTTGAATCAAAAGATATTATATTAACTGAAAAAGACAGTCAACTACTTAAGAGTCAACTACGGTTACATTTTGAAATTAAAATTGTTACTAAATTTATTAATTTATTGTGTTATACTAAATTATTTACTTCAAAATAAATACATCTTAAGTTTGTATATAATTAATAAAATATACTTTTTTAAACAAAATTTGGTTTTTTAATTATTTTCTTTTACATTTTCATTTTACTATTAATTTTAAAATAAAAATGCCCTTTATTTAGATAGATATTTTTGGTATTTGGTGGTGATATAATTAATTATTACATTTGTGTGACATAATTAGTTAATAAATTCATAATTCAAAATTGACTATATATTAAGTGAATATACATTTACTAATAAAATATAATATTTATTTTTTAGTCAAAATTATTTTGAATTTCAAAATAAAACAATCTCTTATCGGATGTTTTTGTATTCTTTTTATAATTTACCTAGAATGATGTTTTTGTATTTTTCTTTGCTTCATATATTTAACGCGAGCATTAGTCATAATTTAAATATTTATATATAGTGTAAGTTATACATAAATATTTTATAATACAATTAAAAACAGTTAAGTATAATATTCTATATCAACAATCATTTCAAATATTTTATATATTTATCTATTAATTTATACCCTGTAGAAAACAAGTTAGCATTATTTATAAATTAAATATTATATCTCTTTATTTCCTTTAAAAGCAATGTTAGTAATTTAATGGAGAGAAAAATATATTTTTGCTACTAATTCCCTTTATTGCACTTTAATGGAGATTTTTTAACATTTATAGTAAAATGATTGATATAGAATAATTTTATTAACTGTTTTTAATTATATTATAAAATATTTATGTACCCTACACTATAGCTCTTCTTAAAGAGTCAACTTCGGTTACATTTTGAAATTAAAACTGTTACTAAATTTATTAATTTATTGTGTTATTACTAAATTATTTACTTCAAAATAAATATATCTTGAGTTTGCATATAATTAATAAAATATACTTTTTTAAACAAAATTTATTTTTTAATTATTTTCTATTACATTTTCATTTTACTATTAATTTTAAAATAAAAATGCCCTTTATTTAGATAGATATTTTTGTATTTTTCTGTGAATTAACTTTATCAAAATAATTATTGACATCTACATCTACATTAGAATGATGAAATTTTAATATATTTGAAACATTTTTAAGATGTTAAAATAATGTGGATAATTAATTATTACATTTGTGTGACATAATTAGTTAATAAATTCATAAATTTCAAAATAGACTATATATTAAGTGAATATACATTACTAATAAAAATATAATATTTATTTTTTTAGTCAAAATTATTTTGAATTTCAAAATAAAACAATCTCTTAACGGGTGTTTTTGTATTCTTTTTATAAATTTACCTAGAATGGATGTTTTTTGTATTTTTCTTTGCTTTCATATATTTAACTCGAGCATATAGTCATAATTTAAATATTTTATATATAGTGTAAGGTATACATAAATATTTTTATAATTACAATTAAAAACAGTTAAGTATAATTATTCTATATCAACCCTTTCAAATATTTATATATTTATCTATTAATTTATACCCTTAAAACACAAGTTAGCATTATTTATAAATTAAATATTTATATCTCTTTGTTTCCTTTAAAAGCATTGTTAGTAATTTAATGGAGAGAAAAATATATTTTTCCTACTAATTCCCTTTAATGCACTTTAATGGAGATTTTTTTTAACATTTATAGTAAAATGATTGTTATAGAATAATTTTATTTAACTGTTTTTTAATTGTATTATAAAATATTTATGTATACCCCTACAATATAGCTCTACTTAAAGAGTCAACTACGGTTATATTTTTTTTTTTTGAATCAAAAGATATTATATTAACCTGAAAAAGACAGTCAACTACTTAAAGAGTCAACTACGGTTACATTTTGAAATTAAAATTGTTACTAAATTTATTAATTTATTGTGTTATACTAAATTATTTTACTTCAAAATAAATACATCTTAAGTTTGTATATAATTAATAAAATATACTTTTTTAAACAAAATTTGTTTTTTAATTATTTTCTTTTACAATTTCATTTTACTATTAATTTTAAAATAAAAATGCCCTTTATTAGATAGATATTTTTGTATTTGGTGTGATATAATTAATTATTACATTTGTGTGACATAATTAGTTAATAAATTCATAAATTCAAAATTGACTATATATTAAGTGAATATACATTACTAATAAAATATAATATGTATTTTTTTAGTCAAAATTATTTTGAATTTCAAAATAAAACAATCTCTTATTCGGATGTTTTTGTATTCTTTTTATAATTTACCTAGAATGGATGTTTTTGTATTTTTCTTTGCTTTCATATATTTAACTCGAGCATTAGTCATAATTTAAATATTTATATATAGTGTAAGGTATACATAAATATTTTATAATACAATTAAAAACAGTTAAGTATAATTATTCTATATCAACCCTGTCAAATATTTTATATATTTATCTATTATTTATACCCTTAAAACACAAGTTAGCATTATTTATAAATTAAATATTATATCTCTTTGTTTCCTTTAAAAGCAATGTTAGTAATTTAATGAGAGAAAAATATATTTTTGCTACTAATTCCCTTTAATGCACTTTAATGGAGATTTTTTTTAAACATTTATAGTAAAATGATTGATATAGAAATAATTTTATTTAACTGTTTTTAATTGTATTATAAAATATTTATGTATACCCTACAATAATAGCTCTACTTAAAGATCAACTACGGTTATATTTTTTTTTTTTGAATCAAAAGATATTATATTAACTGAAAAAGACAGGTCAACTACTTAAAGAGTCAACTACGGTTACATTTTGAAATTAAAATTGTTACTAAATTTATTAATTTATTGTGTTATACTAAATTATTTACTTCAAAATAAATACATCTTAAGTTTGTATATAATTAATAAAATATACTTTTTTAAACAAAATTTGTTTTTTTAATTATTTTCTTTTACATTTTCATTTTACTATTAATTTTAAATAAAAAATGCCCTTTATTTAGATAGATTATTTTTGTATTTGGTGTGATATAATTAATTATTACATTTGTGTGACATAATTAGTTAATAAATTCATAAATTCAAAATTGACTATATATTAAGTGAATATACATTACTAATAAAATATAATATTTATTTTTTTAGTCAAAATTATTTTGAATTTCAAAATAAAACAATCTCTTATCGGATGTTTTTGTATTCTTTTTATAATTTACCTAGAATGGATGTTTTGTATTTTTCTTTGCTTTCATATATTTAACTCGAGCATTAGTCATAATTTAAATAATTTTATATATAGTGTAAGTTATACATAAATATTTTATAATACAATTAAAAACAGTTAAGTATAATTATTCTATATCAACAATCATTTCAAATATTTTATATATTTATCTATTAATTTATTACCCTTAGAACAACAAGTTAGCATTATTTATAAATTAAATATTATATCTCTTTATTTCCTTTAAAAGCAATGTTAGTAATTTAATGGAGAGAAAAATATATTTTTGCGACTAATTCCCTTTAATGCACTTTAATGGAGATTTTTTTTAACATTTATAGTAAAATGATTGATATAGAATAATTTTATTTAACTGTTTTTAATTATATTATAAAATATTTATGTACCCTACACTATAGCTCTTCTTAAAGAGTCAACTTCGGTTACATTTTGAAATTAAAACTGTTACTAAATTTATTAATTTATTGTGTTATACTAAATTATTTACTTCAAAATAAATATATCTTGAGTTTGCATATAATTAATAAAATATACTTTTTTAAACAAAATTTATTTTTTAATTATTTTCTATTACATTTTCATTTTACTATTAATTTTTAAAATAAAAATGCCCTTTATTTAGATAGATATTTTTGTATTTTTCTGTGAATTAAACTTTATCAAAATAATTATTGACATCTACATCTACATTAGAATGATGAAATTTTAATATATTTGAACATTTTTAAGATGTTAAAATAATGTGGATAATTAATTATTACATTTGTGTGACATAATTAGTTAATAAAATTCATAAATTCAAAATAGACTATATATTAAGTGAATATACATTACTAATAAAATATATATTTATTTTTTTAGTCAAAATTATTTTGAATTTCAAAATAAAACAATCTCTTATCGGGTGTTTTTGTATTCTTTTTATAATTTACCTAGAATGGATGTTTTTGTATTTTTCTTTGCTTTCATATATTTAACTCGAGCATTAGTCATAATTTAAATATTTATATATAGTGTAAGGTATACATAAATATTTTATAATACAATTAAAAACAGTTAAGTATAATTATTCTATATCAACCCTTTCAAATATTTTATATATTTATCTATTAATTTATACCCTTAAAACACAAGTTAGCATTATTTATAAATTAAATATTATATCTCTTTGTTTCCTTTAAAAGCATTGTTAGTAATTTAATGGAGAGAAAAATATATTTTTCCTACTAATTCCCTTTAATGCACTTTAATGGAGATTTTTTTTAACATTTATAGTAAAATGATTGTTATAGAATAATTTTATTTAACTGTTTTTAATTGTATTATAAAATATTTATGTATACCCTACAATATAGCTCTACTTAAAGAGTCAACTACGGTTATATTTTTTTTTTTGAATCAAAAAGATATTATATTAACTGAAAAAGACAGTCAACTACTTAAAGAGTCAACTACGGTTACATTTTGAAATTAAAATTGTTACTAAATTTATTAATTTATTGTGTTATACTAAATTATTTACTTCAAAATAAATACATCTTAAGTTTGTATATAATTAATAAAATATACTTTTTTAAACAAAATTTGTTTTTTAATTATTTTCTTTTACATTTTCATTTTACTATTAATTTTAAAATAAAAATGCCCCTTTATTTAGATAGATATTTTTGTATTTGGTGTGATAT